>JAVKLA010000021.1:23620010-23688216 GCA_034782735.1 Sagittarius serpentarius | reverse complement strand
CCTGTTCAATCAAGGAGGGGGAGTGAGAGAGCGGCTTTGGTGGGTACCTGGCATCCAGCCAGGGTCAACCTGCCACAGTCTTGATTCTGTTCATGTTTGAAGTTGTTATATGAAGATTATTCTATTTATCTGTGGGTATCTAGAATGTGATAATTTTACAGAATTCAATTTTTACTGTTTTGAGAATAATAGGATTGTATATGAACTTTGTGCCAGGTTGTTGGGGTTTTTTTGCTGATGAATCTGGCAGGGTGCATCCTGAGGGGGATGACTGATGGGCTCAACCGTGCAGGGGTTTATGGGTTAATAAGTCATGAGTGAGAACTGATGATTTCTTTGGCCTCTAAGATAAGAGATTATGGGATCTTCCTTGAAGTATTTCTACTTTGTTATATAATGAGTGTTGGACTTAGTCTTCATGGTAGCTCTTACTACATGTTGTAGTTCAGTCTTAGAAACTGCTGGATTTTTTTTTCATTCCAGGTGAGAAGGGTTGTGATGCATTTTTTTATAATGCTTTTCTTGATTATTCACTTTAGGATTTTTTTTTTCCCCTTAATCAAGTCAATATGTTTGTACACTTTTAGATATGTAGTTGAAAGGTGCCCACTGGATGTATGATTTTGGTTTTCAGATTATCAGTTATTTATGAGTAGATCTGGCTACTTATTGGATGTAGAAAAATGCTTTAAGACAGGATATTGAGTTGGTTTTCTCAGTAGAAGCTGAAGCCCCTGGGAGAGACAGGAAACTGAAATTTGCTTAGTTGATTTTTGTAAAATATATTAGAGCTGTTGCATAAATATATGTAGTTGATGTTTGGGTGGTAAGAGATGGCATGATTACTTTTCAGATAGCTATCTTGTTGAGATAACATAGGTAGGGTAAGGATCAGTTCCTCATCCTCTGTTACATGGTCTTTTATGACTGTGTGGTAAGTACTTCTTGTTTTCATGAAGCACAAGATTTTTTTTTTTTTATTTGATTTCTTTTGTAATAGGTAATTCCCCCCCCCGCCCCAAATGGTAGTATAGCATATTTTCACAACCGTGACAAAAATGTATGTAGAAAGTCTTATCTAGTTTATGTGTGTTTTGCTTAGGAAGTAGATGTCACTGTTTACTTTGGCATCTTTTTGCCGGTGCATATTTTCATTTCAAATGCGGTATTTTAGCATTTTGTATGTTGTTGCTGTGACGTTATAATCATTAGTAATGTGTTCATATTAGCACATTATGTTAGCAAGACAGAAGGGGCCTGAAGATCTGGGCAGAACTGGCTGCTGAAAAGTACTTACAGGCTATTTTTTTAATAAAAACAGGTAAGTGACATACGAGAAGGTAGAGGGATGTCAACATGTATATTTCCCAGTAAGGACATTGGATTATGTATTAACATAATTCATTGATGTCCTTATTGAAACGAGTCTTTTTTTTTTAATGGTTTCATGCAGTTTTGGAAATCACAGGTTTGCGAAATGTAAATATCATTTCAGTACTTAGTAATTCAGGTCTATTAGTTTATTGTCAGTAGGGTTTTTTACAACACAGTTTTGAGCAGGAAAATTGTTGTAACTTTTTTAATGAACTGAAAAAAACAATCTTAAAAGTTCCTATATGGCCCTCAGGATGTGGCCTTAAGGATACGGACTTGCATTTAGACGGTAATGCAGTCGTAAGTAGCTAGTCTGAGTTACTGTGTGAGACAAGGCTAGTCAACAGCCAGCGTGAGACAAGGTTACTTAAATCTAGCAGCAGCAGCTCCACGTTTAACTGGCAGCGTACAGCTATTCAATCAGCTTACAGACCTGGTCCAGCTCCTGCTAAAATGAGAAGAGGTTTACTATTGATAGCCAATTGAGATTGATTGGGACTTTGACTGACGTTTTCCAAACGGTTTAATTATAATAACGATTTTGAGTGTACCCAGTAGGGTTGAAAAATTTAAAAACTTTGTCAGGTAAAGTATTGAAAAATTCCAAACTGCCCAAAGATCAGAGAAAAAAAATAGGACTGAGGGAAGGACATGTAAGAAGCTGAAAGATGAGGCAAAGCCTCATCTTGTGTAAATGTGTATCAGGAAAAAGAGGGAATGTTTTCTGTGAGAACTATGGACCTGGATCCACGCGTGTTACATGTTGAAAGGGGGCAAGATGTCTGAGTAATGCCGATGCCAGAAGCATACTTTGAGAGAAACTGTTTTGGCACGATCATTTTTCTTCAACATTTAAGCTTCTGCAGTGGTAGGTGCTGTAGAAATTGCCAAGAAAAATGTCTTTTTCTGAAATATTGGAACAGAAGACATTTCATGCTGATGATATCGGGACAAGACATGCTGCCGGTCTCCGTGCACAGAGAGAGGGAATGGTCAGGCACAAACGTGATAAACTGTGAAAACGAAGAGCAGGTGCCAGCCACGGTGCCCGCTCTTGTTGGCTTTCCCTGGAACCGGAGAGGCCAGAGGAGCAGCCAAGGTGTGTCTTGGGCACCAGGTCCTTGGTGGCACCCGGCGCACATTGAAATCCAGAACCAGCCCTGGGGCTCCTTGATGAACCATGCTGTGGGGTGATCACCTGGGAGATCACCTGGCTCCAGGCAGTCAGCATCTGGAGCACATTGACATGTATGGCCCAAATGAGGTGTCCTTCCTGGCAGAGGCAGTTTTGAATACCTCGGCATTTGTCCCAAATCAGACAGAAATAAAAATGATTTGAGAGGATAGTTCTGCATCACTTAGTCTTCGCCTTCCTTGAACCCGTTTTCTGGGATATTGCTGACAGCAAATTCAGAACCGTCTGTGTGATGATCTGCAGCATGAATTCCTCAAAACAAATACAATAAATTTAATCTGCATTTGGGGTTTTTTTTTGAAATTTCTGTGTTACTCATTGTTGGCTGATTTGGAGGCACCTTGCAGTAATGAATACGCTGGTGTTAATGAATATTGTGCATGTTGGGTGGTTTAGGTTTTACTTTATCCCTCAGCTGAATATGAGATAAAGTTTTCAAAATGGAAAGTTTTAGGAATTTCTCTCCTGACAAACACTTTTAACTTAAGTGATATAGTGAAATACTAGTTCTGTTTTCTTTGTTTTGTATTTTCCTGACTGAATTATAATTTTGACTAGAATGGTCAAATCTTAGAAGGAAGCCCCAAAACCAAAAAGCTGAAGTTTTGGCCAAGATGTGCAGTAATGCTCTCGAGAAAAAAGGAAGTAAATGTTTCCAGCGTACTACTGACAGAGGTGCAGAGCATTCTGGTATGCCTAACGTGAATTTTAAAATGCTTACTCCCTCAGTGTTTGTTCTCTTACTGCTAAAATAAGCAACACAGTTGTTTAAAGAAGACCAGCTTAGAAAAGAAAGAGCAGCAGGTTGTTGTAATCATGTGGATCAGTTATCCACGGGAAGCAACAACCCGTGCTAAAACCTAAGGTGCTCTGGCCTGATCTGAAGGGAGGGAAATCCCCTATGGGCGATAAAAAGGCAGGCCAGGCGCAAAGGTGAGTGATGTGGCTCTTCTCTTTGTGCGCATCCTCTGACTCTGTTTCTGCAGAGAAACAGTTCTTTTCCTTTAGTTAGAGGTCGAGTACTTTACTAAAACCCTAGCGAAATGCTGTTTTGCTTTCATTGTAATGAGTTTGATGTGAAAGAAAAGCATGAGGGTTGGGGAATGAAAAGTTAAATTTCAGCCAATAAAAAAAGCAGAAAGGTTTTATTTCCTTTTTTTTTTTTTCATGTACATCCAGAATGGTCATAAACGAGAGATAAAAGTATTGTGGCAGTAATGAGCATTAAGAAAATGTACAAGCTGTGAGACTTTGCAGAAATGATGTTTTTAACTGACACTTCTTGTTGTAAGTGCTTGAAATATAATTCTGATGTTGCTGAATGTCTGGTTTTTGCTGCACGTCTGATTAAATGGAATAGCTGCCAAAAAGCATTATTCTCGGTTACGTTTAACACCTTGTGCTACAGTAAACAGTATAATTTAGAAGGACAAGTCCCTGTTTTTCTAAGATACAAATAATGCTTACAGAATAAGCACAGTAGAATTGTGTTTACCAGATAATTTATTCAAGTTTCCAGTTAAGTGGTTTCCAATTTAAAAAGTTGTCCTAGTTAGAAAATACAATCAATTGTTAAATAAAACGTTGTACAGTAAAGTATTTTATCTTTTTTCTTAAACATTTATTCAAGGCCTGTGTGGGGAAAAAATGGAGTTCGGAATATCCAATCTATTTAACGTGTGATTAAATGTCACTTAGTCATGTTTTCTAATTAAGCAGAATGCATGTTAATTCCGTCCTCGATGAACAGCAGTCCTTGGTATGAAATACGATACATCCTTAAGAGTTTTGTAATACCCAAAGAACAAGGAAAAGTGTAGGAACTCACCTCACAGGTGAGAAGCTTTAGGTTTTGTCTGACTCCTGAGAAGAAACGGGAGGACTGGGAGGAGGAGATGTCTGTGGAAAAGTCTGTGGACTAACCAGGGGTGGGAAGAAAGTTCAGATCTACTTTTTCAGGGTAAAATACCAACAGGAACACTTAAAGGAGCTGTATTTGGAGCTTATTTGTAAAGTACCACATTGTTATCAACAATGTATAATCCACCAGTAATGTATTCACTGTATTTATGTGGGTACGTTTGTCTCTAGAAAGTTCCTTGAAAGGATTGATTTTTTGAGACTAACAAAAGCTATAACTTCTCCAAAGGTACACAAAAGACCACTAGTGAATGCTTTTTTCTTCTGATGTGACTAAGGAAGTGAGAAGTGTAAAGCTTCTAGCCATCGTTTTTCAGATTACAAAACTTCTGTCTCACCCCCCTGTTTTGTTCCTTTTCTGTGCCTCTAAGGAATACAAACATCTCAATTGCCTATATTATATTGGTATGATATTTATAAATTCTTGAACATTCAAAGTCATCATCCCAAAGACATGTAGGCATTGCCTTCACATTTTTTTATGTGTATGCAGAAATTCTCTCTGGTCTCAATTACTTGTTATAAAAAATTCTATGTCAATTTGGATTTCTCTCTGTCTGCCTGAAAGCAGACTAGTCTTTTCCTTTTGCTTTTTGTATTTATGCCTGGAAGAATTTAAATATGGGCATTTTGTGTAATGTAATTCACAATGAGTAAAGGTAAGTACATTCATTTAAATGAATTAGCAAAGCATACTTCACTGGCAGTAATGCGCAGTGCACTCTTTCAGAGGATGAAAAAACGATTTATCTCACTGTTTCCTCTGTAAGACCTGATTCTACCAGAATGCCGAAGAGAAACTCAATATTTGTAAGTTTTTCCAGACCATGCTCTTTAAAGGCACTTTACTCCTTATCAGGATTGGCCTTGTGGAGTCCTACAGGTATTTTGTACTTTTTGTTTATTCAGTGTCCAAGCCACATTAGTTAAATTAGGCTCCCTAGAAAACTTCTAAATTAAAACAGCAGTGAAGCTACTGCAATATGAATTCAGTCTTGACAGACAGAAATTTTCAGAAAAAAAAGTGATTATTCTGCATTTTTGGGACTCAGATGTAAATAAATATCACTACTTTCAAGTGTCCAAAAGGCGTTTTTAATGCCAGGATTTTATTCTCGCTTGGTGTCGGTTTTATTGATACCACTGGCCTATTGGCTCAGTTATCTGTGAAATAAAGTAAACATACGTGAAAGTTACAGGAAAAGTTAGTCTGTCAAAATATGACTATTACAAAAAATAAGAATAAGGCTTGATAAATGATGCATTCAGAAAGACTTTATTCATGTATATGAGCCTGTCCTTTGGAAGAATACCTTTTCACCATAAACTGAAAATGTTTTCCTTGACGTGAGCGGCGTCATTAAAATATATTAATTCTTTATAATGGCAGGCAGCAATTAAAGAAATTAAACCCTTTTCTTCCAACTTGGCTTTTGATATGGCTGCAGTTTCATTGAGTACGGTGTATTATGTAGCACCAGGCATTCCCCTGCAAGGAAAGAAGCAGCACTTACCCGGAACCACCGTTTCCTGCTTTCTGTCAGCTACCCAGCTTTTCAGATGCCTACGTAACGCGTGTGTTGAAGGAAACCAGACAGCCTGAAATTCCGAACTTTAGCTCTGGTATTGCACCGATTTAAATCGTAACACAGATGGTGCTGAATGGAGAAGTTGCCTAGTTGTCTGGCCCACACCGTGTGGCAATCCATCACCTTCCATGTGATTCTAATCCTTTAGCAATGCCCACCATCAGAGGTGCCATCCCAGCCTCTCATTTGTCATGTAAATGTTATACTGTATAATTTCCTTTCTAATGGCAATTCTAAGTATTTAATTATATATACTGTTTTACAAAGCTTGCTTCTCATGAATTGAAAATATATGAATTTGTTTAACTGTACTGTAAAAATAGTTTAGTAAGTAGAAATAAATGAAATGTTAATGATGTGAGAAATTACTCGGTCTAGTTCTAGTATCTAGTATGAGAACTGTCTCTGTGTCAGAGCCAAGCTTAATGTTCAGTCTTTCAAATGCTGATCGGGACCATGTTTATTGTGAGTGGTGTTATGTACTATGTTTAGTAACAAATAGAAATGTTACTGACCTTTAGAAAAATTCTGATACGTTAGTAAGTTTTTTCTCTAAAAAGCCAGTGATAAGTCCAGTTAAATTTTGCAAATTCGAACGAAATGGCAGGATTCTTCCTGTATTGGATGCTCTGTTGCCAGACTGAGGAACCAAACCAGTGACCTGATCTGTGTGGTGTGTGTGTGATAGTGACCGGTATCTGGCGTAAGAAACGTGATGCAGCGGAAATTAGGGACTGCATTCACAAGAGGCTTCCCCGCCTCTGCAGAAGCAGCTGACTTCTGCTTTGAAGCAAGATTGCTTCAAGATTGGTTTTGACTAATGAAACCGCGGTTGCTCTGATAAATCCGCAGATAAATGCCTAATCCTGTTTCAGAATGTGACTAAGTAGTTCTTTACGTGAGCAGGGAACTGAAAATTCCAGGCTTTTGTCATTTTATCAGCCAGGACAACCTATGCCGAACACTCACAAACATCACTTGAGGTATCTGCTGAGGACTACAGGCTTGCCTAAGCTGGCACACATCAGCCATGCTGTGTGCTGGAAGTACGGTCATTGCCCCAACACAGAGACCAAGTGAACCACGTTTTATAGGGTTTATGCTAAACAGCATTTATGTTGCCTGGCTATACATTAGCCTGTGCTGCAGCCAGCAGAGTGCATGTGACCTTGAAAAGTCTGGCAAGAAAAGAGTACCTGGCTGGGGATGCACTTCAGAAACCTGGTGAGCATGGGGTGGTGCCGAGGGAAAGGGTGCTTGCAAGTATTTGGTCAAAATTAAAAGATGTTCCTCTTTAACTGAGAAATGAGAACTTTATCCAGTTTTTTTGATGCACAAAATTCTTATTACCTAATCAGAAGTTCAGAAAGAGAAGAAAACTGATGAGTCCAGTGTCTTTATGGTTCCCTTCATAAACAGGGAAATCAAATTTGCAAATACAACAGTAAAAGAAACCTCTACCTTACACCTTTTGGTTGCATAGTAATGTGCTGTTAATGACAGGGCTGAGAACTGCAGGAATCTGGGAGCTCCTGCTTCCCTAAAATGCAGAGAATGTATTTCCCTGAAGCGAGCAGTCCGTTTGTGTGTGTCTAGCTCCTAGGGAAGGGGAGAGAAAAATCGTCGTCTTTATTTACGGAGTATTTAAAAGCATCTTCTGAACCCCTGCGCTCAGTACATTGCACATACATTGTGAAAAGCCAGACCTCCTCCTGAAGGACTAGGCAGGAAAATAGCAGTCCTTCTGCACCGGGTGCAGGCTGCTTGCCTGGCTCTGACTTCAAACACAAATCTCCCCAAATGCTTTCTCACGATGTAGTTGCATAACTAGCTGTTTTGTGAATTTTCCTTTCATATCTCCAGGGAAGGCGATGGAGAAACAAATCTGGAGTTAACCCTTTGTATACCAGCAGATAGTAGCATTTCATAAGGTGTCTACAGGCATGAACGTTTGGGTGTTTTCTAATTTCTCTGTTTATGCCAGGTTACGTTAATGTTAGCATCCTAATGTTTAAAACTGCAAAATAGTGTTTCAAATTACAAACGAAAGTCAGATAAATGAACAAAACACTAAAAACTGTTTAAATACTTGGAATTTTTCCAGAAATATATTATGGCATAATTCTAAATACTTTATAGTATGGAATTACTTTTGCTATTGACTTTGATAGTAGAGTAAACTTGCATTCACATAAATGGAGCAGATATGAGCCCAGTTCCCACATACAAATACACTTTTTCTCAGGAAAAAAAAATATCCCTTAAGGCCTGGTCTTTTTGCAAGCAATTCTGACCCAATTCATATACCTTACTTGTAAAATTTATACCCTTTCCTCTCTCACAGGCACTGCATGAAAAATTATGGGGAAAATAATGCACTGCAGATTGCATCAGCTTTTTCTTCTTTATTCCCGCAGGCGCAACAGCTGACAGATCTGGAGCAAAAACTAGCAGTTGCAAAAGATGAATTGGAAAAGGCAGCCCTTGACAAAGTAAGAAGTGTAATGTAATGTGAACATGTTTATCTCTATCAGCTGTGAGTGTTTCAGTGTAATTTGGCAAAAACAAATTAAAGTCTTGCAATGATTTAGATGCATACTTAATTGCATGTACCTGGGAGTAATGCTACTGAAATCAGTAGAACTAATTATGATGCATGAAGTTACGTACAGCTGCAAAGTTATTTAAGAGGAGGGCAATCAAATTAGAAAGAAACATCTCAAAAACCCACAGAAAGCCCAACTCTACAATTCTTTATGTGCAGAAGTACACTAACAAGAATGTGCCTGTAACCGATACGATTTTTATCTGAGGTTTAGTCACAGTTCCAAGGAGGATGCAGTATAGAAAGGGGTCAGTCTCTTGTTAGAGCGGGACTGATGTGACAGAGCTAACTCTTCTGGGGGCAGAGGTGTCCGCTCATGCCCGGGAGGCTGTGGGGGATCCCCGGAAGGGGACAAAGCAGGACCCGATCACGCCTGTCAGCTATGCAACAGGGGAGCTTTCTTCTAGATTTAGGGTAGCTGGGAAGAAAATATCACTCAATAGGGAAGCAGTTTATCAGAAAGGAGGAAACTTCAATATGCCATCAAAGGTTACTTTTTTGGTTTGGTTTTCTAATATTTTCAGGTTCCATCAGACATTTTTAAAAAGAAAGTATGCCCCTTGCACTAAAAGCATTTTTCTTTCATCTTCAATATTGCAATCACTGAAATCATCCTCTTGAGTGAAGATATGCATCCAGCATTGCAAAATGTCATCTGTGCAAGCAATGCTCACAGTAGCATTATTCAACCCTCTGTGTGTGTCCGGTGGTACATCGTGTGTTTCTTGTTAGTACTGAACAGAACTGCTCCACGTATTAATTTAAAAATCACGCATGTTCCCTCTTTGCTCATGTAACACTCACAGACATGGTCTCTCACTAGTGCCAGTATACTGACCGCGGCAGTGGCAAGAGAGCAATGCTTGCCGTAAATATCTTCTAAATGCAGTTATTCATTATAATGCAGACAGTTGTGAAGGAGAAAGCAAAGAACATTTGTCATCAGGAACTTTTAATGAGAATGCTACTAAGGGATTCTGTCTGCAAATTAAAAGGGGATTTGCAGCACACCCAACTGACTTGTCTGACCCTCTGTTTCTTTCCTATTAAATATTATAGATTTTTAATTTAGGGCTCAGTTATGGTTCCACAGGCTTACCAGAAGCCCGGTGTCATCTTCTTGCAAATCATCATTGAGAGAGTCTTTGGACAGCGTCATTGCTTACATGCTGTGAACGTGCGGTGGAAGTGGCAAGCAGGAGTAAAAAAAGCAGTGCAAGTGAAGGAAAAAGACAAAGTTATGCCAATGAGAATTGTGAGACCATTTTATGAGATTAGAAATACCCATGTTTAACTAGTTCTAACTGCAAAGTAATAAGACTATTTAAGTTGCAGGTACCTTTTTCCCCTGGTTAAGAACTTTTCTGTAGGAACTATGAACTGAAAAGAGTTAGAGATGGCCGATGGTCCATCCATGTCTTCAGTGAAGACTCGGCCTTAACTGTTTTGGCGATGTTAGCACACATAGCTTCAGCTAAAGGAATGGGAGCAGTGTGTAAAGCAATGTGCGTTTTTGGAACACGAGCTGTATTTGAAATGAATAATTGAGTGATTGAATCTCAAACTGTGCCTATAAATAGGCATTAATTGTATTTTTCTTTTGGTAGGATATCAGACTTTTCTGTTAAATATTAGTTTGTGCTGACAGTGGACTTAGTGTCTCTGATTAAGTCCGGTTACACTACAGCACTTTTCTAGTTCCCTTGATGAACCCTTGGAAGACAGACAAATATTGCATTACCACAGCCCAAATTACTCTGTATTGAATCCAGCCACGTGACAAGAGCATAAACAGATCTGGGAAATCTGAAGACATGCGTCTTATGGTGGCAGTATTTTGACCAGCAAGCAGCTTATTTTGACCACAATCACATCTATGCGATGTTATCGAGAACTTTGTCAAACGACGTTCCCAGTTCCAAAGGTGTTTCCTTAAGCTGTAGTCTCGTGCTGCCCGTTTAAAAAACTCCTATCAGCAAAGTCAAAATTGACTTTTTTGCTACCCTCAGAATGAAAACAAAATAATCTATTCCGCTTTTACCTTTGGAATGGCAAAATGACTGGCCACAGCCAAGGCAGAACAAGCACTGGATGGCCGAGGTGGGAGATGAGAGGATGAGAAATTATCCAGAGAGTTTTCTGGAGTGTGGTTTCAGATCAGTGTGGTTTGCAGGGAGCGCTAGGGTCATATAGAGCTGTACTGGCTGAGTCCGTATCTTCAAGCAAAATTAGACAGTCTGTTACCTCTGCCAGTTTGGTGTCTGAGCTTATTTTGATTGTCAAATGGTGATTTATGATCTCTGTGCAGTCACTTCTTGAAAAGATAGGGGAAAAGACATATTACATGAAAAGAAGTATGCTAAGATCTTCTGTTGTCAATTAGAAATTAAAAGATCCCCGAGTCAGATGGATAAAGTAATTCCTTCCCTTTTACACTGCCATTAGGTCAGGGACACATCAGTCTGACTCCAGGTTCATACATTTTAATAAGTAATTCATACAAAGTGCTATCCTCTTTGATGATAATCTGGCATTCCTCCTCACTGCACACATCTTAAGGGACAGACATTCAATTTTGTCTGTTTGCAAACAATCCAAACTCTGTTCCATCTCCTATTTCTTTGATTTTCCTTATTGTGCTCTGCATTAATAGTATTTTTATGGTTGTCTTTGATCCTACCATTGAAACGTACCCTACTAACTGTTGTGTTTGTTTATTTTTAAAGAAACACTTGGATTTTCAGTTATGAGATATATTCCCTGGATCCAGTTCAGGGGAAGTTTACCTGATGTAAAACATGGAATATTTGTCAGGTTGTAAAAAATACTTGTTTAGCAAATAAACTAAGACAAGGTGGTATATGCCGAATGCCATTGCTTAGGATTTGTATACCTGTGAAATATTATCGTAGTGTATATGTAATATTTCACATAAGTAGTATGTAGTGTGTATAATGTTACCTACACATATATTTTCTATCAACTTTTGCCATAGTATAAAAATCTTTGAAGGCTGAAATGTGCTAATGTAGCCTGCATTTATAGGCACATTCTTAATATAAAGAATAAGAGCAAGATTTTTATTTTTTTGTTTTTTAAAGGCCAAATGCTGCCTAACTCCCCCCCGAAATGAGTATAAGGAAGTTACCTCAACATCTAAACACTTGACTCTAAGTGTTTTGCTATGGTGGAGCAAAGATTTAAAATGAGATTTCCTCAGTGCCATAGTTATCTCACTGTACGTACTGTCTCAGTTTATTTCAACGATAGACTGCTATTTTCATTAATACATCTATCTCTATTTCTTTGAGTTAAATAGTAGTGTTCTAGCATGAGCTGCAAGCACTTCGTCACTTAAAAGTTTTAGTTTGGCTTGATGGACAGTAATGGATCTGGACAATCGTATTCTTAACAGATGAAAAGACCTATGGTTTATTTAGTATACCCTGCAACAGCATAATATGCTCACGAGGGAAGTCGTCTTCGCTGGATTAGAAGCAGTGTTTATAACCTGTGGAAAAATAGCAATTATGCTGAACATTGTAAAGAAAATTCCATGCAAAGTCTGTCTCTTTGCAATACTTGTGAACGTTTACTTCTCTGGAACTGTTCCACGTAAAAGTCTGGACACTGCACGATACTTGGTAGATTGTATTTTTGTTTCTTTTCAGATAAGATAACATTTAATAATTATTTGCAACAATCAGCGTGGATAAAACTGTATGGAGGAAAGGGAGGAGTGCAATGACTTTCCAGACAGTTTGGGGTGTAATGGACAGTAACCTAATCCTATTAAAAAAACCTGCTTTAAACAGCCTTAATTTCTTCCGTCAATAAAAAAAAGCAGCAGCTGCTCATAAATGTTTGGTATAATGCAGAGAGGGAAAGCAAGCAATTCTGTTCAGAATAACTCATCTTAGAGAACTGATGATTTCTTCTTTTCCCCAGGAGTCACAGCTGAAAGCTCTGAAGGAGACCGTGCAGCTTTGCCTGTCTTCCGTTCTGCACAATCAGCCTCCCGCTATGAATCTAATCCCTTCAAAACCAGCTGAGAAGCTGACATCCCCAGTTACAAAGGGCTCAAAAGTCCCATTTCAAGTGACAAGCACCCAGGTACGGTTTCTCTCTTGAGTTTTTTTCAAACATCTTTGAAAGTTTGTCCTGTAAGAGCATCAAACTGGAACTAAGGAGGATTTTAAATTCGTTGAAAGACTAGGATGAATTTTGAGGATAATTCTAAGTCTGTTTCTGATGTCAATAAACTTTTTTTAAAGTTGGGAAGCAGCTGCTTTTTTTGCTGAGGAACAAAATTCTGTCTATCACTTGCTAAATGGTCCATGTCTGCATAATCAATCTACAAGGAAGATGGATTTGCATCTAAAATAAGTGAGGATGCTAATTCATAGGATTATTTACCTCTCAGGCACTGATAGTGAGTTTGTGGTAGTATAGCACTAAACAGGAAGACGGTTTGTGCTTATCATGGTTTTTTTAGTGAAAAAGACTGATATAAAACCATAAAATAGTCTGGGCGACACAAATCAAATTTGCCAGAAGGGATCTATGGAACTGATAATAGGCCATAGGGAATATTCCAGTCATGCAAGATGGGAAGGGCAGCTTAGGAGAAAGCATGAGAAAAAAAAAAATGTTGAAAAGTGTTTGGATTCAATAGATTCAAGCATTTTATAATACAGTCAAGATTTGCAGTGTTTAACAACTGTCCTGATAATTTTCACCTCCCATGTTGCACTTTGCTCGTGCATTCAACTGATTCAGTACATCTAGAAGAAAAAGGAAGTTTTACAGAAGAACGACTGAAGGACACTTTAATGTCCTCCTTAAATTCCAAAACTCTTTCCTGAAATATAAATAGGAATTGCTAACTCATAGCCGATTTGTAATTTTTATATGGCAGCTGTTGATATTCACTATTAGTACAGCTGCTGAAGCCAAAAATTAGTAATCTTTCTGTATGTAATTAGAATTGAAATATAATTTCAGAAAGCAGAATATAATTATAAAACTAGATCTCACATTGCTGCTCTTACAGTAATGATTGTCGGTTCTTTAATAACTGTTTTATAGGAAGAAACCATCATTCCCAAAAATTACTACCTCTGGAAACAAAGCGCTTTATTAATTAATAGCAGCACATGGGGATATTAGTGCTCATTTGGATTGAGATCACTGGTTCTGTGTTCTGCAGGGGAGTGGACTCTCCTTTCGTAGGTCGTGCAGACTGAGCTTCACTCTGGGATCTCAGGAGCACATTTTTCCTACTTAAGGTGGCTGTAGAATTGCCTGTCGTCTTATTGTCCTTCTCTTCAGGTTGGAAGTGTTTGTGCCTCTGTCGTGAAAGCATAGGTGTACCAAAGGATAAGGCCCAACAAGCCGCTATGCCTGTGTTCAGGATTGGTATAGGGTCAGAGCCTTTGAACCATTTGAGGTCTCCTTGGCTTTACAGGTATTACTGCAGTGCAACGAAGGAAACGGGAATACAGTGTAGAGGTCAGAATTAGAAGTTTGGTATCTGACTGAAAGAGAATACTCTTCCTTCTTTTTTCTGTGATCGTACAGATTTTGTGTTTAATGTTCCCGTTTGTAAAATGTATCAGTATTTCCATGCTCCAGCCTTTTGAGAACCAGTATTATGTCCTCTGTATCCAAAAGTGCTTGAATAAGTTAGACTGCCTCTTTAATAGACATTGCTCACATTTCTCTGCACTTCGCATATGCCATGAATATGTCCGAGAAAATAATGGTCTGCAATCCTCTTCTTCCACACATTGACACCTCATTATTATAAATCTGTGCATTATCTGTGATTATAAAACCACTGAAATCTGCTACTGTGAAATAGGTTGTCAAAGAACCATAGTCAGTCCATAATTATACCCCCTGCCCTTGAGCTGTATTAAGGAAGCCTTTTTTTTTCTTCCTCTTACAAACCAACTAACTCTAACTGCAGATGTATAGCTATGTTTTTTAATTAGATTTGCATAAACATTTTGATATAGCAGGCTAGTATTTTTAGGTGAATATAAATCTGTGTGATTACTTAAATATGTTTTCGTATGTAAAAATGGGAACTTCAGATGAGCAACACTTATGCACCTTGTCATGTCTGATAAGCAACAGTTTCACCTTTAGGAAAGAAACGATGATTTGTCTGCTAAATATCTTATTGCCAAGATATTCTCATCCAGCCTAAAAATTGCTTTCTAAAAATGTCAAACTTATTTTAAATCCATCGAAGGGTACATCATATGGTGCATGATACCTGTAGTATCGCTTGGGGACAATCATCCCTGGGATTGGGGTGCTTCCTGCTTAAAAAAAAAAAAGTGCAAATAAGTAGGTTGTATATTTGTATTCACAATGGGTAACCATAATACCCGAGTGCTTGTTGGAGATCATATTTAACAAAAGAACATGGTGTAGAAAGGATAATCAGGAAAGCAAATTGCCAAATTTCTTGGGAAGGTTATTTTTAAAAATTGATTTCCTAGTGAGGTATTTTGGTCTCTCTAGAGAATGTGATATAAAGAAGCATAAATCAGGTTTTAAAAAGTCAGTGCATAGAAGTGCCTAAATGAGTGCAAAGAAGTTACTGCTCTGGATAGCTCAGTGATTTGGAAGAGTGGGTAGTAGTGGGAAATTCTTATATTTAAATCATAGTAAAAGTTCCCTTAACGTGACCAAAAGCAGTATCAGTCTGAGGTGCGTTTTGTCTTAAATGTGCAAGAACGTAAACCACAGAATTTGCCATTTGAATTGGTACTAACGTTTCACACCAAAACCATTTTACCTGCCGTGTACCTGTCATAACACCGATACTGGTGCTGAAAGCATTGACCATTACAAGTGGATTTAGGGCTCTGTGCATGCAAGTTCAGTGACGCTAGCAACTAAAACCAAGCACAACCACAAGGCCGATCATTGATCCTGAACTATGAGGTCTTTAACTTTCTGGATTGTTGACAATCATTTTTATTATATAGTTTCTTTTGCCTTGTGATGTCGCAGCAATAACCATTCTGTGTTCTGCCAGTGGAAAACGCTTCCAAACTAGTTGAGAGACGTCGGGTCTGGCTTTTGTTGTAGCAGTTTCCTTGCCTCATTCCCATTACAGAGGTGATGAGGAAAGAGAGAAATGACGAGAAAGGAGGATGACTGAAACACTGCTTTCCTTTTTAATCTCCAGACGAGTGCCTAAGGACCTTGGTCCCGAAAGAGTATTGTTAGTGGATGGAAACTGTAACATTTCCGAGGCTGCCTACTGTGGGGAACGTGGGTTGGTGTAATCCGTGAGTCGGAGCACCAGTACTGACTTCCTATTGAGGCATCTCCTGCACTTGCTGTATCTCGGCATAACAAACAGCTCTGTGAATTTATATGGAGTTAGTAGATGGAATGCATTCTTACTCCATTTGTTTTAATTCCTCTTTCTGAAAAAGGTTAACATTAGACCTTATAAAAAGATAGAAATTATAATAATAGCTATCATTCAAGTATCTTTGGCTGTGCAGTGTAAAGATACCTGTGCTCCAAATGCAACAAAACGAGCTCTAGCAACACTGTGGAAAATTAATGGCAAACCAAAATCAGAAGTGAAACATAAGAAAATCCTGTTTCCAGTAGTGAGGTCGAATACGCAAATCATGGCGAATATGGTGACACAGATACCAGCATAATAGTGATTAGTTTGCTCTATAGTGGTTTTGCCTAACGCAAAAACATTGTTTCATGTATTCCCCAAATGAATTCCTTCGTTATAAATGCCCTGTGGTTTTTGTGTGTTTTGTGAACTGCACTATTTTAAGAGTGGAAATACTCATGAATTTCAAACGGTGAAGAATAACATCCCCCTCCCATAATGTACATAGCGTAGGTGGAAA
Source organism: Sagittarius serpentarius (assembly GCA_034782735.1). Taxonomy (NCBI): domain Eukaryota; kingdom Metazoa; phylum Chordata; class Aves; order Accipitriformes; family Sagittariidae; genus Sagittarius; species Sagittarius serpentarius. Next base: position 23,671,632 of record JAVKLA010000021.1, on the reverse strand, counting down.
GACCACCTATGAATGCCACTTGAGCGTCCTAGTCTTGGAGGACATACAGGCTGAGTAAGAACGAGCACTATCCTTCTGTAGAAATGTATAGTGCAGACTGAAAGGGGAACTTCCACTCCATTTTTAAAAGATTTCAAGATCTCAGAAGAAAATGCATCACTTCTGTGGTAAAAACGTCTGCAAGGAGCCGTTGCCCCTGCCTCACATATATGGTGGACTCCAGCATACATGGATCGGTGCAAAAATTCAGAACAGTTAGAGTACTGTGGGCCATCCTCCTTTTATCTGGAAATAAGCACTTCATTCATTCCCCATCAAAGTAAGCTTGGGGAACTTTATACCTTTACTAAGCCTAAGAAAGTGTACTTGTTGGAGCAGGAATGAGGAGAGCTTGTGAGATTCTTCAAAGAAGGTACAAGTGTGGAAAGCTGGTCAAGAACAAGGCAGACTCTGAAAGGCATTTTGAAATGACCCTATTCCTCCGTTTCCCTGCTTTCCCTCATTCTCCTTTGTTCTTTGTTGCTAGATACTCCCATCCTTTCTCCTAACTTACTGCATTTCAGCATTATTCTCTCATTCTGTCTAACTAAGTGTTTTCTTTTGCCATATATTCCTTCCTTAAACTTAAGAATAATAAACCGCATTATGCTATTTCTTTTCCTATAAAATGAGCATTCAGATCGCAGAGACCAGAGGGTCTGTTTCAAAAAGATTGCAAAATGTGAGGTTAGACCTGAAACCATGACAGGTTTTTAAACAAAAATGAAGCCTGTTTTGCTGGCTGCTATGGTAAAGGAATATTCTGTGTAATTCTGAAAAACACACAGAGCAAAACTTTTCATTTAATTGAGCTTCAGGATAATACAAACCAATACAGATATAGGATGGCACGCTCGGATTTATTTGGAAATTAAGTGTAGGCTCACAATTGAGAAAAAAACCCGGTGCGTATCTTTATAAATTTATCAGCGGAAACAGAAGTTGAACCTAAGGGCACAAAATATAGTATCTGTGGTCAGCTATAAGTAAACAGCAAGAACATAGAGGGCAGTCAATAGATTTGTGCTCCATTAAAGCCTGAGGAAGTCGGCCTCCGTGGTACCTCAGTGCTTGTCTATGTTTGTGGCCTCAAACTTTGCTTCTGCCAGAGTTAATGAGATATCACTGACACCTGCAGTTTCAGTGACCTGTAGATCATTGCGTTCAGCATGGGGACTGGAAAACCATAACTAAAAAAAAGAAAAAGGCAATTACTAAATGCAGAGTCAGCCACATTTTGTAATATGCAGCAACAACATACAACCATGTAACCCTTTCTTAACATATAAACATTATGAGAATAAAATAGCATTGAAAAATGACACTATCCATTGTTTTAGAATTTAATTTCGAAGACAGTAAGGAACACGTGTCTCCTTCTAAGGTACTTACCATAGAAATCTCAGCTACGAGATGAGTATCTGTAAGGCTAATGTAGTAAGAAATCTGTTTTTAAAAAGATAAAATGTAATTTAATTGCAGAAGCATGACTAGCATGACCTATTTCTTCCTGTAAGTCTCTCCTGTTCTGCTTTTTTTATTGCTCTCTTTGGGCTTATAGGCTTTTATTCTCATTATGATCAACTAGATACCAACCATAGTTTTGTATTATTTTTAGTGATTCGTAACAGTATGGCAACTCTTCCTCATACCTTTGATTTCCAGAATTTGCTTCTGTTTGAGTATGTTTTTCCTGTTGCCTCAGAAAGCTTCCATGGAACTTTTTTCTACAGCCCTTTTTCTTCAGTGACTAATTTTTAATAAAATTTTATTACATGCTGGAAAACATTTAACACCAGAGATCATTAAATTGAAAGCTGAAGCTCTTTGCTTTTATTACATACCTTAAAGAAGTCTTCATTATTAGCATATTATCTTGATAGTAAATTAGTTTTAGAGTTTTTTTTCCAACTGAGTACAATCAAGGGAAATTGGAGAAAAAGCACCTGGCATCTCTTATTTAATCCACAACCCAAACGCAAGATAATTCTCCTTCAAGTTTTAGTGGCACAATCTTTATAATTACCTTCATTTCATTAACTATCTGACCTCGCTCCTCTTTGTTACAGAGTTTAAGTAGCTGGACTGGCCCATTACCCCAGGGTTCAATTCTGAAATTAGCAATGGGCTAATGGGCTGAAGAGGTAACTGGTAACCACTTATTACTGCACTTTTTGTGGCTGTTAACTGCAGATCAGTTTGTCAGAATAATAGTCCAAAGTCTCACTCCAAATATCCTGTTTTTTAATTAATGTCTTTACTTGTCCGACGTTTCTATAAAGTCTCCCACAATCTAGTACACAATATGTCTCAAAAATACTGTGGGTTACTGCTTGGCAGTGGTTGAAAAGGGATATGAGTATATCAAATTTAAATTTCTTAAGGGACTTTTTAAATAACACCAAAAAACAGATTGTTACGTATGGCTAATGGTCTCGTGTGGACCTGGGGATTAGCACGGACAGCTTACATCCATCTTTTCAAATTTTGCTTCAGTCTGAAACCAGGGCCATGTGCTAGAGAGCAGCCTCAGGCTTGTTGTGATGTTCAAGGGCTTTCTGGACAAGCTTACTTGTCTTTTTCTCTGTCGCAAGGGAGAAAGAGAAGATCCCCTTAATTACTTTTCAGATGTTGTTATTTTAGAGATCTCCTTCCTCACCTACTCATATCAAGTAATGGTATTTTTAATGCTTCTCTCCCTGCCTCCTGGTGACAGTGGAGATGACTGGGGAAATTTACAGTATTTCTAATTTTAATTAAAGTTGCGTTTAGCAGAAAAATAGTAACACATTGTTTTATCTTGTGACTTTCCTAGCTGACATGTTTGTTACGTGTTCTGTTAAAAAATATGCCTGTGTGAGCAATGGAAACAAAACTGAACTTATGTGCCTTTGCAGTTCCACATTAGTAAACCTGTTTTAAGATTTGTTACTATTAGCACTTTTTTCTACTGATGTTACATGTAAAAGAAGACACGAAACATGCAGAGGATCTAATTAATCATTTTAAGCGGCTTACAAACTTGAATGCAATTATGAAAGTACTCCCAAGGGAATTTTGCTACCCAAGGATATATTAAAGTTTTATTTGAAAATTATTAATGTGAGTATCCTGTATGCGATATGTATTATTAATCTACTGTTACAAAGTTTCACTTGATATGTGTATATGGAGCCAAGCAGAAAACATTAGAGATAGTTAAGTGATCTTTTCTTTGATTTGAGCAAAGGCATGATTTGGAAAATACTCATAAAGAAAATATTGATTGACCCTAGGCATTTTGGCCATTAATAGGAATTTTCTAGCAATTTGATTAAAAACATTGCATTGAATCATAATGCGTAAGACATGCAGAATGGACTGGTGATAAGCCAAGGCATTCAAGTTCAATTTAGACTTGAGAAATTTAAGAAATCAGTTACTGGCCTACACCTGAGGCCTCATGATCTCCCAGAATTTTTAAGCTCCCCCTTATTCTACATTTATTATTTTAAGTTAAAATAATAATAAATAAAATGTAAAATAAAAAATAATAAATAAAATGTTATTATATTGTCAATTAGAAAGTAACATAGTCTGAAGGAATGTGCTCTTGTATAATGGAAAAACAGACATTCATTTAAAACAAAAAAACTTCTAGTATCAATCCTATATTTGTTCAAATCCTTAAAAGTTAAATGGAGGGTGCTTAAATTGAATGCTTGAAGTGGTAAAAAATAGAGTCATATAATAAATGACTTGAATCTTTTTTATTACTAAATATTTTCAGGTAATTTATGAGTTATTTGTGGAATCCTATTTTCTCATATCTTTTGAAAAGTTATAGTCCTCATCTCTGTTGATGGAACTGTAGTCATGATAGGAATTGTATTATCAAGTATTTTTTTTTTTATAAGAACTACTGTCTTTATAAGAAGGGACTTAAAGAAACAGACAATTGGAAGCAAACAGAGTTTATTCTGGAAAAGCTTCCTCTACCAGGATTCCTACACTTCTTAAATCAATAAGAAAGTCATTTTAAGGCATGAATGGGGAAAAACGTCAGTCTCAAAAGGAAAAGCATTTCTCCAAGTAACCTCATTTATGAAACTCAGCTTGTGGTTCAGAAGGATTCCAGCTTCTACAGGGTCTGTAACTCTTCCAGGGTTGGGCATGTTTGGCTTTGTCTCCCTGAAAATGCAGATGTTCATGTCTCTGACTGTAATTTCAGTTGCTGCTTTGTTCTTCTGGGAAGACTGTAATTGCCTATAAAGCATCCTCTGACGGTGTGTATTATTGCTACTCTGAAGTGGAAGAAGTGTTACACAATGTTCATCATCCCACAGCTAATTGCTTTTTCCTTTGTAATGGCTATAGAAAATCAAGACTGTTATTGAAAGAATGGTTTATTTGGTTGCTTCTGCTTCTTAGGTATTATAATATCAAAATAACCCCACCTTAAGATGCTTAAGTATCTGAATAGTTTTATAAAAGAAAGGTTTGATATTTTCTCCTCTGCAGTGAAAGACAGCCTGTTTTAAAACTTTAGAAATGATGGAAAAATGAAGAGAAGTAGAAAGTGTATTTATACATGAAGTAGAAGGTGTATTCATACATGTAGTTGTACCCTTGAGTACACAGCCAGCGCTCTAGCCATCCTTTAACTTTGCATGCTACAAAATATTAGGTATTTGAACTTGTCCGTTCTATAAGAAAAAATGATGGTAAAATTTAGCTATTATTAAGGGAATGTAAAATTACAGTCTTGGATAAAATGTAATATAGGTAATTGACTTGTATACACATTAACAATTTTTTTCTCTAATAATACTTCTTGCATGTATGATGATCCAACGAAAATGTCTGTTTTTCAAACCTAAGTAATTCTATTTCCTTTTCTTCTTGTTTTAGCTACAGACGCGTTTACAATAGACATCTAGAGTTACTGCTAAACAAACGGTTATTAGAAGAAATTTGAAGTGAAAAGAACCATATCAAGTGAGCTAATTGCGTTCTGGCATTAAACATAAGTGTTCACGAGTAACTAGGCCAGTCAAAAAATAGACTTCTGCTGTCTACCCCCAGTCTGATACCACGTTGGAGCAATCTTTTGGCATCAGTGAAAGTTGCTTTACGCTGTGAATGTATCATATTGTCACACACGCTAAGGACAGAAGAAACCCGTGTGGACATCTCGTCTCACCTGGCATAATATTTACCACAAAGGTTTTCTATAAAAATTTTGATGTATACCTTGATGTTTACCACTTGTACAAAAACTTTTGAGGACATCCATGTCCTCAGTACCAGAAATTCAGCAAAAAGGAGTTATAAACACCTAACTCAGACCTTCTTTCCTATCTTGCATGTTGTTGTGATCCGGTCTAACTGAAGTCCAGATTCTGCCTGTTCTTACACAGACGTTCATTAGAAGAAAGAAACTCGGTAATGCCCCCTCTGTAATCTAGTTCAGCTAGGCAGAATTATAACCACCCCTTATTCTTGATTACCCTTAAGCATATTTTGGTTTTTAGATATTGGATAAAAGAGCTGAACAGACAAAATGTAGACCAGGACAGTAAATTTCATTACAGAATGATTTAGTATCTGACATATTGTATCATCATTGCTCTGAGGAAAATGCCACCTGACTTTACTGTCCAGCCCATTATTATTTATTATTTAAATTGGACTAATGTGAGGTAAGCACTTTCCAAGCACATTTTGTACTTCTAAGAGCCTGCATGGAAATGTCTTTCCCTGTCAAGCCAATATATCACAACCGACTCCAGAGCAGCCCTGGCAGATTACGTACTGGCATGTAATCCAGGCAACAGCCCAAAATGGTGAAGAAAAAGGACAGAGACAGGCACAGGACGTACTACTAAGTCAAAAGTTACTAAGAAAAATTGTGATTAAGGAAATGATGTGGAAACAAATCCTATGCATTCGTAAACAGTATGTCTGTCCAACAGCTGCCTCTTTCCGGTGTGAATCCTGCCTGTTCTCTACTATGAAGATTGCCACTCTCTTGATGAAATTTGGATTTCGACTACTTTTCACTATTCTAAATTATTTGCCATAAGAATCATTAGGCATAGGATGAAGAATTACGGAAAGCTTTGAAAGACAGAGATGTCAAAACTTAAGCTCTTCTAATTACGGCCCTATTTTTTTAATTTTCTTTTTTAATTTCCGATTTTATAATGACAACTACCTGCTTAATATTTCACCAATCACTTTATGCAAAGGGTCCTAGGAGTAACAGGTGGTTATGCGTGTTTCGTAGAACAGCTTTAAAAACACTTTGTATTTATGGGAATACAAACATACATCTCGGGTATTTGTAATTTGTCAGAAAACACACTTACTCTCCAGAATGGAAGTGCCATAAGCTACAGATAAAGGCATGTATCAAGGCTGAATTTATGTACAAGTACTACTGTGCTGGTTTTTTAGGCATCACGCTAACAAGACCGTGTAACCATCAGTTTGGAAATATGTGACGGCATTCTAGCAGGAATGCGTTCTCTGCAGTTTTGGTACCCTTCAAATACTGAGTAGAAGCGGGGACTGAAATGTATAATTCCTAGTACACTGGCATAACTGTAGAGAGTAGTAAGGGCTTTACAATTTTTATTTTTCTCTTCATAAATTTATGTTCTCATTACAGTAATAAAGTACAAACAATAACCTCAGCTGTCCTGAGCATCCTGAGCAGTCCAGCTCCTGCTGATGGAGAAGACAGCAGAAACAGCTGAAGAAGCAAGGAGAACGAGCAGCCTCGCTGCTTTAAAGCAAGCTCTGCCTAGCCCCAGCGACGTGCCACTTGGTATTTTCTGATTCTCCTTGCTTTGTAGGCAGATTCTGCAGCCTTTGCTGCCTTTTTTGTTTTGGTTTGGGTGTTTTAAGGACTATTTTAGATTTTTTCCAGTAGTTAGTTACTTGATTAGAAAAGCTCTCAACAGGAATGGAGATGAATGTTTGTGGTATTAGCAGACCTGTGAGGGACGTACGGCCCCATTCACCAGGAGCAGATGATAAACTATGCTTGTAAGTACAACTAATAGCTTACAGGCTATAAAGAGATTAATTCCTTTTAGATAGGAAAGCTTCCTTATATTTTAATTAAACAATGCAATAAAAAAACTCGCTGCGTTTCTGAAATGCACATTCTTTGATAGAAGCACACATCTATCAAGCAGACCTGGGAGTTACAATGCAAAAACCAGCAGTATAACATCTTTTTCCTCTCTTTCCCCCACTGTATGTGCCATCATTTCCCCCGCCTCTGGTATTGCCAACATTGTTGTTAGTGATTTTACTTTCTTTAAAGAACTGAAATAAACACACAGCTGCAAAGCACATTTACAAGGCTCTACACCACCCCCTGCACATAATTTCTCTAAAACTCTGTGGAGTACTTAAAGATTTTTGCTAATACCTTTAGTTCCTTTACTCTGTTTTGCTATGAGGTTACTTTAAGTGCATTAAGTATGGGCTCAATTATTTGTACTTTATCACCTTTCCTATATTGTAGCTCCTGACACGAAGTCCAGAAGTATTTATCATATTTGTTTCCTGTTTATTCTTGAAAATATAGTATTTCTCCTTCAATATCTTTTCACAAATTCTGCCATGAAGGAATGTCTGTAATTGAAGTATCAGCCACTAGGTTGAACTGAAATTCTCTGGGCTTCGAGCAGGTTTACTGGTTCTCCGTTTTTGTATTGCAAGATCATATTCTTGGTCCAAAGTAAAGATTCATAGAGTTACCCAGATCTGTCACCGATCGAGTACAATTAGAAGGAAAATACCAATGGTTATGCGTGTGTTTATACGGAGATAGGTTTATTACCATGTGCAGTTATCTGTAGTGATTTTGTATTATTTTCTCTTTTCTGATCAAATAGTCTGCCTTTCAATAACCACTGAAAGTTCACAGTCCGTTCCTCTGTGCTTGTATACAACGGGTTCTTCTGTGCCTATACAGTAAGCAACATCGGCGATTTGAGCACAGCACAAAGAAAATCTGTCCCACTGCCAACAACGAACTTGTCATGAGTTTTTGGTCATAGCTCATCTGGCAGAAAAAGTCAGTAAGAGGAAAATTTATTTGGTCATTGTTACTAATACTCGTGTTGTTGAAACTGTTTTAATCGATGAATGTTAGAGAACTCTGGGTCACAATTTCATTGGCTGCTCATCGAATCCAACACTAAAGTGCAACAAAATGTAATTACAGATGGGATTGTGATTGCTTATATACAGGCAATTGCTCAAACTTATTCAGTTACCTGAAAAAAAAATAATCTACATTCATATTTAGCAGATAGTCTAGTCACAACAAAAAAAAGTGACAGATGAACAGATTCTATTTCATCTGACACATCTCCAAATCTAAACTTCACTTAATCTTGGTTTACTGTGAAAAGCCTGTGCTGAATGAAAAAGGGATGGGTGATTCAGGGAATTTAAAAAAAAAAAAAAAAAAAAGCCACGTAGAAGCGTGGAAAGAAGTGAAATAATCTTGATAATTTAACACTGGGAGAGAAACCTTTTAGCTTTAAGGATGCCTTTGAATTCAGATGGCTAAGAATTGTGCATCATTCAGAAGAGAGCTTATATGAAAGCTTGGGGGTTTTATTTGTTAAATTATTTTGCATATGAAATGATCAACGTGGGGCTATGGGATACCTCATCCCTGAAGAAATGTGAATAGGATAAGGAGTAAATCCTTCATGATTGTGAGGCAGCGCACTTGTGCTAGCGGAGCACTTGGCCTGAAGTGTCGCTGACCCAGCGCGGGTGTATTAGCTGTAGCGAGAAAAGGGCTGTTCCCTCCTTGTGCTTTCTGCTCCGCGTTGTGTCCTTGCTCCTGCCATTCAGTGCTTCTACGGGAGGGCCAATAACCAAAGGAAACCTGCTCCCCCCTGTTCTTACAAAGGTAGGAAAACACAAGGTGAGGGGAGTCCTTTCTTACATTTAGCAGTTTTAATCTGTCAAATATCGACAGAATATTCATGGAGAAACACTGAAGCAGACGCTTATGTGTGTATCGCGTGCTCTTCCAATGTTTTTTCTTTAACCAGTGCCTCTCTGTATTTTGTGCCTTAGAGCATATGGCACCAGTATGAAGAAATAAGAAAACCTTTTGGATTAAATTTAGTTTCACAACGCAGGATTCTGACGTTTTGCACCGCATCCATATGCATCTATAAATGCTCTCCCTACTAAAAGAAGTGTAACCAAAATCCACCATACCTCCTCTTAAACTTTGAGAATGCTGCCCTTCACTCACAAGTTTTCCCACGGAGGAAGGGTATATATGACTATTATGTTTTTAGAAGTCCAAGTCTTGACCTTGTGCTCAGTATTTACCGAGCAAACCTGTTAAAAATTGATTACAGCCCTCAAGATTTTTTTTTCTTGTTGAGAACACAATTTGCAATGTTCTTTCTTCATACACTCCACGGCCCTTTGAACATAAGGGATTCCTCAAATGATTTACACTAAAATCAGAAATAGTTTGACAGCATTTGCAGGCATCTTGTACGTAATTGAAACTACAGGTGTGTTTTATTCACATGAAGTTTTACTTTTCTGGCATTTTATTCATTTATTTTAAAAATTCAGTGAGATTTTCAGTTGTTCTAGAATAGCTACAATTGATTGGGTCTTATATTGTGGTTTTGGATAATTTTCTGATGTTAGACTCATTCTGAAGATGCATTAGGACTGTGCACTGTCCTTGAACGTAGTCTTTCCTTGATAGCACATCTTACAAAAAGACAGTCCGGCTTCTCCGCTGATTCGTATCGATATCTGTGCTGATTCAAATCAGTACTCCTCTGCTTAGGTGACTGGTTATTTCTTTATTAATATTAAGGATCTGAATCAGAATACCACATGATTCTTCCAACCCTCAGGTAATCGTACAGGTTCAGGTCTCACTGGGAACAGAGTGATAAAACTTTCTGATACTCATCCGCTCAAAGCATGGGTACAGAAGAAGCAACACTTGATTTGTCTGTACTTACGATGACTTTATAGCTACTGTTTCCCTTTGAAAGTTTGAAAGGAGTTATTTAGTATATTAAGTAGCATGTCACACTCATCAGTTTTTGCAGTTTATCTAATTGTTTTCTGTTGTTTATTCATCTTAAATTGCTGTACTATTGAATGAATACCAAAGGCACGCAGGACGATACAGTGCCTATAGAGTACCATGCAAATTAAATATTTACATGTTGGCAACATCTGCTATCCAGTAAATTACAGATGCCAGAGTACAGAGAGGTACTTCTAGCTCAGTACTTGGGCTAGAACTTGAGCTCAGTTGTGCAAATGTTGACCTTGAGGGAACCAACTGCCTTCCTCTCAATTTCCAGTTGTGAATGTGATATCATAGTTTGGATCACCATGAAGTTTAGCATAGCTGTATTTCCAAACTATGAGATATTTGAAAAAAATACTTGCCATTTGGCGATTCCATTGTTCATCTTCCTTTGTGTTTCCGTTGCGATGTGGCAGAGCACTGGCCTAGAGAACTGCAAAGATAAGAAAGGTTAATGTCTAACTCCCACTGCAAATTAAGTGGGAGAAAAAAGCGGAAAAACAGCATCTCAAATGCATGATTTTAAGATTAGACTAGCCTCAGTAGAGTTGCATAAAATTGTTTCAACGTGAAGTTAGAGCCAAAAATAGCAGAAGCACATCAGCTATTGTTTGAAGTAATCTACAAAGCAAAGTTACTGACTTGCGTAAAAATTCTGTTGAAAGTAAAGTGGTTACATAAGTGCCAAAAGCAATTAAACTTGGTCAAGGTGACCCTTCATCCTCAAACAATAACATTGTGCCTAGATATTTACAGTATATTCAGTGTACTATATCACACGTGCTGATCTGAGATCTCCAATCACAGCAAGCGAGCCTAAATCTCTATTAGGAAGACATTAAAAAACTCAGCTTATCTCCAGATACATCATTTAGAGATTAAAATGTATATATTATTTATTGAAGAACTGGGGGGGGGTGTCTTTCTGAAAGTGCTAGTTGCTCTTGAGAAATGCGGAATACTGATACGGTAGATACGTTAGCACCTAGCACAAATGAAAGTCCAGACCCACCCTGCTATGCAGTATAGTACTTGTACAAATGATGTACAACTTGTGCTCTGCAGTTGGATATTTTTAATTTTTTAACTTTTTAGTATAGCATAATTCTAAAGTTTTGATATTCCTATGCAGAATGCAAACTGCAGTTTACTTGCTCTCCTGATTTATATCTGTTCCCATCTTTGTATTTTAAATGCATGTGAAGTCTCAGGAAGCCTAAAATGCATTTGCTCACTTCACATGTGTAGGGCCTAAAAGAATACTTGTATTTGTTTGGAGATGGAATTATTTCTGTACTTTAGCACAATATTCTTAACTTTGATGGACTGCTATTTCACTTATTGTCCCTGTGTGGGGTAAGCTGTGTAAAATGCAGCATGGGCAACTGAATGAAAAGAAGTCCTATTCCTATTATTTCCACTAACTAAGTGACCCTGCAGTTTGCCGTGCGATACTTCTGTTTTCTCATCTATGAAATGAGGGGCACAGTCTACTGCAAAATACAGTAGGAGAGCTATTTTGAGCATGCTGTTTGTTATCAGGTCCACACTTTTTCATTGTTCCAAATAAGTTTCAGTTCATGATGTGACAAGCAAGAATTGAAAATAGGGAAACAAGATGGAGACAACCTCGCGGGAATAACTCTATCTGCTGTTAGTGACACGCAGGCACATTATCAAAATATACTATATTTGTTCTTATTTACTTATCGTGTGTCTCTAATGCCTCTCTGTTTCTTTTTTTAATATTTTTTAATATTACACTGGTTGTAGGCTTTCTGACATCGTGTCCTTAATTTCTGGGTTTGAGGTGGGGGGGGTTGGGTTGGGGCGGGGGGGTGTTTTGGGGTTTTTTGTGTGTTTTTTTTTTTTTTAGTGAGCAGCACTATCTAGCTGTTGAATTTTCAGCTGCCCTAAGGCTCTGATTTGCATAGGTCAGAGAGTGCTCTGTATCTCTCTGTAATCATTCAGCTACTCTGACTGCTAAATTGCTTATGAATCTGGGTTGGTCTTTGCAGGTGACAGTCCAAGTAGGTAGAAAGAATAATATCCAGAAACAGAGTGAGTGTTGGATTTCAAAAATGTACTCAGAAGATTTGAAGGACACTTTTGTTAGTGTAAGGCAACAAAACATAGTAGAGCTAATCCTGACTTTTAAAAAATTATTAGAAAAATATTGGTATCTAAGTGCTTTGTATCAGGTCTGTAGCATAGATAATATTCCGCAGCACTGATCCTTTGAATAATTATGGGATATGAAGGTAGATACAGCTTTTACTATGTCCAAACCCAGTTATTTCTCAAGTTGTCCCCAATTCTTTTGCTTGACTTAGAGAAACAACAAATTAAACTTTATAATTGAAATACAAATGATTAATGATACGGATGCCAGAAGTCTATTACTAAGTCCTTTAACAGCACAATAATTCAAGAAAGTCTTGATGTGCTACATGGCAAATACAGTCACATTTCTAGGTCAGCTACATAGAGCCTTCAGTAATAAATGTAATTCTTTCCTTGGCCATTTTAGAGGTTATTCTACTTTTCCTTTTATCTAGGTAGTACAGGTTTAGGTGTACTGGGTGCAATAAACCGCCTTGAAAGCAGTTTAGCGATGATATTTTTATACTCTTAAATATATCTGATGACATATACATGCCTATATGATATAAATAAACGTTTTAGGACCCACTTCTCTTGAGATATTTATGCAAAGGCTGTCTGTGGACCTTAACAACACACTATCAGATGAAATATAAAAATGTCTGCAGCGTAACTTTGTGTTAACCCAGTGACCTAACTGTAGTGCCATGAGATCTGAACTCAGGACTGAAATCCTGTAGTACTACACAAAGATTTTCTTTAAAATCTGTAACAGAATAGGAAATTAATCTAAGGGAAATCTCAGAACAGAAAGGTCATAGCAAAAGGCTGCATTTGGGGATTAAAATAGATAGAGGCAAGGGATGTTTTCTAGGAATCCCACCCTTTTTTTTAAGGCACTGACCCTGCTCAGCTCCCACTGAAATTGCTGTGGTGGTGCCCAGGATTCTGCAGGACCAACCCCCCAACCTGTTATCAACAGCTTTCCCACAGCAGTCAGCTGTCCTCCGAATACGTAATATGTATGCAGCTCACGCTTCCCTACCTCATTAGAGGCAGCGCTAGCCTTCAGACAATGTTTGTACCATTAGCCCAGTTGACTTCAAAGAAAGCAAATTGTATAGCAATAGAGCTTGTCTCTCACCTGTAAAAGTTAGGATCAACAAAAGCTGCGCTTACAGGTGGAGTAGAAGAGATCTAATAGGACTTGTTATATGTCTGAACTGGTTCATATGAAGGGTAATTTAGTTTTTGTTCTTTAAGGCACAAACTTCTGTATATTGCTATACGCTCATAAATTAGGAGATGTTTTTCAAAAGTTATTTTTCTCCTCTTTACGTATCAGCCAAATGATTAAAGTGAGACAGAAGCTGTAGACAGCTGTGGGAACACCTACCCGGTTACAAACAAAATCCCAACAGATAATCATATAAAGCCAGTATTTTACCAATTCCACTGGCTTCTCTTACGGAATGCAGTGTCACTTGCTGATGATAATACTGAAATATCTTGTATTGCTTCTTACTGACAAGATGTAATTTCCATTTCCATTGGCTCATTTTATAGATTCTTACATATGTACAAATTTTAGGCTGGTATTTATGTTAGTATACTTAGTTTCAGTTTGCTATAGGAATAACAGTTTTAGGTATTTTTAGCACAGACAGACATGCTTGGCTTTGGCAGAATGTAAGCCAAGTGTCCTTTAAATTCACTTTGCAATTATGTCCTCTACTAAAAGAGAGTGGGTAAACAATAGGCTAAATTACTACAGGTAATAAATGAGAAATTATGTAGGCTCATGATGCTAAATATGTTGCGTTTTTGTTGGAGTAGCATAAAATTACTGGGCACAGGTGCTTTTGTAATTGGGACTCATTTGGAAAACATTCGTGTTCAGTGACCCTCAAAGTTCAATAGCTGGTGTTTGTGGTGGTGTTACTATGCAGTGCCATTTTGAGTAATGTCAGAATGCCATCTGTCCTCATATTTCACTAGGTTTTCTTACATTTCAGAAGACTTCTGTATGTATTTAGCTGCACATCTCAGTTCTGTTATCTGCAGAAAATTACAAATGTCCTTTTTATTAAGAAGCTTTCTTGTAGCTGCACAAGTTCTCATCACCTAAAAGTGTATGGCAGTAGAATTGCTCTGTACACAGAATGCACTTGAATATCCTCCGCAGTAAACTATTGATAAATTTCAGACTTATACAGGTTAGTTTTCTTATCACTGGAATCAAGCTGCACTTTAAATTGTTTTGGGGTTTTTTTTTGTTTAGCTCGGTTTGAAGTCATAAGGAGGCACACTGAAAAAAACACAAGCTAGAAAAATCTGGCAGCCAGAATGATCTTAAAGAGCAAACTTAGCTTGTCAGAATGTACCCAAACTGAAGTTTTGCTAGGCTATTAGGTCTCATATAGATCTAACGGGAGTGATTAAAGATTTCCAAGGCTGTGAGAGCCTTCAGGAAATGCTGTCCAAAGTTCTAGACTTCGGGCTGTTCTTCAGCTGGTTGCGATTTTCTCCAACCTATTAATGTGAGAAGTAAAATTAGCCTAAGCATAAGCAGTTTAGGACCAACAGTGTTTTGGGGGGAGTTGGTATAGGGAGGTATTCGTAGCTTTAGAGGCAGTAACAGATGTAAACTGCAATACACCATTATATTGAAGGTTAAAATACCTTTATTGTTTTAACTTTCTAATTTTTTTCATGCAAAAGATTTCTAGTAATAGAAGAGTGAACATTAAAACAAGAGAGCGTAAAATTGCTATAGTGAACCAGTAAAGACTAAAAAACTTGCGACTAATCAAATAGCTTTTAATGCTCTGCTCTCGGGTTATTACACATTTATACAAACTCAAAAAGTATCAGTGTCAATCCTATTGTTCCACCCTCTGCAAAGAGGGAAGTAGAATTGTCATTCTTTTCTCTGCGTTATTTCTATTTAGAGCACTTAACAGCCTGGGCATTATAAAGATTTACTTTGGAAACTACTGCATAGGCTGTTCAAGACCTGCACAACTTTAGAACAGAAAAAATGCTTCACAGTGAAGTTTATCTGTTTTTTTTCCTGCAAGCCATCATAAGCCATCTACAAGTAGTCTTTTACATGCTGCTATTATTATGATTAGGAAATATTCTAAGATGTAAGGGCTATTCAATTCCTGTTAAAAATTAAAAAAAAAACAAAACCAAAAACAAACCCCAAACCAAAAAACCACCAGGAAGTTGCTGCTTTACTGTCCTTTGTGCAAGTGGACGTCTACTCTGTTAACCAAATAGTATTTGGAAACATAAAATGGGTACTGTAAAAAAAAAACCCAAACCCAATACAAAAGAATAATGCATGCTCTAGAGAACTTGCAGCAACCTTCAAACCTAAGTATCAGCAAGTGTAATAACCGTTTGCTCAACATTAACTGTGTCTTCTGGAAGGAAAACATAGGAAAATACATACAAAAAAGAACAAACCCATTGTTTTCTCTGTGTCTCATGAAATTGTCACCTTGTGGAACTTATAAAATGATCAGATTGCTTTTTCCTTAGATACTGGAAACGTACCTTTTAGTATCATAGCTTATTGAATTTTCTTTTTATCTTGTCAGTTGGGAAGAATAAGAACCAGGACGTTAGCATGACCTGATTAAAAAAATGAATTTTGTAGTTAGACTGGTGATATTTCATCTCAGTCTTGTGCTACGTCTTTCTTCTCTCACACTTGTGCACACACATACACACACATGCAATTATATCTAAATTAATATAGTATTTATATCAAGATTATATATCATGCTATATATTATACATAATTATAAAAATTATATATGCACAGATGTGGGGCATGTGTGCACTAAGCACTATTTAGAACTAATTAGATTCTTTTATGGTGGTCATTATTGATTAAAATATAATTTGGACTGTAAATGTTTAGCCTCACTAGGTTCCAAAACTGTGTGATATATGGGGTTCTCTTCAGTGTCTATTTTTCCTGAACAGCCTACTTAACAACTGACTCGAGTAATTTCAGTTTTTCATTCTCATATGTTTCATACAAAAATATGCCTGTCTGCTATGTGACAAGGAGGTTGTGAAGTTTTGTCCTCAGCTTAATGTAGATTATTATTTATGGTTTTCACAAGGTTAGTACAAGGAAAAGTGTTTCTAAGTTTTGTTTGCAGTTAATTTAGGTAGTTTTGCCCCTCTCTCTTCTATGATCTTACCAGAATTTTGTTTTGTTTACTTTTACTTGATCTTCTCAAAGCATGTGACTTAGATATCCTCTATCTTGTTTGCAGTTAAATATAAGTAAATACATCATTTTGACTCTTGTGTTGGAAACGGAGGTACAATGAATCATCGCAGAGCTGCTCTTATTGATCCTGAGAAAACTGATTGCATACATTTTCTTGAGGGTTCCCCCCCCTCAGCTGCATGGAAGTGAGGCAACTGAAAATGTTGGTTTATGGTTCTACTAGAAAACACGTATTTAAATTATCTGAAATATGCAACGCTTTCAAAATAAGCTGTATTAGAAAAAAAACAGCAGAATTTCAGAGCACAGTGATAAACAGATGTGGTTTCTTTTTGTTCGTGCATAGCTAGGTATTTTGGGAATTGCTTTAAATTGGCATTCATTGCCTATTTAGATGTCCTAGGATAGCTCTCCAGCTATTGCTGTAGAAGGGCACTGCTCTCCCGCAAGTCCTGCCTCCTTTACCGGCCCCTTGCAGCTGTCTTGGAGGCGTTTGGGTATCAACTTAAAACACCGGATGCCTGAGCGTAGTTAATGGAGTTCCACTCCACACTGTAAATGCAAATACATTTTGTGTATTACTGGAGGAAGGTGACCTATTATTATTTTCATCTTCTGTTTTTGTGCTACTTTCTTATCTTTAAGCACACTTGTGAGTTTGCTACACATGATGCTGGACTCCCCAGGAGAGGGTGCTTTGCTCTGGTCTCTGACAGTAGACTATCATCCTCCGGCTCTCTGGAGTTCAGGGAGCACTCATGTAGAAAGGATGTTCAATTAGAGATGAGTTCCACTGGTTTGAGGTGGTTAGTAAGTAGGTTTTTTCCCAAGGAGGTTGACTTTAACTAGAAGAATTATGTAGTAGGAGGTACTACAAACAGTGCTTGAAAACTTCAAGATACCTTCCCTAGCTCTTGGCAAATGAGACTTTTTGAATTATTTTTTCATTCTTTTAGAGTAGTTTTTTCAAGAGAGAAAGGACCCCAGAACACTTAACAAAGAAAAATTTAGAAACATTAATGTCCATTGTATGTCCAACATAATATACTACTGGGAGGCAGCTGTATGTCTGAGGGAAAATTCTGCACTCGTCGTAATGTTATGAAAAGTATGATTCAGGAAATTAACATCTAAATACGTCATCTATGATCCTAAATGATCTGTTGGAAAGAACAAGTCCTTTCCCTTTGACGGATGTTCAGCCATTTGAGGTTATTGTGAATGTTCATCTCGGAGAAATTCCATTACATCCAACACAAATGCATATGAAATGTGAAGAAAAGAAAATGTGGTCTTTTGGTATCCATGTTAAGGATGTCCTAACAATTTTCACTTCCAATGGGAGTGAAGTTGTTCTAGATTACTTGCAAAACTTCTGATTGTTGTGCTCAATGCTTAGTGTTGGCGTAATGTATACTACTAAGCAGCTATTTTCCACCTTAAAGGTATTTGAATGTAGTGCAAATAAAAAAAGATCAAAGGCAGTTCTGTTTACTGAAGAAACAGTATGTAGAAGTTGAAAGATCTGGTACATTGTAGGATTTGCACTCCTTTGAGAAGAATTGCCCTATATAAAGGTAACTCTGTAGATGTGCATTAAATAGAAATAAAACCTGAGCTCGCTCTGTCCCACTTATTGTTGAATAATATTGACTGTGCAACAGAGAAAAGCTAGTTACCTCTACTGTAAATGCAGACAAATATATGTATATACATATATGATGACCATCCCTGTCATAGGACTTTATAGGGTGATTACTGTTACTAGAATTGGACTTCTCATTTATTTCTGCATGTGAGTTAAACCGTGGAAGATTTTTAAAGTCAGGGTATAAAGAAATGCGATACAATTATTTCCTTTATACTATATGTAGATATTAATACATATTTGTCTGTAATTTCTGTTGTGGAAAGATATAGTAGATATTCAATTGCTTTAAAATGTCTGAAATTTGTAGGGCTAAGAGGGCAAGTCAAAAGTCTATCATACAATCCAAAATGGTGCTGTGAACTTCTGTAACTGCAAATGGTGCTACTCGAAAAAGAGGGGGGAAGGAAAAGGTGATAGGATTGATACCTTTTTCTTAACCAAAATACATGTGTGAGGCATTGCGTGGCAGTTGGCCTGTGTGCATGTGTGATATACAAAGTCCCTGGTTTCCAGGAGCAGTCAGACAGAACTGATGTTGGAAAGGAGATATTTCTGGCTCTTGCACTATGCACCTTGCCCAGAAAAGCTCTGACAACTTCATCCAGCTGCTACATACAAAACTGCTCTAGTTTTTCACAGTAAGTGCTACAAATCCTTGAGCAATTTTTGATTTCCTAGACATGACAATAACCCATTTCCATCCCAAAGGAGTAAGACATCTCTCAGAAGGTTACAAACTGTTTGAGTGCACTGAGAAGCGGGGATGACTCAGGCCTTGGTTGTTTCCTATTTGTAGCCCCTTTGCAGACCATCTCTTTAGTAACCTCAGTGGAGGTGGGTGAATAGAAGCAGCCCCCAGCCCAGGGGGTCTCTGAGATTGGCCTCACTCAACGTGCCGGACGGATGTCACGAAGCGCAGCCAGGCGCAGCAGGCACGCCAAAGACGGGCTAGCGAGTCTTTGCTGTAGGTAGGTTTTGAACGTTTGTAGATTGGGCCAGTGAGACTTTTAGTAGCAAAAAATGTGTTTCTGGGCAGACTCCAATGATTTCTGCATTTAAAGTTTATCAAAACAGGCTATGAATATGCGTATCAGGATATTGTCCATCATTAGAGAAAAATCATCATAGTTCTCATAGAACTGGGTTGTTGGTTTTTTAGGGGTTTTATTTTGGTCCTTGGGTATCAAGAACTTGCACTTTAGCAGAAACTGCTTAGTTTGTTTGCTGACATTCAATCTTCCTGTTAGATCAGTACGAGCTCCTTAAATATATGTATGGTTTTTTTAACATGGAAATGGAATATCACTAGAAACCCTTAGTGTAGAAAAGAGCATAATCTGTGAAAGTAACGGGAAATAAATGTGTTGATGGAACCCATATTTGTGTTGGCAGGTCATCTGGCAAGCAGTCCTGTCAACAGCACTCTGGCACCTAACATGAACAAACGCTGACTAGAGAGTAAGAGTTGTGCAGTCACGCCAAAAAGCCATGTGGGAAGAAGAAAGATCCGATAAGACTATTTCTAATATAGGAAAGAATTGAACTACGTATCAAAGCCAAAAAACTTTTGAAAGATGGAATTCAGTTGACGTAACTTTGCAGTTTTGTTTAGCAGTTAAGATGAGGGCATTATAATAACAATATACGCTTTGAGAAGAAAATTTGTTTGATATTAGAAATGAAAAATATATAAAGCATAACGGAAGGAAATTTCACAGGCAAGAAGCAGAAATGGGCTCTGTCATTTATTCCAGTGCAGACTTTGGAAGAGAACTCAGAGAAATAATGAGTTTGGCTTGCTTCCCTGTCATAAGTATTCTGCAAGTTTTGCTGCAAGCAAAGCGCACACCAGCAGAGTCTAGTTTCAGCTGCAAGCATATACGTTAAATGCATTGTAAACAATTTTGCTTATTTCAAGTATCTGAAAAGCAAAGCTTGTTTTTTAGTCAAGCTTGTAAGATCTCACCAGGAAGATGCTGTAATTTCTAAATTATTTTGAAGGGAAAAAAAAAAAAAGCGTGGGGGATCCTTGAAAAAAGTGTTTGCATGTGAAATCCTGTATTGAAAAGCTTTGAGGAGCATTCAGAAAGCTCTAAGCAAATTGGGACGGAGTTCAGAAACTGTTTCCAAATCGTTTCACTCTGGAACACTTGATGGCATTTTTATTAGGTAAGCTGTCAGTCTCGTAAATAGGCTGCATTCAGACAAATAATAGCATATTCGGTTTTTATTAGGAGAGATTATTTTTAATAACAAAGGACCTTGTTTGCAAAGTCTGCCTCAAAGTCTCCCACATCATCAGCAAACAGATAAGCCTTCAACAATATTAATTTTTATTTTGATTTTTTTTTTTCATTTAAGAAGTCAGTCTTATTCTCAAGATGTTGTAGATTAAAAACACCTACGTAAGATGCAAGAAAGCCCTGTGGTGTTCTGGCCATAAGGACAGAACTCAGATCTAGAAGACCCAGCCAGGGCCTGGCAAGACACCTTCTTGCCCTCTGTCCTGCAGTCCTCCCCCGGCCGCTGCGAGAAGTGTGGTGACGTTTTAAACTAGAACTCAGGATGTGCAGATCAATGTCAGCTTAGGGTAACAATATAAAAAATAATTGGAGATGCTGGTTGTGGACTAGCTGAAGGGATGTGATGTTTATCAATTAGAAACCAGCCAGGGAATGAAGCAGACCCATCGCTGCTCCCTAGCTTGGCCGGTGTCTGAGCAGTGCCGCTGCGGCAAGGGATTTTTAAAGGCTGTTACAAAACCTGATCCTACTGGTTAAGGTTATCATATGAAAATTGAAACAAAAAATCTTTTATTTTGTTTTGGGAGAGAAAAAAAGAGGAAGACTTCTAGGATATAACATTGCACTTGACTCTTTTGAATATTAAAGAGGAGGAGAACTGGAAATTTTCCTGTTTTCCACTTTCCTAGAGGTAGGAAATGCTGTAAACATTTGAAAACATGACAGTGGGAAAGTGCTTTCTTGATGACAGCCTCACCTAAATATCCCAGACTTCCCCTTGTTCTGTAGAAACGAGTACAACATGCTGAGAAATTGAGTATATATGCTGTGTGTATGAATTGCGAAGGTACAGTTGAGCAGGAATCAAATTCTGAAATGAGAGGCGCTATGCACAGGCATTTATTCTCCTGAGTTAATAAGGCTTCAAGCTGTCTGGTTTTCCTGGCATCCCATGTGGATTTACTGGTTCAGGTAGTCAAGAAATCAGGTGAATGTGTGTACTATCAGTCACTGTACATATGGCGCTCTTATTCAATGGGAAGAAATTTAAGTTTGTAGAACTGTAATAATTCTTTCAGTCCAAACAGGCAAATCACTCAACACAGGTATGAAATTACATTCGTTGTTTACCAAAACAATTATTTATATTGTTCTATTTTTAATCCGTTCACCTCCTCATCACTTTTTCTAGTAGTCAATTGCTCTATAAAGCTAACAGTTCCTCACTGGAGAGCTCTTAAACAGAGACTATATTGCAAATAGTAACCAGGAGTGTTTTCTCCTGTTCTCCATAATTTTTGAAAACTTTGTATTTGTTAGCAATTCAATGCAGTGTAAGTGACATGAGGAATAGATGGTTCAAGCTTTGAAAACTGGTGTCTGAAGTTCTAACTTTTCTTTGCAGAGAAATTAGTTTGATTTGTTCCCTATCCCCGTTCCCCTGAAGAGTTTCAAGAAGTCTTTGCAGAAGCCAGTTCCCTAAGGATAGGAACAAACTCTTCATGATCTGAAGCTTAAAATAAAAAGAGAGGCTCATCAATGCCATTTTTAAAATTTGGTTATTTTCTGGGAATATATTGTGTCAGAGTAAGAATAAGTCATTACATTTTGATTTGGGTTTTGAGGGGGGTGATTTGGTTGTTGTTTGGGTTTTTGGAGGTTTTGTTTGTTTGTTTTTAGCAAAGGCATATTTTTGAAATACTCACAAATCTTACGTAATTTACATTCTTTCCGTGAATTTCAGTGGACTTTGAGTTAGACACTGGAAGATGAATGAATTCTGCAGAAGTAAGAAAAACAAGGTGGCGGTCATAACGATCATCTCATGACTATCAGCAAATTACGGTGCATCCAGCTGGTTTAGTTACTTTATGTCTCAGCAGAGTATGTAATTGTGATGTACGACCAATAATACATGTATCAGGGTATCCAGTCAATTCAGCAATACATTTTCCAGATTTTATGGATCTTTTTTTTTTTAAATGATTTCTTGTGATGTTATGTTATGGTCTAGTATGTAAGGCTGCAAAATTATGAAGCTATCAAGGTAAATTAAAAAATACTGAGGTATAAATACAGTGCAAGCTCTGTATTAAAAAAGCAGTGCATATTCTTCCTGTTCACGTCCCTTCAAATCCTAAAAGTTGCAGGAAATTTGGAAAAACATGCCTAAAATGGCCAATATTTCAGTGGAAAGAAATTCACTGCTTATATAAAGTGATAGCCTGGATTGTAGAGTGGCTGCCCCATATAGCAGTCCATTTTGAGTGTAAGGAAGCAAGTGAAGGGCATGAAATGGAACGCATTTTGCCAGCTCGCGGTGACGCGAGGTCCCAGCAGGGAGAGACTGCAGACAGCTGAAGTAAACTAAAGCAGTTCATAAACGGCTTCAACTCGGGGCCTAAATCTTTGCTAGAATCCACAACAGGAGTCAGAGGAATAGGAGTTCTGAAAATGCTTTTTTTTTTTTTTTCCTTCCTTCCCCCCCCCTCCCCCAAAGTTTGCACAAAAGAAAATTTAATTTAACTTGTACTTCATTATGATCTTGCTTGGTAACGTACAAAGCAATATACCACCAAGTCACTTTGGCGTGGTCAGTTTTCAGATAGAAAGTCTTGATTACTTATATGGAAGTAATCCTTTACAAGGGAGTGCTTTAATGAGAATGTATATTAAAACATTCCCTATATAAAATTCGCTGAAAATGCAATGTATAAAATAGTTAACAGTTTGCAATATCTGACCTCTTGATTTTTTTTGTCATTATCCCGATTTTTCAAATGTGATTTATTTGAAATTTTATCTATATTAACTGTTCCTTTTCTTTTCTTTTTTTTATTTCCCATGTCCAGCGAAATGCCTCAGCAGAGAAAGAAAATCTTCATGTGGCCTCGAGAAAGGAAGAAAATCAGAGCATCCAAGAGTGCGATTCTCACGATGTAAGCTTAGCTCACCTAAAAATCGGGGTCTGATCTAGACTGTATGAAAACATTAATGCCTTAGGTGATAATCGCTGTGACTTACTTTTCCTGGTCAAACTGGTACATATATTTTATAAGCCAGCTATATTCTGCATTAAGCTGCTGAGGAGCAAATGCTCCTCGCCATCAAGCTGTGCAGGTGTACTGTCTGGGTTTCTTTTAAAGACTACTTAATAGAACTTGTAGAGCTGTTGCAGGAAGGGCAGCAGTGGAAAAGATGTGATTTGAGGTTTAACCATTTCAAGAATTGGCTTGTTCCCGGTTGAAGAGTTGCTGCATTACAGTGAGAGGCAGAACCTTGTTTACATAATGTTTCCACTAATACTCAGGCGCAGCCGTCACAGATGCTTCATTTGATAAAACAAAACCTTCGGGGAGATGTAAGAGGTGATAGCATAATAGCTGAAAGTACTTAATCTCGTCCACTGCCAGTCTAGGAAAGCCGCAAGCGGTGTTTTTCTTATGAGACGTCTGACGGAAAGCTAAGTCTGCTGCTTTTACTGAGGGAAAACTCTCATTCAAACAGCATGGTGGGAGCTGTTAACGGAAATCCCAAATGCGTGTGTTATAGCTGCAAATATAACGATACAAATAAACCAGGAAAAAACGGAAAGAACGAGAGAGACAAAATTTGTTGAGAGAGTGTATTGTCTGCTCAATAGTCCAAAAAGTCTAGTGCTACCTTGACTAATTTGCAGGTGACATATAGAAGACAGCAAGGAAAAGCCTGTCACAACGGCCCGTGAACGAACTGCTGAGCACATTACCTTCCTCCAAACTTAACAAACTCCTGTGGAGGTAACTGGGTAGCTTGCTGGTAGCGTGCATAGCAGTGCGTAGCAAAGTGAAGAAAAGTTTGGAAAGCAAAGCTCAGACAGTTCAGTATCCAACAAATTGCAAAAAATAAGTATATACTATCCATATATTACAGATAGGTTGCTAGTTTTATTAATTATCAATTATAAGTGATTTCCCCTCTGCTGCATCCTCTAGAGGGGGGCAGAGACAAGAGAAACGGTGTCTCCAGGAGAAGAGTCCATAATTTGCTGTTGCGTACCTTTCTTAACGTCTAGAGAGGAAGGAAACTTCATTTCTTAATAAGAAAAACTGAAGGAGGAGGAGAGAAATAAGGTGTAAACCTCTGAAGTCAGAGTGAACTCCAGTTAGATTATGACTAGAGGCTGGTAACCATCTGGGAAAGTTATGGAAAGTTTGGTGGAATATGGGTTACTTTAGGTAGAGGCTGAATCTATTTAGGCTGCATATTTGTGGAAAGAGATTCAAGCAACTTTTTTTTTACGGAAGTGAACACGTTAAAGCAGGGAGCAAAAAGAAAAAGAAAGTTGTTAAAGCATTTCACAGATCAAGAGACAATTTAATTTCTGTATCAAGTAATGCAATGTAAGACACCTAAAAGATGTACTTTTCCATAAAAGAAAGTATTTAGTTATTTTGATTAGGGTGTGGTGGTGTCTTTCTGTGGTTCTGGCAACTTGTATTTTAGCCATTTATTCACCATGGTATGCTGCTTGGTATGAAAACTTTGTCTGAGAAAGCAGAAGACTCCAGCTGGAGTTAGAAGTCTAGGGGAGTCAAACTATTTTTTCATGATTCAAGTTAAATTAAAATCTAACCCTGTTCCCTGCCTTCATCTAAGTAGCATTATAATTCAAAGGAAAAGAAATAAGGCTATATATGTAAATTTGGGTATAGGATTAAGTTTTATATAATTTACTCTCGCAATTACCATATTTTAAGACCAATTCTATATTCGATGGGTTTCGCGTTTCCTTTAGATTTTAAATCTTTAAGGTTTGTTAAATCTGTGTTTGACAAAACATCCTGTAAGGGGGAAAAATTAGAGAAAGCATACCATAGGGGTATTCAAATTCACTGCGCCTTGCTAGATAGTGTTCCTTATTGGAAAATTAAGGAGGCAATAGTTTTATCAGTCTTGTCTTGGTTTTAAACATGTTGCTGCTAGAAATTAATTTTCCAACTGAAAAGTGGGTCTATTGTGGACTATTTGTAGTTGCATTCTGTTCATATTAAGAAAAAATCCATCTAGGATTCACACTAATACACAAAAAGGTGTCTATGAAATTTCATTGTGCTGTGCTTGCAGTGACTGTTGAAGGAATAGCTTTGAGAGCCAAGTTACAAAAAAGATTGTTAGGAGAGCCACACCTCCAAGCAAGGAAACCATAAACAGTGTGGTATTTATCCCAATTAGAAATAGAATCTCCAGTGTAATTCAAAACTTAGAGGAAGACGTCTCTTTACATTAGGTCAGACTTTTAAGGTATATCTTTTTTTATTTATTTCCGTGTTCAGTTGGGAGTAAAAATTGTTCGGTTTGCTTTTTGTTCACATAAAACAAATTGATTGGTATGATTCAAAGAGAATTCCAAGAGTTCGTTCTTTGTGGAGATAGGTGCAAAGCAATACCCAGCCAGGAGCCATTCTGAAGTGCAGCAACTTGCATAGTGCAGCAGCATGGTCTCTGGCATGCCAGACCAACTGCAACAGCCCGGTTCTAAAAGTGAAAGAGTAGATCCACGCATATAGCTCAGGTAATACACAATATGCATAATATTTTAGAGCAATACTTATTTTCAGATTGTGGCTGCGCTCAGAGTACTGGATTTTTTTTGCCAGAGGGACATTAAATAACATTTTTCTTAGAGAATTTTCTCCATTTATATGCTACCATCCCCATGCTGACCTGTGAAGTTTTATGGGAAATCTGTCCTCCCTCCCAGGATTCCACACTTGAATTTTCGACAGCAGCTTATTTGGAGCCTGTCATGGGAGAATAGAACATCCCAATTTGTCAGAATCCCCTGATTTCACTTTAAATACCACACAAACTTCAATTATGAAAATGGGGAAGTTTTCTTGTAAACCCAAGGATTGATTAAGGAAAGAGAGTAAAATTTTCAAGGAGAACCGAAGCATTAAAATGCATTTTTCACAGCTGTTCCAACTTTTTTACAAGTCCAAGGACCTACCTCAACCACTTATTTTCCTGTGGGTTGCTCACAGTGATGAGTAAAGTAATTTTCCTGATTGTTTAAGTTGAAACCTTTTTTCTTTCTCTTACATGCACTGTCCATCTGAACATGGACTGCATGGGACATAACACTGCAGATGATGACATTGGGCTAGTAACCTCTTCCCACCCTTCCTTATTATTATTTTTTATATCTTATGTTAACAGATATATATTGTTTTAGAGACAAGGAAGAATTCAAATTAATTAGTTTTGAGAAATGAACTAAAAATGTCTCTTTCCACAATTAACCCTCATATGATGACTTTAGAGATACCACCTTAAATCCCAAAAGAACTAGAAGCTATTTATTTTCCTAAAGGTTCATATTGCTTCACTAGTATAAAGCTGATATTTCTACCTGTGAATGCTATCACTCTGAAAAAAAACCAGACTTGGGAATACATTAGAGTTTTTCTTGTAATTTTATCATCATTTGGTTGTGTGTTTGTTTTTATCAAAAGTTTTTACAGCTGCTAAGCTCCCAACGAGGGAAGTACAGGCTGGATGACAGGTTCTCATGTGGTTTAAGAAAAATAAATGAAGGCTGAGGCTAAGATAAAAGACCAGGACCTTAAAGAATATGCTTAAAACTATGACGTTGCTTAGAACCCTAATACTTTAGCAACGCTTTCTCAGAGCTTTGCAAGGATCCTGTGATTGTGTCTCTGATAAACAAAATGAGATTTATGTTTTGGAAGAATTACTGTAATAAAGACTGACTAGAGAAGAATATGCAATGTTTCAGTTGTTAAGGCAAAAAATACAGGGAAATAGCTAGTTGCTGGTCTCAACCGGTATTTTTTAGTCTGTATGGCTAAGCTTCGCTCTCTCTGTCTCAAATTTGTAATCCTACTGCAATTTCTTCTTTATGGTTTTATGCATGTTCATAATGATTAATGTAGTTTACATTGGAATGAATATAAATGAAGATTTGTTTATAAATGGGATACAGGCAGGCCAAATCATATTGGCTGATCTTGAAATTACGTGCTGCTGATACCTTAGCTGTCACGAAATTTGACACAGGACCTGTAGCAGCCAGATGTAGGTAGGAAATCTTGTAATACATCATGATTATTTCAAATCATCTGAAATTTGTCAAAAAACAAAAAAAATCTTAACTTTGGTTTTCTTTTAGAAGTTTCCATTATTATTATTATTATTGTTTTATTAGAGGAGTCTTGTCAATACTACTTTTTCTTAGTCTTGTCCAGAGATGTTTTCCCTATGACTGGCTCCTGAAAGTCTCTGTGTAGAACCAGAGTTCTGCAGAGCTCTTTTCCCCGATATCATTTCCCTTTTCCCTCTTCCCAAAAGCTTTGGGAGCTTTTTTTTTTTTTACTTTTACACCAGGATGTACTTTGTCCTTTTTTCATATCAAATAATTCTTATGCATGTTACAAGTCATTTAAAGCCACCTATTTGGTAGTGCTAAAACATCAAACAATTTATAAAGTGATTCTTTGTTCTCTGTTCTCATCTTAGATTTCTTGCTCTTTGTCCTTGTAGAGTCCTCTCTGATAAATAAAAGTGATAGTGCTTTTATTTACTGCCTTAATTTCCTGCAGTAAACAAACACTGCATGTTCATTAATCATTCAGTGACAAAGGACACTGAGTATTGGAGCAAAACTTGTATATGTTTCTAAGCAACCACAGCATTTTGCTTCATTTTTCTCGTATCAATTTCAGTTGCAGAGCTTTGGTCACATTGTACTCTCCCATTGCTTTCCCAAGGGAGTATTGAAAGAAAAAAGAAATCATAACAAAATTTCAACCTGATAAAATTCTTAAAGTGAATTCAGTAATTCTGTTCCCTAAATGAGGACTACAAAGGTCATAAGAATTTACATCATCTTAGTTTAACCATCCAGTCAGTACACTGTGCTCTAAAATAGGAGAAGGATATGAAAAACTGCAGAGGTGTCGTATGAAAACGTACGTGCACACTTCACATACATCTTGCTCCATATCTTTCTTCTAAACAGTGAGGGTGAAAGGAGATTGAAATATGGATCTGTACTAAATTCATGAGCAAATCTGATAAAACACGTCCTTGAATAAACCTAACTGGGCTAATGACGACTAAGATACCTAGTTTGTCAGTTGACCTAACCATGCCATCCTTTTCTCCCGTACCTGGTTTAGTTTTTTCAGAACTAGCTCAGTACTTACTCCTCCACTGTACTCTACAAAATCCCGCATACCTGTTTTAGTGCCCGCTGAAGCTGAGAGGAGGTCTGTAGCGATGCGAAGGAACACTGAAGCTGCAATGTTTGGTCTACTAAATCTGTACGATACCCTTTAGCAGCAGCAGAATTATTTTCTAACTGTAAAACTGAATATAAAATCACTTATTTAAACTTCTTGATTTTCTGTCCACTTGTGATACGTTGGATGATTATTTAAGCAATAAAACTAGTTCTTATTTGCTGCGTTGATGCATCAGAATACCCTTCTAGTTACATTGTTCAGCAGTTTGTGGATAATATTGCATAGTTTAATGGCCAAGGGACATGCTGAATTTGAACTGGCTTTTTGAAAATTCTTTTTAAATGAAGATGCACACTTGGCTGATCCACCTTTATAATTTATACATCCAGCTGTGAACCTCTCCAGCTCTGCTGTATAATTCACTAGGTGAACTGAATACCGTAACTTCTGAAATTTCGCATACTTTGCTGATCAAGCTGCATATTTTATAATCAGAATTTAATACAAAGATACTGTTAATCAAACTGCACGCTACATTGATAAAGGTGGCACAGTATTTCAAGATGTGTGCCCCACCTCAATTTTTCTATCTTGTTACATTTCTCACTTACTGTTCTCGCTATTTTTTTTTCTTCTTGTGTATGCAAAATGTATTGCTTGAGGCAAAATGCACTTGTATGAAAATTTTATTTTACAAACACAAATAGGTCATTAATGTGTTTCTTAGTTTTATGTAGAGCAAGTGACAAGCATTCAACATCACTAAATCTGGTCGAACTCTTTCTTTACCCTGTAGAAGGAAATCACAGTAAGACTTCTGTTGTGCTTAGTCATAAAAATTGTAAATGTTGGCCAAGCTAAATTTTAAGGAGGTGTTAAGAAGAAACTCTGCAATGTGGAGAGAGTTAACAGTGAAAACAGGGAAATGGCATGGCTTCACTTGAATAAAATTTTTCAGAACTTCTTTTTCCTGGAGACTTTTTCTTGGGAAAGGTTTAACTTTCACTGCTTGGAATTCTGACTGCTGTGTGCTAGAGCTTTTAAAGCTGAGTGTTCAAACATTAGATCCTTCTTGATGTTTTGTGATAAAAATACAGCATATGTAATTTAATGAATATAATGTTTGTTTTACAAATATACCCATCATTACAAAACATACGGCAGACATACAGGAAATACCGGTCAGAACAACCTAATGGCAAGGTAAAGAATGCTTCCACACATAAAATATAGAGTTTATTCTGCAAAATTAATTAATTCATGGGTGAAATTCTGGGATCTGTCACTAATGGTTAGATACAACACATTAAATTATTATAATTTTTATTAAAATAAAGAAATATTAGGGAAGGGGGGGAAGAGAAGGCAAGACTCTAAGCTTCAGAGAAATGCACCTTTCTGTTGTTTCACTGCTCTGAGCCGTCAAACTACTTCAAGGACCAGTAATCATTTACTTACTAACCGTGTACTTGGATAATTACTGGCTGCGATTGTAAGTGTTGAAGGTTTGCTTCCTGAATCTAGAAAAAGGAGGCTGCTTGTGTGGGCACAGGCTAATGAAGCTAGGATGAATGTACTTGATTGAGAAATCCTTAGGAACTGAAGAAAATATCAATAGCAGAATTCCTCTTCATCTCTGATGAACCTGTAAGTGTGACAGTTGCAGTTAAAGCTTTAATGAAGGTTAAGCTTAGCTGGGTGAGGAAAACAAGGGAATGGTCCAAATGCCCTTTCCAGCCTGGTGAGGTAAGCGTTGTTTGTGGCCAATGAATAGAGCAAATACTAACTGAATCTCCAAAACATCACTTTAAAGTGTAACGAGAAACAGGAGAATTGAGGATTTGGCATAAAAATGCATTTAGCTTGCATTGTGTTTTAAATGCCTGTACACCACATGGGGGTTTTTTGTGAAATACTAGGAATGCAGTAGTGTGTTGATATAGGGAACACGGGGATTGTGTTTCTGAATGGGACCTGGAGTTAGTCTACCATCTCTGTTCCCTTTGAAACTGCCACCCTCAGTCTCCTTAAAGGAAGACAGAAGAGAGCACAGAACATAGCTAAGGATAAACTGCCTGCTTTGTTCTAAATGCCTGCGGCAGGAAATAGGCTTTGGTAATGAAGTTAGAATTTTAGAATATTGTTAGCTTTTTTGCTGTCAGTTTCATTAAACGCAAAACAGAAAGCTGAAGAATTTTTAGCATGATCCTGCATTAAAAGACCTCTTTTCACCGTGCTAACAATAATTTAAACTGGTTTTAATGTTGCAATATTTTGCTCGTCAGTGTTTTTCAGCTAGACCAAAGTATGCATGTAGAATTATCTTCTCCTTACTTTATAGCTTCCCAGGTATTTAGTCTCATCCACCTCTGCCATGTCCATTGCCTTTTGATGTGAATTCTTTATCCACCTGCCACTTCAGGCACAAACAAGAAAATAGGCAACCTTTTTGGTATGTAGGTTAAGAGTCTGGCTGAACTTCTGTGGAAGCACTAAGAAGGGGGACAGGCAAGAAGTGGTTTCATATTTATTCCAAACTTTAAATCATTACACTGAGGTTGAGATCTGAGACGGCATTGCCTGCTGCGTTACCTGGGACTTGTTCAGATGGTGACAGAACGGTAGAGCCTGTTCCCTGCCCTCCCATGAAGCCAGCTCAGATCTAAAACTTACCTGTGACCAATAGAGATTATGTGCAGACAAAAGTCTTCCATCTTCTGGGTGATGTTCCCACTCCTCTCCGTACAGCTTTCTGCACAGCAGCGGGGGAAAGAGTCCGCACTGTGAAATGTTGTGTAACGCTTGGCATGAAAACCAGAGTATCCTTGAAGTATTGCTGACAAGATTTTAAATTACAACTTGCTTTCTTATGATGGTACAAGAGGAGTCAATGGAGTTGCATTAAACTAACAAGACTGACTTGAGACCTTTTTTTTTTTTTTCCTGGGACTTACTGCCTTTCGGTTTTTTTTTTTTTTACGTTCTGAACCTTGTTTCTACTTGGATGGTTTTAGTCTTTTCTTATAGCCTTAGCATTTTATTAGCTTTCCTACTAATAATCTTTCTAAAAAATATTAATTCTATTAATTCTTTGGAAGAACAGCAATTGATCTTCTCTGAGAGAAATGAGGAAAGCTGCTTTTTGCCCAGGTGTGTGTATCCCTGTACAAGCGTACGTTGAGGGGGGTATTGCTTTGTATTGTTGCTCGGCGGTGCAAGGAGTGAAGACAGCGAGTTACGAGGGGTAAGGGTGTGCTCTGCTCTGTTCCGGGGCGTTAGGGGGTGTGCACGTGAGCTGGAAACGTAAGTGTCCTGCATAGAGGCTTTCAGAGTGGGCATCTTCCCAGCCTTCTCCCCTTCCTCACCCTCACGCCTCCAAACAGGGCAGCTGGAGCCCCTACTCTTCTGGGAGAAACACCCAGCTACGAGTTTGCCCTTGCGTCCCTGATAACGCTGAAATCTCAACTCAAAGCTTGGCAATATCCCGGTTTCTCTTCTAGCAGGCGCTTCTAAAATCTCATCTTCCTAAAACAGAAAAACCACGCTGACAACATTTCAACCCCTTTGTTTTCCAAAAGCAATTAATTTTGCTTTTTGCTGGTTTCCACCATGCCAAGCTATCGTTGTGTATTTTTGTAATTAGCGTACCTCTCACAGGAGTGAATCTGACAGAAAGAGAGACTCGCACAGTAGAGCAAACAAAACAATCTTTCCACCGCTCGGCATAGAGGGAACTAGCAAAACAAAAAGTTTAATATTTGGCTTTTTTGTCTGTATGTCACTCATGGCTGTGAAAGGTATTCTAGTGCATTGGTTTTAAATCTCCCCATTTGTCTGAGGTGGTCGTTAGCTGAAGGAAAGGGGTGGGGGTGTTTGTATTTTTGTGTTTATATATACATATACCTGCACATATATATAGAAGCACTTATATACACACCTCTCTCTATATTTATAAGCATGTGTTTGTATATATGCGTGAGGGTGTACATGGATGGGATTCAGTTTAGGTTGTGTTAAACCCAGTTCACAGTTATAGCAGGAGATGCTGTTACACCCATCTGTCTCAGCTTTAGGAACTGAACTGACTTAAAGCCAAGAGCCAGTGGACGTATACAGCTCATCCATAGTGACTGGTTACAATTCTGGCTATTGAACTGCTGTTGACCAATGGCATATTGAAAGTCATCGCTGTTGTTCGATCTGTAATTTATTTGTTAATGATATACAAGGTTTCACTGTGACAAGGGATCAATAATGAATGCTTTATGCTTTAACAACATACAGACATAGGAGTTGCTTTGTTTAGCAAAATGTCCCATTCTGCTTTCTCCAACAGTGATCCATATGGTGTGTTACTAAAAAGAAAACAACTGTGAGTGAACAAATGTGAAATACTACAGACATAAATCTTCACTGCTGTTTTCCTACCAAGTTGGCCTTTGTTATCTGGTCTATGAAAAGAGTATGAAAGATTAGTCACTTATAGAGCATTGGTTTTATCATTAGCTTTTTCTTTCTCTAAGGCAAACTTTTTTTTTTCTTCTTTTGTACATGTCTTAAATGTTGACATATTTTTATGAATTTCAATTAATAATTTTGGATTCCTATCTCCTATGTATTGTCTTGGTGAAATAGGTTAGCTGAATATTTTTTAGTGCGTACAGTTAGAGTAAATTGTGGCTTTGTAAATGATCTTATCTTTCATTAGCATTATTTCTGTCCTCTTCATTACACAACCTGAAAGGCTGTTCCTTTTTTGACCTGTAATATCTTTTGTCCTCAAGCTGCTCACCTAGAAGTCTCTGAAACCCTCAAATTTTTCTAAATATGACTAAGCTGAGAACATTTTTTTAAATCTAACTCACTAGTAAATATATTAAACACAAGTCCTGCCACGACCACACTTTTAAGCTTTTGAAGTATTAAAATTTTATTAAAAATTTCTACTCTTTGTCATCTCACTCTTTAGTCTCTATCTAGAACATAAACCACCTGTTGTTATTTGATTTTTTCATAAAAGGAGTAGGTGCTTTATCAATAGATTTAATTTTTTTTCATCAATAGTACCCTGGTTATTCCCTATAATGTAATACTAATCCAACTTTTGTTAGCTATTGTGTATAGGGGGAAAAATTTGAAGAAGAGTCCCCACCATCACTCACTTCAACTGCACCATCTCAGAGGCTCAATTCAGTAGCTTAAACATGACTAAAGCCCCCCGAAGTACTATGAAATCCCTGGCAATACCACCGTCTCTCTGGAAGCTTTCAGGAGGGAGGCTGCCGTCTCCTCTCCAAGTAGTTTTCTTAATAACGTGTTTCATTTTTCGTATTCACACCTGTTCATAGATCAACTTTGTTACAGGCAAGGGACTGTCAGAATTTCTCAAGTGCAAAAACTTAATGAATTTTCATCCCCCTTGTCAATCTCTTACTTTTTAATTAACTCCTATCTAGTGTCATTTCTATTGAAAGGATATTTATAAAATTTCCTGACTTCTAATTTGCATGTTAGGGTGTTTCTTTTCAGTGTTCTCTGCTGAGTGAGGTAATTTTCATCGTGGTGTGATTTTAGCTGCAATAGGAAGAATTCAGATTTATTTTCTGTTTTCTTAAGAAAGTCTGTCCAAAAAATTGCCTAAAAACTTACCATTTAGAGATTTTTTTTCTTCATGATGCTTTTGCTGTCGTAGACACAAATAGCTTAGTCTATCCTAGACCAATGTTATCAACAGTAATTAAAAAAGAAAAAGTTGCAGTAATGCCAGCAAACCTTGTAGTGGATATTATTGGGAGTTTCTTGTTGAAGGCACATCTGTATTCATATTCCTACGAGCAAAGCTCATGTCCATATACGAATGATTTTTTTTCACCTTTTTTCATTAATATGTTGGGTTATATCTGATGCATAAAACATACTCTATCTGGGCTTGACTTAGCTTATGCTAAACAGGAAACATTTCAGAGGAAGAGTTTTGTTAAAATTTAAAATAAACAAAATTACGGTTACGTTGGAAAGAGTCTTGATGACTTAAAACTTAAAAAAACCTCATTTATTTTCCCTCCATTTAAATGTATAATTTTTAATAGCAAAACAAGTAGAGAAATTCCAATGTGAACACATTTTAAAGTAATGACCAAAGATTATCAATATTTTACTGTATTTCGCACTTTGTTTCCTTCACTAGTGGCATCATTAATCCCACTCCTGAAGGGACTTTAAGTTAATTACAGCAGAAATCTGAGTGCTGGTAAATCTCTACTTAAGACTCGTAACACGAGATCTCCTTGGTTCAAAAATCTACTGTGCAATTGATTTAATTTATGCTGTTCGACTCTGTTTTCTGTGATATTAAAAAGCATATTGGCAAAGAAAATGACATTATTGCTGGAATAAAATAACAGTGATGAATCTAACAAGCTTTTCTGTACCTTGAGGGTCATCTGACTTCCCCGTTCAGGGAATTTATTATACATAACCCCACTCAGGGATTATTACACCTAAGAGATCTAGCAGTTTAGACAAGAGAATAGTAATAGAGAAGTCCTAACTGTAATGCCAGTTTTCAGCTGTTTGTTACTATTTCCTCACCCATAACAGGCAATTATAATTACTTATCTGTTCCGTGGGACCACTGTAGACTTCACTATTTGTGATGAGATTTTAACATGAGAAAAAAAGGTTAGGTAAGTGTTGTTAACCTTGCAGCCACATTAGACTGTTATAGGGATGTTGGGATTACGGGATTCGCTTAGCTATGAAAACTTTGTTTTGTTCCATTTCATCAACTAGGCTAAAAAAAACCCACTGTGATTTTTTTTGTTTGGTTTTTTTTTTTTAGGAAAACCACGAAAATATTAGGAAAAAATATGAAGTAGTTATCTCTGACATTTGTATTGACAGGTTGGCAAGACGTGTTTGGGGAATCGCAATAATTCAACATCTCACTTGAAGACAGCAGAAACAGAGACAAGCTTTCAGGTATTCTGTTTCTGAGAAATTCTCAGGTTTTTATTAAAAGGTCTTGTAAAGCATGCAATTACTTGAAGTATATTTACGCCTTCCACGCTAATGCTTTTGAGACAGACCTGCTTTCTTAGTTCAGATTTTGACTGTACCTAGTTGCAGTTCATCTGTTCAAAACGGCTTCTGGTTGGTAAAAATTTGCAAAACTATTTAATACTTGAAGAACTGGACTATCCTAGTAGTCAAATGCCTTGACTTAATAACGTGATGTCCATAGTGCTGAGAACAGGAGAAGGGAGAAATTTTCAAAATAATTATACCTCTGCAATTATGTGAAGCTGTATTCAGCCATGGTACCAACGGAACAGTCTTAAGCAAGTTGTACACCTGAGCTCTTCATTTGATAGACCAGGAGAAAAAGATAAAAATCACCGTGATTATAAAGCACTATCAGACTTGTATGGTTTTGCACTCTCAAAGATTGTTAAATAGGTTTTCTTTAGTAGAGATCAGAATCCTTTTCTAGGTGCAGTTGACGAATATCATATTCTGTTGTAGTAGTTTAACGGAAATACAGGTCTGTGTGCACTATTACCATGGATTTTTAACATTCTTTTTTTATTTGCTTGTGTGTGTGCATATCGTGTATGCAGTGCTTACACTGATGCTATTTTCACCTTCAACAGAAGTTGCACAGCCCTCCGTGGACTAAACCCGAAGATAAAAAATCACCTGAAAGAAATGAGAAAAAATTTGAAGAGTCTGTTAGTACAAAAGAAAAAAAACTCTAAGCACTACTAATCTGCATTAAAAAAGCCCATCACTTGCTTCCATCTTCATATTCTTTTTAGTCCAGAGGCATGAAATGTACCAGGTTTCTAAAGCATGCATTTTTCACTATTTTATGAATGTTTGTAAATTAGTCTAGAATAGACCAATTAGTACCTTCCAGCAATAATCCAAAATGGATGTTTGAAGAAATGCTTTGTAATACAGTCTGGTTTTCGAACTCTTGTTCAACCTGATCAGTAATCGCATACTATAAATTAGTTTCTTTGTAAACAACAGCCATTCTCAAGTATTTTCTCAGTGTGTTCTATTTCATATACCTTTATGGCAGATTAGGTTTTAAATCAAATTAAGAATTAAGGGGCAGTTATCGTGGGGAAAAAAGGAATATCTGTGTAAACATAGTTGAACTACAATGCAACTCATAAGAACAACTGTAAAAATGGAACAGTGGGGGTCCATGTATACTTACCTTTCAGCAGTACCATTTCAAATCTGCTTACTTAAACAATAAAAGATGTTTGGTTGGTTGGGCTTTTTCTAACTGCTATCACAACTAGTCCATTTCTGAACACTGAAGCGCTGACGGAAATGCAGACTTAAAGGGATGGAGATAGAGAGAGTCATGGCTTTTAGAATCCAATCAAAAATTTTTGCAGGTGGAACTGAGCTAAAATTTTATAGCCTGAGTACTGCTCACGGGAAGTCAGCTCCATCCCTTATATTTGTGCTGATGTCAACAAGATAAATATACTTTAAATGGTAAAACCCCATTTTGTCCACTACAGGTGGCCTTTGGTCACTCCGGCAAAGAGGAGCATTTTGGCTGGAGTAAGCTCTGTGACTCCTAGGGTTCTTCCAGTTTCTCATGGGTCACATACCCTACGACAAGAAAGCAGAAGGGAAGGGAGGAGAAGGAAGAGCGAATGCTTTTGCTTCTTTGTGTGTATGTCATTATTGGCATAATTTAGGAATTCATATGCCTCATCTTGTTGAGATGCAAATCGTTCAAGAACTAGTGCCTTAGGAACAGTTAATTGCCTGATGCAATGCTTTTATGCTTTCCTCTTGCATGAAGTGTTTTAAGCAGTTGTAACTTGTGAACTCCCACCTTCCTCTTGCTACACACAGCAGCACATTACAGCTTTTACTAGATTGAAAAGTTTGCTTTTCCTTGCTTTTGAATCAGTTGAAAAAACAAATAGACAAATCTTTTATTTCATTTAGTGGTGCACTCTGCTTCAGTTTTAGCTTTTAAGGTATTACCTATCCTTCAACAGTCTCATCCAATAGCTGTCTGTTCCTTGCTGGTGTGAGTAATATTTCACCCTGACGTCATGTATATGCTCTTCTACTCAAAGCTAGATTTTGCGGAATGGTAGGTTACTCTGCCTGGAGAAATAACAACAATTTTAAAAAGAAAAGAAACTCATGAGCTGACTGAATGATGGCAAAGTACTGCTCAACAAAGTCGCACTACTATCAAAGAAAAGATTATCCACGTTAAGTGTCAAAAGAAGTGAAATCCTGGCCACAGAATCAGAAAAGAGATGTGGCTTTTCACATCTGATCCTAAAATCACTCATCCTCAAACTGTACCGATGTGAATTTCTTTCAGGCCAATGTGGGCCACCTAGCAGACACTTGCTGTGTTTCAGTTACAGCCACGACAAACCTGGCTGAAGACAGTCTGCTGTATTTCAGAATTTTCAGCACAAGAGACTTGTGATCCGGTCATATCTACCACTGGTGCTAATTTCTAGTTACGTCAAACCAACATTTCTTTGCATATGACACACCTTAACTGAAATATCTGAGGTATGGGCTGAAAATGTCACTGAAACTATTTGTCATCTGTCTGGAAGGGACACGGATCTTCACGTACTTGTCCCAGAGGAATGAGGTAAGCTGTCCTACCTGTCAGTTGTTTTACCTTTCTAAAGAATTCAGCAGTGCTGACAGCGTATCTACTGTTGTTGTAACCGCTTATTACTGCTGTGTCAGGGCATGGCTTGGGGTTGGTGTCCATGGCGTAAAAAACCTGTCCCTTATCGGTCAGCAACAATTTAGCTTGCTTTTTGTTTATTTATTTGTTTCTAACATTCAGGAAACCTGTGAATGGGTGAGCAGCCCTCAGCTTTCTGGGAGTGTGCATCATTTAATTGGTATTTCACCACCAGATAGTTAAGGTAATAAATCTGTTAACCATCAGAAAAACAACACAAAATATTGGGCTGGGTGGGGTGTTGTGAGGTTTATTTTCTGTTTTGTTTTTATTTCCCAAAGGTTTATTGTTAGAAGCTTTCCTCTGGCCATGGGATTGTGACCTGGGGTACATTTGCATGCATGTGTGCTTTCACTTTTGTATGTCCCTTCCCCTAGGTGACAGTGAAGATCAGGTAAGACAGAACTGAATGAAGCCATGTTGGTGGGGAGAATTAATCCTCTTGCTTTGATTAAAGCTGTAGAAATCAGTTACGTCTAGTCTGAGGATTACTTACCTACCTTCAGATGCGACCTTGATTGCCGCTTGTTTTCAGTGTGATCAACAGCTTCACTTCTTGTAGATGATGACTGGGGGAATCCCTGCTTATCTTCGTACCAACTATTTTTGGAATAATCCACATAATGACACAGAATTAAGAAAAATAATCATGGCTAAATTAATCTTTTATCTATATATGGTGTAGGTATATCTGATCTATTTTCTAGGTATGGCTTAACAACTATCGCTGTTCTGAATATTCTAGTCTGGTATCGAGAGGCTGGTACACATCTAAAGTGAAATCTGTCCTTGATGGTTGTATCTCCAAGAACTACAGTTCAAAAACATATTAACATCTCTTCAGTTTGAGAGGAAACTTCAATTTGTACGGGGGGGGGGGAACCACAAATATTTTAGGGAGGCCATTGGAATGTATAAGAGTTTGTGTGGTAAGTCAAGGATTTTGAAAAGAAAGGGGAAAAAAAAAAAAGAAACCTTCACAATAATGCTTCCAAGCATTAGCAGTGCTTGTCACTAGCAAAGGTGTGTATATTTTCCCTCAGTGGATCGATAACCGTTCTTTCATTCCGGCCATGAGAGTGAGTAGTTTCACATCCCAGCGCTGGGATGAAGCTAAACAGACCTTGCTATTTCCTCTGATTTGCAGTTACTCAACATCATAAAAAACATAGTCATAAAGGAACTTCAGTTTATACAATTTAAGTCACAGCTGCACTTACCTGGTCTCTCTAGAATACTCTAAAACCCTTTTACGATGGGGTTCAGCGCGAACCGTGTCGCTGGGTCTGTTTCCCTGAGCGGCCCCGTCATACCATCAGGCAGCACATCTTAAGAAAATGGTTTGTAATTCCGCGTGGTTGCCTGGCGACCAGGTCATGGACCGTATCCTTCTCTTTGCCATTAAGGACTGCACAAAAGGGGGCAAGATGCTGTTCTGTTAGATATTCCAAAGTTTAGCAGTTACAAGCAATTTAATTTCCAGTGTAAGAGCAGGCCAAACATACTCTGTTTTGTAAGAGGATGAGATGGATTTTAGTTTGTTTCAAACTTTAAACTTCCTTTTCAATTTTTCTTTTGCATAACAGACTTCTCTGAATTAATCTCTTTCTGTCCATCTGTATCTACGTGCATGCGTGCTTGTAAGCATACGTGCATATTATATATATGTATACACGTGAATTTACAGGTAAATATGCATATACATACATAAGCATCTATGTAAATTAAAAATTCTGGAGTGAAATTTTATCCATGGTCAGATTTTACTTTGTGTTAGGAAATTTTGTAACTAAGAGGTGTTCACTTTACCAAAATGACAAAGATTAAGGCAATGCCTGTTTACAAAAATAGAACGCTAAATTCCTCTAATTTTCTTGTTGAAAAGCTATAAAAACATGTAAACCTATTTGTGTTTAAAATGGGTCATTTTCTGCAGTAGAACGTGGCAGATCATTTTGTTTGAGTTAATTTCATTAGATTTGATTTCTGTTTTAATCATTCAGGATGCATAAAAGTAAGTCTTGGTGCTTCCCTGCTTAAGAATTAAGATAGTGAAATCCAGCCCATTGTTGACTTTTCGTGCTGAGTTTTATGTACATAGGGCATTTTTCTGTAATTTTTTTTTTTTTCCAGAAATAATGGGCTATGAAAAGCCAAAAATTATGATGGCAGTCCAGTTCAGATGCATATGTTACAAAGTGGTCAGAAGGACTGACTTTTCCATTTAAATAATTTCTTTCAATATGAACAGAGGACGCTCTCAGTGAGTCTTAGAACATTAAACTGAAGATACATTGAGTTCTGTGTCTCTACCTGTCCTTGTGGGTTTGGGAAAGCTGTCTCACTTCTGGAAGTACTTCAGTACAAATGATAGTGCACACTACTTTCTATAATGTGAATATATCTATATGGGATGAGGTAGTTTAATCTTGTTAAGTCAGATCCTCAGATTAAGAAATGTTATACAAGCATATGAAATATTAGCACATTTTCATCACCTGTTGAAAAAAGATGCAAATTTGATTTCTTAAAGGGAGGCTCCAGAAATGGGTGAATTTCTGGAAAAGTCTCAAAACAGTTAATAGTAGCTAGAATTACCTATTGTATTTGTCTGTCTTCTATTTTATGGTTTTTGAGCATTCTTTTTTCTGTATACGTTGACAAAGGTGCCTGTAAGAATAATTCCGGTTTTGGCTCTACTTAAAAACACAAAAGAAAACCACTTCATGAGGAAAATAGATAGCAAAGTCTGCTTTTGCAGTCCTACTTGGTAGCTGCCATTTAATTTTACTTTTAGTGTTGCTTTTTAAAGTGGACCAAGCAGTTGGCACACTTGAGATTAAATACATATTGAAATGCACTGCTATGCAAGAATTACCGATTTATTCAAATGAATAGTTAAAAAAAACCAAACCAAAACAAAAAACTTAATTATTAGTCATACCCAGAGACCACTAACTTGTTCTTCCAAAATATTCTTAAAGGTGCTGTGAATCAAGACTATACATATTAATGATCTATAAACTAACTTGATTCTACTGTAATATTTTAATACAGAATTTTTTCCTTAATTCAAGCCACGGAACAACTTGCACCTAAAGTAAATCACATGTAAATTATCGTACCAACAAAAGTTTCCTGATAGTCATTAACTGTGTTCTCTAGCTGAAAATATTTTTCCTTAAATTTCTGTAAGTTATTTTCAAATACAATAATATTAGAGATTTACTTCAGTGCTTTCACCTCAATTTGCACAGTGAAACATGTCCCAAAATTCTTTATACACTGATTCAGAAAAGAAAGAAAGATAACGAGAATTTTATTTTTCCACAGCACGTTCAACCTTGTACTACAGCAATGATGTCGTGATCTCTTTGTACTTCATCGTGATTAATCATTCAATTTTATAGATTTGCGTACTGTAATTAACACTAATTGCAAGAGATTAGAGTTATGCACTTGTACCTAGCGACCAACCTGTGTTGAACCAAATGAAAGTAAACAAAAGTGACTGTTCACTTGAAATCGTTGTCAGCAATGGATGTAGTGGTTGGGGGGAGCGGGGGGGGACGGGACTTCTGATTATTTACAGATGCAGGACACTTTGCAGACGGTCAGAACAAACCATAGACCAAAATTAGCAAAGCCAGCAGTTCGGTCTGTATTTAGGTACCTACATAAACTGTGAGCGCTAGCACCTCCTAAAGGCATGTATTTACGTCAGCCCGGCTCAGACAGGAGCTTAAGGTGTATCTGCCTGCGCCCTTTCCTTAATAGTACAGCCAAAAGTCTCGGTTTTGTTACAAATGGTCAACAAGGAGCTTTTTAAATGCAGAAAATCATAGCCCCTGAATATGACGCAGTGAGAAGGAGTTTGAAAACAAGTCTGTTTGCTGTTGCTTCTTCTTTGCACTTGTCCTCAGCCCATCACTTTTCCATCGATATATGTGTGGCATGGAAATCTGGGCAGCCATCCCCTGCAGCTCGCCCAGAAAAGCCTTCTATCATGGGGGAGCCGTGCTGCGGGCTGCTCCCCGTGCCTTGCAGCAGGCTTTTCCTTGGCTGCCCTGCAGACCGACTGCAAGCTCACCAGGTCGCTCGCTCTTCTCTCGCTTTTCCCCCCAGCTGGCACTACTGTAGCTTCGCCAAGCTCCCTTCTCTTCCAGGAAAAGGAGGGCAGCCTTTATTTCAATAAATTGTTTTAACTCTGCGTGATCTACGGTACCATTGCAAATGGTGGACGCAGGCAAAATCCACGTTGGTGGACTTCCATCCCACCAGCAACAGATTTCAAAGTGTAAATTTTCCAGTCTTGCAGACGTGGCAAAAAAAACCCAGAACACCAAACCAACAGCATACTTGTAAAAAAATGTATATCCTTGACATGTTTCCAGTCATCACTAAGGTATAAAACTGAAAGGTAATCAGGATTTTTTTTATTATTTTTAAGCCAGGGGGCGGGGGCAGGGGTGGGAAGAAAGGTCTGTTTTCCCTCAGCTAACATTGGACATGAGTTAAATTGTTTGGGCTGAAATTAAAGAAAAGGTTGCACATGGGGCAGAAGTCCAAAATGGAAATAAGAATTCAAATAATTAAAGCTAGGAGCTTCTAAAAACAGGGCCTTATAATTGGAAGTGTTGAATGCTCCTAAAATAGGCAATTCTGCCACTCCCAAGGGCTGGAGTTTAAGTTAATATCAGGTCTGCTGGTTTATTCATGCAGTCCTGCCAGTTCACCGGTGCATCTGAAAACAGATGAGCAATGTTCTAGGTACGATGTTGCACATGGGTGTATAGGCACACATGTTGCAAACATACTGCCTTGCTCTATGCAATGCTCAGTTTGAGAGTATTTAACTAAAACTATATAATAGTTAGCAAATACATAGAAACCTGGATATTTGTCATGTGTATGTCTCACCTTGTAGCTGTAACTCTAATAGGAATACGTTTGATTAATGTGGTGACAAGCAAATAATATTTTGGCATATCAAGAAACGCTTGGTTAAACATCTGTCTGTGTCAAATATTGACCTGTAGCATGAAGTGATGTAACGTTCAGAAGGATTTCATTTTGTGCATCAGATAATATCCTCTCACTTTCTTCTTCCTGTCTTTCTGTCTTTTCTACTGTCAACCTGTCGGCTGAAGTGTCGGTTTCAAGGATTATGTTGCTATTAAATCCCGCTACGGTAGGTGCTAACACAATACAGCGGTCACGTCCCATTGACGAAAGACATTTTCAGCAGGTACATTTATTCATATTCC
The DNA here is from genome assembly GCA_034782735.1 of Sagittarius serpentarius. NCBI lineage: Eukaryota > Metazoa > Chordata > Aves > Accipitriformes > Sagittariidae > Sagittarius > Sagittarius serpentarius. The sequence goes on along the minus strand of JAVKLA010000021.1, from coordinate 23,627,969 downwards.
TCAGGTCACTGAACTTGGACGACTGATTTGGCACAGACAGCGCTGGATGAGCAGCTGACATCGCAGCTGAGGTACCGTGTCAGAAACTGCTAGTGTTGAACCCCAGTGTTGTCTCGGGTGCCGTGGCAGGCATACTTCTGAGCAAATACTGCTATGGCACTTGTTTCGTAATTAAAGACAACTTTCAACAGAATTGGATGTGGTAAGCAGTAGTTTCCATGTTGTTCTTTTCTATGAAAGCCTTTAAAAGCTTAACTGCCTGTTTCAGAATTGTTAGCCTTGGCAAAGTTAAAAAAAGTGTTCAACACGCTTTCTTTAGTTCCTATTAAACAAGAAGTTATTTACGTCTTTCCTGTGATATGGGAAAACATGCTGCTTAAAATGTATTATTGACTTACTCTTGGTTTTATGGATTCGTAATTCATCACAGCCTCGGTTGACGTTCAAGTTAGTGAATTTTTGAGAAATGCACTGGAAGATATCATCTAAAAGAATAAAAATTTAAAAATAGATGAAAATTAAACAAAGCAAAAAAACCCCAACGAAAATCTAGACTTACTGATGTCAAGGAAAGAGTTGATTACTGATTGAAATAGGACACACATAAAGTAGGTTTTAAAATTCAAGATTGTTTTAGGATCCCTGGGCCAGATTATTTCTTAACCATATAATTTCAGGGAAGCTTCTGGGAACAAATGTTCTGTGATGACCTGACGGGAAGTACAAGCACTAGAATGAACATTAACATATACATATTATATTTATATAGCCAACAATAATATATATTTTATATATTAGTATATAGTAATATAGCATATATACTATAGTGCATAGTATTTATATAACAACCATAATTTAGATTATATTTATATAAAAACATATAACAATACATAATATATGCCCAGCCTTATATTATAGGCAGTATATTCTGTTATAGTATGTATAACATATTCTTATATAGTGTGTAGCATCAAGAATTCTTTTCTTTCTATATTTGTATCTATATATATCTAATATATATTAGATATCTATGTAGATAGATATAGAGATATAAAAAATGAGCTTAAATACAGCTGTTAAATAAAATGGCAAAAATCACATACATGGGTTATTTATTGCTTATTATTGGGGAAAAAATAATGCCGAGACTGGTTCAGAACTATTTCAAAGCTGCTAATTATGAGTGAGGACAAGTGAAGCCCAACGTTTGGCATGTCAAGTTGTTTGATGATAATATCTTTCATTTACATGAGTGAATGAGTAAATACATCTCTTTCTTGCACATTACATTCAAACTCTCCTTGGTCTGAATAAACAGGTTAGGACACAAACCAGGAATTGATTTCCAAGCATCCTCTCAAATAATACTACGTTCACTATGAAAAAGAATTTTAAATGTTGGATCACTTCTTTAGCTATTGCAGAACCCCTGGGAGGAAATGAAAAATAATGTTTCCACTCCTTTGAAATTCACCACTGAGATTTTGATTTCATATACAGAAAAATGAATAAAGATTCATCTGATGGTTACTGATTAAGCTTTACAGCAAATAGCATTCATAATGACAATTATCCTGGATTTGGTGCTATGGTACTTTTTTCCCCAAAGAAAGAGATTCCAAATTCCCTAATTTCAGTAGAAACTTCAGGAGGATCTGGATAATTTGGAAGAGCACGTTTCTCTCTCGCTTTGGAGAGGAGGCCTCAAGAAAGCTACCACTTTTCAAAAAACCTTTAGAAAAGAGAAGGGAAATTCCTCTGCTTCGTGTGTGTGTGTATATACACTCCACATTTCAAAAAGAAGTATCTCGTCTCACAAACATTCATGTTTGATTTACTCCTACATTACACGTGGGTGAAACTTAGCAAAACTGGATCATATAAATGCAATTTCAAACTATTTTAAAACCATGCAATACGTATTTGTGTGTAACATTAAAAAAATTGAGGTTTTACTGTTACAGATCTATACATATGGGTTTACAGATTTAAAAAAAACATTGAAGTGTTTTACTTGTTTATATACCTGAGTAAGAGAGGTCTTTGATTTTGGAGATCTGTACGTATTTGGAACCCTTCCTCGTTCCTCTGTTTTTCTTCATTGTGGGTCATCGAAGAGAGAACAGGATTTCCTGGGTGGGTATTTTTCTGTGTCTTACTAATAAGAGTGGCAGACTTTAAAATCTGAACACCAACTAACTCAAAAATTCACTGTGAATTTGGCAGGTGGAATTTACCTTCTCTTAATCAGGTTTCTAATTTAGGTTCCTAAATTTAAAACCAGACAGCTATGAGATTTCCGCTTTGGCTGTAATTCTCTATTAACTTAACGATCATTTCCAAGACAGAATTTGTTAAGTAATGTTGATTAATTGAATTAATTAATACTCACAAAATAATCCCCAAACTGACCCCTTTTCATCTTAATTCCATTATGTCACTAATGAAGGAGACCAGGTAGTTTTAATTAAAAGTGCTTCTTAATGAACAGCACTAAGCTAAATAATGGCTTTACAGCTCTGATAACATTTGTGATTGCTCATCATAAAACATCAATTACTTTGACTAAGTTAACACGCTCAAACATATGGGCTTTAGCTGCTGATAAACTGACCTGTTTCTTAGGTTATTCACATGCAGAGTGAAGCCATTATACGCTATTTGAGCGAAATCTAACACTTTAAAAAAATTCTTCTTGTGTCATTGTTCTGCAGATGCGACAGGCAAAGGCTCACTGCAAGTAATGAAATTATATTGCTTTTACCTTTTCCAGTGCAGAGGAGATGATTGCCATCTGTAAGAAATTCCCACATGGCCTAATGTTCAGCTAAATTTAGTGGTGCCAGCTGGGTCTTGTTTCAGGGTATAATAACCTTCATATCATAGGACTGCCTTCGACGGGGCAAATGGTACCGCATCAGAAATGAAGTTTTCATTGCCCGTCCTTGGTGCACATATGACAACTCTATATTATGAAGTCTGTTGAAATAAGCCTGATTTTTTAGTTTGTATGTCGCTCTGCATTTGCATCCTGCAGGACCCTGAAGGTGCTTTCTTATGCCTTTCCACCCTTCTCATCTCCTGATGGACCTGGGCGATTGAAAAGGAGGTTGAAGCTGGATTTATTTCATGCATAATATGTGAGATCTAATTTCTTATTTTTCCTGAATCAAGACGTAATGTATTTGTTGGAAATAATGCAGTCAGTGCTCTTTAAAACTGTTCCATGATTGATACATCTGTCTTGTTCCTTTCCTCATTTCCTTCTCCCTCTTTCAAATACCTTTTTAACTAGGAAGAAATACGCTTAAAGAAAGAAAAGAACATCCTCCGGGAAACATACTGGTTTGAATTATTAGGTAGAGAAAAATAATTCACGAACTCAGAAAAGCCTGCCAGAGCAAAACCAGAAAAAGTGGCTGAGAAAATCTTTTTATTTCCCTGGGTTTGCGAAATTTTCGCAGATCCCAATTGTAATTGCTGAATGAAGAGCAGTAAAGGAGAGAAGGTGTAGGTGAAGACTCAGTGATCCTATTTTTTTTAACGACTGAAATGCAATGCTACCTTAAACTAATGAGTTTGGATTAATTTTATGGAGTTGTTTTGCCTTTTATTTTTGCAACTGAAAGCAAGGAGAATAATTTGGACAGTGACTTTTGAGAAAAAGTATTTGTTTTGCCAACTGATATAGCTCTAGCCCTTCTAGCGTGCAGGCAGGTAAGGAGAATGCTACACCATGGCAATGAGGAAAAAAAAGTGTGTGTTGCTTTTCTCATAGCAGTTAGTAACGGTGTTGTCAGCAGTTTAAAACCCTTTTCAAAATATGCGGTTTTTAACATAACAAGAACATTTTCTTTAAGTTTGTAAAGTGGTTTATTCACTTGGGAGTCAGATAGGACATAGTTTTTGTAGCAAGCAAAAAAGCATGAAAGATTCAACTGCTTCTACAATTATATGCCTGTAAGGACAAATTAATTCACGGTGCCGAGAGGGCTTTTGTATATTTCAGTGTTAATCTATTTACAATATTCCGTGAAGCTAGAAGGACTATAGGAAAGAACTTTGAAACATAAGTGTAGATACATACAAGTAAGTTGTTAAACACTTCTTTTATACTTTACAGTCTATTTTTAATTCATAAATACATTTGTTAAGTCATGTGCGCACACCCACCCACAAACCCTTCCACGCTTCATACAGTAGAGAGAGTGCGAGTAGTGTAATAGTGCAGATGTAAAGAAGCAATCATAGGCCAAGTGCTAAGAATGTTCTCTCTCAAAAATCAGCTTCTAAAGTGGGATTAGAAATATTTTCCATGATAAGCATATCTTAGTGATATCGGAGGAAAACGACCAACTGACCAGACACCACAGTAGAAAATGGTCTTGCCAGGCTGCAAATTCAATCAACAACTATTACGGGAGCACTTGAAGGCTTTTCTCTAGTCATAAATTTTTTACTGGCACTATTATTACCCTGCCCAGGTTCTTGTACAGTGAAAGATTCATACCCAGCCTTTAATCTGTGAAAACATCACTATACTGTGCTCTGATAATCATCAGAAGTATCCTTGCCTCCCTGTTTCGTGGGCCTGGACCCATCATGTTGGCTGCACCCCCATCAGTAAAAGGTCTTGAATTCACTTCAATATTTAAATATTTTCTTCCTCTAAAAAGTAAAGCTCAAATGCACCAAAACTTGTGGGATGTGTGTGCTTTTACTCTGTCTCCTTTTTCTGAGAGCTTAGCTGAAATCAAGAGAACCAAGCTTAAAAACCCATAAAATGCTACTCATCCAAGGCTTGGAGCATGTTGCTACGAGTGTGTACCTATAGCAATATGCTAACAGACAGACAGTTCACTTCCATGGCAAATATTTCTTCTTTCCCACTGTAGGACACGGGAGCCTTAGTCCTATACTGGAGATTTATTTTGCTGCAGGTAGTACCAAAACAAAATACAAAAGAGCTGTCCCCACTATCATCTGGGAAGTATATTTTGCAAGATGCTGTTTTTTGCATGTGTGTTGCAATGTCCATAGGCAGAATTAGACCTTTCATCAGTCTCGTGAAGTCCAATTAAAAAGGAAAAAGGAGAATATCTGGAGGTTTTTTCTTTGTTTGTTTGTTTGTTTCCTGACCCTTTTTTTAAAAGTGTTTAAAGAAGGGGGAAAAAAGGGAAAACAAAAACAAACCAAAACACCACCAAACCCCCCACACAGTATGATGGGTTTGCGAGAGTAATCAGCTTGTGTGTATGGGTTTTTTTTTTTCCCAGGGAATTTCATTGTTTTCAGCTATGAGAGTTGGAAGCCTTACAAAAAGTCTTGAGCAGGTTACGCTTGGGATGTGTGAGTCAGGAAGCAATAGATTTGACCTGCCACAGTAATAGGCTTGTTGTCAGCTGCACAGCAAAAAAATAAGTCTCGGGGAGCACGCTGCACAAGGGGGGAACATAGAGAAGACAAGAAAAAAGTAAAAAAAAAAAATCCATCTGTGCATGGTAAAAAGAATGCCCCAGTTTTCTAGTCTGATACTAGTTATGGCTGTTCAACGAGACATTAAAAGCAGGTGTCAAAGTATGGGCAATGTCTCTCTTCATATTCATTCTGCGTGTTTGAAGGACCTATTTTATTCTTTTTTCGTGTTTCTCAATCCGCAGAAGAACCGCAAGGTGATTCACACTGTCATTTCCCAGTACGTACGCACATCAGAAGCAGCTCCCCTGTCATTTTTCAAGGTGATTTTAGGCAAACCCTGCTTCCCTCCTTATCTTTCATCGTCTGTTGTAGTCGGGAAGAGCTGTTTTAAATTGGTTGCTGTCTTAGCGTGTCTCTCTCCAAATTAAAGGATGGCTCAGCTGGTGGGATGCTGCCGCCCAGCATGCACGGGGCAGCGGCTTTCCTCTGCTTTCTGCCAGCCCCGTGCCGGGGAAGAGGGGAGAGTACCTGTGAAACCGGCCATATGGTTTTTGGGGGGGTTAAGACAGCAGTGTGGAAGGCAGCTTGTGACTGATGTTCCAATGAAATGTCTTGAAAAGTCAAACCTGGTAATTTTGAGTGCTGACTTTCTCCTGTCACCTCCGATTGCGTTGTTAAGCAAATATCCTTCGTGTCATCTTGAGCGGAAAAAGGAAAAAAACCCGAAATCATAGGTAACTGGAGAGGGAATAAAAGAAAAGCCTTCCTCTCCACTCAGTCTGTTTCTTTTAATTAAAAATGGTTTTAATGTAAGCAGAAGAAAGCAGACATTGTCTCCCTGCTATTGTTCTAGCCGGCAAGGTTGAACAGCTCTAATCCATAGTATCTGTAATATCTCATTAATTTAGGACTCGTATTTCTTGTTTTTCTCCTTTCTTGCAGTCTCGTTAATTACAGTCTCATCTATAGAAGCAAAGAATATTCTCAAATATTGGAAAGGAACATCTTTTTCATGTTAATTAAGCAAAAGAGTGGGGAAAGAATGGGAAATTGCCATGTGTTGCATATACCAGTGAGGACGAAATGATGCCATGAAGAGTATTTGAAGGCTGAGTGGTAATTCATGCACTCTTCCCTTTCTGATACAACTTTTATGTTTTGTGATGGGTAAAGGACCTGGAATTTGTTCTTTTTACTCCCCAAAATGGCACGTTAGGAGGGCTGAGCTTGTCTTGGTTTACACGGGATTTATGCAACACTAATAACGAGGTTTTATCCTGTCAGCACTTCAGAGTCTATAGTGCTTGGGCCCGAATGTGAAATGTTTTTGAAGAGAATCTGTGACAATTATAATAACAGCCCATCTTGATTATATATTGGGAAATAAGCATTGCAGCTGTTCTATTTATCCCCATTTTCCTCTGAATTCTGGATATAAAAATAGCTGTATTTCTGTAGTACAAATGTTAACAAAAGGATGACAACATGTTATCAGAGAGAACATGCACAGCTGTGGAGATATTCTATGCAATTTCCCAATGCATATATCAAACAGGTCACAACAATTAATGTCTTGGCCAGACTGGCTGGGTGAGAAATTCTGTAAAGATCCCTTTGATTTTTTCAAGGTTATATTTACTGGACCCACTGTGGGGCAGGGGTGGGGGAAATGAAATTTGAAGGAACAGAGAGCTACTATGGACTATCTTTACGATCACAAACTACTGCCGCTGACAAAAGGTCATAATCGGATGCTTCAAAGAACAGGGCAACAGATTTTTAGATGGTATTTCTCTGTGGAAATTCCGACATTGTTAGATAATCCTCTGGTACCAGTTCTCAAAAGGTTTACTTGAACCTTGAAATAAGAGTTAATACTATTTTCAAAGCTCTTGGTTGCCTAGTATTAACAGAAATGTTAATTTGAACTAAATTCTTAGGGAAAAAGAGGATTTTCTCTTATAACTATGAGTATTTTAATTTTACGTAGCAGTTTAATTGACTGCAAAAGAATATGTGTTTGAAAATACCAGAATAAATCTTGATTCAGTTCTTCTAAACATTTTTATCTTACATATAGTCTATAAAATTTAAACTTCATTTATTTGTTTAAATTTTAAATTGTCTATGTTTCCATTTCATTAAATATTTGTGCTCCTGTTTTATGAGGTAAGTAGTACAAAGCTGTTTTCTTTTAGCTTACCTTTGTTACTTGGTAATTTCTTAAGATTAAAAAAAAAAAGGAAAGTGAAGAAATTAGAGGATTTTTTCAGCATTCTTACTTTTCAGCTGAAGCATTTGAAAACATGAAAGCATTTCTTTTTCTTATTTTTTAAAATAAGTTTTTTAGGCAAGATAAGCAGGAAGTATTCAGTTGCCAGGTATTTAGCTGGTTCTTGTGAAGCATGCTGTCCTGGTTTCGGCTGGGATAGAGTTAATTGTCTTCCTAGTAGCTGGTACAGCTCTGTGTTTTCAGTTCAGTATGAGAAGAATGTTGATAACACCCTGATGTTTTCAGTTGTTGCTCAGTCGTGTTTAGAC
>JAVKLA010000021.1:23599916-23612343 GCA_034782735.1 Sagittarius serpentarius | reverse complement strand
GGGAAGGGAAGGGAAGGGAAGGGAAGGGAAGGGAAGGGAAGGGAAGGGAAGGGAAGGGAGAAGTGTCTCTTTTTTTTCAAAGATATACCATGTGAATGAACAAAATACTCGGATGTGACTAGAACGAGATAGTACAGACATGCTTTGAAAGCAGATTTATGCAGATCCAGGCAGACCCTTTCTTTGAAATACAAGGGAAGAGAAGAAGAGAAACCCCCCACTGCTATTTGTTTTGGTGCCTGATCCAGAACATAAGCTTTTATCAGGTCTCGGTAGAGCAGAGAATACTTAAAACCAGGAAATATGTAGAGCTGTCCTTTGCAGCAGATGGTTGCTGATAAATTGTCCTGTCACTAGCTGGAGGGTCTCCAGGCAAAATTGCTCTGGAAGACACCTTAACTGCAGAAGATGTGGCACTTCCCTCTACGTATTGTACTCTGCTTTGCAGCACTGTCCAGTGTATTTTGCTCGTGTACTCTTCCTCTGGAGCACAGCTTGTGCTATTATTCATGAATCTATTCGGTCAAACAGATTCGGTCTTTCCCTCTTAAGAGTCTGGCCTACAAGCTTTACAAAGTATTGCTTGGGAGCTGAAGAACGTTTTAATTCAAATGTCATTTAAAGAAAAGTGTACAACTAGGCTAAAAAAATCAACTAGATTATAAAAAACCCAAACTATATTATAAAACTGAGCTGGTAAATCTGCAGGAGTTCTCACGCGGCTCACCCTTGGCAAAATCTCCTGGGTCCCAACTGCTGCTAAGAGAGGACCATGAACGGGACAGCCAACTGTCCGGGAAAGCATTTGCTCAAAAGTCTCCCTTTAAAAAGAGGAAGTTGAATGTCAAGCAGGTTAAATGGGTATGAGGGAATTGCAGTTTGCAGAGTTTGACACAAAGGAGAGGTGTGGGTATGGGTCAGCGGGGCGCTGGCAGCGGGACGGGCCCGTGTAATGCCACGTCCCCCACCTGCAGCCCAAGGGAGCGAGCGCTGCTGGCGGGGGTGCTGGTAACCCCCAGGTCCACGTGTGCCAGCACAGCTTCTCGGGTGAGGTGCTGAGGGGCACCGAGAAACTGGCAGGTGCGTACAAACTTTTTATAAAAGTCTAGCATTACGGATTACCTGTTGCATTGCTGGTACTGATTGCAAATATTTAGTTCCCCGGTTGCTGGTTAATTATGTCATTAAATAAACTGCTTCAGTATTGACCTAGTTTAAACGACAGGAACTGAGCAGATTTTACCTGTGATATAAATCCACACATCAGTCTTTCACATTTGAGTTACAAGACACCGTTTCATAAATTTTGATTTGCATACCTGCGTAAGAAATTGTTCACAAGTACCACCGAATGTGCTGAGGTGGACAAACTAATTCAGAGCTGGAAGGAAGGAAAAAACCCACAAAAGCTGTTCAATAGGTTAAAAACAGAATCTCGCCTGGCATCCTGAGTGAGGCTCTGAACATCAGCCTGCCCTTCTTGGCGATCAGAGGAAGACCATCCAAATTCAGCAAAACACTGTCCAGATTTTTTTTGGTAGAAAGTTTGGTTTTACATATATGAAAACTTCTCTGGTGAGGTTGTGTGGGAGCATGGGGGCAATGGACATTGCTGATGAATGTGCAGTAAATGGGAAAACAAGCTGCTGGACTCTCACTTGTGTAGAATACAGCAACTCTCGGTTGTATGAATGGAAGGGAACTGCTCTCTGACCTGTGCACGCAGAACCCCAGGTCCAGCGGGAGGCAACATCCGCGATGCTGAATGTCTGATACGGGCCTTAGGAAAACTTCAAATCAGATGCTTCACGTATTTCCTCTGCTTTTATTAAGAAGTAAATTGGGTTTGTATTTTAACTGGGTAGCGTATGAAGTGAGGGACACGAGGAAGATTAGCCTTCAGTGGAACAATGAGATCTCGCCACCCTTTTTCGTGTTGAACCAGGCCGCCCGAGAGAAGGGAAGTCGGTGTCAGACTCTGGCCTTCATCTCAAAGGTAATGTATGGATAGCGAGTTTACTGAAATTGCGTTGGAGAACACAACGCAGCAGTGAGGTTAAAATCAGGGGAAAAAGAATCATTAGATCAGAAAAAGTAAACGTGGATATTTGATATATAGTGTAAACCTGTTAGAAAATCAATTGCAAACTGCTTCAAACAAGGAACAAAATGATGTTCATGCCGGTTTTAGTGGATTTGTCCTTTTCGAAATTTGATGCCTGTGCACTGCCGTGGAGGCCGGGAATTCCCAGCGGCAGGGTACGTCGCCACCTTCTTCTTACCTACCCAGCGCTTGCCCACTGAAAGGCAGCTTTTCAAATGTCAGTGAAAACAGTCCTGGAGCCAAATGACACTTCAGCAATAACACAGTTGATAGAAAAAGAAGATGCCTCTGTACCTCGTGTTTGTTATTTTTTACCAGCGCCCCAGCGGGAAAATATGTTTATTCATTTTAGTACGTCTCCTTCTGAATAACAAGCAGAAAAGCACTTTCACAGTTGATAATGGCTATTGTACTTTTTTTTTTTCTTCTCTGTGATCTGTCCTGACTTTCATGTCAGTTATCTCAGAGATGAAATTATGGAAAATTGGGTCTGCAGCACACGCAGTTTGCGCTGTGTGCTGCCACTGCTTTCAAGGGCTGCCTTTCAAGTGAAAGCGATGGTGTTTGCTCTCCCCAGAAAACTGGAGCAACTGCCTGTTGTTACACTCTAATCTCAGCATGTAGAGATTCAGCCATTAAGCTCCTATCAAGGTTAATTAAAGTTTTGAAGGCAAAGGTTTGAAATGCAGCTAGAAAGAAACACATTTCCTCTAAGGATTAAATACAAGTCAGTGGCTGGAGCTCTTTTCAGCTCCCTGTTAATTCAAGTCTTTGTCCAGGAGATTTTTACTCACCAGAATGAGACCTGAAGGTCTCGGGCCACACGCGTGGTGAGCTGGGGCCCTAACTCTAGCTGAAGCCCCATAAATTAACCAGGAGCTGTCAGCTAGCAGAACACGATCAAACAAAAATGTAACAATAAACTGGTTAACGATTCTAAGATACACAGTAATGAGAAGGGAATTGAAAGTCGGATAAAAATATGCACTAGGATCTGAGAGCATTTGCATAATCTTTTAAAAACAAACCAAGCACTTTTCCATTCAGTTTTTTTCCTTTGTTTGTCCGAATAGGGTGAATATTCATAAAAATCCATTTTTAACAGATCTATTGCACCAGCTTGGCCTTTCTAAAATGAAACAGAAGATTCAGCATTTGAAATACCACAGAAGAAGGATATTAGCTAACAGGATGCTAACAATTTCATACAGATGTCTGCTTATCATGCAAATAGTTTATTTAGATGCAAAGACACATTAGACTCCAGTGATCGGAAAGTGAAAAATGGTAGTTGCTTCATGTTGTTCCAGTGTACGTGATCAGAATTTCAGTGTGTTTTCTCTAGTAGTACATCAGATAGCAATACTGAAATAAGAAGCAACGAGAATGAGGGACACAAACTGTGTATACAAGGAGGCCTGATTTCTGATATAGCGGGTATTAGTGGTAGATGATGGGCTGCAGAAGAACAGATGCTTTTGAATCAGCAGACCATTATGCAAACAGCTGCTAACAAGACAAAGCATCAAATTTCACCTACTGTACTCTTAATTTTACTCCTACCATGCTGATCACAAGCAGATTTCAGTATGACATTTAAAAGGAGGTCTCAGCTGGTTTACATAGTACTTTATAACCCCGGATTTGCAAAAGGCCAACTGACTGATAGTACTTCTGAGTTCCGGAAAATAATAGAGCTTATAGCCTTCTGTGGAACGTGAATGGGTTTTCATTAAATCTTAAACGTAAACTGCTTCTTGACCTTTCCCCTATATTACACCTAATTTTTTTCTCTCCAAATGATGCTCAAACTCCAAATGTTGGAACATCACTTTTATCTATTACTATTCCTGAAGGTGACTTAATTATCCTTACATCTAGTGTGAAGGCCTTGGTTTTGCAGAGAGCTGTTGACAGAATGCATAATGAAGGTCCTCCATTTAAGGATGGGTCAGATAACTGAGTGTCTTAGCACGTATCCCACAGCAGAGCACTGTTCTCTGTATGCTAAACAGATGACAAAATGTTTCGGCTCCTGGAAAACGCATTATTTGTTCGTACTACAGCAAGATATTTCTGAAGGCAACAGATGAAACAGGAGTCTTTTCTTTGACAAAGATGGGCTTTTGACTGGCGCAAGTACCTGAAAATAGGGAATAAAGCAATTTAGAAAGGCCTTTCTGATATTTCTCAGTGATTTTGTGTTGAAGGGAACCGCTCTACATGTCAGACTGAAATCTATTGTTCACCATGTTCAATATAAGTGTTCAATTTTGGGTTTTCTTCTTCCTCCGTTATCGCTTATCGAAGCTTAAAGGATCATGCTTGCCGTTGAGCGGGGTGGATGGCTGCCCTCCTCCGCAGCAGCCTACGACCATGCAGGAGGCAACTGCCCTTGGCTGCCCGTCACCAGCCGTCACCGTCCAGGCAGCTGTACTGGCCCAAAAGGACGACAGCTTCAAAGGGTGCTTGTGGCCACCTCCCAGCTCCCTGCAGCGCGACACAAAACAAGGGCTTTCTCCATGTGTGTGTCCGTGTCTACCTCTGTAATGTTAAGAAGCACGTAATGTAAATGCATAATTGCAAGCTCTCCAACAAGTTGCTATTGAAAATCTGAATATACGGTCTGGTCTGCTTTGTATTTCACTGATCTCAAAAGGGCAAGAATAACAGATGGCATTTCATCCTCTGTGTAAATGGACAGTTGGGGGCTGAGCAGCAGAGGGATACCACAGATAAAAGATTTGTGTGATCAGTGCTGTTTTTTCTGCTTTTCAGAATTGTTTTGCAGAGTCTTGGGCAGTTGCTTAGGCCTTTAGGTATTAAACTTTATATATCACTACTGCAAATTTTTCTTCTTAAGAGTGGAAACTGCGAAGCAGGAAAAAGAGAAAAGGTAACAGAATTGTGCTTTGTGGTCAGGTTACTTTTTATGACTCCCTGTTGTTTTTTCTGCAGTGTACGCGCAATATCAATTACTATAATCATAGTGGAGACTCTGCAAATCCATCAGAGATAAAGTCTGTAAACATGATAAAGCGATGTCACGTTGTCCTCACTATCAGTTTATCTCTTTTTTTTTTTCCTTTTTAATCTCTCATAGGTGACAGCGGTGATAAAAAAAAAATATCTGAGGCAATGTGTTGTCCAAATCCCAGTTGTTCTTACAGCATATTTATGTGTTTAAGAAGTCAGCGGTGTCATCAAAGGGATGACTGACTAAAAAACAAGGCAATTTATTACAGTGGAATAGAAGGATGTAAATTTTTACCTAATTTTTGTGTTCTTACGTCTTATTAATGAATAAAAAAGCGTTTATCAGACTTAAAATAAAAATATGATGTTTATCCAAGGAGTTGTTTCCTAATGCTTTATGTCTATTTATGTGCATGCTTGAATACATAGACTCATCAGCATAAAAGATTAGCATCGTTAGTTTAACGCTCAAAACAACTATAATATATATACTCTCAGCTTATTTTACTTGATTTATGTCCACTGAAACCCTCACGGATTTTACTGGATTTGGGATTCGACTTGCAAAGTGTGGCTGTAACACCTGTTATTGATAAGCATATGAACCATGTCTCTCATCCGGCGTCTCTGACAGTACCGACACAGACAGAAGCGTTTTTCGGATGAAACAGATATTGTTCTCTTGACACGATCTTGCCCTCTGCATAAATAATTTTCTGCATACTCTTCCTGAGGAAGAGCTGTGCCTGTGACATGATGCAGTAGTTTTTGCCCAAGTGAGAGCGTCTGCCTGCAGAAGCGAAATAACAGCAGGAGGAGCTGCCTGCAGAGACGTGATTGCCTAAGAATCATCCCCAAAATGTTAAAGTCACTGTTTCTGTCTTTATTTTAGCATCATTTATGTTTTCTGTTTCTATCTGGCTGTGCTTCGCCTGGCACTGTGCACACTCTGACTGATACTCTCTCACCTAGATGCCAGCTTTTGCTAGGTTGGGTGTGAAAATTGTGTCCACGGGATGCTCGGTTGATTTAAGCAAAATTGTCTGGGATGCCAGACACGAGCCAGCCTCAGATCTGAGAGACACTCTGTGTACGTGTCTGAACCTTGCGGATCCTACCCTGAAAGCTGTGCAAAAAAAGTGGCTGTTAAAAGGAGCACAGCAACCTCAGCCAGATTTTCAGTTTGTGGTGTTAAATATCTGAAAGGGTGGCAACCGATGAGCGGTTGGGGACACAGGATCAAAGTATGAGCACCCTTGGAGAGGGAATATTTCTCTCTATTTCCCCTGCCGCTGTCGGTACTTTTCATATTATACTGCAGCTGCTGCTATAGTGATATTTATACATTTGGAATTAGGATCCATCCTCCTGACCCAGAGAGCTTAGGTTTAACCGAGATAATGCAAACAGTCAATAAGCAAAAGGCCAGAGACAGGTTTTACAACAAGGTAATGAGGCTGGTGGAGAGGTGGTGAAGCGTGACCTCCTTCTGCTGTCAACACTGCTGTTCTTTGGCAAATGTTTTTCGCCAGCACAGACTTTTATCGCATTTTATCGCGTATCACCCAGACTTATGCTTGGGTTCACTGCATTGGAAACCTGAATGCTGTAAATCGGTTTTCATTGGTTTCACAATTTACATGAGATACGCATTTATTTACTCCCTGAGCCAACCAGCTTACAAAGAACCACGTTTGTCCCAAGTGACCTGATTTGGAGGAGGGAAGGTGCCTGTAGAGACTGACAAAAGACCTAATATTATCAGGGAGGCTTCTCATCAGGGCTTGATATGAATCAGAAGCAAATCACTGGAAGTCCTGCTTTGAAGCAAAACAAAAATGACTTGGGGCTTTGCTGAGATGGCTCCTCAGGACTGGAGAAAGTACATTAAAGAATGTGTTAGCAGTATTTGTTTGATATTTACTTAGAAAAACTGGAGATGACTAGGCCGGAGAGCAGCAATTTCTCTTCCAGTGATGGACTGGAGGCCAGGAAAAAAAAGAAAAGGCACAAGAGAAACTCCCAGAAGGGGTTCATAGGTAGTTGCTGTACTCAAGGTAGGGGAAAGAGACAATTCTCAAGTGAAGTAGCTAATAGAGGGTAGCTGAGACACCTAATTTTGCTGCTAGGGCACTAGCTCTCTCCACAGGCGATAGGAGAGTTTTGGGAATTCTGGGATTCGGCAGCTTTGTGTCCTGGTCAGGCGTGACAGGTACGGTGTTTTGCAGTCCAAGCTGTGAGATGTCTGTGCTTGTTCTCCCCGCTTCTCCTCTGCAAGCAGCTAAAGCTAATACAGTCAGGAGCAGCTCCTCCGTTAGCTGAAGAAGAAAATATTTGAAGAGCTGCTTTTGGTAAAAGCACATGGTTGCACATTCCCAGTGGACAGTGGGAGGGGGACACAGCCTCAGCCCCCTTCAAAGGTCATTTGCCCCGCAACATGGTTTTGGACAGGATGAACTCAAGGTATTCAGGATGGAGTCTAGACACACAAGTAAAAGGCAAAACAATAAGCCACCAACAGAGTGTGATCAGTTCTGGAAGGCGAAACCTCTACTAAACTGGAGTAGCGGGGACAGCAAGACCAGGTACTGCAAGAGCAGACGAATACGAAAACTCCTTTCTAAAGCTCTCGGGTTTCAGAATATAATCCCCAAAAATCTCCTTAAATCACACTAGATGTATTTGTCATGTGTCTCATGGGTCATTCTGGGACCGTTTCTTTTACCAGTCTAACCTCCCACAGATCCGTTTTCTGTGTAAGGAATTTGCATTTCAATGCGGGGATTAAAAAGAAGTTTTCATACTAACCATGGAAAATACGTTCCTATAAATGAATCCTTTGGTCCTTGAGGAACATTAGAGGGAAAAAAATCATTTATTAATGAACAAAATTGCTTGCTGAACTCCAACCCTGAGAAATTTCTCCTGTCAGCGCAGGCTGAGCGCGCTGCATACACGTTCATGAAGGATAATCATGGGGCTGTACACAGGCCAACTAGATTGATGTCTCGTTAGCAAAACCTCTGTCCGGAAAACTGCCATTTTCCACAGCATCCTGGCCCCAGGTGCCGCTGAGGGCACAGGGTGAGGGTTAGGGTCGGGCGGGGGGGGGACGCAGCGTTGTGCTGCTGTGTGTTGCCCTCCTGTGCTGAGCTGTGCTGGCCGCAGCCTCCAGGCAGGGCTCCAGCTTCAGGTGGCTGAGTAATTCTGGAGTAAAAAGCCACCTCCTCTAAGAAAACAGTCAAGTAGCAACCTCCGAAGTCATGTTTCAAAGAAGAAGCAACTCTAATTTCCAACACATCCAAGACGAGTGTTCACCTTAAATATCCAAAACAGACAAGACTCCAAAGCAAAGTCACAACTGCCTGATGTCTTTATGCTTGAGGTACAAGCAGGCAAAGTGAACAGAAATTAGGCATAGAAGTAATTTGGTTTACTGATACTTACCTTATGTGGAGCAAGGGAGATTCTCTATTCCTTGTAGTAGGACATCCGCCCTGAGCAATGCGAGCCTGTCCCGCTCGCAGTTCGGGGTGCCCGCGACGCCCCTGCTCCCTCCGGTTGTACAGAACAAAAGCACTTCTGGTATTTCCTCCCTCCTACGGCTTGTATTTCTTCTGGACCTAATAAAAATAAGGATATGAAGGAGATGGATTGTGTCCTAACTGCTCTGTGTAGAAACACACAATTTCAGTCTGCAGGGGTTTCCCTTTGGTATCCATCACAGGAAGCACACAGTGAAGGGGCAAAATGCACCAAAAAAGTAACCAAGCCAGCGAGAAAGTGTAGTGGCTCATTTATTAAATTAAGAAATAAACCACAAAGATTTTTTTTTTTCCTGGGAAGTATGGAGCGGTGTTGGCTTCTAAAACTTGTTATTGGCACTGGCTCAGCAAGTGCCAACAGAATACAGAAAAAACAAGCTGAGAACAAAATGTTTACATCGACGGTTCTTTAAATGAAGAAGTAATACCAGCTGCAGTCTACAATGTGTTTATAATTCACTGGTGCTTAAACAGGACACATCAACCAGGGCTTTACACATCAAATACAACGCTAAACTGTAATTTTCTATATGATAGGCTATTTAATAAAATATTTCTACTCCATCCCCAGTCCCAGTTAAGGTTGCAGTCAACAGGAGATGGAAAACAATTTTGTTCCTGACACATAAATAAGTTTTAAAGTGATACGATATGCTGATTAAGTTATTCATAACCAAAGAAATGCATATATTCCTCATTAATTTTACCTTGAAGCACCAAAGTACATCCACTTGAGAATATATAGTATTTTGCTTTTATTTATTGATATTGCAAGGCAGTGCTATGAATGCAACAGCTTTGGTAGGAGCCATAAAACTCATCTGTAATGATCAAATTGCAAGCAGCTGTGGATGCAGAACATACCTTTTAATTATCTACATTACCTTCTTTGGCAATTCATGCTGGATCCAATATATGCACGGGCCCAGAAAAAGCTGTGAATCCCCTCAGGACAGATTTGGACTTGGAGAACAGCCAGGGCTCTTTGGTCCACGACCGTAGGTGCTGCCAGGAGGGAACACGTTCCTCGTTGGTGCTCCTACCCATCCGGCTGCAACGCCTGTGCGTACTACCAGCCTGCGTTCAGGGCAGCGGCTAAGGACGGAGAAAAGGGAGCAAGTGAAGAAGTAAAGAGGCCTCCCTTTTTATCGGAAAATAAAATCGTATTCTGTGAGAGGGAACAGCTGGGAGGAGGTTATAGCCGATGGTGAGGTGCAGCCAGATTTACGGTTATGGCTAAGTTACAGATGTACCTGCGAATTTATATTCTGCAAGCAAGCTTTTAACGCTCTAATGAGAACCCATGTGCTCTGCTGTGGAGCATTATTGTAATGTTATTTAATAAAAATTGCATTGATGGTTCCTTCTTTTGCCTTGCAGTGTAACTCTAGTATTTTTCTTTTCGTTTAGCCATACGCTTTGTCACTACGGTTGATGTTGTTTGCAAGCCTGTTGCATTTCAGAGAAGCAATTACTTCCGAAGAAGCAAGCAGCTCATTACCCACGGAACACAGCAAAATGAAAATTGTATTTTCTTATCTTGAGGGTCTTTTTGTATCTTAATTCTCCAAATGGCTTAGATACCATAGTTGTGGAAAATAAGCCGTGCTTGATACGCATACAAAAATGGCTGCAGCTACTTCTTTTAAGCTGTTTATTTATACATGTCCTTTAGAAACACTGGAAGAATGTATGCTAGCTTTACATGAACTTGTTTTATTTAAAATAACATGGATGCTTATGAAACCACACGTAATTAATACAAAACATATAAAAATGTGATCCAGAGAGAAGAGTAAAATGAAGTTTAAGAACCTGGTTAAAAAAGGAGTGAAAACCGAAATGTAATTTAACCTAAGCTAGAAAATACCCGCAATAACAGTGGATGGAAATCTATTAAAGTGAAAATCTGTAAATCCATCTGGTTATTTTAGTAACTTAATAAATTTCAGCACTTCTGTCTGAGAGTTTATTATGATTTAATATATCTGCCTTACCACATTTACGGTCTAATTTAACAATGCAGCATCAATTTCTACAAATTATGTGTGTTGTAAACGGAATAATTCAACAACCGGAACACTTAAACAATGGATGTCTTAAGGTTATTATTTTATTTTTCTTTTCATAGATTCTTTTCCTGAGCTTGTGGATTTCAAAATTATAGGAGAACTTTATACATATATTTTTTCAGTCACTGTTTAAAAATTTTAAAGTGTTTGTTTTTTTTTTAAGATATAACAAGAGTTTTGACATCAATATCTTTTTTCTTGGTGAAAGGCTATCTCATAATATAATTTCTCTTCCAAATTGTGGTCTTGACACATCCTAAAAACAGACCACAAGATAGAAAAGCATAATAAACCTCTGTTTATTTATGAGCATGTCCTTTCAGTGAGTGACATCTGAACCTAGGGAAAGTTTATTTAAATTTCCTTTAATGGTGAATCGGGTAGTGTCGTCAAAACCTACTTACCTCTGTCAAATGCACATAGTGATGTTTTTAATAGCAATCTCTTCTATAACCGTGCTAGTTTATCTACTATTTTTTTCTTGGAAAGTGTCTTCTTTGCAGAATCATCTGAATCTCTGGTAACTAAAAAAAAAAAACCCAGTAATTCCACAGTGTGCAAAATTATTTCATTACATTAAAACTGCAGGAATTGTTATACAGCCATTATACAAGGACATGTATTCCTTCAAGAATATTTTAGGCAAAGGAATTATATGTGTAGAAAAGAATTAGAATAGAAAACACCTGATTTACTGTAATGTGAGATTAGTGTGGACCAACTAGAGAAGTGTTATTATCTCAGTTTTTGTAGGCATCAGGGACTACTTTCTCCATTTAGAGTAGGGTGCTGCTCTAATTCTTGTCCATTGTGGCCATCCCAGAAAGGACAAACATTACTCTCAAACCATTTTATAATTCCTTCACTTTTCACTTACCACTTCAACTTTGTCAAAAAATTGTTACATTTGAATGTCGTTATCTGCGAGTATTTCTACAACATTAACCCTTAAGTAAGAGAGACGCTGAACAAAAACATCCTAAGAAAAGATTTATCAGAATGAGAAGCCTGCTCTCCGCAGGAAGAACAGATCTGTATCTTTTCTTCCCCTTTATTTCACAATATTTGACAAAAAAAAACCCACCCCTTTTAAACTTTTCAGTGAAAAAGCCATGCTGGTTTAAGATACGATTTCACACAATCTATCATCAAGCTTAATTGTGATTTCATTGGCATTTGTAGTTTTATTCAGAACCTGTCTCTTCTGATAATCCCATCATTTTAAAAACAATGACATCTTAACAGACAAAAGAAACGGAACTGTACCTTCCTGCTTTTAGTCATAAGCAGCTGAGAAGGCACCAAGGCCCAAGCAAAGTTCTGCTACGAAAAATTCATCATAGATCTCCTCGCTAAAGCTTGTTTCTGCTCGACTATGTATTAATTATCTTTACCACTTGGTGAATTAGAATAAACTCTTGAGAAGGGAGGGAAGAAATAAAACACAGCATAGTATAGCACTTGTCAGACCAAGAAATCCCTGAAAAGTAACAGAGGTCTTATCAGCTTTGTAGGTTAATATTAAATTACTAAATTTGACTATGACTGTTATTTAAAAGACTTAAAAAAAACCACAAACACCTCTGTGCAGTTTACTTATGTGAAGATTTCGTAGCAACTTCAGGATGCAAAAACCTCTCTTTTAGGAGTAGGATGTTGTCGTGGTTTAACCCCAGCCAGCAACACAGCACCACGCAGCCGCTCACTCGCTCCCCCCCACCCAGTGGGAT
>JAVKLA010000021.1:23533147-23583777 GCA_034782735.1 Sagittarius serpentarius | reverse complement strand
GCCTCGCCGCCCTCACAGTGAGGAACTTCTTCCTTACATCTAATCTACATCTACCCTCTTTCAGTTTAAAGCCAATATCCCTCGTCCTGTTGCTACCTGCCCTTGTAAAAAGTCCCTCCCCAGCTTTTCTGTAGGCCCCCTTTAAGTACTGGCAGGCTGCTGTAAGGTCTCCCCGGAGCCTTCTCTTCTCCAGGCTGAACAACCCCGAATCTCTCAGCCTGTCCTTATAGGAGATGTTTTGCTTGGAAGCAGAGCTGAGCTTGATGGTTTTAAACTCAGTGATTTTACAGCCGCTTCTGCTTGGGGGCAGGAGGCGAAAAGTCTGTGTGCAATGCAGTCATTGACTTAAAAGCTTGACTTGTCAGCCCTTTCTACAATACCTTTAAGGATTAGAATAATTAACATAGTGTTTTCAAGTCTAACTTTGTAAAGAAAATAAATTTATATGGAATATGGAAATACAGTTGGATATATACTGCAGTGCACACTGATAAGAGTGCTAGAGAGCCTGGAGAAACAAGATTAATGAAAAATACAGCGTCTCTTCCATAAAGTATTGATGCTACAGTGGAGGAGATAAACTATAAAATAGACTGTGAGAGCTAAAGACAATTGAAGATTCAAATTCTCTTCCTTACTGTTGCAAACACAGGGTGGGGGTGGGGGTATTTTTGTTAATTATGATTGCATCTATACTGTCGAGGTATATTATGTCCAGGATAAAATACTAAATATTAACACTTGCTGTATCTTGTTTACTGACCAATGACTACTTTTTTGTTCAGTTGATAGAATGGAGAAGAATTCTTGACAAATACTTAAGATCTAGCTGTCTTCCAGTGATAAGCGTATCGTGTGGGGTGGTTGTAGATAATGAAGATGCAGCTTGCAAAATGACTTTTGCAATAATGTCTCCATGTTTCACACTGGAAAGTAATTTTTTAAATCATTATTCTTCTCGCAATCAACTCTATATGCATAAAATTATTAACGTCAGCACTGGGACCTTGGCTGAGTTTATATTGTACTTTCTACTTTGTCTCTTAGTTTGGCCTGAGGTGTTTCAGAGGGATTGTACTCAATCACCTGGGGGCTAATGAAGCATGAGCAATACAACTGCGGATACATCCAAAGTGAGAGAGAGAGTGCGAGAGGGGTTGCCTTCTGTAAGTGCTGGTTGTACAAAGGCACTGTGTGCTGTACATCCCTCTTGGCAGACTTGTCTTTCTCATTCCCTCTTTTTTCCTAGTCTGTTCCTTTCCCCTTTTTAATCTTTATCCCCTGTTCTCTTCGTTTTTCCAGATCTTAAATAGATCAAGGAAGCCCACTTTCTGGGGGGAGCCGAAACATCAAATGTTAATATTCAAATTATAAAGCTATGTCCAAAAAACAAATTTGCTTTATTTGTTACTTGTGATTGTAACAGAAGGAACACTACTATGTTTCACTTGTCTTGGCGGAAGGCAATTTGTCCTTCTTTCACGATTTGTCATCAAGTCAGACAGTGCTGTATCTGAAGAGTTGTAAACTGATGAGAAATGTTCTCGTTAGTCAGTCAATTGTTAGGTAAATGATAACATTTGTTATCTATTAGGTATCTAAAGCTAACTTCTGTCATTAAATTTGGTCCCATTGATTCTGCCCGCATGAAAAACAAGACCACAAAATGGAAACAGCAGCTCTCAGCAGGGTCAAAGGATTGTTGAGGTGATTTGAGCTCTGTAACATTGGCTGTTAAAAAAAGTGGTGGGCAGGTGGTTTTAGCACATTCTTAAAGCCTTTATGTAATGCTTCTTCCCTCTGGTGCCTATACATTATTTCTTAATGTTGATTTTATAATCCAGGTACTTGTTACCCAGCAGATTTCTGCCCAATATTTCTCACTCTACCTCTTGCTTTTCCACCCTTTCCTCCCCACTTGTTTTTTGTTCATCCCGGTGTCGGATTCTGATGGCACAGAGCCCTGTGCTCTCCAGTCCGCTCACTTTGCTGATTTTTCACAGTGAGCTCCCAGGCTCTGCCTGCAGTTCTGAGCTGGCGATCCCACCTCGGGTACAAAGGGAGAAGGACAGTCTGATACGCAGCTCACGGCCTTCCTTGGTCGACGTGGTGACAAGAGACGGGGTGAAATGAGCAGCCTGAGGTGCCCAGTCTGCAGCCAGCTGGGTGCTCTGCTCACCTCCCTGCTGCTGGAGGGCTGCTTTGTTCCTCTTCCACCATGTGCGACTGCCTTTTTTCATTTCCGAAATACTGTTATTTTGTCTTCCCTTGGCTCTCTGTTGCACATGCAGCTCATTATACTGCCCTGTAACCAGCAGCCATTCACCTAATCAATTAGACCTTTGCTTTCATGCATAAACTCATGTGAAAGTTTATAAATAGTGACATCATCGCCAATACAACTCTTTTGAAAATGAACACTCCAGTACCTAATTCCCATAACCATACCACAGAGGAGGAAAACAAGTATTTAAACGGATGTACTCAAAGCCTTTTAGACCTTTGGCATTCCTAGCTTGCTTTTTTCAGAAAGCTTCCAGACAGGATTTCTGTTCTAGCCAGGAGGTCTGCCACCGGTATTGTTAGTGTCCAGGGGCGTAACTCCTCAGCATTTTTAAAGCTAGCTGCAGCTCTTTGTAAGGGATGACCTCAAGGTTTCATTTTTGAGGGCAGTGTGTAATAACACTGTATATATGCAGCAGTGAGTCCAGGCAGATATTTCAGATCAATTGCTTCCCAAATGTATCTGAAATTTAACAGGTGTTCAAGAAGGATGCTGATATTTGCTTTTCCCCCACTGGGGCTGCTTATCTTCAGGCCAGTTCCTCCCCAAACAGTTTTTGGGCCTTTGGTTGAGCTGAGACACAATGCACCTGGAGGCATGCTGGTCCTCTGACAGGCCTTCTGAAATGGTCGTTCCTGTTGAAATGGGAAATCGTTCCTGGTCATTACCTGGTTGAGATGTGTCACCAGCTAAAAATGCACATTCCCTCGGGGGTGGGATCCATGAGCTGCTCAACTAGTGAAGTGTATCCTCTGGACCTCTTCTGTAAGATTCTGGTCTGCTTTTTCTGCAAGATCTATAAATCTCAAGGTTTCATCCTTTTGTGTCTTGACGCAAGAGTGGCCCATGAGCTTAGGGGGGGAAAAAAAAAATCAAACCACCAAAAAAACCCCACCCCAAAACTTTAGTTTGGACTCTAATTTACTTGCATTAAAGGCATGTTTATGATCTAGGACTTGAACACTTACAATGAAGTCTGAATATTTTATATTGCTAAGCACCTTTAGCTTTCGTTGTGTTTGGCAATAAAGTAATTGCAGCCAAGATGTAATATCAGTATTAGCCATGGTAAACTGATTTTACTTTGTCAAGCACACTCAAATGACTTAACATCGCATTTCAAATTTAGTATAAACATTCACAAAGCTGTTGATGCTTTTCTGTATCTCTAGGTTTTTGCATGAGCTTGCTTTCTACAACTTCCTTTAAACTTTCCTTCCACATACCCACGTGTGCAAACACTTGTCATATGTGAATGACCTATGGGAAATGGTGAAAGAGGAATACTTTTTTTTTTTTTTCCCAGAACAAGAAAAGCCTACCTTGCAATCTCTAAATCTGTTTTCCAGTGCTGCTGCTCACTTACTGCCATCCTCTGATGGGATATATATATATATGCTCGCTACTGATGTAATCTGTCACCTGTCATTAGGTTGTTCCTATTTGTGCTCATGTAATAAATTGCTTGGTGTCATGGGTGAGTCGTCTCTCTTTTGCCTGACTTTTTTTTCCACTCATTAAGATTTTGTTGAATTCTTCAAAGCTGGGGAAGTTTTTTAGCAAAATTAACACACTAATTATGCATGTTTAGAGGCATGTTTGCCAGAGTTAGCGATGGCCTTGGCTCTTGACCTCTATGCTGCTCCCTAAGCAGAAATTGTTTAGGGTAAGTGGAAACGACCTGACATGTGGTTCTCATGTGTCAGCTGATGTTACAGGTACATACCATGCTGTGGTTTTTCCTGAATATATACTGAAAGAAACCTATCTGAAGTTACTTCTGTCTTACTTTTGGC
Organism: Sagittarius serpentarius; assembly: GCA_034782735.1. NCBI lineage: Eukaryota > Metazoa > Chordata > Aves > Accipitriformes > Sagittariidae > Sagittarius > Sagittarius serpentarius. Next base: position 23,579,697 of record JAVKLA010000021.1, on the reverse strand, counting down.
CCAAATACCTACAGGTCAGACATGGCAAGGAGTTTGCATATTGTTGCTTCTTTTTAAGGTTTCAGACCAAATTATGAGTGAATGCTGATCAGGAACTTAGTGCTGCTCAGGTGCTGAGGAACAGTCAGACAACAAGTATTTTCTGTCAAATAAGCTTGTAGGAAAATGGTGAAACAAGCAAAAGGAGCAGAGACTCTTAAGATCAGGTCTGTGGGAGTTTGAAAAAGTAGTATTCAGGCTATGCAGCTCTTTTCTACACAATTTCATTTCTGCTTGCATAATAATACACAGGGAGGGGAGTGAATAATGGAAGTGTTGAAGATTTAGTGAAAGAATAGCCCCTTACCTTCACTTTTATAATTTACTGCAGCATGTTGTGTGCTAAGATTTTTTTAAAAAACAGTTGTCACTTACCTTCTCTGGATGCTTGCACTGCTACTGCGGGAAGCCGCAGAAATCTGACTGCAGTCCCAGTTTCTCACTAGAACCTGTATCTAAAACTTCTTGACTCAAAATAACATTTCATTCCTCTGTGCAGAAGAGGTGTAAAGAGCCATTGGTTATGCTTCAGGAAAGAGCTGCAGCTCAAGGAATAGCCAGAAAGAAAGTACCGATGTTCTCTTGTTGAACAAAAGGCATGCCAACACCCACTTCGTGGGCAGACCGAGAGCGGCAGCGCAGAACGCAGGGTCAGACCCAGTGGGTCTGCGCAGCCTGTCTGACTCTGCCAGGCACAGCTGGCTTACCTGCCTTCCCACCTCAAGTAGTACGCCTTCTAAGGGCATTTTAAAAACAAAACCAGCCCCCCCGACCCCCCAACCACCAAAACTGTAAAGAAGGTATTAAGAAACTCCAAGCATCTATTAGCTATGGATCAGTGGGATGACAGTTTGCTTGGAAAGAAAATGGAAAAACTCATTCCCAAAAATGCTGGTGGAAGTGTGAAATCATTGTAAGACTAATTCTGAAATCACTTAAATCAGCGGGAGCTACACCTTTTTACCAGAAATAAGATTAAGTCTTAGGCTTAAACATTTTTGCAGTAAAATTGCGTATGTTACGTAATTCTATTGGAAAATTCATGTTTTGTTCTCTAAGAAAATGGATGCAATAGTTTGTACATGGGCTTTTGGATGTTCCCAATTAACTGCCCAGTCCTTACTCAAACAAAATTATTATTCTGAGTTTGCTACGGTAATTGAAGTTTTAAAGGGAAGATTTTCAACAGGCTTCTGAGAATATTGGATAGGTGTTTAAAGAGCAGAAGTGATTTAAGATTTGGATTGTAATGGCATCTCCTCGTTTCTTCAGTGCATAAAAAAATCAAGGCACAAATGAATTGTTGATTGCACGTTGACTGGTGCACTAAGTATAGAAATGGAGTAATGCACAAATGAATGCTTGCTTACAGAGGTAACAATAAAACTAACTAGAAAATCACTTTTAGTATTGGTCTTATATAATGGAAGTTTTAAGTTGTTGGTGGGTTGTAATATAAAGATCTTAAATGTTTTGAAGAGGAAACAGTTCGATAAACTTTATTGAAGTACTATTTATGTTTTCCTGTTGATCATGGAGAAGAAAAAAAAGGAAAAAAAAATTTCTCTTCTGCTGGGGTAGCTAAGTACTGTACCTCAGAGGAGAAAGGTACAGGCCAGGATGCTGAACCTGATGCCTACAATAGTAAGCAAATGTCTGAAAACTGAGTGGGTTGTTCTCGGCATCTGTGCAACGGGCAAAATTCAGAGAATCCTCACTTCAAGCAAGCTTCTGAAAAAATAAACTGCTGCATTCATATCTGGCTTTTATTATTATTGCTAGTACCTGGCTTTTTTCATTTTTAAAAAATAATTTCCGGGAGGATTAATGTGACAGAAAGATACAAAGATATTCTAAATATTGAGGTAATACCTTAAACTGGTTGTAAATGAGTGCCTACACTGAAAGTGCATGATGGGACAAGCTATTACAACTGCTGCCAGTACTGATTTTACCCCTATGTTTTCATTCGAATGAAGACTGATATTGCCTGCTGCACTGTTCTCCCTCCTCTCCCTTCAACTCCTGAATGCTTTCTTTTTCTCCTCTCTTTTCCTTACCCCACTGAACATTTTTCATCTTGATCTTGTTAACTGTTACTTGCAAGACTCATTCTTTTCCCACTGGTACCAGCGAAATAATTGCATTGAATTAAATATCTGTATACAGTCATCTAGAGCTTCATTTGTTGCACAGATACACTATAGCAGTCGGCATCCAGTATTTGAAGCAGACGTTCAAAACTGCTGCTTCTCCCATCTAGGCACCTCACCTCTTCACTGAAACTTTTGTCTGGCAATCACGGCCTGACAGCTGCTGCACATCTTACATTTGTGAAAATTTGCTTCTTAATTTATTTTAAGATGGAGCAAAATGAGAAAAATGTTCATAATTCGCATGTACTTTCATTACTTTTGCATGCTTTGGGGGACTTTAATTCTCTGAAATTCAAAAGCAAAGCTGGACTTCAGTTGCTGCAATTCTGTCTCAGCAGTTTTTCGGCTGATCTGTTACACACCATACCTGGAAAAGCAGTCAGACGCTGCTGTTGTGACAGAACCGATATCATCTGTCCCTGTGAATTCATTTTAATTTCCTTGTTTTGTGGGGGGTTTTGTCTAAACAAATTCTCAGTTTTAATATCTGGTGTATCTGTGTGGAAACACAGTAAGAATCTTGCACCTGAAGGTTGTTATGTAAATTCAGTACTAGTTAGGGACAGAAAGCAGTAAGATGAATTTGCAATATGACTATTTATATATATATACTTATATGTTTTCCTCCAGAGATGCCTGGTTTAAAAAAGAATTTCCTGCAAAAACAAAGCCATGGTTTTGTGTAGCTGTTAGTTTACTGCTTTTTTACTATTGAGAGGAAGAAATTAATTCTGCAAGTCAAAAAACATCCTTTCCTTTTGTAAAAAAATTAATTTGTAGAGACTATTTTATGAAGAATTGTAAGTACTGTAGCAAACAAACTCACTCGCAAACTTTATGAACTCTCTCGCATGTGAAACACATTAGAGCTAATAAGGCATACATGAGCGCTTCCGAAGCAAACCCAAAAGAAGTCATCACTTCCATAAGCCAGAAATCTTCTCTGGTTCAGAAATCTTCCATAAGCACAGAATTCCTTTTTAAAGGAAGGGTGCACCTGGGCAGGATGGTTGTGGTGAAGTGTGTGAAAAGCCACCGGGATGAACTAATGTGCCAAAAGAAAGCAAATTTCTTTGAGTTCTGCTTTCGATGCCAACGTTTCAAACAACACAAATCTTGCCTTTCAGGCCTGTCACTGCTTCTTGGTTCATTTTAGTTATTTATGAGATAATTATATTCAGCTTTGAGTGTATAAAGCAACAAATTGCTCCCATGGCTCAAGTAACTTTGTTTTGTTGCAGTTGAGCGGTCCCATGCATAGAGTGCTTGCTATCTAAGGTAGCATGGGCTTTTTTTTTTGTATCGCGTATTTTTGACCAGACCGTAAAAAGGTAGTGCAATTATTTACAAATCCCTAGCTTATTTTCTCTACTCATGAATAGCTGGTATTGTTTTGGCCACAGCTGGATCAGCGTGGCATGGCTGAAATGGGAGCGCAAGGGAGTTGCATTTTCCCAGAGAGGCTGTGGATTCTCCATCCTTGGAGGTATTTAAAAGCTGTCTGGGCATAGCGGTGGGCAGCTGGCTCTAGGGGGCCCTGCCTGAGTGGGGAGGTTGGACCAGATGACCTCCAAAGGGACCCCCTGGCCTCAGCCATTCTGCAATTCCGTGAAAGCAAACTATCCCGAACTGACAGCTGAAGACTGGCGGTCTGGGGTAGGGAAGAGACTTGCCAGAGCTGTTTCGTTGCCCAAGTGCAAAATGGGGGCAAGGCAACACCAGTGCTGCGGCTGTGCCTTGGTGCTGGACAGGATCTGGGAGAAGTGGGATGTGCTGGGAGAAGGGCACAGGACTCTGCCTCTCCCAGCTCATTGATGGGGACAGGGAGAATGAGCAGGATGAGGGGCTTTGGGCGTTCAGGGCAGCGCCAGCATCCTAGACCCTGTCCCGAGACTAAGCCCGCTCCTACACACCACCATGAACTGTGGCAATAAAAAAAGCATGGCTGCCTGGTTATGTCAGGCTACTTGGTGACGTTTGTCCTCCCTCTAGGAAAAGGATGTAAAAAGAGGAAAAATGGCGTGACCTTTACCCAGTTCTTTCTTCATTTGCCCACTATCCAACCCACCACCACCACCCCAAAAAAAGTCATTGGAAGGAAACATAGGTGTATAATTTCATGAGGAACATTCAACACTAGACCATTGAATTGGGCTTAGGGTATTGAATCTGAGACACTTAATTGCTTTCATGTATTGACTCTAGAGTAAGAAATCTAAATCAGGGTTCCTGGGATTTTTTTTTGATTGTCTGTTGTCATTATTTTCTAAAATAATTAATACAAGTAGGGGAAATACTACAGGCTTTGAGGCAGCAGAGAGGGTTAAAGGCACCTGAAAGATAGGTACTTCAATTCTTATGTATGTATGTCTTCCAAGAGACCTTCCTTTGACGTGGACCTACTCTTCTAAGGATTTAGATGTCCCCCGAGACAATTGCGTGACCATCTTGGGAGAGAAAAACTTGCCACCAGATGATGACGACATCTATAATGAAAATCATGGTGACTTCCTGATGAATCAATCATTTTCATAATTTGAAAAATGGGATACAGCCTAATTAATAGTATACAAGATAATGTGTCTACCAGAATTATGAAACAGCATTCTCTTGTCTTAGTGAGTTTACTGAGAACTGTACTCTGGATTCTCCCAGTGGAATCTGTTAAACCTTGTGAGAGGTCTATTAGGACTTGGAGTATAACTATAACTTTAAACATAATTAAGAGCTATCATTTTGCTAAGTACTCTCTAAAAAGTAGGTATCTATGTTCTTGCTGAAACTACTGGGTTTTTTTCCTAGTAAGAATCGAGTGTTTCATTTGTTTCGGGGGGCACTAGTATTATCTTTGCATGGGACTCTCAAGCCCTGCTTCACAAAAAAGTAAATACTTTGCATGGGGAATCTGTCCCAAAGAGGATGACAGGGACTTCAATATGCTGAACTAAGACTGATAAACAGGACCTGCAAAAAAAATTTTCCATTTTCAGAAAATATTGATGGAGTGTTTTCACAAAATAAAGTCTCTGTAGTGAAAAAATGCTGAGCTTCAGTATTCATTTTTCTGTCAAAACAGTTTCAATTTATACCTCTTTGTCTCTTGGTACGTTGGTGATGTCTACGGTCGGTGTGTAAAAGGAAGCCTTTAGATACCATGGTGACAAGCATAATACAAACTGATTGACAGGCTCTCTAAAGCAAGGGTTGTCTTGTGTGTTCTTCTGAGCTGACAGAACCTCCAGAAATACCTGTAAAAGTATCAGATTTATTTTCACCGAATGTCTAATAAAGAAAAAAAATTACATCTCCAAGCAAAATTACTTGCTAATAAAAGAACCGTGAATAAGATTTTATGACAAGAGCATGATGATAATGACGAAGGGATTAAAAGCGAGGCTATGAAAAAGCAAAGTCAGGGTGAGTAAGAGAGGTGGGGGTGAGAACCTTGTTAAAAGTCTTTACTAAAGACTTGTGACAGCAGGTAAGATGAGAGAGAACTGAAGTATGTCAGAGTGCAGACCAAAGAAACAGCAAGCCTCCGCAAATGAAGATATTATCACGTTGGGTTGCTCAATGTTACCTTAAGAGGTGTTGTGAAGGAGAATATTCGTTGAATATTACTAAAGATGGATGTCAAACGCTCTTAATGGAGGGACTGCATTGCATAAGAAAGATCTGCAGTCTTGGGTAATTGTACTGAGATGGATACTACTGAGAAAAACAGTGTGGCATATTTTGTAAACTGGTGTGTGGAATAAGCGAGGCGTGAAATCTAGACATATCAGTACGCTAAATATACTCTCTTGGTACGCTTCAAACAAGTACAAATTAAAGAATGTGTAATGTAAATTAGAAAGTTTTTTTTCTCTGCAATTTTCTGTGCTTATATTGTACTGGGAAATTATACCGGCAAAATGAAGTTGTTTAGATGGAAAAATCATCCCGTCCGTAGAGAAACGGAAACCAGTGGAAATTGGTTCCAGTTTGCTTTCCAAGAAATACCTTCACCTGAGTATACTTTGAGTCTAGCTATCAAAGTGAACCGAAACAACTTGGGACATTCACTTATCGCTTTTACTTAACTTTCTAAAATTGTAACCCAGGGCATCTTCAGTTCCCTCCCGGGCACCTCCCCGCCACAACGTGGCAGCCTGTTTCGGTGATGCAGCCACCATGGGGAGCCAGGAATCAGGCATTCCTCACGATCTGGTTTTTTTTTAGGTTTCCAATTTGGCGTTCTGTGATCAAGGGCCTTAATTTAAATCACTCTTCAGGAAAGATAAGATTTTAATGAAATGGAGATTTAAACCATGACAATTAACTGCAGAGGAAGTTCACAGAATCTACTGATCCTGTGTATATAGCACATGCTGGCAGCAGTGGATTGATTCTATCAAGCCTTGAAGGAAAGAAAAGAGGGCGTAGGAAGGGGAACAGAATGCTATCATATAGTTAGACTTCACTGCTGTTGGTGTTGCTCATAAACAAAATAAGGAGAAAAAAAAAAAAGTGAAATAGATTTTCTACCTTTTCTTATTAGGTTGCACAATGTACAAATAGTTTTGATGATTAAAAAGCCCCATACCTCAGTCTTTGATGGTTTTTACTCTTGAATTTAAAGAGTCAGAATAACTGATATATTCAGTTATGACCAGAATCCAGAGCAAGTGCAACTACTAAAGCAACATGAGGGATTTAAAAAAAAAAACCCAAATCTAATATTCATGTTTATTTTTTCTACTGCCCTTGTAGAAAGTGTGTAGTGTGGGCATGTATGCCTTCCTTCTGTCTCTTTTGGTATACACCTTTCTTCAGTGTAAAAGTTTAACTCTACAGCTTCAAAAAAAGTAATCTAATCACTAATGAGGAAATAATAATAAGGCTTTTGTATGCTGTAAACTATGTAACCTAAGGATTGGTTTTAGAAAAATTGCACCCACAAAATACTAGAGGCAAACTTCTGGGCCTATAATCAGTGTGTTCAGTAGTTGTAAATGTTAATGGCTGCATAGCCAGTAACTCCTACTATTTTTTTTATACAAGTAGTCATTGTCCGTTAGGATGAGTCAGGATGATTATTCTTTTTTTTTTTTTCTGCGCTGGTATTAGAAACACCACACTTACAATTTTAGCATAAAATCATGGCTGGTTTATAGATTCAGATGAGTCACAGATGGCAAGCTATTAAAATGTTTTTGAAGTATTAACTATTTTTAAGTTCAAATTTAGAAAATCGAGTTGTGTCTTATGTGAGACATCTTAGACTTACTGAAAATGGCAAACAATGGTGACAGATAGCAAAAGATATTTGAAAAGCAAATGATTAAAGATGAACAATTTAACCTTTAAAAGAGGGGACAAACCAAAGATTAATTAAACCACAAATATGTACAGAGTGGGAAATAAAAAAAGGGAGAAGCAGCAGCATGATAATCTGTTTTGATTGCTTAAACAACCAGATAAAACAACAAGGCTAAAATTGGACTAATTTTCCATGTGGTTTGTATATAACCAGCAATGATAGTTGCTTGTGGAGAGATTTATAGGCTGACTTCATCTTTCATTCTTTGCAGGACTAAACAGTATGGAATTCTCAAATTTCTTTGCAGATGCTTCACTGTGTGTGTTTGCCCTGGAAGTGGCTATCTAAGCCAGTGCAGTCACTGACACGCTCCACAACCTCCTTGAACAAGAATATAGCATATTCTAGAGCAAGAATAGACACAATAAACCAACATATGGTCTAGAAGAATGTTTTGGACAAATGCAGTAAAGAGTAATATTTTTGATTCATAAACATGTTCACAAAGTTGTTCTCTTTTCTGCCTTCAAATATACAAATCTTGATGATTTCCCCCCCCCCCTTTTATTACAGTTAGAGGAAAGCTAGAACAATGCCTAAGCATATGTTTAACTCTAATGCGTATTTGAATACAACTATCCATTTAAAGATTTTATAGATCAGGCAGAAGTCGGTTTCCTTGAATTCGTTAAGAATGATTTCTCTCTGAAGGGAAAAAAAAATAATCTAACACTGTCACCTTCACAACATGTTCAAAATTTATGAAGTCCTGGAAACTGTGCCAAAATAGAATGTATTGGTATAGATAACAAAGTAAAGCCTGAAAAATACAGATACTTTATAAACAATGATTAGCTTAAAGTCCTTTCACTAAAAGCTAGACTTCTACCTTATTGTAAAAAAAAAGGCAAACAAACAAAACCTCCACCCCCCAAACCAAAACAAAAAAAACCAGTCCACCACCGCCCTCCCCAAACAACATCCCCCACAACTTTCTGCTGTTAATATTGAATTTTAAGGGGGTGGGCAAGACAGCAGTAAAATATTCTTTCCTATCAGGGTTCTTTTTGTTATTTATTAAGGAAGGGAAAACAGATTGAAGGTTAACTTTTGCATTGTGGCAAATAGACATACTTCAGTGGACCAAGCAAATAGGATTTTGCTGACTTGACACTAGGAAAAAGTAAGGCAAAGCCTTCGTTAAATACAGTTGAGGTAGATCTATCCACGTAACTGCTTTTGCTTTCAAATTTTTCTTCCACGTTTGTCCCTCTTGATCCAACATTGTGATACTCCTCATATTAAACGCACACCTGGAAAAAACAAATCCGTGGCTTTTTTACAGATTCTGAGGGGAAAAAAAAAATAAAAGCGTCTCACTCAGTAGACTGTTCCCCAGGTCGCTACGGTAGCTCTTGCTGTTTAAATAAGCAGTTATAGTTCCCAGTTTTCCAGCATGCAGCCCTAGTCCTTACCTGTTGTGTTCTGCCTTGGAGGAAAGGACTTTTCCTGCAGAGAGGAGGAAAATGGTGGGGGCTTGGTGGCATGCGGCGCTCTCCTCCCAAAACCTTACTTCTGTCTTCTGCACTTACTGTGGCAACAAGCCTGCGCGAGTCCCCAGGTGGCAGCAGGCCGAAGGGGACCGTAAGCGAGCAGAGGTGTGCGTCACTGCAGTTCTGTGACGATCTCTTATTTCTTCTGCACCCCGTTGCCTGGGAGGATGCTCACGCAGGGCAGAGGTTGAGAGGAGGGTCCAGACCTCCCAGGGCAGCAACTACAGGGTGTCCTGGCTACCCCACCTACCTGGCCCAGCAGAAGCCGGTAATTCGGTTTTGGCAACTTAATTCTTGCGACTCGAGCACAACATAGGTCCACAGTTACAGCTTGGCAGTATGGGGCATAGTTACCATACCGTGACAGTCTCAGGAGGTCTTATTAATTCTCTAAGACTAAAAATTTATAGTGTCACAAATCCAAAAGAAAGACTTCTGGTTGATCTGTAGATTTGGACTCAGCACCCTGGCTAGATAATATATAACCTTATAACTACATTCAAGAACAGGGGAAGAGAAGGGAGAGCCGATCCACCTCAATGCTGTGTGAAAATTGGAACGCGCTTTGAAGCAAAGAATCATTACACAAGTGGAAATGAATAGAAAGTGGGATTAAATTATAGCCCGGTTTGATCAAAAGGAAAGCAGTGACTACCTTGAGTTTTTTTAAAACTCCGTTCTTAGAAACAAGAAATGCAGTGTTGCAATTCATGAAAATTTGATGCCGTTCCCTATCGGAAATTGTTGTTCAAAGTGGAGATAAAGGGGATTAATACAGAGAACAAAGATTTAGTTGGACAGGAAACTACAACAGGTTACACTAAAACCTTGAGAGAAATCTTCAGTGATATTCTTCACTACTTAATGTTCATTACTAACCTGAGAGCAGGAAACGGGTACGCGCACACCAAATCTGTGGACAAAATACATGTTGGGAATATTTATAGTGCTGAGGAGGAACTAATTATCTCACTTTGTGAGACTTTGTCACCAGACTAGTAGGAAATGGAATGAAGCTAATCAAAGGATAACTGTCAGCTGCTAATGTGATTTTACAGGACATCTAAAATTTCTGTTGGAAAGAGGGAAGAGTTAGTGCCGCTGTTTGAGGATACGCAGGATCTGATTTGAAATGCTGTACAGCCTGGTTAAAATTTTTCAGGATAATTGTATGCAAACTGAAACTACTGATGTAAGTGAATAGAACAAATATAAAATCAAAGTAGCTGACAATTCATCTTGGGTTAATAAAATGAAGATTGTTTTGCAAGCTATTTAAACATATGTACACTATAAGTAATTCTTCTCTCTCCTTATGCCAAGGAAGACTAGTGCTGTAAGACTAAATACTCTGAAGTTGTTCATCATACCATTTAAAAGTCGTCTAAATTTTCAAGTAGCTGAATAATATTTCGGGTGGGATGGGAGGCAGAGTACAAACCATGTAGAGAAGGAGTTAAGTAACTTTGTGGGGGAAAAAAAGAGAATAGATGAACTTCTGGAGAAAATTAAACTTGAATACGATTCCCTGATATCTTCAAAAGGTTGTGAAAGGATCAGGCTGCGCTTGCTTGTACCATGTAATTCTATGATTATTTTTTGCCCTGTAGGAGTCAAGACAGGCTTATCCTTTGAGATGTGATATAATAAATGGTTCCTCAATTATTATTTCACCCTGCCTTTCTCTGAAAACTGGGAATTGAATGTCTGCCCATGACCACAGGCAACTAGACTTGATGACTTCGGTGGTTCGTAACACCCCTGTTCGCTGACAGTAACCTGTCAAACTCCACTTTCTGTTCCCTTGGCTGCAGAGATAAAGATGTAGCTCTCAAACAGTTTTCAACAGTAGCAATGATCCTCTTGGGAGGCAACTTAGAGGTCTAGGTTTCATAAACTGAAACGTTAAGTTCCTTAGGTATCGGCTGGGTTTTTGAAGTCTTTTTGTTTCGTCTATGATTGCCTTGGAGGCTGTTATCACTGAACAGGGTTAGATAAGCATATACAAAATGCCTTGGGCAGTTTTCAATAAATATGACACAATTCATAGCAGTTAGGTTTGTTTTGATTCTTTCCCTCCCAAGCTATTCAGTTTTGTCTTCCTGAAAGCTTTTTTCTTTCTCATGCAAATGAATAACTCTAACTTCAGCACATAATACTCTTTTTGCTTTATAACCTTCTCTTCCTCTATAGCTCTCTGTCACGAAAAATGTTCTGTTCCCTTAACGTTAACAATGAGGGTTGATGCTATTTGTAGGTGTCTTTCTGCTTCCTGAAATGCTTACCTTTTTCTCTTCTTTTCTGAAGACTTGTATGTCGTTAAAGTTTATCTTGTATCTTCTTTGCTTAATAAAGATCTCAGGTACACAGAACTTCTAAATCTGTGTGCCTTATTGTTTGATTTTGCTTGTACACAAGGCATCTCTTTTCTTCTACGATTAGATAATTTATCTCCCTTATGAGAGCAAAAAGGATCGTATGAAAGGGAGCAATCAAGATGGTGATTTCTTGATAAGAGCACACCCTCAATTGTTGGCTCGATTTTCTTCTGTAGTTCATTTTTAATATCCCCTAATATTCTGTTGAATGAGTGAGAATGAAGGAATCTGGCCTTATGTTATGGTTTAACCCTGGCCAGCAACTAAGCACCATGCAGCTGCTTGCTCCCCCTGCCCACCCCCCTCCAGTGGGATGGGGACGAGAATTGAGGGGGGAAAATAAAGTAAAACTCATGATAAAGGCAGTTTAACATGACAGAAAGGAAGAAAATAATAATGATAATAGAATGACAGTAATAATAATAAAAGAATTGGAATATACAAAACAAGTGATGCACAATGCAGTTGCTCACCACTTGCTGACCGATGCCTCGTTAGTTCCCGAGCAATGATCTGCTCCCCCCAGTTTATATACTGGGCATGACATCCCATGGTATGGAATACCCCTGTGGCCAGTTGGGGTCAGCTGTCCTGGCTGTCTCCCCTCCCGCCTTCCCTGTGCCCCTCCAGCCTTCTTGCTGGCTGGGCAGGAGAAGCTGAAAAGTCCTTGACTGAGTCTAAACACGACTGAGCAACAGCCAAAACCATCAGGGTGTTATCAACATTCTTCTCATGCTAAACCCAAAACACAGCGCTGTACCAGCTGCTATGAAGAAAATTAACTCTATCCCAGCTGAAACCAAGACACATTTTTTTGCAGTGTGGGATCTGTGTCTGCAGTCAAAGGGATGCTCATCAAAACTGTAGAGATACAATGCGAGGGCAAAGTAAGGGGTTTTTTTGACCAGACTTTAGAATATTAGTGCATGGTACTAGCATGGTGTTGAAAATGTGTCACTCTAATCGTTTTCACTTTTTCACTTCGAAAGAACCTCACTATTATCGTGATTCAGTATTTAAAAAACAAAAAGTGTGTGGTGAGGAGAAATAAAGGTGATGGGATCTGGCAGTTTTTCTGAGGCTTTTGATCTTTCCCTCGCACCTTCACATGCAACTCTCAAGCTCTACTGCCTGTCCAAAGTGGCTGCTAGAGGATCGTTTCACGCTGAGAGAAGGGGAAACCCTGGGACACGGAGGCTTTTTTTTTTTCTCTTTTCTTTGGCTCTGCTGTGGGCTCGGGAGGTGCTGCCCGGACCCATCTCCTGTGCCCGTGCCCGTGCCCGCTCCGGTGACGTTCCCCAGCCCCTGCCTGTGCCCACTTTGCAGGGGAAGCACCAGCGCTCAGGGGAGGGGGCTGCAGGCAGGCAACACCCATGGGCTTGCGGGTCTGTAAGGGCTGCAAAAGAACCGGTTTTGAAAATAAATTTGCTATAAAACTGCCTCCTGCAAGTTTTGGCTCAAGCACTTCTGAAAGCAGATCTTGACCCCAGGGTTTGTTTTATCAGTTATCTAGGACATGCTGAGTTAGGAAACAACTTTTGTCCTACAATGGCTTTTGAAGACAGCATCTCAAGAATTTCAGTGTTTTCTCATATTCTGTGGATTTCTCTCTCACCTATCCTTTTTCAAAATTAGTTGAATTATATCTAAACTTGATAGTTGTTCTACCAAACCAAATGTGCGAGTTACCTTATTAGAAGTCTTTTAAGAGAATTTCAGCAAGATTTAAATCTCATCGAAGTTAACTCTGAAGATTTAAAACATTAAAACTAGTAAAGATGACCTTGACCTCTTTTCGCCCATGCTGGAACTGCCTAGACTTTAACTGACACCTCTGAAAGAAAAATTACATTGGTCATGTACAACACAGAGGTGTTTCATTGGTCACGTGAGGAAAAAAATATTATGAATGTACGTACATACAGTAATATTTGTCAGGGCTAAACCTATGACTTAATCACTCATAGTGATTAAGTTTGAAATTATAAAACTCTGGCCAAAAGATTTGTTAGAATCATCATTTTTCTCTTGATATCAACCAGCTAATTTTGTGGAGAAGTGAAAGTAGATGTTTGCCCTTTTCTTTAGACAAGGCTTGGTACGTTTTAGTGGAATTACTGAATGATACCACACTCAGTTAATTAACCAGTCATTCAGTCCTTTCTCTGAAGGAGAACCTGCTGTCGGGGGGATTGTTGTAGCATTTGTTTTGTGTGCTTTCATTTACAGAAGGGTATCAGCAGCAGAGGCAGTTAGGGTAATGAGGCAAGAAAGGAAGGGACAAAGAAAGACAAAATTGCTGGCACTGCAATAGCTCTTTCAATACAAGGGCTACGGAAAAAAAAGGCTAATGTGGAATTGCTATTCCTACGCTTTGGGACTTGTGCGAACAGCCCTGAAATGGCAGGCCTGACTCTGACATTTACTTTTGGCTAGCACCGAGTTCTCTGTAGAGGGGCAGCTATGGCCAGTTATGTAAAATGGCACGGTTTCTTTCCCCGTCTCCTTCGGGTTGCCCAAAAGGATTCAGACACACGTACTGTAGGCTTGGCTGTTTGCAAGAGATAAAGCCACATGGTGTTATGTTTTTATATACATATCTATGGGAAAAAAAAAGTTTTCTCTCAGGGTAAATTGCTCTCTGAGCATTTTGATTTCCTTTCTGTTTCGCAACAAGCATATCCTATCGTGAAGCGAGTCAGACACCTAGTGTCTAGTTCAAATTAGTTCACTGAGTCTGTAATTCATACACTAAACGTGCTCACAGTTCTTGCTTGGCGCTGAGGAAATACTGTGCATCTAAAAGATTTTACATGTGAATTTTTAAAGGATTAAAAATGACTTCTAGTAATGCGATAGTAAATACAAATCTGAATCTTGCAAGCATATACTGAATTACAATAAAAGTTGCATGACTTAGTGTTTTGAGCAATATTTACTGTAATTGTCTGTAAGGAAAAAGTACTGCATTTTACAGTGTGGTATCTTGGGTTTTAGAAGTAACTGATAATTGGAGGTTTAAGGATTTTGCTTAATTTCCTGCTGCCTGGGGAGTACTTAGTATGTTATACTTCTACATGTCAAATTGCCTAACAGGTGATTTTCTAGAATTTTTTTAATGAATTTAGGCAGCTGTATATTTTGTCTCAAATACAGCATCTTGCATACATAAAATAAGAATTATAATGAGCTAGTATCTTTCTATTATAAATGAGATAACAGACATAATATTATTCCTGATGCTCTGCTTTGCTTGTGAGGAGGTCATTTACTGAGTCAAAAGAAACTTCTTGTGTACAGTCTCAAAAAAACTCGGGTGAAGTTTTCATGTGGTTGGATGATGATAGTCCTTTTTATGAAAGAAAAAGGCTTCAGGTAAAAATTCGCTTTATCTTGTTTCATTGGAGCTTTTTTATACTAGCTAAGCCTCTATATTTTTTGAGGTGCATGTACAGGTATCCTAACAAAACATCTCCTGCCCAGAGCTGTTAAAATACCAGACTGGTAGAAAACTTGCAATTCGCGAAAACCCTGCTGTTTATCCTTGGAGCTTTTGCCAGGTTTGTACATATGAATAAATGTGAACTCGGATGATTGATTTGATCCTTCTATCTTGAAATTTCTATGAAATGCAAACAAGTAGAACTTTTCCATATTTAATCAAGTCTCAGTTTCGTTGTCGGTGTGATTTGAAATGTGACAGATTAGTCTTGCTGAACCTGCCCTACATCTACATTTCTGTCTGTAAATACCTGAATTGCTCTAGACTGATTAAATCCCTGGAGAGGTTGGGCTGGATTACGTGTGCGATAGTCTGACACTAGTGTGGGTAAGGTTTGAACTCTCACAGCAGTATCTTCAAACTCCAGAGCATTTCACTGTCCACATCAATATCTTTAATGGTATTTAATTTTCTAAATCTAAATTTAAAAATTTCTAGCTGAATTTAATAAATATGATAATGCACTGAGTTTAAACTTGATTTTATTAGAATCTGTGTTGAAGTAGCCTGGAAAAAACCACACACGCGTAAATCTCTAAGGATATAACCTGTCAAGCATCATAGAGGAAATCTGAGAGAAGTAATTGCCTTGTAACTAAGATGCATTTTGGTCTTGGACTTTGCCACTGGTTTCCTTGGGGTTAATCTTTTTCTGTTTCACTTCTTCATCTCTAAGTAAGAGCGATCACAGGTATATGGAGAAAGCTGTTGTAACATGCCATAAAGTTCAAAAATCATCTTGTTAGGTGGTTAGGGAATGACTGGAAGAGGAACCCTCTTCCTTAGTAAGGTAAGACCGTTTGCCGTTACTATTTGCTTTCTAGCCTTTACTTTAGGGAATAAGCAACGTTTTGTTGGTGGAAATAGCACATTGCTTTAGCCACATCAAGATTTTATTATGCGTTAGCAACTGCAAACGAACTTTATGCCTAACAAAGCGAAAGACTTCCAGTGCATTAGGGAACTGTCTCTTACCTATGTAAGTAGCTGCTGCCACAGAAAATTCGCCTATACATACAGGGAGAGCTGGTGACCATGGGCTGCCTTTCTCCTGTTCCTGGTTTTGTGAAATATTTTTTCAGATAGCCTTGAAAAATACTTAACAGACAAATATTGCTGGTGTAAAAGAAGTTGTTCTGTGCATATGTTTAGCTTTCCAGTGTCAGTAGGTCTTAAGTAGTGGTGCCCTCTTGCCCTTCTGAAAAAAAAATTAATGGATTGTATTTCTTCTGAATAAGATAATGATATGGAATGGTTACTTCCTTATTGGTAATTCTGTGATGTCAAGTACCTAATGTTAAATCTCAGTGTTATTAACGAACTGGTAATCCATTTTGCTGGATGGATTCAGTATATTAAAAATAAAAATTAAATACATTTTGAAAAGTACAGATGTTACTTGGAGGACAAAATAGACGGCAGCAGTAGTCTCCTAAGCCAAAAAGGACTTGTTAAAGACTCAGGAGTATATGCTATGTTCCTTTGCACTGTAATGACAGAGCACGTTCTGGTGTAATTTTGTGTGTGTGTGTGTGTGTATATATGTTGGTAAGATATCCACACAGAAAAGTTAGATTGGTTTAAATTATCTTTAGATAATGTATTCATGCAACTAGGAAATCTAAAGATTAAACAGATTTGAGATTTTTTGCACTGTAGCTCATTAAGCCTGCCTCTATTAATTGAATTTCCCAAATTATTTTCCTGTTTCACTTGGTAAAGTTTGGTGATGGAATGTGCCGTTTACTTAATTGCTTTGTTTTTAGTTCCCCAGAGAGAATGATTGTCACTGTCTTATTTTAGGGTAAGACTTTATCCAGTCCTGCAAGCAATGTTAAAAAAAGGGAACAATTTGCAGTAAATTCTAAAGGGAATTTTAAATTGTTATGGGACCATTAATTCAAAATTAAAAATCGTTATTTCCTCCCAACACCACTAAATAAGAAAATGAAAGGTATAAAACTATGTTTTCAAGATTGATTATTCAATATTGCTGGGAAAGCTATTTGCAAAACACGCTCAAGTGTGTTAATTCATCAGCAGAATGTAGCTAAAATTGCCTCACTTCTCTACCAGCTCTGAAATGATAAAGATTATATAGTAAAATAATCAAATTCCGGTTGTGCCTGCACTGATTTAGCAAACAGTCGGAGCTGTTCCTGGGTTGCTTACAGAAGATAGGTGACATTTTCTTCCCTACCTCTGTATTATACGAATGACTGCTTCTGTTGAAATCGAAATGGGTAACTCTTCAATTAATATAGACACCATCAAAAAGTGTGCTAAAGTATAAACATTTTTTGCTATTTAAAAACTATCTTGGTTCACTAGAGTATAATGTCTTTATGGTCTCTCTTTTTCTGTTAGGTAAGGCAGGAATTGTTCATTTCTTGTGTGTAGATCAAATTCCTTCTGTATGCATTGAAGCTGTGCTCAGTACGGTTTTTTACTTCTTGCTTGCAGAACAATACCAATGTTTTTGAAATCACAGATGTTCAGATGTGCCTTAGGTTTTGTTCTAGAGACACCGTGTTTGGCTGTGGAGCAAAGAAATCCTACATTTTTACGTGGTAACCAATTCTTCAGATAGCCTTTCTAAATTGATATATGCTAATCAGACTTGGAGACTGAAGTAAATCAATGTGATGGGTAGACTTCTCTGTGTGAAAGAAGAAAATATCCTTTGGCCTGTACTTTTCTGAAACTGTCACTGTTTTACTCAGTAAGAAAGGGTAAACGCTCGAATTACTATTGGAGCCCTACTGGGCAGTTGGGTGTTCAGGAAAATCCTGATTTAGATAGCCAACCAGTAATAGCTGGCTTTGTGTTAACTGCTATGAAGAAGCAGCCTTGGAAAAACTCTTGCATAATCTTTGCTACACATCAAATCTTGTCTGTTGCGTGGGGAACCTGTTCACACAAAGCTAACAGACTTCTTCCAGTCCGGTTAGGTTCACCCTGGGTTACACAGCTTCTTCAGTAAGTATGCAGGCCAACCATTTCTGTGTCTCCCTCGCCTATTTTCATTCAGCTTTCTGCCTCTCTTGAGGTTCTTAGCACGAGCTCTGGGGGGGAGACAATGAGGCAAAGGCATTTTGGGTGAGGTCTTGTTTTTCTCTTGTGCAGAGTGAAGGATCCAGAAATTCAGTCCGACCCTTGGTGTGGTCGGTCATTATTGCCCGCGTGACTGAAACTGTTGATGAGGATAATAGATACCTAAACTAGGAACGAGGTCTTGACCTTTGTTATACTTCATCTACTTAGACCTTTTGGTGGGAGTTCAGAAGCTTACTACTTCTCTCCTTTTCACAATTCCAGGTTGTGTCAACAACCATGCCTGGGAATGAGAGAGAAATTCATGGACCTTATAAATGCATGTCTTAATGTTTCTCTCGCACACCTTGTGTTTCCTTTCTGAAAACATGCAGCCAGATCCAATTCTTACCTTTGAGTGTCCTGAAGCCTCTGCTCTTTTGACTGTTGACCTTAATCAAGTTTGTCCTCACTGCTAAGGCCTTGCAAATTGCTGTTCGAGTAGAGTTTGCGTGCTGAAAAATATAGCCAGTTATGATTAACGGTTATATGAGAGGTGAGAGATCCCACATTTACATTTACTTCCTCCCTGATGCTGAATATGTATTCAGATGAAGATATTGCACTTCTGAGCAGATGCTGCGCAACAAAATCTGTAGGCTGTTTCCCATATTCTTAACTGTTGGAGCATTTCCACCTTGTAACATAAGCAAGTATTAATTGGATCACAGCAAAAGAGAATAAATTTAATTCTGTGTTATTTTCAGCCCTGTTCTGGGAAGGCGCTATTCTCTTGCTCCTTTGTTTCCAACATTTGTTTATCTGTAGTTCAAATGATGATGACAAGAGAGGTTCAGCATACCCCATCCGTTCCCCAACAAGTCTCTAATATTTTAGAGCAGTCACTGGGAACGGACACAACTCAGTCCAAGCAGAGGAGGCCATTAAGCTTGGGTCTTCCACTACATGAATTCCTAAACACTGATGTGTTGGACAAAGGGAAAATGATATTAACAATTCTTACTCACAGTATAAACAGTCACTTCTCCTGTATTAAACAAAACAACTCACAAAAGCCCCCCAAAACCCTGAAAATGAGTTTCTACGTTTTCACGCAAGTTAGAAAATTCAGTTTGACATCAAACTCTTTATTTTCTTTTTGAGAAAGAAGTATTTATAACTGGACTCTGTCAATTAAATTTAACTTAGTTTGGTGTCATAAAAGCTGAATGGCTTAGGACCTTTAAATTTCTTATCTCTGAAAAAATTCAGTGGTATAAATGCTACTTTCAGGTACATTTCACAACATGCAAATATTGACACGCTGGGGACACAGTGAAATTTTCAAATGTGGCAGATATTTAGAAGAATGAGACAACTGAAAATCATTACAAAATATACATAAGTGTCTAATGACCAGCTTTATTAAAAGTAATTATTGTTTACAGAGCAGCTTCATAATATTAGTCAAATAGTTTAGAGTTTGGAGGAATAGCAGGTTCTGGTGCTTTTGGTTTGGTTAGGTACCTATATGTGTGCCTTTAGGCACCTAAATAAAGTTCTGAAAATGACTTATGTTCCCATGATACTTACAAAAATACTGTTCATATCTTGCCAAAAGTGACAGTCTTTGATAGAGCAGGCAGGAAGAAACAGAGTAACTCAAATCTGCTTGACAAATAAAAAGGCATTAAAACCACAAAATAGCTCAGGTTCCCAGTTTCGACATCTATTTGAGAAGAGGAAAAAGGACACGAAGAAAAGCAGAGGTGCCAAATGAAACAGAGCTTCAGCTGCTCACAGGCTGGCTTAGCTCTGCAAGATGAAGGCAGACGCAGCATTAGGCCCTGCACCTCTGGTTTGCTTTTGCATGAGGGAAAGGTCTTACAGGCATTTGCAGCCTTTCAGGTCTTCTGCTGACCACCAACAGAAAGTATGGATTATCTTATATGATGACTAGGTAATTGCTTTCCACAGAGCTGGAAATTAAAAATAAATAAAAAAGAATATAATTCTTTACCTTGTCATCTTCTCCATCTTAAAGGATGACCCTTACCCTTCAGTAGAGTTCGTTGGTGTTTCAGGGTTTTTGCATACACTACATAATGTGTATAGAGAAGAGAACGGTTTGGGGATTGTCTAAATTGCCAAGGAACAGTACCCTCTCTTTTGTGTGAATGCATAAAAATCAAGGAGCAAAAAAAAAAACCCTTGTACAAATGAAGAAATAGTCACAGACTGCTAAAGACTTAATATGCCCTTGACCGATGTACATATTCAGTTACATTGGAAACTGAACAGCAGCAATAGTAATGAGGTACTTCACTTTTAAATGAAATCACATTGAGATTAACATCACTGGAGAAACCTAAAACCTTCAGATACGGATTTGTACAGGAGGTAAAATCGCTCCAGGAAAAGTTACAAGAACCCAGCCAAGGACAGTGTAAAGTCCTTAGGACACGGAATGTTGGAGAATGCTTCTCCCTCCGGGCATTTGTGATGCTTTGTCATTAGAGGATTAAACTTCTGCTCTCTTTAGAAGTTTTGACATACTGGAGTTATTTAAGTAACAACTCCATGTAAAATGCATCTTTTGCACATTTGTAACTAGGGAAGTGCAATATAAGCAATGGATTTTGTTTGGCATATGTTGATGGGACTTAGCTCCTGTAAAAGTTCTGACAAATTTAGCAGCCAGCATTTTCATTTGGGGGAAGCTTCTTTCAGAAGACAATCAGACTACTTCAGCCAGCAATAATGGCATAACTAGACTTTACATGTTTAAGAGGAGCTGAAATAGAGGGCTGTTAAAAAAAGGGCGGAATGCAAATCTGTTTTGCTGATCTCTCCTTTCCCTTTGTCGGTGTGAGCTGTGCTGGGTTTGCCTTCCAGACAATATAATATTTGCTTGTTTTCCCTGTTATAAAACCATTTCTGAAGTTTTGTTAAGTGTTGTGACACTTTGACCAGGCTGTCGTCTTCCTACCTCTGATGTGCATTAATTGCAGTGAAACGAAAACCAGACAACTGCACTGTATTATTTCTGGCCTCCTTGAGAACCTCCCGCTGTGATTGATCTTTTTCAGTCCCGTTTCCCTGTTGCTGCTCTTATTAGTGTTAGCCTCATTGCCTGACTCGGGTTCCTTGCTGTGGCCGTGCCCCATCTAGAAATTAGCTCTTACAAATTCCCTTAACTTAGGGCAGTGTCCCACTGGTACGCTGACGATTTATTTATTATTTTTTTGTTTAACAGCTGGGATATGTTTCCTGTGCAAGCATATGGGATCTCCACCTGCTCCCCGCTTGCACGGGGATTATCGAGGGTGCCATCAGCAGCTCGGTTTAAGCCAGGACCCGCGTTAGCAGGGAGAGCGAGGGCCAAGGGAGCTCGTCGCGGGCGGGTCACCGCATCACCCTTCCTCTGGCCAAGGCTTGGCAACTCTCCCGCTAAAAAACTCCCGGCAGGTACCTTCCCACAAACGGCCATTCACGCTTTATCCGCTCTGCCGCTCTGAGGGTAAAAGCAGAGCCGGTCTGCCAGCCCGGGCCGCCGCCCAGAGCGGCCCCGGCCCCGCTCCGGGCGTTCGGCGGCCGGGCCGCTCCCCGCCGCCGCCAGCGGGTGCCTCCCGCGGCGCTGCTCGCCGTGCTGGCGGCTGGGGCAGGGGCAAGGAAAGGGGGCGCTTTCTCGCCTTGCCTTCTGCCCCGCTTTACTTGCGTCTGAGGAGCGGGGGGGGGGGGGGGGGGGGGGGGGGGTGGTTGGTTTATTTATTTATTTATTTATTTAAAAGATTAAACTGGTTTCCCAGGAAAGAAACTTTTTAGACTCACGGTTCGGACGCGTTTTCAAGGCACGACGCAGCCTGCGGCCCTTTGCCTTGCTGCACACGTCCCGGACAGAGCCCTGAGCCTTCACCGCGGGAAGAGAGCGGCGGCCCCGCGGGGCAGCGGCCAGGCCGGCCGCCGGGCGGCATGCACTTGTTTCCATCGGCGTTGCTTAGCCCCTCCCAGCTGGACCAGTGGGTAACGAAACGTAAATTAGACTCTTAAAACAAAGTTCGGAAGCCCACAACTTCGCAGACGTACCGATGTCACCACTTATCCCTGCTGTTTTTGCAGCAGCGGCACAGAAATGCCGTAATACTGTTGTCACTACAGGAACAGAAGAACTTTTTTAAAGTAGTAGTTTTCTGCCTTAGAGAAGAGCTGCAATATTTAGCAAATGCTGCAGAGCTGGAAGAACAGCATCATGGAAATACAGTTTCTCAGTCACTGACTTAAACATTTTGCACTATTACAGTTTGGGGATTTTTTTTTTTTTTTTTTGGTGTGTGTGATAGGAAGTTATTTTTCCCCGGACTGCAAGTTTGGGGAAGCTGAACTTAAAGTGGCAGTTTCTTTTCTTTAGCTTTGGTTTTATTTTGAGTGATACTCAGACTATCTTACAATGTCAGCTGTGATAATTGAACTGGATAAGCTTTCTGCAGATGAGATTGAGAGCAAAAAGGATTCCAAGTCAGATTTTAAGGAAGGCAAATTCAGTGAATCATGTGCCGATTGTCACAGTTTTCAACTTCACTGCTCGCGTTCTGCACCAGCTGGTAAGCATGCATTTATATAAACTATTTCCTCAAATCTGTGTTTATTTACTCACGTAATGTGTTGCAAGTAAACTGTAAGACCCAATAAGGAAAACACAGGATTCGTTGCTGTCACATGCATGCAATATATAAAGTCATTCTTACTTTAGATAAAGGGTAGAAAATATGTCTGTTTAAAAAAATCCAGTGTCTCCTGAACACTCTAGCACACAGGCTGCTGCTGGAAGAAGAGCCCAGGAGACTTACCTTGGCATTACCTGGAAGATGGCCTTTCCATAGGAAATGACATTGTTTTTGTGCAAGTTAGAGCAGCCTCAGCAGCTGCTCTGCTATTAGACTTTGCAAAGTGTGCACATAAGCTGTGCTCTCTTTTGTGGCTCCTCTTCTCTTTTCTCTGGTATTTTTTATCATATTGGGCTTGTAAAAAAGGTAATTGCGTATGCTGTAAGATTTTTTTAACTTTTTTTTTTTTAATGATCAGTTTAACTCATTTATTTTCTGACAGGTGTTACATATAGCCCCAAAAATGTCAGTTAAATAAGCATCATGAAACTTTAATTTCTCTGAAAGTTCATAGTCGTGGAAAATACAAAATGTAGCTGCCTTGGATTGTCTAATATAACCAAGGGGACACATCCGCAGTTAATCAGTGGAATCTCAGTTATGCCCTTTAAGCCTTCTAAACTATGGGATGGTCGTTCACCTAGGAAATATCTTTTAAGAATGGCTACTCTGAGTTCATGTGGACAACACATGTATTTTGGCTTGCACAACTCCCAGGGGAAAATTTGATTTTGATGGTGTTTTCACTTGCTTATGACCCCTGGAGCAAAGCACAGACAAGACAAATGGAGAATATCTGAAGGTAAGTGATACTTTATCCTGTATTCTTTTTTTACTCATAAATTCAGTTCTTACACATTAAAATGGTCAAATTGTTGGGATGTCACGCTATCTATTCTTTTGCAAGAAAAACGGATAGCTTGTGCTGTGCCTAATAGAAATTTTCTAATTTTATTTCCTGTTAAGCCTTCTCTACCTTTTGCAAAACCGAATTTTCTCAGCAGATGCACTTTTGAAAGTTTCTTTTGTACGTCAGCAGGTTTTTGTGAGGTGAGGAATAGGGTGTCTGTCTGTTCCCCTGGGATACTATAACATAACTTTAACATTACCTCTGCTACCCCAAAGAAGTGCCATTAAAGAATTTATGGCTGTGCTAGGTGATACACTTTGCTGTGTTCCCTGAATGTCAAAGTGACCTGTTCTAGCCTACCCAGCTGGTCAAGAGTAATATGAACTCTTATCATGAGCAGCATAGTTTGAGGAACTGTACCATTCAGAATTCTGCGGGAAAGAGATAATAAAAAAGTCAAATCTTGTTGGTATTCTACCATTTGGAAAAATAATTATTTTCTTTTTAAAAGAATTATGTCTTGCAAGTATTTGTTGCAAACAGTGTTTACTATTCCTAAAGCAGAAAAAGTGCTAGCAAGCATCTTTGACAAATGTTTTGTCAGAGTTTGAAGATATGCTTGTTTTGGTTTTGTGTCATGGGAGGAATCAAATAAATTCCGACACATTGTCTTAGTATTTTGGGGGGGTTATGAATGATGACTTAAAGCAAATGCAGTCTCATTTTTTGCCTTCTAAAATTTTCCTTGATATATTTATTATATTGATATATTTACTTTAAAGTAAGCAAGCCCTTTGTAGTTTCCAGTGTTGGGCTGGCTGAAGTCTGAATGGAGCAGTGTAAACAAGTCCTATTTGGCTTCCACGTGTCCTTTCCTGAAAGGAACTTCTACTTGCTCAGACATGGCTATTGATAAAAATAAACAGCTCTTGGTTATACTGCAGTGATGGACTCTCTTTCTTCCTGAGCAGACTATTTCCCAACGATGCTGTTTCACAGGCAAAATGAAAATTCTGAGCTACGGGAAGTAACTGAAAGTTTGTTCTTAGAATTTAGTTCTTTTCAGACTTCAATAACAGTATGAAAATCTTCAATGAAATGAACATGCTACACCAGGGTGCTGCACTGAGGTTTGCTGGCGTTGGCTCCCCTGCCCTGTAGGACTCCACCCTCTCCGGTTGCAGCCTCGGGTCTCTTACATTTAGGCTCAATGCTTTTTTAAATTTTCAGTGGTTTTTAAAGAGGATTTAAAGAACTCTCCTCCAAAATCACTCACATCACCAAAAAAATGGTAGCAGCAGGTACATAAGCTATGAAAACGTAAGTACTCAGTGTGAACGTACAAAAAAGCAGCGACAGAGAAGAACATGTCCTTTCTCCTGTTCAGTGCGTTGTCCACATACTCTGTTGTGTCATGAGAGGTTTATTGTGTAAAATTTAGTATGCTGTGCTTGTACTATGACTTTTTTGTATATGAAGCAGAGAATTCAATAGAGAGAGATTATCACTTAAGAAAAACTTCTCTTCTTGTAGTACTGATGTGTTAATTTTAAACATAACACCTAACAGTGCAAATACAGAAAAGTGAATACTCTGACAGAGTAAAATGGTATCCTGAAATACAGTCTGATGTTCTTGGAATGGAAAATGGAAACATTGCTGGGACAGAAAAATATTAACCATATTTTTATTTTGTTCCTGCTTTAACTAAACCCATTGCAATAGGATGTAAATGCTGAATTACTTTCCTACATCTCTTGCTAAATGAGAAAGAATGTTGTTACAAATAAGCTTAACTTTCCATATATCACTCCATTTTCAATTCTGAAGCAAGTACCAATCCCGAGGCATATTTATTTGGGATCTGCAGGTATGTCAGAATATCTCACAGAGTGTAATAACAGTAGCATAACAACAGTATTGTTAAACGAACGTTCTGTGTATAGGATACAGACTTTTGTCATGTAGAACATTATTGAAATCTTTGGGGGTTTATCACTTGCAGTGTAACGTTGAGACTTTTTTTCAAAAGATGAAACCCTGAAATGCGTGACCGAGCTCGGGTGATGAATGCTCTGTGAACAGATCGATGACCAGTGTTGGTTTCCACAGCACTTGAATTACCTGGGCTCCCACGGGAAGTTTGAATGGAGCAGTGATACTTGTAGACACAGCGGATAACGTGGAGTTGGTGGGTTTCTAGAGATGCCAAGCCATCTTTAATAAAGTTTATTTTGCTTTATATGCTACTTATCCTGCAAAAAAAGAATTTTTAATGCAATATGATAACATGAATGCCCGTGTCACAGCTACAGTAATTTGTCTTCACCAATGGGCAACAGGCTATTCACAGTATAGAAATATAGGACCAGATCTCTGCTGTATTTGCCAGGGTAGAATATTCCTCCAAGGCCTGGTGTATTTGCTGTTCAGATTTCTCACAGGAAGCAAAGCTAATGTGAATACTGCAGCTGTAAATATTTGTGCAGATTTAAACCTTATTATCCCTGATATATGCTGTTCTGCTTCATCTCTTGTTAGTCTGGAAATGACTGGAAACATTCAACCTACAATAATGGTCTTTATCTCCCAGTCTTTGTTTTACATCTATTACACGAATCATACTCGGAAACATTTCTCCACATAAGTTCTCTAATATGTTCCTAGAGATGGTTTTGTCCTAGTAACTGTTGATCAAGAATAGAGAAACCTCTTAAAAATACATGTTTTAGGAAAGCATGAGCTTTAAGGTCTTCGTAGCATAACTGGTAGTGGCGGGGTCAGAGTACAGCACTCAAACTCTCTTGAAGTGAGACATGCACTAAATGACATGGATTTGACTCTGTGACTTTTGGTAGAATGGTACAAGGCTAGAGAAATTATTTTTTTCTGCCTTTTTTTGTGTTCTTTTACTGACGAGTTTTTGGGGGAAGGGATGTGAAAGTTATTTTCCAGAGAATAGTTGCTGTGTTTCAGAAGTTATTTTTACTGCTGGTCTATTTGTGTATTAAAAATTACGCACATGCTGTATGAGGGTATAAAAGGAACAAAATGAAGTTTTAAACTCGGAGCAACTAAAAAGGGTTAAAAAATTAAGGACACATTCCTGCAAAACACTGTGATCCACATGGCACAAACACCACAGCTAGGCTAACAGGGTGCTCAGGGAGAGGAAAGTAAGAGTTACTGGGTAAAGATGATGTAACTGAGTAAACACTTTCAAGTGTTTAGTATTTTGTGTCCAAGACCATCAATGTAGTAAGTGTGGTTATATAGAGGTAACAACTGTATTTTTCTATTTTAGCAGAGCTTGAGGGGCAGAAGAGCCTTTGGGAGTTAGAAGAGCAGTGGGGGTGGTTTGAGTTTCACCAATGTAAAAAAAGTTCCCTTTCTAGACATCAGAACGTGTGGGGATTAAAAAGAAAGGATGAGCAAAGCTTGTCCTCATTTGCCACCAGAACAAGTATGATGAAGAGGACAAGAATTTAGCAACTTCCCCCACAGGTATCTGCCCCTCTTTTCCTTTCCAAGATGGTTCTAAGAGAGGCAGCAGCAGACCGAGCTGCAAGTGCTCGCTGTTATCCTTCTCAGCAACCTCTGTAGACAACTTGCTACATCACCCCCTCTGAAAAACTTCACAATGCACATATCACAGCTTCATGGGAGTGTCGCCTCACAGAGGAATAATATTATGTGCTTTGTGGTATCAGATGAACTAGAATGCAAAGTGGTGGAGCAGTTTCTTCAAAAAACATTGTCTTCAAAAAAGAGCATTTCCTTTATTGACATGGAAATACTTAACAGGAATTTTACTGGGGGGGAAATCCAAAATAATCTACAGCTTTTACTTGATTTTTTTTTTTTTTGATTGCAAACCCCTGTATGAACATCCCTTAATTGAATATATTTCCATAATTCCTGAAACATGAAGATACTTCTGCTTACTGAAAATCTGCTAAACCAGTGTTTCTTATTTATAAACTTTAGAAGGTAGTTTAATTGCTGAATGAAGTTTTCTCTTTATTTAGTTTTTGAGAAGTGTTTCAATCATGGTAGCATCACAAAGTTCCCTGGACAGAATAAATGAGTTGCAGCTTTGTGCGTAAATCGGTACCACACCACCAATTTGCCTTAATGACTCACACGAGGATTATATAGTAAGAAGAAGGGAGCAGACACAATACACAGCAAATTATGTCTAACGGTCACAATCCAACTGAAGTCCCTGTCTTCAAGTGAGCTGCAGTGCAATGCAGAATCAGGAGCTGAAACACCTACACTAAAGTAGTTTTTGAAACTGTTTACTTGAAGTGAACAAATCTAACACAGTAATCTTTGCACAAAGATTAGGTGCTATTTTTCTACTTTTCTACTTTTCTGTTTTCTCTTGTAAAACAAAAGGTCAAGAAATGCATTTTTCTGTCATTTCGAGAGGCAATTAAGGACTTCTGTCAGGAAGACCAATATTCAGAAATAATCCTTCTACTTGTTATGCCATGTCAAGCCAAGATTAGTTGAAAGCCACCAAGAAACATAATTCAGCAGAAGAGCAGAAATGGAAGTTATTAGCAGTCTCCTAACCTCAGTGCAGCAGAAAGTATTTTGATATTTCTGACAGATAACGTTATCTTTAATTCTGACTTTGCCTTGGAGGCAGACTTTGCTATGTCCAAATCACCGTGAGTGAAACGCTGCCAATTTTGAAAATGAAGTGGGCATCTTGTGTGGTGGTTGTAGGTGGAGGGAAAGGCGGGGGCAGAAAGCATATTTGTTCGTATGTGGATGGAGGCTGGGACTCAAAGTTATGTAGTATGTCCTCAGTCAAGCTGAGACTTTAGTAATGGCAAATATCAGTCTTTATGTTATTCAGCGTAAAGATGTACTATGAGCTACAACTGGAAGCTCTTTCTCTCTTTGGCACTACCCTCTGTACCAAAATGTCATTAATAATACAGAAAATAAGCCTGTAACTAATGAATAATTTGGAGATTGGAGAGAGGCCTTAACATACTGAGGCATTCACCTCTGCCCCTGGGGGTCATGCCTTCTATCCTCACGTGGCTACAATAAATGGAAACTAAGCTGGATATAGAAACTTAATTTTTCCCAGAGGCGTTGTTTCTCTTCTGTGCTCTTCCCTCTAATGAGCTATTTACTTTCCATTTGAAAGTGGGGTAGGTCAACTAACTCTGAGTAAAGACTAGTGATTTATAATCATAGATTTTATTTCCTAAAGACTAATGATTTATAGTCGTAGCTTTTATTTCCCGGTTCACTCAGTAGCAACAGATGAAGTATATCTACATAAAGAATATGCTACCCTTGCAAATATTACTAAAATTTTCCCTAATTTGAAAGGTGAAGTCAATGCTTACAAAACAGATGAGTGCAAACGTGGTAACAAAGGTCAAAAAATGGGAACCAGAGTTAAGTCTGAACAGTCTTCCTGTAGCACAGTGTACCTTACACCTGCAAAGCCTGAATACAGCAATGAAACACTTGCATCTTAGTTGTTAGAAGAAGTGGGTCTGTATGCTTAAGTCTTTTCTCCTTGAATAATGAGCAGAAATTGACAGGCAGGTCTCCAGTATAATACAGGATGCAAGATGCCTCAGTGTGGATGGGGGGGTCACTGACGTATTTCAGGTTTCTTAAGTCGGGGGATATGTCTCTATATGCTGTTATGTTTTAAAAGAACAAGTCTGAAGGTCATGAGTCTTATAAGTAGAGTGGACTGATGGCCGTGTATCGATAACTTTGGTTAAGTAAAGGATGCTCCTCTGGTGATGCAGAAAACAGTGGTATCCCATGTTTGAACAGGACTTTCAGATCTGATGGCTGTGTCCAGACAGCGTGCAATGAAGAAACAAATGATGTCATTTAGTACATGGTCTATAAGCTGTTGCTTACAACCGGTTTCTTTTTTTGTGTGTTAATAAAACAACCCATGGTTGGGATTCTGTTACACCATCATAAACATATAGAAACTCTAGCAGATTTTCTAGACCTTCGTGATATTTGTATCGGTATTGTAATGTGACCTAAATCAACGTGATTTTAAAAAACCAACAAACTTCCTGAAAACACAAGTTTAGTAATATTTAGAAGGGACATCATGGGAGAGAGGATTATACACAGAGTTATCTGTGCAGGCAGCTGAATGTTATAAATAGAAAGAGTTTTGAGTGGTGCTGGAAGAGACAAGTATGTTTTTCCAAAAGCACATGGTGAGAAAGAATTTGGCTGCTTATTAGACTCAATCTTAAAATGTGCTCGTTTGCTGGTAAAATAGTAGATTGAGATGGTATCTTTAGGAATTATGTATTTATATATGCAGAATTATTAGTATTTATTTAGAACTTTATCATATTTGTGCTCCCACCTTGGGGGGGGGGGCATGGTGAAGCCACTTAGATCCAAATACATCAATCTCTTGAGCCAGTACAATTATGCCAAACCTCTCTAGCTGTATACTTTTTGTAAAGAGAATTATCCTCAGTTTTCTGTTTTAATGCTTTGATTCCATCTTTAAGATGACTATTTCTAAAATACGTACGTTCTTTTCTGTATCAAAATGAAATAGCACTTCAAAACAGCATCCTAAATTACATCATGTATCATAAATCTTTTAAGTAAGCAATAACCTTCCATATTTTGCTGCTGTGCTTCTGGTTTGCTCTGTAATGCAGTGTGCTTTATGCAAATTCATATTGTAGTCAGCTATTAATATTAATTATTTCAGAATGTTGCTAACGAGAAAGGTAGTAAAATATGTTTAGCAAATTTGGTTTGAAGGAACAGAGTGATATGCATTGAAGATGAGCTGTATCCTTCTTACCTGAGTCCAGACGTGCAAGCTAATTTCTACAGTGCCTTTTTCGTGCATATTTTGAGACACAGAATTTTCTTGTACTTCCTTTTAGAAAGGAAATTGTCTCTTACATTTATCTGTGAGGTTATCTTCTGGTAGTTGCTTTAAATACTCTTTTCCTTAATTTCTTTGTTTTCTCCTGTTCTTTTCCTTCTATGATAAGGAATAACACTTCAATCACACTGTGCCTGGCACTGGGACTGTGAATAAGACGCTAAAACTGATTTCTGCTTTCCCTACCTAGGCATTGAGAAAGGACTAAATACAAGAATTTTATGGAGTCACTAAAATAACTTGAGTCAGTCCGCACTGCAAGATTTTTCTCATCTCACCTTGGTGTATCTTTGGCTTTTATATTCCAAATGTTTTGATTTTGACTTTCCAAAGCTGCTCCCACATCTCTTTCAATTCAAAAGTTTTCAGTTCTGCAAGAAAAGATCATAAAATATTCAAGGAAAACTTGCAGGGGTATTTGTTTACTCAATCTTTCCTTCATCCCGACAAGGTTCTGCTGAACCTGAACAAGAAAACTGATGAATTATTTAAGTGAACCACCACCAAAATCTCATGTTGCTATGTCATAGATTTATGCTCCAGATTTCTGCTGCCTGATTCTATTTTACCAAAAGATGAGACATATGAGGTCTGCACGCTCTCTCTTCCAGGATCCTCACCAAAGCAAGCTCCAAAAGCGCACCTTTAGAGAGACAGAAATTAATGAATAGAGGTTCTTGCCCTGTGGGCCTTGCCAAGCCAAAATGGCTTTTTTTGCTCAATGGCACTTTGACAGACTAAAGACTGGATTATGGCCAGTCTTTTGGAAATGCGGTTTCTGATGTACATCAATCAAGAGTATAATTATATTCATCTGTGGGTTTCCTAAAATGACTATCTTGAAAAATGCATGGACTCTGGAAGTTGTCTCTGAGAAAACAAAGGATGATGGAGAGAGAAGCCTAGTTTTGCTACGATGCTCGAGTTGGCTGCTCATTGTGGCTCTGCAGAACGCCTGGTATGAGGTGCTGATTGTCACTCCTCGCTTCTGTTGACTAAACTTAACGTTAGTTTAGAAATAAAACTAGTAAAAATAGCAAGTGTATTCTGGGATAGCACTGCTATATTTTCTTTCTTTTTGTCAAAAAAAGACAAAGGACTGTGTCATTCAGGATTAAGGAAGTCTGTGTCTCTCTATATTTATGCGCCCTTTTAATTTTTGTTTATAAAAATCCAAGGAGAACATAACTCTTCAGAACTCAAGGATGATCACAACTAAGTTGAATGAAGTTTATTCCAAATGTTGACATCTTATTCTTCTTGAGAGTGACTTGGCCTTGTTCTCTGACTAATTTAACTAAATGACGTAACAAATGCAGGGGTTTTTAATATCTTTTTTCCCTCATTTCTGGAAGAACGCAGTTTTGTACACACTTTTCACACAGGATATACTACTGGCTTGTTCACGTACCTCAGGGCTTGCCTCAGGAAGGAAACAGCAAGGACCATTCAAGGAAGTACAAAGAGGTGTCCCATTTATAGACATCTTGTCATCCTCAGAATGCACGAAGTTTAATACAATGCATCTTTGGCATGTTCTACTCTTTCTCTTAATAGTATCTGTTAACAGTAGAATTAAATGTGGTAACTATTCCTTTCATTTCTAGAAAACCTTTTAACAACCTAATGTTGTTATTTTGATCTCCATATGTTTTCCTTCTGATCTTCTTTGCGTTTCTGGGAAAAGCAAAGCACAGGAGGTTTGGGAACTCTGGGAGGGAACTGTTATGATTTTCTGTCCTTCATAGGACTTACAGGAATTCCCATACTGACTCAGGTCAAAATCTACCTTGTTTGGTATCCTGTTTCTGGCAGTGATCGGTATCTATTATTTCAGAGGAAAGGAGAACAGGAAAGCATCTTGTTGGCCATGTTTCCAGTACCTCTTCAAGGATATCCTACCACTTGATCCGACTAAGCAGCACTGAAGTCCTGCAGGAGGTATGGCACTCAGCTTGAGAAAAATCAGACTTCAGTTTCACAAATGCAGAGTTTAGTCACTTGAGACAGAAGTTCCCAAACCACTGCTTTTAGCTAGTTCAAAACTCTGGGGTAAAGTGTGCTTAAATGAGTCTGGGGAAAAAAAAAAACAAACAACCAAGACCCTCTGGAACTGATCACCTTATGATTTTCACTGAAAACCCTCATAACTAACGCTAGGAATTTGACTTGTAATCTTGTATTCGGGTTTTGGCACCGATGTTGATTCCTTTCTTTCTACGTAGCTCATATTTTTCGGTTTCACAAGGTTTGTTACTCTCATTCTTCGTGACCAGAACATACTCTCCTCTCCCTTTTGATTTACTGAATACAGAGCACTTGAAACGGTCTTCCTGTCTGCTCAAATTCCTAACTTTTTTCCCCGACCTTTGCACAAAGGTAACTTTTCTCATCTGTCCATCAACGCTTTTTATTTGGTTTCAACTCACTTGTGACTTTTCACTTCACGTTGCCTGTCTATTTTTTATTTTTATCATCTGTTTTCTCACTCATTCCTTTACACCTCTCACTTTTGGAGTGATAACTATTCCCAAGTAAAACACGCTTTAAACATCCATCTTCAGTTCCTTTCTTAAAACCAATTGTTTAACTTTGAGATACTTTCAGTACCTTAACTTTTCTTACCCCACTCTTTCAACACTCTGACTTGTCTCTCAATAATAAGATACTTTGTGCCTTTCTCTGATGGTGCCAATGGCACGATCCTGCTGAGGTCAATTATTTCCATTTCTTTTATGCTTTCCTTTTCTATCTTCTT
The DNA here is from genome assembly GCA_034782735.1 of Sagittarius serpentarius. Lineage (NCBI taxonomy): Eukaryota > Metazoa > Chordata > Aves > Accipitriformes > Sagittariidae > Sagittarius > Sagittarius serpentarius. The sequence goes on along the minus strand of JAVKLA010000021.1, from coordinate 23,546,537 downwards.
CCAAAAAAGAAAAGAGGAAACTGTTATTCTCTCCTTTTTTTAAAAGTCTGCAAAATCGTATTTTTAATATATACTTTCTGTGAAGAAGAGAACAAAAATACGTAGGGGAATTTGAAGTTGGTATTTCCAAGCATTTTTTTGTGACTGCAGTTGACAAAACTCCACAAGACGTGATATGATGTATACCATCTATGTAAATTTTAATGTCTCTAGTAATAAGGAATTTTCTCCGTTATAAGGCAATTTTTTGAGAAATGAGCTCCTGAGGAGCCTCAGTTAAAAAGAATCAAACACTAAATCTCCTTCTCATTTTGCACAGCTATGGGTCCACTTAGCATTTCTGGAAAAATAGGTCCTGACTGATGTGCCCAAGACCATGAAGGAGCTGGGGAGCCATAAACACTATAAAGCTGCTTGTGGGTTTCTAAAAAAATAAATAGTGAACGTGGTTTTCCATTTTTCCCTGATTATATTATTAATTTGGCACGTCTTATAAAGCTTACTGGATATAATTCAGCAAGAATAAAATATAACACTTTCTACCTCTAGACAGGAAAGATATTTTTAAGGTATCAGTAATGCCTTTTCATAAAGTGGCAAGAATACACATGGAATCTGGATATGCTCTGTCAAGTCCAAAGAGAAGGCTGGTATTGGAGTTTGAGTGCCATTTTGATCTCTAAGTGGTGTGTTATCCTTTTTCTTTCCAATTTTAAAAGCAGGCACAGTAAGAGCAAGGTTTCCTGCTGCTGTAAAGCTGAGAACAGCCGTTCAGTCCCCGCTGTTTGCTTCAGCTGGGGGATTTACCTCAAACTTGTAACGCAGACATACATAATTTTTAATCCTGTAGAATATTGCCACAGGGAGGTTCAACTGTGTGCATAAAAACTGTCTTGTCTGAATTGTACAGTGAAACTCTTGTGAGAAGTCATTTGGAGGGAGTGAGGAGGCACACAGAGGCAATTCCACTGTTTCTCCCTCATCAGAGAAAGCTTTTGGTGCAATAAAGTGGGCGCTTACTCATATTGCTATACTTTAAGCATTAATCTTTTGGGTAAAAAAAATCATGAAGCAACTTTAGCTATTGCAGAGGAACAGTTGAAGTGAGTTTCAAAGCAAGATTTTTACTTTATGGGGTTTTTTAATAGAAATGCAGATTGATTTGTTTGGGGTAATGCTTGCAGATAGCTCTGCAGAAATGAATTTGTAACTAACGGCTTAGAGTGGAAAAAAGGGTTTAGCCGTTTCTCCTCAAAAGATGAGGGAGAGAACCAAGGAATCTCTTGGATGTGCCAAGCTTGTGGCAATGTGCTTTTCGAAGCACTTTATGCGGTGATTTGAGATCTTGTTAAAAGCTGGAACAGCTGACAGTGCATATATACATATGTTGACTTCTTCGAGAACAGATTGGGAAGGCGACCGCTTGGCACTGTCAGCGCTCCTTTGTTCGCTGCCGCGCGTGCCATGTGCGGGTGGAGCAAAGGTGTGGGTGCGCGCCAGGCTTTGGCTATGTAACGGCAAGTAAGACGTAATCATACGCCTGAATGTTCCCTTTTGGCTTTTGAGAAGATATTTAAAAGTAAGGGGTATAAAACCCAGATGACTGTTACAAATATGAAGCTACCACACTTTCCAGAGTTGGCTTGTTCGCTTTGTTCAAACTGTCCTCCAAAAATAGTTCTGGTGATTACGCCACAAGGTTAGTGATGCCATGGGACTATTTCTCTCTGTCACCACGCAGGGCAGCGGGGCAAAAGTTTTCTCTTGTTCATCTTTTTTTTTCTGAAGTAGGAGAAAAAGCCCTAAACATGCTGTTCAAACACATGAAAGAACACACCATCTTGGTCCTTAATTAGCAAAGGTTATGCAGGCTTGTTCTGCAACACCAGCTTTTATTGGTAAAACACTGGGATTTTTTATAACAAGTTAGAGCAGGTACTTGCTGTCAGACTGCCTGAGTAGATCCCTGACCAGAAGTTTCATTTCATTACAGGTATAATTAATATTAGGAAACGTGATCCCAATAATGTTTAAAAAATTGAAATAACTGTCATGAACCTGATATGAGGCTGCAAAGTTTTTAAGGGCTTTCCATCCAATAGTATATTTTCCATAAAAAGTAAGTACCACACAAGCCAACTCCTTTCCTCTGTTCTCTAACAAAGCTCCCAGTGTCCAAATCATCTCCAAATGTGCTTTCCTTCCTCGCGCTGAAGATGATGATCAGGTGTGAACAAAAGCTACTGTGCAGCTTAAGAAAGTTTCTCTCTTTAAGAAATCCAAACAGGTTTTGGAAGAACTTTTTATAGGAAATCAAGGGTTTGAGTGTTTAGAGTCAAACTGATGATTTTGTTCTCAAAAGTGGAATCCGACTATCGTCTCATTTTCCTCTTGCCATTACAGTATGAATTACATTTTGACACATTTTATAACTTAAAAAAAATTCTCCAAAGGACCGAGACTCCAAGAAGGAGTACAAATAACTCCTATTGATATTTGCATGTCATGGGAGAAGACTTGGCTTCTGAAATTGCTGCTGTGCGAGCACAGCACCTTGAGCAGCACATTGCTAACGCCACAGCATAGTATCCAGTGCTGTCTAAAGCTCTTGCACTTCTCTTTGGCACTGTGTCGTGTATCTAAATTTTCCTATGAAAGGGATACTGAGCGGCCTGACTGCACAAAGTTCTTTGTTTTCCCCCTCTGCACTGGCACGCACCAGCACTGGCTCTGAGGCTGCTTGTTTAAGAAACCCTGGGCCTCCGTCTGCATTCCTCAGTGTCAGCCTTGGGTAGCTGCAGCACAGCATGGGGATATAATGTTAAGTTGAAACTGCAGTGCTGTTGACTTGAATGTCAGTTAATACTTAAAACATTCTCCAGTAGGTAGTAGATGCACAGCATCGGTATGCTACAAAGACACTACACCTTGAATGTAAAGTTTCTTTGTTGATTATTCCTTCCTGAAACTTTAATTCCAACAAAAAATGACAGTCAGATCTTACACGGAGTCACACAATAATTAATTATCAGAATTTAGTCTACGGGTAGTTGCACAAGATGTCAAAAAGATTAAACTATCAAGAAATTCTGAAGGTAAATTGTAACTTGGCCGTGTTCTTGCAGCATATGCTTGGTCTAAAATCTGATATCAGTATTTCAATGTGTGTAGCTAGGAAACAACTGGACCTTAAGTTTTGACTTCCTTGTTTAGTCTTCAACCTTTCCCATTTGGCCTGTTTCGCTGTTTCTGGGCGACTGATAAGCTCTACATTTGTTACTGTTTTCACATATATAACAGGAAGAACATGACTGTGGAGGTATTGCATTCTGTTTGCAGTCCCGAGCCACCATTTGAAATACTGAAATTCCTTTCATGTTGAGGTCTTCAAGGTTTGCTTCTTGTACCTGTAGGCACGGTTGTGTCACGAATTGGTTTCTCCCTGTGTCCCCTGTGGCATGATTTTACTTCCTGAAATCAGGCAGGCAGAGTAATTGGTAGTGTTTGGGGTGGCGTACAAAGTCAGTATTGTTGCATAATTTCTGCTAATCAAATAATCAGAAGTGACTGGTATTGAGACTAGAGTTTCCAATATTTTCCTAACATGGAAAATAGTGGTCTTACAGTTGCAGTATAGATGAAGTTATTGAGGTGGTCTCTGTATTTTTTTAAAAATAAGACCTTTTTTTTTTTCCTATCTTTTCTTTTATTCTTGTCAAATTGTGTCAAATTTACTCGTACAGAATGCGGAATTTTCCCCTGGCTGAATTTGGTAGTTCAGTGTGGACTTTTTAAGACAAAAGCTGGAGAGTGGTGAGAAAGCTACTCTCTATTGATAGTGAGGAAGCACGTCTTCAACACTGAAAACAGGAATCCACAGTCTCCATAAAGAAATGAGCCTGTGATGTGTATGTCGCTGATTAGACTCTGGAATCAATCCTTAAAAATAAATGGGCATTGTGTCACTTAGCTAAAGAAATACATTGCCATAAATTCCTCTTTTTTTAAAATTCCTCTTTTTTTTTTTTTTTAGATGCTGGATTTTTGATTTACTTTACCAGAAATGACTGTGCTAATACGGTGGTTCTGAGACATTCAGCCTCTGTTCTTATCAGGCAATCTTTTCTGCAGAACATAAAAATGATCAACATAGGCATAGCTAATTTCTTTTCATCTTGTGTATGCCTCTATCAATAACCTTTCTGACTCCCTTTCTACTTAATTAACATGATGGAAGATTTGTACCTTGAAATATGACAATACAGATCAATAAGTACCGGGTAAAATGTGCTTTGCCTCTTTTGATTTCTGTGTTTGCAGTATCATTGATTCATTTCTTTATATGAAAAGAGTGTTGTTACAAGAAACAAAAGCTCAGCCTTTGCTTCCTTGAAATCTTGGAACAGTGAGTTTCGTACTCAGCTTATCTGTAGTACAAACACGGCATTTTCCAGAAGGCCGAGTCTGGACTAGCTAGCTGTGCAATGTCTGAGCCAAGCAGAGTCGAAGAGGGAGAAATGAAACCGGTATCCTCGCCCAGAGAGAGACTACAGATTTTCTGGTATTAAATGGTGCATTAGTGGTCCCTGCCGTTCAGTGGCTTCTTTGGAGTCCTTTGGTTTTCTTACATTTATTGAAGGATAAAGGGCTACTTTTAGTTTGGGGTCTGGTTTGGGGTTTTGGTGGTTGTTTTTTTTTCTCCCTGCCTTAAAATTAGCCTAGAGGAAACCTGAGGAATCTGCCTTCACCAAATGGATGCAGTAGCTTAAAGCTTTTTTTAATGTTTTCTCTTATTAATACTATTCTCGCCCTCAGTGTTTGTATTCCAACTCCTGTGTTGTGATTCTCACCCTCCTTGGAGAGAATTTGAAATAGAGGAATGATGTGACTGATGGTTCAACATACCCTCTTTAACGTGAAGAATGAAAAGAAACACTCATCCTTCCAAGGGTAAATTTATTTTCTAGCAAAAAATCTTTTCGGATCAATTCTAAATTTCTGCTGCAGTTGCATATAATCTTTGCATAGCACTGTCAATAAGAGACAAGTTCTCTAAATGTATACAAATATGGTTTGTTTACTACTTTGGTTTGAATGAATTTAATCTGCGTGATCGACAACAATCATCCATTAGGCTGATTTTAATTTTCAGCCTAAATTATAATGGCTTGAAATGTATAACTGTTTCAAAATGTAGCTGACCTGCTGTTTTGGGAGGTAAGGCAATAAGGCAGAGCCACCTCTCCTGATGTGCCTTTTCTCTGTCCCACGTTGCTTTTCTGTGTTCTTCCTCCACAATCAGTGGTAGCGTCCTGAAGCCAGAGAAAAATGAGAAGGCTTCTTTACAGCTTCCAGGCATAGAGATTTTATAGGATCATACCAAGAAAGTGTTTGGTCATGACTTGAGAGCGTGTAGGTGCTCGTGGGGGAAAGGCATCTCCTGGAGTAGTGCTGAAGGACCAAGCTAGGAGTATGCCGGTGGCATGGTACCATTGAAGTTCACCGTTGGTAATTGCTGACCCACGTTAACTTCTGAATCGTCCAAGGGATTTGCTTGGAGTACCGTGTCGGCCACTCAGCATGCCAGAGACTGTTCTAATAACTTACTGCGTTCCACATTGTTAACAACATTATAGCAAAGACCATCACATGCTTCTGCCAACAATTGTTTAATTTGCTAGTAGAGCTGTGGCCTCAGATCCTCGGCATGCTGAAGCTACACAGAAAGTATGCTCGTTCAACCAAAATGCCATTGACAAGTATTCTTTCTTGGTGAGTTCCTAGTCTAGAAGGGATAGAGAAAGCAATTACAGCAACTGGGATTTGCACGTTTTTGTCTCATGTGCGACATTTTGTACTGCCTAAGTTTGCGGGGCGGGGGGGAGTGCATTTAGAGTAATAGCTACTTTTCATAAGATACACATACTTAACGTTTATCTACAGCATTTATAACAAAACAAGACCTTGGAGAAACAGATCTTGACCCTGTATTTCTCATGCGAGACCTGTTGTCCCAGAAATTGCCAGATGGGATTTCTTCCTGGAGGATTAACTGCTTGTTCCTCTTCCTCGTCCTCTTCTCTTAAAACTAAGTACTTGAACAGCCCAGGAAGTTTGACTGCTAAACCTCAGTCCTTACTGAGTAATGTTATGTTTGTCTTATACTAAAGTCTTGCTTAGGGATGGTTCCATAGCATCTGGGTAAGGTTAGGCTTTTCATTTCCAGAATTGTGAATCTAATGTTTGTGTTAATACATTCCTGCTTCACAATGGGTCAGATACCAGAGGGAATGAGTTAGAACTCTTGTTCAAATCATCTTTTTCAGATTAAAGTGGATTTGCTTGTTTTCTCACTATGGTTCCAGTCTTTGTTTAAAGTGATCTGGCAGTTCCTACTCCATAAACTGAAGGACTTGCTTGTTTAACCTGAAGGTAGAATCTGTTGAAGGGTAAAAATGTAAATGCCGGAGTTCAATGGGAATTGAATACTTAGATGTTTTGATTATTCCGCTCGTGCTCTTTTTAGGGACCTGAATAACTTGAGTTAACCTCACTCTTATGATTAAAGATGTAGCTGCATTATTAAGTGTTTGAGGGAAAAGCACAGGGCAGGTGTATACTGTATTACCTGCCCTGGTAGCTGGTTATCTGACCGTTCTTCCTCTGCATTACCCACTGCACTGTGGCTGAAAATTAATCATCTTCTCTGTGATCTGAATGTGTACATGAGCAGTTGCCACTGCTCTGCCCTAGACAGTTTGTTCATAGTTTCTCATGTTGGTTGTTTTTCTTAACACCAAAAAGTTTCAAAAAAACCATCCCTGCTTTCTGTCTCTATCTTTTGATTTAAGCATTAAATTAGAATAACTTCTCTTTAAAAACTTGAAGAATAATGTTTTGGAGGAAGATTTATTTTTATCCTTTAAATGCTCTGCAGATGGATTTTTTTTGTTTCTTTTGTTTGATTTGTGTGGAGGGTGCTTGATTTTGAAACTATGTAATCATTTGATAGTATAAATATTAGTCTCAGGTATCTGTTGCATCGAAATTATTTGGTTTTACAGTCTTAACTTTGGCTTATTTCCTTCTTTAAAACTGAGTTTTTGTCTTGATTTAAAATGATCGCAGACTACTTTCATGCAAGTTCGAGTCTTCTGGTAAAATTAGTTATAAAGATGAAAGCACAAAATTCTGCCAAGTTGCTTACATCTACTTGAAGTGGGTCCCCAGTTGGTAAATCCTCAAATCCCTACCCCTCAAAAAAAATTGTCTAAATAGATTTCATAAGCCTTAACCTTTTCTGAATCACCTCTTGTTAAAGATATTGATACATTTCAATGGCCATAATTTATCAACAAACTTAAACTGGCTATTATAAGTTAATATGTTCTTTATATTGGGGTAAATTTTTCATTAGTCCTGCCCATCTTCACCCATCTTTTGTGTTGGTATGTTCTGATTACTCACCACAAGGAAGTTTGGACAAAATTTATGCACTTACCAAACGGACTAGATACATAAACTCATACTTTTTCATACCTTCACAACAGTATTCAATATATTTTGTTTGCGTTGATATAAATTAATCCTAACGGAACAATAAGTTGTAGTGTACTTTGGCCTTACAGAGCAGATCAGATGAGTAAATTCTGTAAGAAAATTTTCTTAGCATTTGGATATAGGAAGAAATGTCTGAAATTGTGTTTAAGAATGCAGTACAGATGGGAGTTGTTATTATGGAAATTTTAACTGATTGGATATAGAACAGGGTATAATACTGCTAATTATATGAGAATTGATTAATTTTAAACATTATATCGAATAGATTTTTTTCCACCATTGACTGACACAACAAAATGAGTACTAGTGTAAGTAAAAAGCACGATCTAGTAGAATAGGCAATAAAAAGTAACCTGTGGAGGAAGTAGATTATTTCTATCACAATAATATGAAACACTCATATGATATAAAGGTATAGGAACAAGAATATTTAAATTAATTCTTTACTTTGAAAATAAGTATCAAAATGTGTATACGTTTCAGGAAGACTTCTAAATAGAATCAAATTCCAAACACTGCAAAATGCAAACAAATTATCTGTTAGAAATATTATGCACAATTTTGGAGTAAGTATTGATAAAAAGAAAACTGAGGGCTTAGAGATAGATAAAGAATTAAATGCAAAGTATGGTTTCAGAAAGGTGGATTGTATCAGGCCGAAATCTTAACTTCTACTGTTTAAAACAAATTTCTTGGATTTAAGTAAAACACAATGTGAAGCAGCCTGGGGAATCAGTACTTAAATGAGACAGGCAATCCCATTCAGTAGAAGAACTGTAAATGTTAAGATGCGGTTGGAAAGAACGAACATTGCCGAAATGGTATGTACTGTTGTAGGTATATGTTACGGCATGCTTTCTGCTGAACTTAAGCAATGTGCAGGAAAGTAATGGAGAAGCGTCACGCTTAGGAGTGCCAATGTTTGGAAAACAAGAAAAAAGGAACTGTTTATGTTTTCTTTATTTTTTTAAAGTGCTCCCAAAAAATCCAAAGTACTTTTTAACATGAAAATTTTTTAATTAGTTTTTTGTCTAAGACGCAAAATTACAGATTTTCTATACCTTTCTAAATAGTAAGAGGGAGATGGGAAGCCTGTTAGCAAACGGAAAGGCTTTTATTACGTCCATGTAGCACAGCTATTTCACAGAGCAAAAAACCTCAGCTCTTCTCTCTTACGTACTTGTATTCCCAACTGGAATGAATGAGTCTGACAACTACAACCACTATGACAGCACTTCTTTTTATTATTTTTATCATACATAGTTCTGTTCCCAGGCTGACACGTTTATTTGAAGCATGTGTGTCTGTTCTTGACTGCACTATTACCTCCAGATTTATATGACTATAGGCTGTGAGGGGCTAATGACAGTCCCTATATTAAGCAAAATACATTTTATAATGTGTTTTGTCTAGCTCGCTATCAGTGGATCTTGATCATTGGTCCCTGGAGGCCTTTATGGTGGCCCATAAAAACATTACTGGCAAAGACAAATAAAGTGGTGTCAGGAATTAAGATGCTGGAGGGACACTGGTCCAAGAAGCTCACGTTCAAGTTTGGATATGTTTGATCATATATATTTGGTCGCATCATGAATGTAATTTTTTCATTGACTTCGATTTGGCCTGCAGTTCTTTAAGTCACAGAGATGTCTTTGTCACAGAGAATTTTTCTGGGTCCCTTTTGACACCAGAAACTAATACTTTGCACTGCAGGATCTACATCAGCCTTGACTGTGTTGTAGTAGTCAATACTTAATCTCTAATACTATAAATTTAATTGATTAAAACTTGATTTTATTCAAGCTTTAAAAGTTTTGTGTCTAATCGTGCTAAATGATGGCTTCCAGCACTTTGATATGCACAAATGAGAATTGAAGAAAGGAGCAGTCTTTCATTCTGTGCTCATAAACCCATACTAGTTTTGAAATTTGAATATTCTTCCTATGGCAACTTGGAATAAAATGTGCAAGCCATTTATCTGGACAGGGGAAAAAAAAGGAACAACTCTAAACCCCACCAAACTCCCCAGCTCTTTCTCAGATGAGATTTTTTGGTTATCTTTTGTTTTGAAGGTGAAACTGAACAAAAACAGAACGATAGTTTTTGGCAGAAAAGGTTGCCCTGTTTATTAACATGCTCCACATTGCTAGTTTTTGCTTTCCAATAAGACTTTTTGGGAGAAAGTCAAAATATGGTTATATATTTAAGTCTAATCTAAATGGACCTTTCTTCACAACACAATAGGATTTATTTTTTTTTTCTTCCTTATGGCTAAAAAATTACGTAGTTCTAGACTTTTACCCAAGTGACTGGCTTTCTTCTATATAGCCCCACCTTTGTGTGCTACAGTTCTGCTGTTTGACTAAACGGCAATTTAAGCCAGTGTCAAATTCACCTGTGGTTGATTAACACATGGCACTTTTGCAGAAGATTGGGTCTCACCTGTAGTGCTCTGCTTGGCTCAAGTTTGTCTCGGATCAAGTAGTTAGGTTTCTAAAAAGGATAAAGGAGTGCTTTATCAAGTCATTTCTGTATTGCAGTAATTGGTTTCCTGGTTCATGTAAACTGATTTTAAAATGCTATCTTTTATCTTTTATGCTATCTTTTGTCTTTCAAATGCTATCTTAGTGACAAGAATGGTATTTTAGGATGCCTATACATCAAGGCGACTCAGTTTTATTGTTCAGAACAAGTTTTAATTTTAAGACCCTGCCTTTGTTAATTTTTGGAAGCATTTTCATATGATTTTTCTGCAGTGTACAGTTCTGTATATTTTACTATTCCATTTGTTATATGGAAGTAAATTTCATTAATTGTTTCTGTAGCAGCAACGTTCCTTGACAAAAGGGATTTCAAAGCTATAGTTTTACTAATATCTTTGTAACTAAATTATGTTTGATACAAGTAGGTGTCATGAAGTAATACAAAGTGTATTTTCAAAAATTTAAAAGGAATTTGAAAAAGTTTTGTGGTGCAGGACTGATTTTCTTGACTGAAAGGTAGATTTTCTTTGGAAATCTTCTGGGTGTCAGAAAAGCATTTTTCAATATTATTATTATCACAAATTTAAGTTTGTTTTTATTCCAGTGAGGCACAAGGCAGTTAATGAGTATTCTTTTGAATCTGTGCCTTTAAATTCTGTATTTTCTGCATAGAGTATGAATTATCATTATTTATTTCCAGTTGCCTTTTTTTTTAATAGTATTCTCTTTTTGAGAGAGGAGCTCTTGACTAAGGGACTTAAGGTTGAAGACTGTTCCGTTAACTGACTACCTTCAAACTGTTCATGTGGCTTTCTCTCTTGTGTTGCTTTGGAAACATGAAAGTGGCCTAAAAAAGGATGGAAAGGGTTCAGAAGGCTAGCTGGATGTCACCTCAGCTTCTGCAGGACTGACATGAATTTTCGCTACTGCCTCTGCTCTTAGTCCTTACGCCAGGAGAGGCCTTGACCAGACGTCACCGGCATTTGGCTATTTTCAGGCCCCTGGAGTCCACGTGACAATAGCCTGCAGGAACAAATGGTGGAACTGGTTAAGAAACTGTCCTACTCAAGTTCTTCCTGACCCAAAAGCCAGAATGAAACAACCAAGAATTTCTTGCTAGGGTGTAACTGAACTTGGCTTGATAGATGTTGTATTTCAAAAGCTTGAGCCTGTCAAGGGTTGATAAAACGCTGTCTCTGCCTTTAGAATAAACAGAAACTCTTCTGTGTTTAGTTCTTGAAGAGAAGAATTGAATACAATTGACAGCTTATGCATTGTGTAAACCACATGTTAACCTTTTAAGCCTAAGGTTGGCAGACTTTAAACAGTTTAGAAAATTTCTCAACAAAATTATCTGCTTTCTTTCACACTATGTAGAATGCGGAGAGATAATTTTCTGAAGGGCGCTGTTCTTCTTTTCTTGCATGCTTGAAGCCTGAGCTCACCGAACCGAGCTCTGCTGCGCCTGCAGACATGCAGGACCTCTGCCTGCTTGTCGAAGCTGCTGTCCCAGCACCGCTCGGTCTCCGGCAGCACCATGTCCCAGGGACAGAGTCCTCTCCTGGGCTGGGGCTCGTCACTTGGGGAAGCATGCTACCTCTTGGTAGCATTAGAAGGCTTGGGTTTAAAGCATGGTCTGCTACAAACAATGCCCGAGTGAATTCGAACCTGTCAATGGATTTTGGATGAGACCCCAACACACATACATAATGCAGCCAGAAATGACTGATGATGGGATGGAAAACATTCAAGAAACCCCCTGCCATCTGGTATTGTTGATAGGTAGCTGGCGCGATGTCTTGCAGATTCCTGTGCATGCTGCCTTTGAGAATAGGTGTAAATATTGGTCTCTGCCATTATCAATACATGATGCAAATACGTTTGGGAGGAAGGGTGTAACAGTAATCTGACCAAGATCAGTTGTGTGCAGAGAAAAAGAAAGCAAGCTCTACTTCAAAGTAACCTGTATCTATTATCTATTAACAATTACAGCTTCAACAGTTAACTGTTGACAATACTTGGTACGTAGCATTGCTTACTGCTATTTTCCAAATGAGATTACATGAACTTCAGTTTATATTACTAGACTTTCAGCAAGTGCTGTTCTGAGTTAACAAACCAAAATTCTGTAATCTCTCTGGCTAATCCAAGCATAACTATTTATAGCACGGAGCAACCAAGGGCAAGAGATTGAGTTTTATAGAAAGATCTCTGAATCAGAAGGAAAACTTATTTCCAAACTCCGATTTTATGAAGATCTATTGCTGCTTCATGCCTAGCCTTTTGTCTAAGTGTTTATAGCAAAAGACTCGTGCTTACAGAGGAATTTCAAATTCAGAATAACATGACATTTTCTAAAGTCAGAATTACTTCATAAATTGAGTGGTTTCAGGATTAAAATGCTCATTATTGTAGTACAGATGTATGGTGTGCAACAGTTAATGTGACTAATACAATTTGTAGCAAGCCTACCTGACAAGTACCAAGTGCCAAGTTCAGTAGCAAACAACTTTTCGTCATTTCATCATGTTACATGCTTTGAAATTACGTATAATTTATGCTGCAGTTGTGTTTTCCGTAATGAAGCACTTTTGAGGAGAGGTAGAATGTGTGGTACAGATAGGCCAAACTAGAGGTTTAAATTACACCTTTACCGAAACCACTTGAATGACATGTGTCTGTCATGCATGAATGGTAGTTGTTGAGTTCAGATTAGTCTGCATGTGTAGGTGGCAGTGAAATGCTTTTAAGGACATCAACTTTTGTGAAAACAGATCTATCCAGTGTACCAAAACAGATTGAACATGCTGTCTAGTGCCTCAAGTTCATCAAAGCAGGTTTCCCAGGGAAAAAAAAAAACCTAGTGTATGCAAAATGAAACAATTACAACAAAGTAGGCAATTAAATGTTGGAGGTCTGTTTATTTTTGCATTTATTTTGAACTTGGCATTTTTCAGTATTTGATAGGAATGGATCTCTGCATTGCTGTTCATATGCATGTGTTCATGCACCTGCTTACAGCTGGTTATGCTGTCAGTTATGAACTGGGGGGGAAAAAGTTAGTCCTGTTCATGGGTCTATAGCATAGCTGTAACTTTAACACAGCCACTGGTAGAATCATAGAATTGCCTAGATTGGAAAAGACCTGTAAGATCATCTAGTCCAATCGTTAACCTAACGCTGCCAAGCCCCCCGCTAAACCATGTCCCTAAGCACTACATCTGCATGACTTTTAAACACATCCAGGGATGGGGCCTCCACCGCTGCCCTGGGCAACCCGTTCCCGTGCCTAATGACCCCTTCAGTAAAGAAAGTCTTCCTAATATCCAATCTGAACCTCCCCTGGA
>JAVKLA010000021.1:23520636-23533047 GCA_034782735.1 Sagittarius serpentarius | reverse complement strand
GGCTCACGTTCAGCCGGCTGTCAATCAACACCCCCAGGTCCCTCTCTGCTGAGCAGCTTTCCAGCCGCTCCTCCCCAGGCCTGTAGCGTTGCCGGGGGTTTTTTGGCCAAAGTGCAGAACTGTCAAGCTGGGTAGAATCTAGTTTTAATTTCTGAAAAAAAAAAAAAAAAAAAAAAAAAAATTCAAAGGACACAGGGTTGCCTTATGAATGTTTAGGTCAATAAAAATAGAGTGTTGGGGTTTTTTTAATCGCAGAAATGTGTAGTTAGTATTTTCATGACAGTCATGGTCTATTTTCACTTTTCAAAATTAGTTGTGCACAATTTTTCTCCAGAATTGAGAAATTAATTCTATATGGTATTTCTTTTAGTAAATGATGAACTATATGAATCTTATAGTATCTGTGTGCTTGAAATTCATGTGCAGTAGTATCAGTGGTGATTTGTGCCTGAAACATTTTGTGAAGCCTTTGGGTTAATCTGTGTTCAATTAGGTCTGTCACCAACTGTACTATGTAAGATGACCGGAATGCAACTGTACAGGAATATTTGTTTTAATTTTTAGAGTCTGCACAGCAAAAATTTCTGTTCACTCCTCTGAACTGACTTTAGGGAACAGAGATAAGGGTTCACTTAAAAAAAACAAAACCAAAACCAAAACAAACAACAAACAAAACCCCCAACCCCCAAATTCCTTAATAACAACCTCTTGGTATGTTCAACACTTTTATGACCACTGTGTTCACACAGCTGTACTATCTCCTTATTAGTATTTTTAGGTGAACTCTTGTAGTCTTGGGTAGAAAGTCAAGTACTTTGAAACATCAGCTCGGATGATTCAGAGTTATGTAGGGAAAATGGTACAATAGGTCCTCGCATAATAATTCGCTGGTGTTTGTGATTGAACAGATTTATTGGAAACGAAACAAGCTTTATGGGAGCTTAAAGATGGCTATTGCAAATAGTACTGTAAAAAAAAATCTTTCATGATTTTAATTATGCTTGGAAGCAATGAAGCCTCTAAACTTGGTATTTCCTCTAAGAATATTATGACCTCAGGATAATGTCACTAGAACTATTCCCATTTCTTTTCAATCCCGTATAAGGGAAACAAAGGAAAACTAAGACCAGTAGTATTATGTAAGCCATTCAGACTAAAATTCGTTCCAAATGCTTTTCAATACAGCAAAGCATTCCTTTCATCTGCTCAGTGACAATTAAAAGTGAAAGCTGTGTAGTTTATTTGAAGACCTTCTAAGCAATGTCCAAAAACGTTGTAAGTAGTGATAGAAATGAGATTTTTTTGTTTTTCTTGTTACCAGCTACTCTAGTGCTCTGCCTGCTTCATGTTACTCTTTAATTGAGCAACTTGGATATTTCAGGTACATTTACTGTGAAATGGAGTAGAAACAACACCGTAAAATCCTGCATGCTAGGATTTGTTTTATTACTACTTTTTAGGTGACGTGTGAAAATACAATACCTCTTTAAGCAATTATTCTGGAATGAAGACACTGATAAAACAGAAGGATTTCCTCAGATAAGGAGTAATAATACTCTGCATCCTTCATTCAAGCAAAAAGGGCCTGAAGCATCTCAATACTAGAAATGTTAGTCAAATTGAGCCTTAGACTGTGCCTGGATAACAGTGGTTAACTGAATACAGAGCCTAGGAATTTGCATAACATCACAGAATAAGATGATGATAAGGACAACTCTGCTCTTTTGATTGCTCAGTCCGTTCAGATTTAATCGTAGCAGTATTAACAAAAATGTAAAATTAATGAAAGCTCAGTATTCATTCACCTGGCAAGACACCAGTGCTTTTATGGAGAAGAACGATTGTGCTCCATCTTGTTAAACATTCTGGCCCTGGTTTTCCAACATGAAGGATTTAGATTTACTTTTCCTATTTTAAAATAACATCACTAGAATAGTATACATAGCACAAGTATTATTTCCCTCTCTTTATAACCTCATGTAATGCTTTGCAGTGTCCTGTCCTTTGGGACTTTTTAGATTGCTGAGTCAAACTGCAGTGCTGTTACTTTTCAGATGCCTAGGTGAAGGTACTGGGAAACCATGTAGTTTGAGTCAAAGAATACCTCCCAAAACCTGGGAAATATTTAATGCACACAGAAATCTTAGGATCTTGGAATGCTTCCAAGACATAGCAAAGCTACCAGGTAGAAAAATCTACCTGTTTTCTTTATGAAGGTTTTCCCCACTGTTCAACTGAAACGTGTATTTTGAACTTTCCCGTTAACTCACACAAAAACTTAATGTAAAGAAACACCCTATTAGCAAAACCATAATTGATGCAGACTAGGTATTTCCATGGCAAATGGTCTGTGTTCTGTCGTGGGCTATGTGCTGTCTAATGGCTTTTTAAAAGTGAAGATGTATTTAAAACAAACAAAACCAAACCACAGGTGGTACCCAAAAGGTATGTTATCTTGAAAATATCTACCACCTTTTGGTATTTGGAGGGAGTTCAAACCTTCAAGACTGTTACTCTCTTGATATCCATAAAGACTTATCTCTGTCTTTGAACACGTGGGGGCATACGCTTACTTTAGCATTCTTTTTCCATAGCTTCAGAAACAGCTGGTAGGGTAGCTGCCAGGTCCCTCTGCTAGGTTGAGACTTTTTTACTTATCTGTCACATACTGCTTCCTGAAAATGGGAGATATAGGACTGTGGCAAGGGGGGGGAACACCCAGCTCTTTTCCTTTGTGCTTACTAAATTCTGGCTTTGACTGTATGACACTTTGGGTTTTTTTAATATTTTCAGTATTTTGGATTTCCTGTCATACTCGCATCCTAATCTGTCACCGTAAGGTACTGTTTCAGATCGCTTGATTTTCTTTTTGCTTAACAAATTCTAATTTTCTTGTCCAAGGTGACACAGGCTCACTGTCATGGAAGGTCAGCACTGTTCCCAACACAATTGTTTGCAAGCTGAATGCAAATGGGTAGATGAGAGATGGCTGCAAGCCCCATTTCCATGATGAATGTTCGTGTTTTCCTAGCCTACATTAAGCTCTCCGATACTTTTTTAAAGAGAACCATGCCTTTTCCTGGGGTTAAATGCTGATGTTTACAGGAACGTTAGTGTCCTCTCTCTGATCTGCTTAGCTACATCAGTTTTATGTACTATACTAATTTAAGTCATTAAAGAAGGTAGAGGATTTGAAATAGGAATTAATGACTCAATTTTTCGGTGGCTTTTGCATCTTTTCCCTTGCCTATGCTTTTGCTTATTTGAGTAACTCGTGCTGTTTCTGCTATAGCTGAGTTTTCAGAAGCAAATGTAGTGAGAGTTTGTGGCACCTGTGTTACTTTAAGCTAATTGGTTGACATTGATGCGAAGGTTGCGCAAGCTTGCTGAACTATAGCTGTGTTGATGGCGTTTTGTTTAATGGCACGTTACGAAAGGAGGGCGCACGGTCTAGCGATTAGACCAGGGCACCAGGGTTTCTTGATTCTCTTTTCAGCTGTTCTGCAGTCTTGCTTGGGTGGCTTTGAGTAAATCAGGTGAGCTTTTTGAAGCTCAGTTTACTCATTCATAGAACTGCTTTAATATCTGTGATCTAAGGTTGCCATGTGCCTCCTGCTATTAAGGTTAAAAACTTAATTACTGTATATTGCTATTAATGTTAATTACCAGTGTGTTCAAAAATTGAGAGAGGGACTTAAATGATAAAAATGGACAATTGGTATCAGAAAATAACACAAATTGTAATTGCAATTACAGATAGTTTAGACAATGAATGAACTATGGTACTGCCAGTGGTACACAGCTGAAGGTGTACCAAGTCAAGAGAAACTACAGGGTTATCCAGGAAAAGAATTGGTTAAGAGCTATATATTATACTTTTCTTTGCCCCACTAAAACTGGTGTTGACCTTTATAATTTTTAGAAATTTATTGTCATCCTATATATGTTAGTCCTTTTCCAGGGGTATGGCAGAATTCACTGTCTTAAAACGTGTTTGCCTTTTATTATTGAAATGAAAAGCTATTGACATTATTTGGAGCTACTCAGCAAAAGCTAAACTGCACCTGAAAAGCCTAGCAAGCCATACAAAATAATTTTGCTTTTGCAAATATATTTTCCTTCTATATTTTTCTGACATTGCCTGGTATTTTTGTGTTCTCTGATTTAATACGTCGGGAATATGGATTTTACAATGACGTCGATGTTATGACACGTCCATGGGACTTGTGACTTTGTGATTCTGGTGGGTATCACTGAAGTGAGCAGCAGCCCAGTCCCAGCAGAGAGGTATTCTCACTCTCCTTCCCTCCTGTTCCTTGAGCTTCCTCCCACTCGCAGCACACACGCGGTACCCACCAGCTCTCACGAGCACGGAGCTCTTCAGTGAGCTGCTTCAACGTGCAAACCCTGCAGACAACCCTTTTTTTTTCACGGCTGATTTAATTTTCTGTGGCGTTAGCTAACTGAAACAGCCCAGAGAGGGATTTGATGGATGCCAGAGCAAGAGCAAGGGAACAGGCAGGAGTGTGTAGCTGGAGGAGGGGGAAGCAAGTTTGGTGGGGTGCAGAAGCAAAATGCTTTTGTGACCAGCTGGAATGACTTACTGCTGCCAGAACTGTATATAGCTTGGTCTCTTCCAATCACCATTTTCTCATTTTGCAGCAGATGTCAGTGTTGACAGATTTTGGAGTCTCCCTAAGTTTGCAAAGAATGTTTTTCCTTCTTTCTTTCATTTTGCCTTCCTTATTTGCTTCTTTTATGTCTTTCTACTGTGACCACTAAGTAAAATGATGATGCAGGTATAACAGAGCTTATTTAATAATCCCTTATCTATACACAAAGCCACTCTTCTCCTCCCACTTTCTTCATACCATCCATAATCTCCAGAGGGAACCCTGTGGTACATCATTTCAAGTGGGTGGTCAGCCTGTGCATATTTGAGCCCTCCCAGATTTGCCTGTGGAAGCTGGAATGTCTGCACTGTGGGCTCTATTGTTTTCTCCACTTTTTAGCGACTTGTGGATGACTACATGACACGATATGAAAAATGTTCCCAACCATTAAATATTTCTTGTCTTTTCCAACTCCATTGGATTTTGAGCTATTTTCACTTCTTAAGAATTTTCTACGTAAATGGCAGGCTAGATAATCACTTGCGCACTGGGCTATGCTTGGCTCCTTTTGCTGTCTCTTTCCATAAACGTGGGTTAATCAGGTGTGATTTGCAAGGAGTTGCAGAATCTGAAAGACACAACAGCAGGGATGGGAGTTTCCTCATAGAAATGCATGAGTTCATATGACAAAGAAACTTTTTATTAGAACTGCACTTAAAAAGAATAATTATTACAGTACAGATTCATGGGGCGAACTGTAACGGAGCAGTTGGCCACATTTTTCTGTTACCCTTCTATCTCTTTTAGACTGTAATGGCACTTCAAAACATGTTTTCTTGTTACCATTGTGCAAGCCAAGGGTGAGTCCAGTACCATGTACGTCCAGTTTGTTGCAAACTGAATCCAGTACTATGTAAAAGTTTCTTACTCGGTGTTTCTTCACGTCTCACATCATGTTAGAAGTATTTTCTCCCTGATAGTCCGAAAGAAGCAGAAGGAGCCGTTATCCTCTATGCTTCTGACCGTTAACAAAAAGCTCACCATCACTGAGAACTTTTCTTGTCAATACATCCAAGCACAGAGGCTAAGAATTTCATTTACTTATATGGTGCTGTTGACTCTGTGCTTTTTCCCACTCAGTCTAGGATGTAGGAACAGTCCCGGTGAAATCTCGTTGCTTTGCGCTTCTCTTCCTTACAAACTACCACACTTGCTCTGTATGAATGGGAAAGCTGAGATTTTTATTCTATTCCTGCTGAATTAGGAATCGTTGACCAGTTTAATCTAGGGGAACATCTACTGGCCTTGCAGCATTTAGGATCAAGCAATACATAAAGATTCTCAGTCCTTCAACCTGTAAGGATTAGATACGCACCTCTTTATGGAAAGATATTGTTAATATTTTTCTGTCCTTCATTCTACAGGAGATATGTGCTTTTTGCATGAATATTTTTTCAAATATTAACCTACCCATTGTAGAGCATTAATATTTTCTTTCAACCCTCTGGTTTACTAGTTCACAGCAGTTTATTGTAAAGACTGAAACTCTCAGGAACAGTGAGCGGATGTAATATTTGTTGAAGCCCCACTTTTCTGACAGGATGTTTAAAGCAAATTCTCCTAACCAAGCAATAGCAATGTCCATAAAATCTCTTGAGAGCTTAGTCCAACTTGCACTGGCAAACTTAGTCTGCTTCATGAGAAGAGATGGTGCCAGTAAGCGTATTTTTTTTTTTTTAAAACGTGTGCTGATATTAGTCTTATGTCCTTGCCTTTAGGTTATTTTCACTCAAATTACATTGGACTCAATTTTGAATATGTTAATTAAGGACATTATTATGCACACTTGGAGTCTGAGTAATGCGGGCTGGCCAGGCCCTGGGGAGGTCTCTGGCTCAGGCTGGGGCTGCCAGCGGGGCTGCCCACCAGGACAGACCTGGCACATCCTGAAATCCCCCAAGGACGAGAGCCCCTTTGGGCAACCTGAGCCACCACCTCACTGTCCTCGTGGGAAAAATGTTTCCCCTTACACCCAGCCTAAAAATCTTTCATTTGAAACTTGGCTTTTGTCCCACTTCCGTGCACTTCCACAAAAAGCCCAGCTCCATCTTCTCGATAAATACTGAAAATGTAGAAAGTTTTATGTGCTATCCTGAAAACATAGTATCCCATGTATTCCATATGGTATTATACAGTGACAGGTTTTTTAAAACTTTCATTACTCAATTTCATATCTTAAATTGTTTTGAAGTATACTCTGAGATGTAAAGTTTATGAATTTTTACACCGTAAAATCTGCATGAATATTTTCCAGGTACTTTTTTCTTCTTTTTATATGAAACCTGAAAAGTAATAGTAATGGTCCTGTATTTTGCTCTGCCACTTGAACGGATTATGGACAATATTTAGGTCTTCATTAAAAGTACATTAAAGAAAGTGAGAGTCAGCCTGACTGCCTTCACCTTAACATGACTGTTAATTTAACCAAAAAGTTATTGTGTACAAATCAGATTATTTGGTTACTTAAACTTAGTCTTAAAACTAATGTACAAGTATTGCTTCACCAGCTCCACATGTGGATAATAGTCAAACATATGGACAGCTTGGATTTTGTATCAGAGAGACTCCAGCCGTTCACATCATTTGACATGTATTTGTACGTGCATCTGTATTGACCAATGTATAGTGTTCGGTCTCTTTTATTTGGAATTTATTGTCAAGAACAAAACAGAAAACTGAAGTAATAATTATGTATACATTGAAGTGAAAGAAAATGTAAAACAGCAAAGTTTGACCAGTGTTTCAAATTCATGCTCTTTGATGAAAAAATGAAGGTCAACATAAATACATTATCAAATGCACATTTGTAATGAAAAAATGCTTTTACCCGATCAAAAAAATAGCTAGCAGTTTGAAGATGCATGAGGTTTTATCGTATGCATCGAAACCCTTTAAGAGAGTTAATCTGTATGCTTTAGATGCTGAGATCTAAAAATATGTTTATGCTACAGCTCGAATATGCTTCTACTGGAAAGAAAAAGGAGTAAGAATTTTGTTTAATTTTAATTCACATAGCTTACCAGAGCCTTTCATGTCCTTTTAAAGCAAATGAATGTTCTGGGGAATAATACCTCTTGCTTTGAACTGTCCAAATGAAATATCGGACTTCAGATAAAAAAAGCTAAAGTCTGCCAGAAAAGAAATCAATAAAATCCTGCAGCTTTACGGTACAATACATGCATGGGTTGAGGTGGGTTGGAAATAAAAGAAGGTGAGGTGGACTTAAGTATTTCCAGAAATATCACAGAGTTGATGGTACAAAACAGCAGGTGCAAGCCTTCCTGTTTTCCTCTATCACCTCTATCTCCTATATCTAGCTGTGTGTGTTTGCTGAACAGTATTTCTTTTTTCATCGTGTTTTTCAGTGTAAGATGAAGTTGGTTGCACTTTCTGAAGTGACTAATTTACCTGGTGAACAAAGGGCCTCCTGCTGACTAGTACCCAAGTTTACCATATAAGGAAACCTTTCATCTGATTTAATGGTGTTTAGTACAGCTTAAGGCCTGTGACATCATCCACTAAGCCATATAAGGCTTCCTTGGGTAGAATTGCTCACCATTTTGATCTAACTGTTACTGCTTTGCAGTGTTACTGAGTATTCAAAGATTTTAGCTAATTATTTGTCTTCAGCTGTAATGAAAACTGCAGTCGATGGGATAAAGAAAAGCTGAGTTTCTTATGATGATGCTGAATGGCTTATCTGACATGGTGAACACTTTAAAAATAAGAATTCAGTAGTCTAAGTATAAAGGATGGTTGAGTTAGCTTTACTTTGGTTAACTTCAGCTATCATTGTTTTGTGTTGCTTGATAGTTTTCATTTTCTTAAGAAAAAGGGAATCTGCATTTGTCTGCCAAATTAACTGGGTTTTTTGTTCACACCTATCTGTATTTCCTATTCTCCAAAACTTGTTTTGGTAACTTCTTTTCTGCACTCTTTAGATCCTGTCAGGAGCACAGCAATCACCTCACATCACAAGTCCTACAGTCTTTAATCCATGCATTAGAAGGGCCCCAAAATCAGTATCTACCTAACTCCAAAACCTCACTTGAGCAAAGCGTGTGAGAGATGTCCACTTCATAATAATACAGTTGTGAAAACCTGTTTCACAGTTGAATTAGGCTTTTTATGAAAATGGTTTTGTTTGTTTTAAACTTATTTTTGAGAACTAGGTGGAGGGAGAAAAATGTTTTCTGTGTCATAATGCATTGTTCGTATCAAATTGGAAATTCAGCGCTGAATTTCATCTCACAATTTTTTACTCAGTACCATGAAATCATTCTGCAGTTCTTCCTTCTTTATCCTTAAATTCTGTGAGTAATTTATTATCAGCAACAAATGCTATTACTTCACTGTTCACTCTTTTTTTCCTCCTCATGTACAAATATCTTGGACAGCTTAGGCCCCAGTACATTATCCACTAATAATTTTTCTGCCATTATGAAATCTATCCATTTATTCTTATCTTTTGTTCCTATCTTTTAAATAGGTATTAATCTATTTAAAAAAAAAACAGTCGTTGTATGTTATAGCACCTTAGCTGTTGTGGGGGCGGTTAAGAAACTTTGGTGAGAGAAATTGTTGAAAGGTTTTTTGGGAACAACCATACGCTGTCCTGGGTGCTTCATTCTTGGTCATATGCTTGTCTGCTTCTAGGTAGCTTTATGAGAAGTGATTTCTATGCTTGAGAGCCATGGGGTTTTGTTTCAATTATCTACACATCTACAAAGTCTAGGTTTTGTCTCATTATTGGCAATATATCTAGCTAGGAATTCATACCTATTGCTTCATATTTCCAGGGAGGGTGTACCAGAAAGATGTGTTTAAATAGCAGTCACCTTTGGTCTCTCCATACCTGTTGTATGTTGGCCATTTCAAGTGATAGGGTAAACCACTAAAAATAATACTACATTTTCTTATTTACCTTCCTATAAAAGCAAACCCACAGAATATGCAATTCTATTGGTGATTTTTTTACAAAACAAATTATCATCAAAATATATATTTGGGCGGGGTTTTTTTTAAGGTTGCAGTCATTTTAGTGCTTCAAATTACTCTGTTCCTGAGCACTACTCTTAGCTCTGTTTCATTGAATATATTAAAAACTTAGAAATATGGGCTTACTTTTTACTATTAATTCTTATTATTTATATTTTTTGTTATTACTCCAATAAAAAATAAGACTGTAAGGCACTATCTCATTTGAAGCATGCAAATAATTCAAAACCAGTGGGATAATGAGTGCCCTTAGAGATATGTTTGGGCATTTTTTGCCTATGAATTTTGACAGATAAGATTGGTACCCTCTCCACCCTTCCACTGGTTTTATGGCATGAACTGTCCATCATGGGTTGTCTGCCTCCTCAAAATATGAAGTAAAGAGCTGTACAGGGCTCAAAGCACTTTGGGACTAAAATCTGCTTAGCATCCTGACTTAGCTGGGGACTTCAGTTTGGTATTTTGTTAAATGCTGCCCCTTATGTTGCTCTGAAATTTTTCCTGTGTAGACTCCTGCTACCAATTGGAAAAGTATCTGGTCAAATGAATATTGTTTCAAAAATCAGACACCTTTCAGAGAATCAAATTTCTAAACAATTCTGGCATGCAGGGGAGAGTTCTGCTTTTTCCTCAATTGTATTTATACAGAACAGTCACACACCCCTAAAATAGGGATTGTGTTTTTCTCTTTAGGAGAGAGCGATTTCTCCCTTTTAAAACACAGAAATCTTTGAATCTTCCCAATTCTACAAAAAACCCTGTGTACCACAGTACAATTAGAGCCGTAGGGGAGTTAATTTTGTAAGCAGCAGGCGGACAGCGCAAGCCGAATGGCTGTGTGCTCTGTATTCTGCTGTTGTCCCGGCACAATGTTCCTTGCAAAGTGCGGATCAAATGTCACTTCAGTTCACCGAGGACAGTGAAACATAATGTTAAAAGAGATTTCAGTCTTAGCTAACCTGATGTTTTATTTGTGAGTTAAAAAGTGTTCATTTGGAGTTTAATCACTATAAGATAGGAAAGGATGGTCATATTAAAAAAAAAAAAAAAGCTGTGACACTTTAAAAACAACTTGGGAGGATCAAAGAGTGAAGAACCCCCATGAACGAGTCAGGTATGATACCGTAGTCCCATGTTTCTGCTTTGTCCTTTTGTGAGCTCACACTAAGTTAATGTAAGTTTATATGCATATCTCTGCGTTTTCAGCTTATATGAAACTGATAATGAGTGTGCTCAGATAAACCAAAAAGTTTCCCCAAACCCTTGGCCAAATACCATAAGCAAGAAATTTACAGATTCAGGAAAGAGTATGACTTCATTATGGTATGCTATTTTGGGATTTTTCACAAGTACTTTCCCTACTGTGTTGTGAAATGTATCTGTAGCGTTACAAAAAATAAGCTAAATGTGAAATATAAATGACCAGCGCATGGGATCAGGACTTCAGGTATTTATCACTGATTATCTCAAATTATGGAAACACGCAAACCACCCAGAACATGTGTTGTCCATATGGGCAATTTCATGCTAAAATTAAAAAGTAATGTCCTCTGCCCAGTAACTTTGTAAATTAGATACTAATTTTTTGGTAGGGACAACTAAAAACCTAATTACAAGGCTTAAAAGATGGGGATATTTTGGAAAATCCCCACAAAAAAATCAAGAATTTTTTTTTTTCTTCATACTATACAAGATGTATGTGAACATCTCTGACAGATCTGGAGCAACATACAGATCCGGTGGGTTGTATTTATATATGGTTAGACCTACCAAGTTAGAGTTATTTACTAGCAGCTAGCTGGCAGAATCTTGCTTTTATAATAGATAAATTTGTGAACGACATGAAAAATGATAGGACCAGTCTTATGCTATTGTTAATGTGCCAGCGGAACGATGCCAATTTTTAAATCAGCTGAGGTAATTATCCTGGTTGTTTTCTGTTGTTCAGTGTTTCTTTCTGATGTAGTTTAGAATTTGCAGGCTCTGAAGAACAAAAGGCTAAATTTTTAAACACATGATTCAACAGGAGCAAAAGGATTTGTTGTATCCTTCAGATTAGTCAGATAGATCTCTGAAGCTGTAACTGTGGCTCCATACCCTAAAATGCCGTTATTCATTGTCTTCCCATATTTATCAAGTGCAGTGAAATCTGGAGTACTGCTTAGGGTGTGGGACATCTCTTACCACCACTAGAAAAGGTGATCAAAGAAACAAGACAACTGAAATGAAAAGAGATTATTAAGGTAATGTTTGGTGGTATACAAAAGTTTATGTATATGGAAGGTGAAAACACCTAAAGCTAATAAGCTAAAAAAAATTTAAACTTATTTAAGGTATGGAAAAAGAAATATCAAAGACTGGACTAAAAGAAATGTTCTACTTTAGCTATCTTTTCTGCTGTTGATCTTGTCAGTGAGAGTTAAGACTAAAAACTGAGCTGACATGACTATTACAAAAACAATTTGTGTTTATTAAGTGCTGCATGTCTGAATTCATTTGTTTGTAGCTACTGATTTTATTGGTACTATGATTTGAAATTTAACTGTAATTGAACATCTTTTAAAATGCTGATGAATACCGTGGGACAAAAATGATAACACAGTCTTTCTGGAGCAACATACAGATTAGTTTGCTCAGTGTGGTGCTAGCAGCCTGACTGCTTAACATTCATCTATGAATCCATCACTTGATAAAAAGCAAAGCAGTGCCGGGGGGGGGGGGGGCGAATCAGGCCGAAATA
>JAVKLA010000021.1:23504937-23520626 GCA_034782735.1 Sagittarius serpentarius | reverse complement strand
CCCCCCCCCCCCGCCCCCCCCCCCCCAATACGGCCTAAATACTGTGAGGAACTTCATATTTGCTGTTAGCACCAGAAACCTTATTTCTCGAACCAAAGTCATGCCCAGAAAACAAATTGAGAATTATTGCGGGGAAAAAAAAAATAATGAGAACCAAACGGAAAGCATAACTAAGCCGTAACATAAAGCACTGTGTACAGCATCCTCAGCGTGTCGTATGGCCCTGGATGCCTCGCCTGAAATACAACACAGCAGAGCTAGAAGTACCTGGGAAAGGGCCAGAGTCAGAGAATGGCCTCTGTCCCAGGGAGAAAGCAAATGGCTAAAAGTGGTCGGACCAGGAAAGTATCCATCACACTGAGACTAGAAAGAAGATTGCAAGCAGGGATCCATTATTTGCTCCTTTGCATAACCCAGGGATTCCCACGACAGGATCAGATGAGGAGAAATAAGGCAGAATGAAACACAAAAGGACACGCTTTGCCTTGCTACTACGTGTTGTAGACTTCAAGAGATTTGGAAGGGGCTTAGAGAAACATGGAGGGATGCGTCAAGGGCAACAGAAACCCTGGCTCTGATGTTGGAGCTCTCCAGGCCACACACCTCGGGAAGTCGGCAGGCCTTGCTAGCAGAATAATTCGTCTCCATCTGACCTTTTTCCTCATATTCTTTTTCCGGTAACCCTATACTGATATCCGTCAGAAATGTGGTATTACGCTAGAGAGGCATTTTCAAGAGCCAGTATGCCCTAGCTAAGCAGATGAGGATTTCTGCTATGTTAGGTCAGCCTGACAATGGCTCTTTCTGTAAGTCTCATGTTCCCCAGTATCTTCCTGATTGCCTGAAAGCCTTCAGCGTCACCAGAGGTCATTGGAAGACATTTGGCTGCCCCATTGCTTCTGTGTGACCAATTCCCCATACGTTGATCTAGACGAGATGGGGGTCCCCACCATTATCTTCTCCATAGAATGCAGGACAGATGATGACAGCGTTTATTAAGGTGTCGTGGATGCTTGGTTTGGAGACATACTATGCTTAAACAAGCAATACTTTTTATCTTAAATCACGCTTACAACAGATTAAGGTGAAATGTTAGCAAAGACACGCCCTCACAGTGAGGTCTGCTATGTTTAGGAGGGGTTTGCTGTTCAGCTGCAGCGCAGCCAGGATGCCACGTTGCTTTGCTGCAGAGGGCAGGAAAGATCGGTCAACTGTTCCTCACTATGAGGTATTTGTGAGAAAAATGGTGCGATGGAGCTCTACGCTTGCATCTCAGGGCATTCAGAGTGAGTGAGCAAACATGCCTGAAAATGGGGGGAGCCTGTATGTGTGAAGCTGCATGCCCTTCTCTACAACATCTTCCCGAGGACAGCGATCTTCAGGGCTGATCCTGAGCAGCTCCACCAACAGTTTCTGGGTTTTCTTCTCACTAGTGGGACAAAGGAAAGCATAGATTCAGAATAATAAAGCATGGGTATTTTGCTTACAAGTATGACAGATGACTGGACTTAAAGGTTTTGCGCAAAGCTTTCTTGAAATCAGTGCAAAAAATGACATGAATTTAAATGAGCTTTAGCTAGAGTCAGCACCTCTGCATCCTAAATTCTTGTGTCATACAAGAGACAGACACCAGCAGCTGGAGTCAAGACAATCCCCTAGACATCTTCCATACGTAAGGAAGGATTCTTTTTCAAAGGCATGTTGATACAGTTAATAATGCATATAAAAATTAATCAGTTATTTTTCAGAGTTTTTGTACCAGCTCTTTATGCTTTTATTTTATATTACTCTTTTTTAGAAGAAATGAGCTTATACAATGCAACTTAAAATAATCTGAGACTACAGCTCTAATAAATCCTCCTGTTCTGGGTTTGACTGTAGAAATGAGATGGAGACATCTCTGGAGCACTAAGTTAATTTCAGTTGACATCACTGACATTTGCAATTTGAAGGACTGAGAATCTGAATTTCCCATGGGAAAAAATCTTCCTTTAGAGAAGCTAGATGGGCTTGGCCCAAGTGAGCTTTCCGACTTATGTTGTTGCTTACCTAATCTTCTGATGTTTATACTTGTCTTACAGAACCACAGGAAGTCTTCCTACACCATTTCTCTTTGTTTTCTGTCTTTCAGCCATGATACGAAGTAAAAAGAGGGTGCCCATTTAAGTAGTGTATAGTTCTTACTAGGCCAGACTTTATCGTAAGGTATGTGTTCATACGAAACCAATGCAAACACTAAGCACAAATCTTTAACCAGATATGGCAAATCTTGACTGATAACCAAAATAATCAGTTGGTAATCATTCGTTTAGTTTGGCTATATCACTACTCAAGACACTTTGCATAAATGTTTCTTATATGCCTGTTCCCTTTCTTATGAGTCATGATTCATATTCAAAAATAATGGGACTGGAAGAGGTTAAATAATTTGCTTTATCATGCAGCATGTTCCTCGCAGAACCAGGAATGGAGCTCAGACTGCCCATTTTCCAGAGTCACTGTAGAATTAGTCTCGGCCTTATAATTCAAATAAAGATTATAAAAAATTCTTTATGAGAAAATAAAATGTAATGTCAAGCACAACTATCAGTTTAATCTTCTACTGCATGAGTTTTCTTTGTTAGAATGAAGCAACTTCTCTGTGTTTACTGTAAATCATATTTATGCATTCCTTTCCAGCTCCACAAATGCCATAACTGACCTTTAGAGGAACTGAAAGGCTCCTTATTTGTTAAGGCACCATCTTGCACATCTGGTTTTTGCTGCATCAGCTGACAGGGATTCTAACATTAAATATGTTCACAGACCTTCATTTTTCACATTGGTGCTGTTTTAAGATATCATTACCACATTAAACTTCATTTTGTATGTGTTGAATAAATGAGAGAAGAACTGATCTTTATGAATAAATTTCACTCTGCATTCATTTTATTAATTATCTAAGAATTTAAGTAGTTAATATCACTACATTCACTGTGTTGGGATAAATTTTCAGTCTTTCCTACTGACTGAAGAAATTTTGTTTGACCTATAAACCAAAATAAAAAAAATCATAGTAGTCATCAGAGTTTTACCAATAATGAAGACAACTCATACAACTATCTCGTATTTTTTCATTGCTTGGAGAGGAAAACAGAAGGAACAGTATCCAGTATAGTTTCTTCATTTTCATATGAAAATAGCTAGCATATTACTATAAATATGACTTCAGATTTGTGAAGGGAGGTTTAAAGATGCTGTTCTCTGAGTGCTCCAATGTTGGCTTTTGTCATGCTGAAAAGTTTGATCTTATCTAGACTCTCTTTCATTCTGATCACTCTAGTCTTGCGGTACTTAGGCATATCTTATATCTAGAAATTATCGTCTCGTCTGGATTTAGGTTGGTTATTAGTATAGCTGTTCTTCATGGCAACAACAAAGCTAGTGTCTTGCTGGGCGCTGTTGAGCTTCTATTACAATCAGAATAGCTATTAGGTCTATTTTTTATATTTAACGCTATTCCCTCTAAAATGTTGTGAGAACACCTTAGTGTCAAACCTATATAACAAATATGTAACGCAGAAATAAAAAATATATCTATTAATTTTTTTTTATGTAACTATAGATTTAGATGTGTTAAACTTGTTTCCAAAAGACAACAGTGCTAGAAAGACTACATTTGGTCACCTTGGAACTGTGGGGTCAAAATATTTTCATGACCCATTCCTAGTAATTATCCCATGATAAAATATTTTACTCTGAAGAATTTCTATTATGATTTGTTTGGGACTTATCCCGCTTATCCTAAATTTGCAGGTGTGTAATGAAGACAAACTTATTTTCAATGAAGATGGCTTTTGTTGTGAAACAAATGGCTATGGCACTGTGATGACCAAGGCAGAGAGTCAGTATGTTTTTACGTGACTGAATTAATAACATAAATTTAAAAGCTTATGTTAAAATAATTCTGCAAAATCAAAATGTCCAAAATTTAAGAAATTGTGCTTCTAAAGTTGACTATGGAAAAAAAATTTCTTTGCTGAGAGATGAACCTTAATTGCATACAAA
Organism: Sagittarius serpentarius; assembly: GCA_034782735.1. Taxonomy (NCBI): domain Eukaryota; kingdom Metazoa; phylum Chordata; class Aves; order Accipitriformes; family Sagittariidae; genus Sagittarius; species Sagittarius serpentarius. The sequence continues at coordinate 23,516,579 of JAVKLA010000021.1, read as the reverse complement.
GCAATGTTTTTGCCCTTCCTGAGTGAAAAAGCGTGTGCTATGTAATTGCAGATTACATCATAACAGATGCAGAAGATGCTAATTCAGATTCTACAAGTAGCTCTAAAGTTGTCATTCCCAAGTGTTCAGGTACTTGCTTTTCCAAGTACAATAAAGTTGTTCAATAAAGTTTTTTGTGATTTTTTTTTTTTTTAAATCACAGGTAGATGTCAAATGCAGTACTAATGCTAATTTTTATTAGCTACCTGAAAGTATTTCAGGATCTCGGAATTACTGTGAGAAATGTAGGCCATATAATAAAGATGTGCAATTCTAAATTTTGTGAGACTTTAAATGAAGGCAAACTGCACAGACTGTAAAAATAATCAAAAAGACTCATGCAGGTATAGTCCTAAAATGTATCAATGGTTCAGAAGTACTGGAGTATTTGCTGCTTCTTGTGGTACTTCATTTCAACATTTCTATTCATTCAGGATGAGAAAATAACTAAGGAACTGGTGCACTTTTTTTTTTAATCTGAAGTATGGTCAAGGACCACTCTAGAGCTGAATTTGTGTTGTTCTGCCTGTATATTTATCTATGTATCTGTCACATTTGAAATTATTTTTCTTTGTTTTTCACCTTCAGAAATTCCTAGATGGACTGTAAGCCTTTAACACTATTGTGTTGAAAGATTCTCTCTTTTCAGTTTTTAGGTTGATGTGACAAATGTAATGGGAGCTGTGGAGCTATGCGGTGAAGTAGGATCATGTTGTCAGAGCCTACCGCTAAGAAACAGAAGGGAAGGAAATGATGAGAAAATGAGCTGTGGGGAAATTCAGCATTTATGGCTTTCACTTTTTTCCTGTATTTTTATCTATAGTGTTCCAGAGGGCCATTGAGTTTCCTGTTAATTTGCTCCACTTTTAGGTGGTCAGATGGTACTGTCACCAGAGGACATAAAAATAATTGTAGGTCTTATCAGAAGCAAAAACCAAGCTGAAACGCAGGTTGAAGTTCAATTTTTAGCTTAATCTACAGGTCTGCTTGAGTACAGAACTGAAAAATTGGAAGTTAGCAGAGCTCATGGCTAGAAAAAGGAAGAAAATTACAACAAATGCAGCTGGTGGGTCATTTTGATGTTCTCTGATCCTTAGTTTACAAGTGCTGAAGGACTTAAAACCTTTGTCCCACAGGAGAAAGCAGAACTAGGATTTTTTTTAAGATGGATTTAGTTAGTCAATAGGGAAAATGGTTTTGTATAATATACTTAAAGATATTCAGTCTGAGATGTTAAAAACTAGTTCTATGAGACAGTATATTACTGCCTAAGATGAAATTTGTATGTGAGGTCAAAGGAAAACTGGTCGTCTTAACCGTAGTTCAAAATCAGTTTGATCTATTATTTTTTTTCCTGAAGTATCCTAGGATGTGGGGTTTGCAGTCTGGTCACCACCTTGTTAAGACATGAGAATAAGAGATTGAGATGCTTTAAAAAAAAAAAATTTGAGCCTTTGATAGTTAAAATGCCTTGTTTCTGAGTCTTTGAAGAATGGTGCTTAGATGGTATCACCGGGAAACAGGCACTGTGCCTCACCCTTTCCTGGGGGGAAATGCTCCTATGCAGCGCAGGCTCGTTCCTGGTCAGTGCATATATCTTGTGGGTGTGTTTTGTTTTCTGGCTTCAGTCTTTCTCCTATATATGCCTAATGAAAGAAAAAAAATAAAGAACATAGATATGAAAGTATGAAAGCCCTAACCACATAAGTCTATGGTCACACACATTGCTGCGTAGGTTCACCTCCTGAAAACGACAGTCAATTTTCTCTTTGAAGCCAAGTAACCTGGACAAGGGTCTATATTTCAGAGAGGTATTCAGTCTCTGCCAACAAGGCTCTCCTAATCCTAACAGATTGCAAGAATTAGAAATTTCTGTTAATTCAGTATCACATGATGGGGAGCACGAGCTCTGATTAGATGGTAAGTGAAGTGATCTTTGTACATTCAGCAGCTATTAGGCCATATGATCATTCCTTCTGGGCTCCGTTTCTCAGAGGACAGAGTGTAAGTCTGCTTTTTCCAGAAATGAGAATGAAGATGGATAATGATGGGCAGTTTTTTATTGACTGATGGACAATTCTTCTACGAATGTGTTCATCATCAATCCTTAATAAAAAATTTTGAAGCCTAAACATCAAACTTAATTCAGATTAATCTAGTTTATAAAAAAATATAGATTTCCGTAGTTAGAATTACAATACTTCCTTACCTCTGAATCTTTCCACACACACTCCTATTGTACCTGCTCTGGGTGATATAAGAAGCAGCAATTTCCTTTTCTTTTTTTTTTTTTTAATGTTTTATTTTAATCGGTGGGATTTGTTCAGAGATGATACAGCCTTTCACCCCTAGCATCCTCTGCCCAAACGTTCTGCAGGAATCCCCTCTTACCTGTCAGCAGTGCAGACTGCTCGGCAACTCGGGCAAGTCTTGTACTGTAACCTGAAGACGACAAGGTGCAGATTTTTTTGGTGTGTGTTCTGGAAAGATGACCCTCAGTCCAGGAGCTGCGGTTCAGGCAGCTCTGCCTTGTGTTCTCTTTAATTAGGTGTCTGCTCTTATTGCAAACTGCTGCTGCAGTGAGCCTGTGGATGGAGATTTTCTCCAAGAGAGTGCTGCGTTGCTCCAGCAGTTTCCTGGCTAGAGCAGAGCTGCTCTGCCAGAGCACTGCTTGGGAACTCGGGACCATACGCAGGGGTGAAGGGACTGGCTGTGCTAAAGCAGCTTAGCTATAGAGTCAGTGTACCACTGAGATAAGTGGCTTTTTTTTTTTTCCTTTCTTGTCTCTCTGCAAGCTGAAGACATATCTCTGACAGAAAGATGGCATTTGGAAAGAAGCAGCGGCTTTCTTAGTTCAGGGAATTTTAGGGCATCTGAATATCTGTCCCCAGGGAAGCCCTGGAGCTGTTCTCAACACATCAAGGACGAGCTTAAAGCTACCTTGGTCCCTCTTTTCCCCTCAATCGTGTCTTCTGTAATACTTGTTAGCCAAGGCATAACAGAAAAAAGCACAGTGTAAAAATCATGAGAAAGGTGTGTTTGGTAGGACAGGGGAACAAGTGCTGGTCTTACGCAACTTCCTATTCTATTTTGCAGATGCTGCTAGAAAATCTGTGTAACGGTTGAAATATGAATTCATTGGAATTCAGATTATTTGATTACTTAGCTTTTTGCAGATATTTAAACTGAATAGGGGACATGGTAGAAAAAAAAAATCCATCAGGAATGATTAAATACATAATCCTATAACATACTGCATTTCTGTGAGTCCCTATCAGATTTCTTTGGCAAATCTGGGATACTCTCCCACAGCAAAGTTCTGTGTTATGGTGGCTACAAAATATCATGTCATCTAGCTGAGGCAGTGTAAAAATGAAATGAGGGGCCTTGTCCCTGGGGGGGGGGGGGTGGAGAATAAATTATGCAGAGAAGTAGCAAGATTCTTGTAATCTTTCACGGCATCCCATGAATACTGGAGTGAATCTGTGGGTTGGGTTGTCTTTTTTTCATTTGATTTGCTTAGTAAAGTAATTGGATAAAGAGGAAAATATTCATTCAAGCTGGTAAAACTGTACGAAAACAAATGATGAGATCCCATGCATGCTTGCTTTCCTAGTTATAAATAATCTCGGAGCTCCCTCTAGTGAGAGTTCAAAATACAGTTGTATGTTTTTTGCCTGAGCAAGTGTTAAAAGTAAAATCGAACACTCCGTTAGTCCACCAAGCAAAAATAATTAAACAAATATGGATAATGAATTTAAATAATTTAGGAGGTGTAAAAATGAGGGAACATTTCCTCTGCAGTTCCCTGTTTCTCACCCGCCAAGATACTGTATCCGATTTCCAGTCAGTGTGTCTCACTGTTTCTTTTCTCTCCGACTGCCTTCAAGGACTATTTATAAATTATTGCCATAGTTCAGGTTCAGCTTGGGAATCATAAGCAATTTTTTTGCTCTTCTTAAGTACAGTATCTCAATGATTTGAGCCTGTACACTTGCCAGATGTGTTTTCTCATGAGTTTTCCATTATTTCCCGCTCCCAGTCATTAGCATGTGAAATGCCTTTCCTGTGATATTTTGGTACTTCAAGGCCTGATTTCAGTAGGAATATGAAGAAGCACTGACAACTGTGAAGATGAAGAATTGTCAAGGAGTCCTTCAATTAGGTTAATTTTGGCTTTGTTTTGAGAAATGATGGGGAAGAGAAGGCTCGGATTGCCAGTTGATATAAATAAACTCTATTTTAGGCCCAAATCAGATCTGTCCCAAGTCACTTAGGGGGAAGCAGTATCCGGTCTGCCTATATCTAGTCATTTTTTTTTTCGCTCTGTCAATGCCCAGAGAGCCCAAACAAAATCAGACGCTCACTATAATAGGAAAGGCTCGTACATACTGTATGAGAAATAACCAGTGCTCCAAAGTCCTCATGAGCTAAATATAATGTAGATAAGACCTAGGAGAAAGGGGAAAGCAGTATTATCCCATTTGAGAGGGAAAAAAGTTGGTACTACTTCCACAAAGGAATCAGGGATTTGTCCTTGCTGTTGTGTAGAGGTACATATGGGCTCACTCTACCTAGCCCTGAGCTTCCTTGCCTGAAATAGTAAAATGTACCAGGAGGAGGGGAATGTCCATTTGGGTACGGTCCTCTGTCCGCGTGTTTAAGTCTGCTGGACCACAGCAGACTCTTGTTTTGCTGCCTCAGAAACAGATGAATCAAGGTGTTTATTGACTGCATCTGACATAGATGCCCCACTCTGCTAATAAGCATCCTTCAGTTTTTGTGCTGCCAACAATTTGAAGCCCTAGCTTAAGGCTGAATCCAGACAAGCTTATTTCTAGCTGTGCTGACTGTAGGCTTTGATCATGCTGGCATTCATTAAGCATGCTTCTCCTACTCAAAAACCTCAGTTCAGACTTTGTTAGGAAAGTTCAGAATTTAATTGCAGCTGGTAAATGCTATTCATCACTGAAACTGCATAAGCAAACACCTTCTAGAGTTCATTTTTAAAATGAAATAGCAAAAAGTTCGGATTGACTGAGTGCCTGTGCCGAATTAACTGTTTAAGGGGGACAGGAGGTATCAAGAAGAGGTTCTGGGATTTTTCTCTAAGATTTTTTAAAAATAAAAGTAGTATGTTAATTTCTTCTCTACAGGATGTTCTCTCTTAAGTTATCTACCCCCAGTTTGCTTCATGAAGCTAGTCTGCGTAGACTATATTATTAACTGATGCTTTCAGAGTCATTTCAGCTTGAAATGATTTATATGACTCCCTAATCACATCACATTTCTGCAGGATAAGCAGAGTAGTGCAGCTCGGCCATGCTGATCTTTGACCCCAGTGTATCTTTGTGTCAGAGAAATGGAAATACCATTCCCAGTAGCTGTTTCTGCGAGATGCCTTGCAGTACCAGATTCTTTCTTTTAAGGAATTTTTGCTTGGATAGCTGCAGGAAGACTTTGGCACTCCTTTGTTCCCTATGTGATCAGGAGATATATCTGACTGAATCAGCATTATTTAGGCTTCGGTATGCGATGCTTTATAGGCTCCTTTCTTTTTTTTCTTTCTTAGTCTGCATATACTCTTGGAAGAACATCTGTGAAGTTGATGGTTTTATGGTATGTTTTCCTTAGGAAGCATGTAGCACTCATAATGAAACTTAGCCTTTGACTTACATTCTTTGTCTTAAGTTCATTTTTAAGGTTGGTTTTTGTATGAGAATTTGAGATGAAATCTTCTTTAGTGGGCATTTCCCAAATGCTGTTAATACAGAACTCTATGAGGAACTGGTGCAGACTGGGAAAACAGTTGTATTGGGAATAGTTGTCAGGACCTTATCCTACTGATTTCTTTCCAAAGGTGCCTTTGAGAACCCTTTCTATAAGGTCATGACATTTAAAAGATCATATTTCTGACTACTATTTTGGTGTCCTATCGAAAGAACCTGTAGGAATTGTGCTGCTGCAAGCTCTCTCTGTAATTGATTCAGTAAGGAATAAATAAACCTGTGTTATTTAAATGGAAAAATTTAGAGAAATTTTGGGAAAAGATTCTCAGCAGTTTTCTTTCATGCTGTAATGCTATCTCTTGGATAATGGAACAATAGTGTATTACTTAGGGAGGTAAAAAGATGATAGGTTTAAATGTGGTTTTGCAAGCTATTTATTATATCTAAAATAATAATATGTCTTTCAATAAATTTCTGCACAGATTTTCTGGCAGATTTCCCAAGAGAATGGCCTTTGAACTATTTTAGGTAAAATAGGTCAGCTTACCTAATGTTGAAATAAGAAATAGAAAATACACAAAGTTGATGTTTGTTGCTTACATCTGGAATGATGCTTTTGTACATTATACGATGACAGAGTTAATCTTTTGACTGCTGAGAATCCAAATTAAAATGATTGAAATTAAGACTTTTTTCTTTCTACGTATGGTATCATGAGGAAAAATATTGTTACTGAGCCAAATATCCCGCTAACCAGAGGCAGCAATTTTTCCAGTGGTAACGCAAAACCATGAAGAGGACCTGATGTTTTCTGTTAGCACCAGTGAGGACAGAACTGTTAATTTCATTTGATGTTTTGATCTGCTGCTGTAAATTTTGTGACAGAAAGCTGCTCTAAAACTTTCCATATGTGCTTATTGGCTAAATAAATCAGAGGCTAGTAAAATTATGATCAGATAATTGTGCAATCAAAGAACGTGTACCGAGTACAGAAGATCAGCATTGTCTTTAAGCACAACTGAACTTGTGCATAAAGTAAAATAAAAACGTGCTTCTATTTCTGATTAATGAAGTAAGGAGACCATTTAAGTTGATACTGTTGAAGTGGCAGTAAACATGAGAAAAACACAAAAGCATGCTGAAGAGCCATTCATTCCCCCTGAAGCTAGTCTCACAATTTTCCATCTAGCTGATTGGAGCGCAGTAGAACTCACTTGGCCTTGAGGCAAGATAACACTCAAATAGTAATAATTCAGGTGTTCAAGCCAGTCTTGTTCCTTTCTAACAACTACTGGCTTGAGCAAGCCAGTTTTAAAACTTACGCTGTTCCCTGGAAATTTGTTCTGAAATAACCATTATATTCCCATTTTACTTAAATCATTTTTCTTTTAACAGAATAGTGTTTCATATTTCTTCATTTTCATTCCATTAGGCTATGTGTGGAGAATAGATTCAATTATCCTTTTGGGTGTCTACTTTTAGATTTAATTTGTAATTGTGATAATGGATATTATCAATCTTTCAGTTAGTTTCAACGCGTCTAAAAAATATCCAAATGAAGGTATGGGAAGATTTACTGAAAACTGAAGTGTAGCATATCCAGATCAAGAATGGTATACATGTCAGTAAACAGCATTCTTTACTTTTCTGTTCTTTGACGTTATCACTTTTGACCATATCACCTGGGCACATCCTCAAAACTCTGCAGATTCACACATAGAAGTTAAACTTGTTTGGCTGAAAAGAATCTTGTGGGATTTAGCATATCATAGTTTCTTATCCTACTTCATGTCACAGGCTTTCTGGTTTGCCAGGATGCCAGCAGCCCCAGTGCAATTGCCCGTCCCCAGATAGTGTTATTTAAATTTGATGATTGTTATACTAACACTGCAGAAATTATTTTCCTGTTTATATTATTTACAGAACTATTCAAGGGGAACATGCCATTGCTAAAGGAACCAAAATTTCATCTGTTGGAGATTTATTATTTGCTCTAATAAAGTATGCTAAGGTAGTATCTTTCATTCTAGCTTTTATCATCCTAGGATGACAATGTGTTTCATAAATCTCGAAGCATGTAAAGGAGCACGTGCTTTTAATAAGCCTGACTGCTTCCATTGGGAGTCTACCCGAGCCTCTACAATTTTTTCCAAAGTCCTAGGTCTGCTGATGTTCCGACCTATGATTTTGATTTACTTACTAAATAGAAATTAAATTCTTTGAGAATCCTGTTTTTATTCGGATATGCTCTTCTTCAAATTATGAATGCTCTCTGCTAAAAATGAACAACTAATAATTACGAATGCTGGACACCCCTGTGAGGTGATCCTTTTCTAAAATGTTTATCTAAACAGACATTTCTGTTTTAGAGGGGGGAAAGCCAAAGCAAAGACAGAGAAGGAAGTGTTATATAAACAGGAGGAGTATGAGTCTGAAGGCTGCTAGTAAGCTGCTGTACGAGGAGGTATCACTGGCTATGTTCGGAGAGCACTTACCGGTACCTGGGGTGGGGCTGCCAAGGCGATCTAGACCTCAGGACTGAGCTCTTGAGACTCTTTGACACCACACAGTCAGCCTGCACTAACATTTTCTTCTCTTGGTGCTGCAAAGAAACAAGAAGCCTTTAGCTCCACCACAGGTATTAAAAGGAATCCTAATCGGGTATTGTCATGAGTTGAGTTGCCCTTGGCAGCAAGATTAGTTGGACACAGTCTGTAGTACTTTTAAGATTATCCAACTTGGAGCATGGACTTTGTTATTCACAACAATTTACTATGTTTTAGCTTTTTAATGTATGAAAATAGCTGTTTAAAAACTCTGCCTCATACTTTACGAATAACTCCACTTTCTCGTGCATCTACAACATCTTGCAATTAAATGTGTAAATTTGCCCAAATGCAAATTAAAACAGTGAACTTCTTAAATTTCACATACCTTTACAAGCAGCAGGAATTTGAAGTGCATCATAAGCACATATTTGTATAGACAGGTAAAATTCTGCAAGTCCACGTTTCTGTCAGCTGCAGTAGACCTGAGATGGCATCCTTGTTTCTCATGGCAAGGGGTTGGACTACTGCTATGTCCGCAGCAACCGTGGTATACGGATATCACAGACCACTAGCAAGTAACAAGTAAGGGCTGTATGCTTGGCAAGTCATGCAGCTATATCAAACCGTCCAGCCTGACTATTTCTAAGGAAGAACCAAAACTTTCCATCTTCCCATCCTTTACACTCAGTCTCTCCAATCATGTGGCTTTTAGGAGTGTTTAAACAGAGAGCGTGTTGTTCCAGGGACACAGGGATGGACAAATGATGTTACTTGCAGTGTGGAATGAAGGTGGTCCTTTAACAGCTGTCTTTGGTATTAACATGTTCTCTAAATAAAATGTGGTATGCAGAAACACTGCGTATCAGCTCCTAGGTGTTGTAGATGAGCAGCGAGGGTTCCCAGTGAAGAAAACACTAGTCCTGCTCATACAGAGAGGTCAAACTACTGACATGGTTCAAAGAGAGACTGTGTTGAGAGAATGCAGAATGTGTTGAAACAAAAACAAAATAAAAGTTGGCTTACAAAATGAGGCAAAAATATATACACTTGTAATAAAACAGAGTAAATATTTGATATGTTTACTCCATTTTTCTCTTTTCCTTTACTATGAATTAATTTTTGCAGTAGGAATTCTTTGTAAATAACGTAAGCACTGTCAACATCAGGCTACAGTTATAACCTGGAAAAACAACCAGCCAAAACAAAATGCAAAGAGATCTCTCAAAGGCAGGCACCCATTGAAAACAACCATGATCTAAGTGTGTAGGGCAAGATGCTCCTTTTTTTTTTTTTTTTTTTTTTTTTTCCAAACACACTCAGGATAGACCCTGGTGATCTAGGAATACAGTTGGTCCATAATGATTCCACATAGGTATTGTTAAACAGAAGATCTGCGTGGATTCAAATGTGCTGTTCAATACACTTCTAGTACTTCCCAAGTCCCAGGGCTAATCATAGAATGATGGAATGGTTTGGGTTGGAAGGGAGTATTAAAGCTCACCTAGTCCAACCCCCCTGCAGTGATCAGGGACACCTTCAATGAGATCAGGTTGCCCAGAGCAGAAACAAGAACCAGTAACAGGGAATGGTTCAGTATTTTTTAAACGAGGTCAGATAAGGAAACAAAAGTAGGGCTCCTTCATGGAGGGCGGAGTAGTGTCTGCCAGCCCCTGCCTTCTGCAAGTGATGATCTGCTTCCAGCCCGCTTCGCAATAGGAAAATCTGTGTCCATGTTATTGGCATGCTACTTCTGCGGCATCCGTGTAGTCCTCTCCTTTTGGGCTTGTAAGGGAGGCTACATCAGTGTACTTCATGGGCTGCTTCAAGACCTGTCTCTCACCTGGTTTTGAGAATAAATCCATGTCTCTGCATAAAATGTGCTACGTGCTAGAGTGATAAAGCTGCAGGAGCCCAGAGGCGGCGTGAGCTGTCCCCTGGAAAGGAGGAAGAGCAGTAGCTGTCAGCTGTTCTCTGAGCAGGCTAATTTTTTTATTTTTATCGCTCGTGCTCGAGTCAGTTTAGACTGAAGGGAGGACCCCATGGCACAAATAACTCAGACAAATAATTGATTTATCTGAAATAAATCTAAGGCTCTCCGGGAAGTTGCAGCAGGCTTCCTCCTCCTGAGGCCTTTCCCTAAAATCTGCATCTCGGACAAAAGCAGTGGCATAAAAATGACAAGTGCCTCATATTCAAACAGACAGCTGTTGCAGGGAGATATCAGTAGAGCATTTTCCTCCCACCATACTTGAGCATTGTTTTGCACATTTTATTTCTCCAGTTCTGACAGAAGGACAGAAATGAAAGTCAGAAAAAAGTTCAACCATCCAAGCCCACATTCCTCGTTTACGTCCCATTCTCATCTGCTGCTCTTTTCGGTGAACACAGGCTCCTTTTCGCAGCGTAAACAGTTTCCCCATTGCTACTCCTTTCCTGCAGAACAATTAGTCAGCACCAAGATTAACTGATTTATGTTATTACTATTTTTCCTGCCACATGTCACCGGGGTGGTCCTCCCTTTTAAGTCCAGGGAAGAGGTCCAGATACACCGTGTTTGTAGCCGTAGAGATTGTCTTTTATATGTGCACATTCCTAACAGGATAGACAGTTTACAGAGAGCAAGCTGTGATTTTTCTTTGGGGAGGAAGGAAAAAAAAAAGAAAAAAAAAAAAAGGATGCCAGAGCCATAATTGTTAAAGGAACAGTGAAAAACTTTAACTCCGCTTAACCGTTCTTCGCAACGCTAGTTGTGAAGCTAGATTAGCCCTGTCCAACCTGACTTTGAATGTTCCCAGGGAAGGGGCACCTACCACCTCTCTGGGCAACCTGTGCCAGTGTTTCACCACCCTCATTGTAAAACATTTCTTCCTTGTATCTTGTCTGGATCTACTCTCTTTTAGTTTCAAACCATAACCGCTTGTCCTATCACTACAGGCCCTGTTAAGAAGTATCAAATAAGAGAGAAGGAAAGTATTTTTAATGGTTTGGGGAGTTTTTTTGTTGTTTATTTTTGGGGGGGGGGGGTTAAAATTATTTATTGCCCAACATTGAAAAGGGCTCCTAATGAAGCAGCTAGCAGGGATGTTCATGCTGAAGGCCAGCATTTCTTCCTGGCAGAACTGCAGTCTTCTGCTGCTCGAAAGGAACAGGTAACTTCTTTGCTTGATCTGTTGCTATTTTTCACACACCGCCACGAAATGTCTGGCTTCATTTTCAGCCACTCATCAGGGAACCTGCTGGTCCTCAGACTGAAGAAACCCCACCTCCAGGCCCCAGGGACCTTGGTGGCCCTCTGAGGGACAGTTCCTGTCGCCCTCTTGCAGCA
>JAVKLA010000021.1:23494006-23504837 GCA_034782735.1 Sagittarius serpentarius | reverse complement strand
GGCTTGAGTTGATGAAAACTCCTTTTCTTTTTTTATTGCTCTAATCTTTCAAAAGAATTTAAACTTGATGCACTCTTAGTTCTCTGAGGCTTATTCAGGGTTTGCAACACTTTGCTCAGAACAGGAATAAATACATCTATATATTGGTTTTTTGCACGTTTACTTTTTTTGCTCCTTTTCCATTTAATTCTTCCATGAGCCATTAGCAAACTGGAAATGGATTTATATTCTTTCTTTTCTCTAAATTTAACTTTTACCTGATTTCTCATAGAATTTACTTCTGACTTTCTTGGCGTGTGGTTATCTTGCAACTTCCTAAGCTTAAAGCATCACCTGATCTTTAACGTGGTGTATTTCCTCTGCTCCTCACCCTCCCTGCTACAGATACATGATTTGTTCTTGCTGTTGTTTATCATGTTAGTGTTATTATATTGCTATGTGCTAATATTATTACACTGTTATGATACTATCTTTATCACTGGTATACATTTGCCCTGGTAAAAAGGGAATGTCTTTTCTGCAATATCCAGAATTTAGTTCAATTCTAAAATGCCATATAATTCTACTTTATTATTTTCTTGGCGACTGAATGACAAAAAAGCATACGTCTTCAGAATAAATAAATATCTGCTCACCATGACTATTTTTTTGTGATGAATATTTCTTTTCAGACTAGTTTTCTTTTGCTGCTATGTTTGATTTAGTTTTAATTTTCTTTTTAGTTTTTTTTAAATTTTTGTTTTATCTCCTTACCTGAGGAGACTAGGCCTAAATGTAAAATATGTGATACTACAGTACCATGATATCTAATATATTCCATGTTTCACTGGACAATGAGCAGTCAGTTTTACTTACTTTAATCCTAAATATACCTGTTTAGGTGTTTAAAGTCCCTATCAGTTTGATAACCAAGTCCTATTCAGCAGAAAATAACCTGCCGCTGTTTACATTGGCCAGTGGGTGTCACTGTTCCAATGCAAATAGAACTAAAAATAGCCATGGATAGCTGACTAGGGATACCAATGAATTGGAGCAAAACAAAAGGCTCATGTTTCTTATTAAGCCGTTATTGCTGTGAATCATGAAAGTTGGGGATAAGAAAAAAATACAGGCAATTAACCTATTCCACCTGTTGGCTGGGATGGGATTATTTGCTCTGGTGTGCGGAGCTTCGGTGCACAGAGCCGGATCAATCACCCACATCCTGCTGCTCAGGGCCCCTAGAGGTAAGGTGGAAACAGGCTGGGGCTGCGGGAGCAGCTCTGGCACTCTTCCCCTTAAGGCTCCATCATCTTGATGTGACTGGAAGCATTTTTGTCATATACATCCAGTCATGCGGTGGGAACCATCTCTTATTCAGAAGCTACATTTACATTTGAAAATATGACATTGGATGCTATTATAAGCCCTATTCCGTAAATAATGGGCAACAAATTTGTTTGTTAGGGTACCGTGTACTAAAAAGCAGAATCAACATGGGGTACCAGACTCATCTATTTTCTTGACATCTTTTTTGCTGCCTTTTGTCAATCACCTACTAATCACAAAAATTATGGCTTTCATTGTTCCTTGCTGTTACACCAGTCAGTATAAACAGAATGATTGCATGGAGTGATGACAAATCTTCCATACACACACACACACAATTTTTATAGAGAGATATATGTATGCACACATACGTATATATGTAAAAAAGTTTGGTTTTGTCTCAACCACTACGTGACTCAAAAAGTGGTATACTTGGAGATGGAGAACTGGCAAAGAGTGGTCAGAAAAAATGGTATGACTTTCAGGGGCTCTGAAGATTATTTTTCACCCTTCTTCTTTCCTCACCTCCACCTGCCTTTCCTAGAACCTTAACTCCCTACGCAATCCCCCACTGCACTCTATAGCACAGTATGCTAAAGCCTGCTATGTAACTGCGATTCTTTTCCTGGAAAAAACAGTGAGAAATGTGCATATGTATATTTGCGTGTATATATTTGTGTAGATAGGTGTATACATAGAGATACAGCTATACAGAGCTCAACTTGCTGACAATTTGCAGAGGCAGCCTGGGCTATCCTATCCAAGCCCAGCTGATGGTTTTCAGAACCCCGTGGATTCCTCTAGGCTGTTCTTGGCTATGGGTTTTGCAGCTATAAAGTTTCGCAGGTAAAATTCTCACCTGATGTTGAATTGAGCTTTGTTTGACTTGTAAGACTGTTAACAGCCAAAGTACGGAAAAACATGGGGCTTTTCATTTGGGATAATATTTGTTCAAAGCTAAAACGGTTAATAACATGCCCTACCTCTCTTAAAATGTTCAATTTGTGCTGACCTTGCTTCCTCTCCATAAGCACCTCGCCATTTGTCATCTTAGGTTCCAGCACGTCTTGCTTCAGTCACAGCAGTTAACTGAGCTACAAACTTAGGTTTTGCCAGTGATCTGGCAAAACGTTTCCCTGAAGTAGTTAAAATATGACGCTGCTTCTCTGAAGCCTGAAAGAGATGGTAGAATGACTGAAACCTACCTACCTACTGGCTTTTCCCATGCGTATGCGGGCTGGGGGAAGCGGTACATTTGCCAGGTTATCCTCTTTTTCTCTACCCACGCTGTATTGGGGACCTGCCACTGAGTATTCTGCCACACTGTCTTGGGGAACTGAGGGATCTGGTTCAAGTGACACAGTGTAGGCTTGCAACTGCGCAACTTCCACAATCTTACTGCAATATGATTTCGTCACACTTCTAAAGGATAAAGGAGAGGAGAACGCTTCAACAGTCATTTTAAATAAATGTTTTGCCACTGTTCTTAAACCTCTGAGTGCATATCATAAAGATATAAAGCTCTTCTGCAGCATTGACAGGATGTGCTTTTGAGATAAACAGTGAAACAAGGAGCATGTGACAGACTGAGGTGAACTGGCATTTTCATTTTGAGAAACTGCAGTCCTCGGATTTGGACAATGACATATGAAAGTGCTATATACCTCTTGTTTTCAGTTAGTAGAGGGAAATGACAGCTATTGATTTAGAGTGCAAAGCTTTTATATATATTTTAAAAACAAGAAGTTAATATGAGTACATGAAAACAATTTGCAGATGTTGCCTTGGGTGCATTGAGACTGACAAATATTTTTCTGCTCTTGACAGCTTACTTCATCTGTATGGTTCTAAATGATGCTGAAATAAGATACAGTACAGTCAGTCAGTTCACGTTACTTCTGCAGCGGTAATAGTGAGGAACAACACTCGCTTAACGAGCAGTACAAACCCTTGAATACCACTGAACAGGCTGTTGAGATGTAGCACTTTAGAGCATGTGAAATCAAAACGCTGTATATAAGCAAGAAGTAGGTACATACTGATTTTTTTTTCTATTTTCTTTTTGTGGTGATCACAGAAATAGAACTGATTACTAATGTCTTTTCATGCACTACCAAATATATGTTTTTCAATAAGATGCATGTAAATAGATCAAAACTGCTACTGTCTTACAGATGAGCATTTTTAAAAAGTTTTTAATCTACAAGAATACATTTTCAGAGCAACTAGCATGGATAACTTACTAAAACCAAGAAACCATTGTGTAATTAATCAGTATAATTCCATATTAACACAATAATTACGATTATTTACATTACAAAAACATTGTTGGTTCTAAAGTTGTTGAACAGCTAGAATCCTACCTAATACAAACAGAAGAAGTAGTGTTGGAAATCTGTGTCTGTGCATATGCTATTATCACCTTAATTTGCAACCATCTTATTAAGTAAAATAAATGCAATTCCATAGTATGCAATTCCACTTTAACTGAAAATAATCAGCCTTTTTTTCAGGTTGTTTAGAATCAGGTATTGAATAGTTTTAAATGGATTTAAAATGGATTTTTTAAAAATGGATTTGGAAATAAAGTCCTAAATTGTCCTACCAACTTAAAGGTAAATAACCTGTAATACTTAAATTGAAGATACTATATACAGTGCTTCCAGCTTTCTGTTAATTCAGGCCTGCAAGGTAGCATAAATGAATGTAGCCAGTGGGATGAAGCAAGACGGAAAATTTGGCCTGAATTTAAATAGATGATAGATTAATTTATTCAGTAGCTCTATTTATGTATATCATTCTGTCGTTTGTGTTAAATGAAATGAAGATAGTTAACCATTCCTAACGAAGTAAAGGCAAAAGCCTTACGAACTTTTATCCTTATCTTGAACTCCAAACCGCTTAGACATTCTTGCACTTCTCCACCAACCCAGCCCCACCTCAAAAGCTAGTAACTACAAAACAATACAGTAACAAATTTCCCAATAGGTTTAGCAATCCAAACTGTAGAAAGTGGGTTTGGGAAGAAGCATCCATTATCCCTACACCTCTGTTGAAGTCGGATGGAATTTGAAAGTCTCTCTTCCCCAGGGTGGGCCCTGGCAGCATGCTGGTCCCCTTACCAAAACTCAGGAGCCTGTGAGAATGCCTTTGCTAATTTACATCCTATATAAAGCCTATAGACTAGAGAGAGACACATAGATAGTACCTGTACGTATTCATTCATGTTCTCACGCCACAGTGAAATGAAAGTACGTCATGTTTCTTGCCTTATAGGGAAAAAGTGAGAGGAAGGGAGGCAGAAAAAATTCTTTGCTTACTATTTGCTTTGTCTAAAGAACATCATGTTAAAAATGCTCCATGCCCTTCCATTTACTGTAAAAGCTAAAAGAAAAATGCCATTCTTCTCTCAGAAAAAAAAAAATAAATTATTCTTCGCACTGATATTTGCACACTTTCACAACTTCTCCAATTTCAGTTTCAAAGAAGAGGAAAAAAGGGAAAGTTAAGCTAGAAATACCCTCTTCAGAGAAGAAAACCTTTATTTCGCTGTAATAGCTTAGAAAATTATACGTAAACATATATGAAGCTGACTGCATTTTTGTATTGTTTCTTTGGCCACACACAATTCATTTTTTCAATGTATGACATCTTTTAAATGCAAAAGATTCAGGATAAGAAAACTAGAGAAATACAACACTGCCTGAAACTGAAAAGAGGAATTTAAATTGGAAAAGGAGGAGGAGGAGAAAAATTAAAAAGAAATCTGTTTTTTGGTTAACCTTGATTTACATTCTGGTTTTGCATGTGTGTTTGGTGAGTAGTCCACAAGTCCCAGCATTCATACTCTTGTTTATTATTCTTTAACAGTATATACCACATGTTCCAAGAGATTATTATTTTTTACAGCATTTGGCATGTAATTACTATTTTTCCGGGATACGAGTAATGTACAAATATCCTGTCTGCAGTGAGTTCACTTGGCTCAAGTAAGAGTCATAGAAATATATGTGTCCTCTGAGAGTAAGCCATGTATTTACAGACTAATAGACTATCTGTGCGTGCATAGGAGCAAAGTGTAATCTAGATATCTTTTAAAATAAATCCTTGAGAATGTTCAGAGCTGATTTGACTTGACTCCTTTTAGCTCATATAGAGCTATGACAGTGCCATTAAATTCGTCTGGTGTTTGTAGACAAGGTAAGTGCTCCTCTCCCATCATCCAATTCCTGATGTCTAATTTTTCCACAGCTGTCATGTACTCCTGCATTACTTTGACTTTCTGGGTTGCAGATCCAACAAGACAGTATTCAAATTCTGAAACATTTGTTCTTCAAGACTCTTTAAAACAGAAATACATAAGCTTTTTTTATTACTTTAAATTTTCAGAGATGTTGATACATCATGACCAAATTAAAAGCAGTTTGTTATCACAAATATATTATGTTTGAAAATCTTACCCCACTTTTCCATCAGACTTAGGTATTTTGAAAATCTACATAAGATACTCAGTTATGGAACAAAGCACTGTACTTTTGCCCTACAATAAAAAGAAGAAAAGCCTCTTTTTTTTTTTTTTTTTTTTTTTAAAGCCCACATTATTGAATTTGGATGTGATGCTAAGGACACTCAGAGAGACCAATTTTGTAAAAAAGCATCTGCAATATTACTATTGCTTATCTCGTTGTGTAATAGTACAGCTCTTCCACGGTCAGAATATAGGATCGCTAGGCCAGATGGCACCCTGCTAATTTCTCTGCAAAACATTGTCTATAGCGTTAATGCCAGGAGGCATTAGTCTTGTGGGAGTTCACCTGGTATAGCCGAGCAGGCGAGTTCTGTGGTGGTGGAATGCAGAATTCTGTGGGATGGGATAACCCACCGCAGTATGTTTCTTCCAAAATGATGGGGAGGTGATTGATGCATGGTAAATATGTGTGTGGGCTTGCAGCTCACATGTTTGGCATCAATCCACTCTCAGATGCTGCTGTCAGAGAAAATACATGCCATACTTCTAGGGGAGAACTGGAATGAGGACGTAGTACCCGGCACAGAGTTTCGCAACCATGAAGGCGTCTAGTAATGCCACAGGAAATAAGGCCAAAGCTGCATGTGAGCATGATGCTGAAGACAGCAATTTCTGGGAAGCCACTAATTGAAACGCCCTCTTATGATTTCATTGATGCTGCTGCAATGAAGAAATACTCATTTTTGAAGAAATTTTCAGTAGTTCCTTTTGCTTTAGAAGATGGCAGGTTGTCTGACAAGGAATGCAGGCATGCTGTGAGAGAAATTTAAAATTACCGTATCTGAGCTTCAGTGTTTTACACAAGATGGAAAGGAAAAGTCTGATATTGCTATGGAGTGACGTTACATCGCTGTGCTAGCTGCTGCCAAGAGGATATCCTCAAGTTTTTGTTGAACTGTTTTGTTTGTATCACCGTAATCCTAGGACTTTCAGCTGTGGACTTGGACTTTGCTGTTCTGAGCTCTGTAAAGAAATGTGTAGCAGGAAAGAGTGTCTTTCCTGAATGAACTGTATCAATTAATTTCACTTCTCCCTCACGTGCAGGTAACATGTCAAGCTCACATACTATTGTCATACTGTTTCCATTTTGATGTGCGTGGAAACAGCCAAATGATGTGCAGGTAGAGGTTTTACGTTTTAAGTGGCTGGCCATGCTCATAAACTGTGCTCATTCCTCCTCCATTTTGCCTTTTCTTGCTGCTCCTTTTAATCGTTTGTAAGGTGCCTTTTCTTGGCTGCTTTTTTTTTTTTTTGTGGGATTGAGGGGGTAAAAAAATGTAGTTGGGAAAAAGAGCAGGTATGTGGCCAAAGAAATCCAAATAGTAGGAACTAAGAGGTTCTAAACAGAACTAGCTTGGAGGTGATGCAAGAATTGGCTATCAGAAATGAAATAAGAATTAATAGAAGGTTAATCTCTAAATCAAGGAGCTGATGACCCAGGAAACAATAGTAAATCTAGGAAAAAATGGCTAATTGATAACTTTTTTTTTTTTTACCATAAATTTAGACTATACAACTAAGGACTATGTTAATGGCTTGTTTCTAAAAGTTTTTACTACTGTCACTCTTGAGGCTCCTGTGCTGAGAACATGGTACTAAAGAAAAGATGCACAGATTTGCAGAACTTACAGTGGAAACACAAATGAGATGATAGATAATTTCATCATTGAAAGTTTTTTTTTTTTAGTCTATCATTATTTTATTCTTTACCTGACAAGTTAGGCTGCTAATCAGAAATAGAATTATATTGCAGTAGTTTGGTAGCTGGTACTGCAGAATTGGATAACAATAATCCTTCTTGCTGTTTTCTTCAGATAAAATGTGAAATAAGAAAACTGAGATGTATAATAGAGAAGAAAAATATGACTATGTAGAAGGATGCCTACCTGGAAAATTGGGATAGGTGTATCTATTGGATGCTGCTCTTATAATTCCTTTTTTCCCTCACCTGTTTCTTGACATTAGTGCTTTCTTTATAATCTCTTTGCGTTATTATAGAAGGATTTTTTAGCAAATTGACATTTCACCATCTTTTCACTTCTGTATAGGTCTGTTTCAAGGATTCCAGTGTATACCACGCACAAGAATGCTGAACTCCTTAGAATTCTAGTTTGGCATTTTGACCCAAATACTTTAGAACAAAATTGAGCTTCTTTGCTGAGGGAAATTAAATTTTCCTAAAATACGAACTGTAAGTTTCTTTCTGTTTCTTGTGTTAGCCGGATAAGTTAAGGCCAAAACTGGAAAAGTAACTCTATTCAGGGAAATGATTAGGATGTAAACAGGAACCTATAAACCACAAGCTTAAAAATAAGCATACAGTTACAGTGAGCTACAGAATCAAGGCCCAAACACTACATATCATTCAGAAAACCCAGTCAGTTCCATGGATATAAGAGAATTCTACCTAGCCAGAGAGAAAAGGTCTCTTAAATTACCACAGAAATGAAATATTAAAATATGGAAATTAGTGAGATTTCAAGGGTTAGTGTCTTAGCAACACAAAGTAAAATCTTCATAGAAATGTTCAATTTTTTAATTCACCTACTATGCACTTCAGCATGCTCCACGATCTGCTTTCTAGACCTTCTCCATAGTGACTGACAGCTTTATTAGACCTAATGAAGGGCCTCCTGCTCGTGCTAGTGTCTATGGCAAAATTCCCACTGTTTTCAGTAAGATCAGAACATTTGCAAACAATTTTACTGCAAATACCAAACAAGATGCATTTTGCATTGCAGAGCTTTAAATAGTACAGAACTGCCCTCCTTGAAAGAGAGGGACTCAACAATTCTGTGAACGTTGATTTTTCATACTATTTAAATGTATTACATAAAAATTGATAGAAAATCAGTAATTTTGGTTGCTGCTGTAAATATTTAGCACCCTCACTCAGACATTTCAAACTAAGGAATCACCCTGATCTCAAAAATCTTCTTGCAAATTGTTTAGAAATTGTACTTTGCAAGAATTTTAGAAATTGGTATGTTTGAGAAAGGACATTTCATTTTGAATTTATATTAATGGCCGTTTAATATCATCTTGTTATTTTGTGCTTTGATGAGCTGCGTAAGCGTGTATTCAACAAAACCCTTCATTACAGATATGAAAAAATAACGTAACTTTATAGTTTAATAACAATTCAAAATTTTGTGTCTACCTCCTAGTTTGAATTAGACTGTTTCCAACTCCCTTTCATTTGCTTTTTATTACATGAGCTAACCCAACCTCCTGTTCTGAAGCTTTGCCATTGCCGTCACCAAACTAGGTCACACATAGCTTGGTCAAGGCAAATTCTGAAAACCTTCAAGGATAAATATTTCACTACTTTGTGGGTAACCTGTTCTGACGGTGCGTTACCAATGCTGTAAAATCTTATTCTTAGTGTTCAGTCTGAACCTCACATGCCATCATGTGTAGCTGTTGTCACTGATCAGATCATTTAGAACTAGAAAGAGTTTGGTATTGTCATCTTTGTAAGTGACTTTCAAGCAGTTGTAGGCTGCTGGAACTGCTTAGTTTATTTTTCAGACTCAGTTTCTCAACTTCTCACAGTTTATATATTGTAGACCCCTGACCATCTAGGGTAGCCCTTTTATGGACCATCTCCAGTTTTCCAAAGCCTTTCCTGAATTGAGAGGATGTAAAGCAGGAAAGCTAGACACAAAATTGCAGGTGCAGCTACAGTTGTGCCAAGTAAAGGGGATTAATAACCCTTCGATCTGCTGGCTACATTACTCCTAAGGTTTGTCTTACTTGCAATGCAAGTACACAGTTGGCTGGTATTCAAGCTGGTGTTTCCCATAACCTTCAGGTCCTTCCCATCAGAGTGGCTGCTCAGCCTGAATTGATGTATGGGTTTTTTTCAGGTGCGGAATTTTGCACTTGCTGAACCTCATGCGTTTCTTTTAGAGTAAGTATAGTTTTCTTTCTGGGCAATAGTTAACAGCTGGCTATAATTAACTTTTGAGATGGCTGTATTTCTTAAGGAAATAATTGACATATGCCACTTATCACAGGCTAATTAAGTTTTAATGTAAGGTTCTATTTCATGTGACTTTCTGAAAAGCACTATGGAAGTACAAAATTTAATTTAAAACGTACCTCTCTCATAACCTGTTTTAGTAGCAAAACAATGTCCTGATAGAAAGTAAATCTAGAGACTCAGTCCTCCTTTTCTTACCAGGCAAAATTTTTACAGATCCCACGTAACAGAGATATGCATAGAGCTACACATATTAGGATGAAGTGAGACCAAAATAGCAAATCGTATTTTCTCATCTCTCCTGACCAAGACTCTATCTCATGAAAAAGGCATATCTATCTATCAAATAGAGCTAATCTTAATGTCAAAACTGAATACCTCAAACCTGAGCAAAAACTCAGTAAGAAGTGCAGGTACATCAGCCTTAAGCTTTCAAGTCATGATTTTGGTTCTGTTGACTTGTAGGGATATAATGTTTAAGTCTAGTTCTATTTGATCCTGACCTCTTCACCAAGTCCAGAGTTTTGATTTATTCTAGAAAAGGTTTATAAAATGTTACAGATAGATAATGTGAGACTTAGCTTAATATAACTAAGGATTTCAAAAGATAGAGTATTCAGTAGACAGTGAGTGTGAGGGTAGATTTTTATTTTATTTTAATAAGCTTCAGAGCCAATGTAGCTTGTGCATACAAAGCTTAAGATTGTATGCATTTTCTGAATATCTTAGCCATCAATTTGTAATTGTTCTGTTGTCTGCACTCTAAAAATACTGTTAAACTGGGCCAATCTCTCCTTATTTACTGAAGAAGTATCTTATCAGATTCTCATATTATCATATTTGTCGTGGTTTAACCCCAGCCAGCAACTCAGCACCATGCAGTGGCTCACTTCACTCCCCCCACACCCAGTGGGATGGGGGAAAGAATCGGGAAAAAATAAAGTAAAGCTCGCGGGTTGAGATAAGAACAGTTTAATAGAACAGAAAGGAAGAAACTAACAATGACACTA
>JAVKLA010000021.1:23478628-23491063 GCA_034782735.1 Sagittarius serpentarius | reverse complement strand
CGAGGTGGTAGATGCCCCATCCCTGGAAACATTCAAGGCCAGGCCGCGCCGCTGGGTTCCCGCCCCCCCGCCGCCGCCGCGCCGCAGCCGGCCGGCTGGCAGCTGGCAGGCTGCCGTCGGCCAAGATGGTTCACCATTCGGGCTCCATCCAGTCCTTTAGGCAGCAGAAAGGTCAGTAGAAACCCCTCTGTCCCCTCGGCGGTCATCGGGGCGGCCCCGGCGCCGCTACCCGCCGTGCAGGTGCCCGGGGAAGGAGGGGACAAGGCACGCCGCCTCCAGCGTCCCCGCTACGGTTTCCGTGCAAGTATCGCCCCGGGGGGGTGCCAGGTGCATCGTATGTGCATGCCTGCACACATGCCCGTGTGTGTCCGCACGCGGGCTGACAGCCTGGGTTGCGCTCCGGAGCGTGTTGATGCTTTCGGCTATTTTCCCGGTTTTCAAGTAATAAGGCTGCAGCGCAGGGGGAGGACGCCCGGCGGGGCGAGCCGCCCTCCCGCGCCCCGGCGGCTGGTGGGGCCAAGGGGGCCCGGGCCCGGGCCCCGGCCGGCCCCCCGCCAGCCGCTCCCTCGGCGGGAAAGTTTTTCTCCCTGAGGAACGGTGCTGCTTTGTTGTTTTCAGTTGTTGTACGGGTGGTTTTAGTGATGTCCGCAAGCGTGATGTGGGCAGGTCGCTCACCCTCTGGAGTTTGCTGCTGTTGCTTCTGGGTTTGTTTCTGGTTTTAGTCTTCAGGTCATGCCATTATCCAAGTATAAATCTTGAGAAAGAAGAATAGCTGGAATGGTGAGGGGGGGCCTCTGGCCTCACAAGTGCAAATACTGCTTCCGTTCAATCCTGGTATCTGGTTGTTTGTTTGTTTGGGGTTTTTAATGGCAAAACAAAAGCTTTTGCTGGTCAACAAATACAAAGGTAAATTTTCAGTTGTGATTACTGTTGCTTTAAAACCTTTATTGTGTTTCTGGTAGAAAAAAGATAATTCCCACAGTGAACTTTTTTTTTTATTCTAGAAGTGATATTTTTTACTACTTTTTTTTTCTAATTCTACTTTGACAGATGAGATGAAACCAAGATTTCTTTTGTTATGAGCATCCCTTTGTACTCTTCCTGTTGTTTTAGTTGTTAACAAACTTTTTTTTTTTCTTAGGGTACAGTATGCCATAAATTATGATTTAATAAGATATGCTTTGTACATAAATCATGGGTTCACTTATTGGATTTTTCCTCATTCAAGTTCTTCTCTTTGAATGGTTAGTGGAAAATAAATAATTCAAAGCACTTATTCCATTCTGGTAATTCCATAATAAATTCAGCTCCTTGCTGTAGAGGTTTTGCATTTAATGCCTATCTTGTGTGCAGTAATGAGTGGTGCTGTTTCAAATTGTAAAATGTCTAGTTTAGTCAGGTTCAAAGTTAATTAAGTAATATAAAAAAATCTTTTTTTTTTAACTGTCATACATAGGTTTATAAAAGCATCAGGTGACTAGAAGCCACAGTGTTAATCCTTAGTTTTTCATAAAAAAATATTTCTTACATTACAGCAATGATTAGCAAGTTCCAAAGTCCCTGTCAAGGCCCTTCAGGAGCTATTCAGCTGCTCTGTAATGATCTTTTAAAAAACCCACCCAAAACCCAACTTCCTTATGTCTAAGTTCAGGGTTGAAATTTAGTTGCTTGAAACCCGACTATGGCATGTGATTTGTGAAATGGTATGTGTGCGGTAGTTGTAACACTTCATAATAACCTAGTGGGTTTTTTGCCTGTTACTTATCGGGAAGTAGATTGTTGTTCTCTCCTCCTTATTCCTGAAGAAATCCTGATTCAGGTGCCTTGACAGTCGTAAGGCTTTGGAAAAGAGAGGATGCTCTTGTGGAGCTATGGAGCCTGTACAGCATTGACTAGTGTGTGTGTCACTTTCCTGAACATATTACATGCAGTGTGATGTGCTAAATGCACCTGAATGAGTTCGGTCTCTGTTTTTCTCAACCTACAGCTTTTGGGGATGGGGGAGGACAGCAAGAAATCTTGGGCAAAAGGCTACAGAGAAACTAAGCCAACATAAATAGTAATCAAGAACTTGTCATCTAATCATGAGGTGTGTAAGATAAGCTGAGAATCTGGTACTCTGAAGTTCATAGGCACTGATCTCTCAGCAGCAGAGCGCATCATGTCATTTTGTGTAGTTTTTTTTTGAATTTGGTATTTTATATCATTCTCCTACTTTAAGATTTCAGTTACTGTTGTTTCTAACTTACTGTAGCTGAGATTTTGACTAAAACAGTGCCCTAAATTCCCTTTTTTACAGGATCAGTGGTAATCCTCATGAAATGGCCAACTGCCCATCACAGCTGTGCCTTGTATGCTTCACTTGCATTGAGATCAAGCTTCGTTTCTTTGGGGGGGTTGAAAGGGCATTATTTTTATGTGGATTCTCAATCATATAGGAAAGATATAAATCACTAAAGATAATAGTTCCTGAAAACAAATAGAAATTAATTTTAACCTTTTTAGAAACAGAGCCTGTACCTATTGACAGGTAACATAATATTCAAACTCACTTGCTGAAGAGAGGTAACTTTTACGATGGCAGATAGAATGGGCTAGAGAGCATTTTGTTTCCTTACCTACTCTGAGCACCTTGTTCTAGCTGTTGAAGACAAGTAGTGGTTTTGGTACCAAAGCTGTCTTTACAAGGCTTGAAAGAATAGGACCAAGTTCTTCAGTCTCTTGGGTGTCTAAGAATCTTCAACAGGGAGGAGAAAGGCAAAAAAACGCATTTATATCCCAAGGATTTGCCTCTGGTTAGAGTTTAGTTTATGGGGGGTTTTTTGTTGTTTTTTTTTTTTCTTTCTTTTTTCCTTCTTGACAAAGTGAGGAGGTGTTCACAGTAGGAGGCTGCCGTTATGATGTGCTGCCATGGATTTGTCTTGCTCTTTGTTCAGATTGTGTATGCAGAGTGAAACCCTCAGTTTTCAAAAGCTGCAATAGAGTCAAAAGACACTGAGAGTTTTGAAAAAATTAATCTCATTCTTCTTCACCTCAACAATTTTTGTTCTTCTACTTGTATCTGAAGGTATGCCTATCAAAAAGAGCAGTGTCCTAGAGGTAGACTAATCTGTGTCTCTGCACAGTGGTGTGTTAGATCTGTTGAGCCATCTGTATAGCATTTTGTGGCTATTTTTAACTTCTGCTATGGCAGAAACTGCTTTTTCTGAAATTACTTTTCTCAGTAATATTCTCAAAGATAAAAATTTTACTATTAAATATATACCTTTATACATTTTACCCCTTCAAAAGGTGATGCAGCCTATGGCCTCTGAAGAATTATGTCAGAGGAAAAAGGAAGAAATGTTTCTTATTTACTAGTTTTTTCCCAGCCATCCTTTAGAAAAGAAAAAAATCTCCATCCGCAGACATTAATATACAGTTTTGCTTAAAACCACTAAGTAATAAATAGTCAGGAAGGAGAAATAAGAATAAGGTCATGTTGATGAGAACAAAGATCATCTCCAAAGAAAATCTGTAGTTTAATAATTGAAGGGAAAGACAGCTCATTAGGATTTGATATTTGATCTCAATCACAGTTGAATAACAGTCTTTTAAATGCAGGACATAAAAGTATACGGTAGCCTTACGGTAGACTTTGTTTTTTCTGTAATGGGTGTGGGACTGGTGCTAAGCAATTGCTTGTTTTATTAGGGAGCTCTGTTGAAAAAATCATATGCTTCGGAAGGAAAGGCAACCTAATTTGCAAGAGGCTCTTCTTTTAAGAGATACTTGATGGTGAGTGGGTTTGAATGTTTCTGGCCTGACAGAAGGTAAAACCTGCATTTAGGGTGCAAGCCAAGGCAATTACAATGCTTAAAATTTTAAACGTCTAGGACTTTAGTCCTGATACACAGACTGCAATTTCCTGCATACTCTGCTGGGTGCTTTTATTGACTATTGTTGTTCCTTTTAAATACACCTAGCAAAGCTTTTTAATGAAAGAGTTCAAGGCTGGGAAAAAGAAAAGATGTTTGTGCCTTAAAATTGAGTTGCTTTTAGCATGGTGCATGAGTTTAAGGAACATGGACTGCAGATTAAAATCCAGTGGCTAACTTGGGGTGCTTCTCATGCTTCCTGTTCAAGGTGTGTAATGGGACAGGAAGGAATTCAGCGACTTCAGTATGCATTATGTCTTTGATGAGAGTGCTGATTTAGCTTCTCTGAAATTGCGTGACTTCTGAACAAATCAAGTATCTCTATAAAAGACATATTCCTAGATCTGAACTTCAGATCAGTGCCAAATATTTTGTTTCATTTTATATATTAGCCATCAAAAGTTGTAGCATGATTTAGATGCCTTGAGGGTTGGGTTGAGAATCTCTAAAAAGCTCCCTTCATAGGGGCACTTGTTACTTCATTAACTGGTCTTACTAAACTGCTTTGAGCTACTTAGAGTACGTCTGCTGTTGTAGAGCAGAGCTTTTTTGTTATTGATGTTTTACTCTAATTTTAAGATCTTAATAACCTCCATTCTTTATAAAACAACTTGCAAATTTAATTTAACTTTTGAGTTTAAATTAGGGTTTCTAAAGATCACTTT
This sequence comes from Sagittarius serpentarius, assembly GCA_034782735.1. NCBI lineage: Eukaryota > Metazoa > Chordata > Aves > Accipitriformes > Sagittariidae > Sagittarius > Sagittarius serpentarius. The sequence continues at coordinate 23,486,481 of JAVKLA010000021.1, read as the reverse complement.
TTTTTTTAATATTGCTCCAGAGTTTTCAGTATTCAGAAACTTGGACTTGTAATTAAGATTCTCATGGAGAATTCTCCAAGGGTGTTTGATACTTCAGTGGTACCAGGGGACCTAGGAAGCTTAATAACCCAAAGAGACTGCTGAAATTACTAGAAGATGCAATTCTGTCATACAAAAACTTATGAGAGATTGTGACTCTCTGCTGTTGTTCTCCAGAGCAGAAAGGCCAAGTTTCCATGTCAGCGTGGGTAAGGGAATTTTTAGGGCTCAGCTCTTTCATTTGCGTTCCAGGGAGCGCTAACATGTACAGAAAATTTCAAAGCGATCCTCATCTTGACTCTGAATGCTGAGAACAATGCAGCTATTAATACACTCCCTTAAAATGATACCGTATGTGAATAGTGCCCTTTATAATGCTCTTTCAGGGCACTGAAAAGTAAGGCCCAATTTTTAATGAGGTTTACCTGGCTATATTTGCTCTTATTTTTGTTGCCTGGTACAGCTGTACAACTTAAGATGCACTTCACTGGTTTTAATCAGACACCTTAGAAGGGCCCATAATATGGCTTTTTATTCTTGGTCATACTGTTGTGGGTTGTAACTTCAATAAAATATAGACCTCCATTGAAAGTAATCATTAAATGTGACATACTAAACCTTATATTATGCAGGTGCATGAGTGCTGTAGAAGTTAAATATTGTTTCCTTTTTTTTTTCTCTTCACTGAAAGAATATCTTAAATGAGAAAGCTAAGGAAATCAGAAATTTTTGGTTTGTCACATAACTCTGCTATCTGACTACAGACGACGATGCTGTGCTAAGATGTCTGGGCATTAGCTTCCTCCGTTCTGATTTAAGTATAGCTTGATACGGTATTATCTGTGGAAAAACCTTGTACCTATTCCAAAGCTTTTCAAAACTGCCTCAGTAAGGGCCTGTTAAAATAGGCAACTCCCGCCAACACTGATTTTCTTTAGAACTCTCTTTTCAGCATTTATATTTCATTGAGTATCACCACAAAATTGCAAGTTCCAGTTCTGCCTTCATGTTTTGGTTGGCTTATTCTGCTTTTTGTCATTTTTGAAATCTGCTAAATGAGGACAATAAATGAAACAACTCTGCCACTGTAAATTCTGTTGAATATGTGTAATAGTACTTTCAATATACCAGATTTTGTTAAAAAGTTTTTGCAACAAAATTAGCAGTAGTCAACACACTTTATGATGAAGGTATTTTGCAGCTCCAACAACCATGAGAAATTGAAACATTGTCTTACATTACCAAGAGCCCTGCATTCGAAGCAATGCAACCAGCTAGGTAGCAACTGGAAAAGTAATGATCCTTTTTTTTTTTTTCCCCCCCCACTGAAAAGTGATGAAAAAAATAGCCATTCATATTTTAGACATACTGTGATAGCAGAAATTAACTATGCTAAATTCACAAGCTTGCTGAGCAACATGAAGATCTCTTGTTTTCTGCTTCGGCCTGTCTAAGCTGAGGAGAGTTTCTGTGTTGCCTTGAGTCAAACACGCAATGAGGTTTTCAGAAAGCATCATACATGGGGTTACCCAGGTTACAAATCTTAAATTCCCTTTACTAAGCTCATTCTAGAATTAATTCAGTTCTATATATCCTAAAAGCATATGTTACAGCCGTTTATTTATCGGAGACAAGTGTAACTCAAAACTAAGCTACAGTATACAGCAATATGTTTTAACAACTCCAAGCCTCAATGAATGCAAATTCATCAATGTTTTCTCAGAATGAGATTCTGAGTCTGCCTCAATTTGGGTTATCATCTGGCTTGCGAGGGCTTGAAGCCAGTGCGATTACTTAAGTGAGGAATTGTTCATTCGTCTGACTGGAGAGGTCACAGTTTAATTCACAATCCGTTTGACTATTTTAAATGGGGCTTTGAAGAAGCTGATATCGTAGTTATCCTTTCGGGTCGTCTCTAATGTACAAACATCAGGCAGCTGGTAACATTTATGATGTAACTGTTTGATCTGCTTAAAGGTAGGGTCCTCTTGAGGAAAAAAAGAAACTATGAAAGCATGCTGAATTAGATTCCATCTCTGCAACTCAGGAAAAGGAAGTGTAGTTTGAAGAGCATCCCGTATGAAGAATATCTGCAGAAATCCCTTTTGAACAACAGATTGCCACTGTTGATACGGGTTTTGTTTGTTTCTTTAGTAACAACATAGGACAAGAAGATGCATGGGTTTTCTTGCTTCTTGGCTGTGATTCTTGCTGGATTTCTGTGTAGCACTAGTAGCTCAAGAAGGATACACAAACAAAGGAAACTAGAGCTCTCAAATCTGTGTTGAAAAATTCATAAGTACATCACAGTTACTGAAGAGCTGTAGCTACTCACGTGTGCTCCAGATAACTGCTGCGATGACGGCAAGCTCTGGAGTTAGAAAATATTTGAAATGTCATTTTCTATTCCCTGCCTGTCTGAGTCAGTAGAATTACTCTTGCTCAAAAAATTCCGTACTCCTTACGGTTTGTTTGTTTAGTAACTTCACCAATAGTATGCCTTTCTAAGCCAGAAGGTCAGATGTATATACTATTTGCATTCTGTTATCCTTCTGCTTCGTTAAACCAGGGGAGTTAGTACTTTTAATGAATTACTTTTCCTGAACCGTTAATCAAATTTTTTTTGGGGGGGGGAGGAAGTCCATTCTTATCTTCAGGCTACTTTGCGGCAGTCCATTAGATTCCTTTTCTGTGTGGTTCTTCTAAACGTAACTTAATAGTATGAGAAAATAGCAACGAAAGAGCAAAGGGAATTAAACAGTGAAAATGCTAGGAGAACCAGTGAATCCTAAGAATTTCCAATATTTATGAATGAGCTGAGAAATTATAGGGAGGTATTTTTAAAGCACCAAAAAAAACCCCAACCAAACCCCAACTAAGTATCAAAAAGTGAATGTTGATGCAGAGACACAGAAATGGTAGGTGGGTGGGTACATAGATAGATGAAGCAGTACCAGGTAGTGAAAGCAGACTGAGCAGATTGAAAAGTCTTCTCTGCGTAAGCCGTGCTCCTTAGCTGGTTATGCTGAAGTAGGACTGTACACCAGGGATTTGCAGATATCTCAACAGAACCCTCTTCACATAAAGCCGTGTCAGCAGCACCAGCTTCAGCACTGGGTGTTGATTTCAAAGTCACTTGTTAAAAGAAAGGGGACAAAGTAACTTACACAGACAGACGATATTCAGATTTCAGAGAAGGTGATACTGTGAGTGTGTGAAAAATAATGAATGTAGGTGAGCATAGAGCCAAACGCTTCAGAGAGAGAAATTCAGGTACCACCCGAATGCAAAATCTGTATGTCTGAATACTCTGCGGAGGCTGATCTTTCAGCTGAGAGAAAAATGCAAGACCTGTGCATTACTATTTACTCACACATAAAATGTTTCTGGTTTTCTATTGGCATCATACCTAAAATTGAAACATGGTAAAACGTATTGCTGGATTTTGAATAGTTTCAGTGGAGAGGCCCGAGGGCCTGAATTCCTCTTGTGGGGAAAACTTCCATTTTGTTGATACATTTGAAGATGGATGAGAGATACATATTTATATTTCTGTATATTTTAAAAATTTACTTTTTATATATATTAAGCATTCAATAAACACTCGTACATCTCTGAAGGCTGATCCTTTGCAGTGGAAGGTTGTAATTTCAAAGCTATTTAGGTGAAATTCCACTGAACTCTGTCATAATTGGGGGGCTTTGAATCACTCGCAATCAGATTTTTTTAAAGATTTTTTAAAGACACAGGCGAGTACTCTGTTTAATAGTACCTGGATTCCTAACAATGCAGTAATTGTTCGGAGTTACGCGCCTAGTGCTGTTTGCAAGATATTGGAATTTAATGCACTCCGATACTTAAAAAAGCCGACCCTAATTATCTAAAACTTTTTTTTTTCTAAACAAATCTATGCTCACCAGAAAATTCAATTCTTTCTTAAAAATATAAGTTTAGACCAGAATAGCTGTTACCTCTTTTACAGATACATTCGTTATGGTGTCGTTCTGGCCACACCCGGAGTTAGCCCAGAATTCTGACTTGGGCAAGCTGCAAGCTTCATCGTAAGTCGTCTAAGCCTCCTGAGTACAATTGGTAGATAGTGTGTGTATATCATTGAAGCAACTGCAAACTAAAGAAGGTATAAAAGCCGTGGATCCCTGGCAGCAGCTCTCTGCAGCACATCGCAGGCTGAGGAGTCCCTGCCTGGGTATACGGGAGACATTATGGGATGCAGGGGGAGAGCATTTGAGGACTGCACAAGACTTATTAGGGGAGGAACCAAATCAGGGAAAAGGAGATCGACATGCTTTAGGATCGGCATTTTCCAATCACTACAAAACCTTTTTCTAATATACAAAAGCAGGGATTCTTCAGATAAAATGTTTTGCGCTGCAGTTTGCTTATATTACAATATTATAAGCAGATGTTGTTGTCTATTCAGCAACCACCTATGCATTGCTTTCGCTATTGTGAAGTTCTTTGCCACGTAAGGTTCAGTACAAAAAAAGAGGAGAAGGATTTTCAGAAGCACAAATAGTCTGTAGGAATAAATGAATAATGCACAGGAGCTGAACCATGTTGCTATTAATAATTCACACTTTTAAGAAATGCAGGACTTTGAAGTTGCTGTTTTAGAAATCCAGCATCTGAATAAAATGGAAAAACGGAGTGGAAAAACAGCCTGTCATAAGAAAGCACTTACCATCACTGCTATCCCTCCTGAAATGTGGTTGGAATCAAAGGTATTTCATGAGGATTGATTTGGTAATTATCTTGAGCATACTTGAACATAAATAAAACTTTGCCATAAAGATTTTTATGGATGTAGTCTCCACAGAAGCCCCACATACTCTCACTGATAACAATGGGATTTCAATGGATGTACCTGAGATTTTGATTGGATTTGATTTTATGGGGTTTAGCTATGAATAAAAAATGATGCGTCCTGTATCTCATTATCAAATGTAAGTAGTGGATGAAGAGGAATGAAAAAGATTATATTAGTCACGCTCCAAAATGATAAGGAGAACAGGCTAATGAAGTGAGAACAATACTTAAAATTTTGGCCCCATGTAAAGAGAAATGTCCTCATCTTTATCTCCTAGATTGTCAGAGGTTTTTCCATGGCTGAGGGATGAGGTAACTACTTTTCAGGATATTACTCTGAATTAAATATAATGTGTCGTTAAGGATCCATCCCAACTTTCTGTTATTTTCTATTGTAGGAAGTCTAGAAATAAACATGAGATTGACTTGTATTCAATCTGAGGAATAAACAAAGTGTTTTGAAATTTGCATTCGTAAGTGCTTGTACTTTAATGGAAGGATTTTCTTCACAAAGAAAAATGATGCTTCATATCCTAACGACAAGGCTTTAGATCTATTTGTCAGTCGGACTGGACTGTTTTCCATCTTGGTCACCACTGTTAACTTTATGTCCAATTCTGGCAGGTTGGCTCTGGAGCAGGTTATCTGAGGGGCCACAGATTTAGTTTCTGAGGTGTTTGGGTTGTACCGAAGATAAGTCTAGTGCGAGCATCCAACAATAGTAGTACTGTAGTCATTGTGATTATTTAGTGATACAAATAATCTTTCACTGTTTTGCCTTTTATTAGACTTAGTGATCCGTTTGGTGAGATTTGGAAAGTAAAACTTCTCTTCAGATCACATAGGACTTCCCTAGAGCTTTCTGGTGCTGTGATGTTTCTCACAAGTGTATTAGTTGGTCAGTAAGGAGCCTCCTTCATGTCTTGCATCTCTTCTGTATTGAGTGAACTGCTAGCTCTTGGAGGATCTGAGCACAAGTCAGATGTTCTTACGGTCACATAAAAGCAAAGAAGAAAGTTGTGCTTGTTACCTACTAGTGCCATCATCTAGTTCATATATAATCTCTTAGAAATTATTAATTTCATACCTATGGCCATCCATAGGTATTTGCTGTCAGACTTTTTTGCCTATGCAGAAGGAATCCAAGTTTCTTGACCGGCTGGAAAGAAAACAAGACAAGGCAAGGAAGCAAGAAATTGATTAAACTGGCTATTCAGCAGTTTTTTTCCCTTTAGCAAGGAAAAAAGAGAAAGAGACAAATGCCTTCAAAAGAAGTATTCCTTTAACTTAGAAAAGCATTTTTACTAGTGCTATATTCTGTCTGAGGTTAACAATCACCACTCCAATCCTGCAGTTGTTTTAAAATTGAGAGTAACCTTGGGCTGCTCTGAAAGTTTGTAATGTAAGGAAAAAAGAATTAATGTCTTTGGTATGGATGGTTAATGAAAATTGCAATTAGTAAAAGTGTTAGGCATGACTTCTTGACAAAATACTATGTAAAGTTCCAGGAAAAAGAGATCTGGGAAAAGAGAGAGAAACACTTGGAAACTGGATGTTTTATAAGATGAATATTAAAACTAGTTTCTGCTCTCTGCTTACCAGGTCTCATATTGCAAATATATGATGACTGTGTCTCATTAAAATGGACATCATCTTTATAATACACTGAGCAGTACAGAAAATGTTTTTTCAAAACAGTGAATGTTTTTTATGTGGCTGTTGTTTTTTGTTCAGTTCTTTCTTATCTTCCAGGCAGGCATTCCTGTATGCCACGTAAGTTTCAAAATTCAACCATAAAAAAAGAGCACTGGGGATGTTCTTCAGAGTCTTTCTCTTTTTAGCATGTAGAACAGTTAGTTCAAAAATACCAAAATCATTACGTAAAAAAGGTAATAGAAGAAATAGTAACGTGATGCTTGTATATGAATTAAGAAGCAACGAATTGAGATGGGTTTTATAGCTCAGAGTACATCAACGGGACATACTCCCCCCTCCACCGCCCCAAACTGAAGGTGTGGCTTTTTTAAAGCTGCTGTAGAAAAAATTAAGAAGAAATAACACTTTTTTTAATTTCCAGCTTTTAACTGTGAGCACTTTTCTTGTTCACACAGAGGCTCCCAGGAGAAATGAATTTTCAGACATTAACTCAAAGTGCTATGCAGAGGTGGAATAATTAGGGTGTCATGATTTTAATTTGCTTTCTGGTTTTTGATAATTATTCACTTGTTTCTGCTGCCAGTCACTTTCTTTTTACTGGAATTTTAATAGGCTGTTTTGAAAGCTGCGTTAGTATGACTGGTTGTAAAAGCTGATCAAATTTCCAGAAAACTCTGGTCCCATGAAAATTTGGACTTACTGCTGGAGAGTTCAGTTTTGAGCATTTCTGACCGTTTCTGTTGGTGGTGTTAGCAATTCATGACCAGCTAGCTGAAAAGAGGAAGGTTATAGAAGGATTGCAAAGCTACCTCACTTGGTGTCTGGTCAACTGGGAGATGCTGTGAAGAAAGTATCTTGTAAATGAAAGTTTTAAGATAGATCCTCTCTCTTTTACTGTCTGAATGCTCAGATAATCTAATCTTTTAATGCTGGAGGTGTTCAGAAAAATACCAGATAACACCAGATAGAATATATAGAGAAGAATCAAGAGACAATTACTGGTTTTATTCTGTTTCTCTACTGAGGCCTGAAATGGTAGATGCTTGAAGTGATGAAGTGACAGAACATGCTCCACCACTCTGCCAAGGACAAGACTTCATTGCTAGGTTTCCCTATAGTGCAAATAATCTCTTTTTGTGGTTTTTGTAATTAGGTCATTCTTTGTGACCACAATATTTATATAATTTATTCTTTTGTAAGAGATCAAGCTACAACCTTCCTCCCTTCCTATCCCAGCTTTCAGGTAGTAGTGTTGTGGTTTAACCCCAGCCAGCAACTCAGCACCACGCAGCCGCTCACTCACTTCCCCCCGACCCAGTGGGATGGGGGAG
>JAVKLA010000021.1:23443650-23478528 GCA_034782735.1 Sagittarius serpentarius | reverse complement strand
GGGCAGGAGAAGCTGAAAAGTCCTTGACTGAGTCTAAACACGACTGAGCAACAACTGAAACCATCAGGGTGTTATCACTGTTCTTCTCATACTAACCCCAAAACACAGCGCTGTACCAGCTACTAGGAGAACAATTAACTTCATCCCAGCCGACACCGGGACATACAGGACAAAAGGCTTTCCAGTTTCCCTTTCAACTTTACATTACTTTGTGTAGAAGATTATGCTATTAGGAAGAGTGTATGAGAGGTAGCTGTTACTTCGTGCTTATCAGAGCCCTTTCATAACTTCTAGAGAGACACGGAGATAATAAGCGGCTGGAAAGAAGGTTGAAGCTTTGGTAGCTGCCTCTCGCTGTTGAGTATGTGAAGCGATTTCTTCCTCTGCACTCATTTGGGGATCCTTGAGTGATGCTGGGGCCTTGCAATAGCCCATTTCTACACGGTTATGAGATATTTAGTTCATTTCCAGCATGCTTGTTAAGCTGCCAAATGTACATTTATACTTTATATGTCCGGTATATATCTATACCTTAGAGAAAGGAAGCAGCTATCAATGAAAAGATGCTAGCCTCTTAAACCATCACTTACATTAATTATGTGAGCGTTAATACACCATGAGGAAGCAAACGATGACAGCTGAATTCAAACCAGCAGCAGCTTTGTTCAGAACATTTCATAGATTTCATCAAGAATATCCTCAAAATGTATACTGTCATGAAAAATACATTTTCGTTTACTTGAGCCTATTTTAGCTTCATTAGGATATTTTCCTCTTCTTTTTTCCTCTCTTCATTTGAAATTCACTGTTTTCAGGAGGTGACGGTCTGGAGGGGAGAGGGGTAACACTCCATTTTGTTGTTGCTGCTACGTTCATTCATTTTTTACTCCTTGTGTTTATTAGATGATTATTTAATACAGTTTCCACTAGAAAGTGTGTAATAATGTGGTTTTGGTTATGTGCTTTCTTTCCCATGCTGTTTTGCTTTTCATTTCATGTGCTCATTTTTCTTGTAATGATCTGTCTTTTGTAAACAAAAAGTTTTCCTCACTGATTCCGTTGAAATTTCACTTTATACTTGCTAAATACTTGAGTGCTGAAGTCACTGTAAAATACTCTAGCCTAAAAATTGATTATAACTATGCGATGAAGATATATTTTATGCTACACAATAATTGTTGACTTACCAATTTTGTGACTTTTTTTTTTTAATGCTTACTAAAACTAGTCAGGTAGCAGATGCAAATCTGCATTACTATTGCAAGCTTTCTCACAAGTAATTCTGGATGTTGCTGGACATGTGAGCTTCTAGATATGAATAGTTTGTTATATGTTGCTAATAAGACTTCACTCTTTTTTTTTCTTTTTTTTTTTTTCTTTTTTCCTAAGAATTGGCATCATGGATGCTAATAAGATTATAACTGCATATGAGGTCCTTGTATGATAAGAAGTGAACCAAAGCAATACATTTGATGAGAACTACTTCAGCACCTGTCAACAGCGTAGTAGAGCTCTAGGGTGCTGCTAGCAGATTGCCTGTATTTTTGCCTGCATTTTAAAATGGCACAGCACTGATGGTCTGTTTCTCTTCAGATCTGTAAAATATGCTTTTATTTGTCATTTTTCACAGGAAAACATAGCTAAGAACCTGACCAAAAATTACAAATCATTCATTGATAGTGGTCAAAAACATTTGAAGATAGCGATTAATCTCTCTCTCTCTCCTTCCCCACCCCCCACCCCATTTTTTTTTAAAATAATGCAGTAATCTGGGCATCCCATAGGTCAATATTCTATCACACTGCATTATGGAAGCTTATGGAGACTGAAATACTGGTGGTTCCCATCCAAGAGCCTGCACTGAGAAAGAGTAAAGGGGTGGGATGGGAGGTAGATGGTGGTGAAGAGAGACTTGAGAAACTGGGAAAGGAGAGAGGATCCTAACCCTGCTAGTTATATCTATGGTAATAATTTTTCCCAATGCAGGAAAATATACTACTTGTTAAAATAGGAAATGACACTTTTTAATAAATGCGTTATGAGAAGTTATTCTAATCAAGAGATTATTGATTCATGATCCTCTTCTCTTCCTATTTTTCTCTTATGAATTTCTCTGTTTAATGCAAATCTGCGTTGTAAACTTTTTATAAAATTGTGCTGGGGGTTAGGTATTGCATTAATTTTAGTTCATGAAAAAGGGGGTCTTGAGGACAGTGCCAGGAAATGTGTGACTACTGCTTACGGAATAGAGCTGTCTCACACTTGTAGGTTCTGGATGAATATACGATGCAAAGTCAATTTTCCACAAATAGTATTTTTTCCAGTGCAGGAAGTCATGCAAAAACTCAGTCTGTAATAGTGGGGAAACTGACTGTCCTAAACACAGCATAGTTTCTTTTTCTTGGTAAGCAGATGGTTTTTGCACAGAGTTGTCATCTTGCTCTATTTGGAAGCTGTTGTTTCATTGAGAACAGTTGCAGCTGGAGTACTGCGTGCTCCAGTACCTGCCGCATATAGGCAACTTTGTCTATGGCATTTCTCCAAAATGGACATCCATATTTTTAATAAAAAAGTGCAGAAAAACCAGCACTTCTCAACAGATCACTTAGGTAAACCTAAGATTATAAAGAAAGGACTCAGAATTTCCATTTCTTTAGTTTTATAAAACCTTTAAGTTTTTGGCAGTACTTTAAAATAAGAAACTAAACCGAACTACCACACAGTATAAATTGCATACTTATTTTTAAAATAAATTTGCATAAATACTATAAAACTCAGGAACGAGATACTTGAACAGCAAAATATCCCTTACAAACGTTATGAATATAAAAAGATATGTAGTTCAGTGGGACCATCTGCCATATCAACTTGCAGTGTTATCTTACAGATACAGAAAGAAAAGCTTTATATTTTGATAGGTGTAACTTCCAGTAACGGCCACCTTGAATTTGGTTGTCTGACTAGCAAAGGTAAGTTCCTTTCAGGAAACTCTTTAAAAGTGTGTGATTGTGTCAAAAGACATCTCTAGTCCTTTTTATTTCCTTATTTAATTTCTCTTAGTTTGCAGAACTCGTGAGATTCTTCTTAATCGGCTGGTTTTGACTTCTCATTGCCCCTTCTGTTACCATGTTTTGAACTTTCATCAGTTCCACTTCATATATATATGTAAAATTTATTTTTGTCTTCATTCTGCTGTAGTTGCTCTACTAGTTTAACTCTTTCTGCAGGCTTCCTCCTCGCCCTCCCCTTGCTCTGAGGAAAAGCTTCCAGAACTGTATAAGAAATTAGGTCAGAAGGTGTCTCTGGAGGCATCTAGTCTAAAACTCCGCTCCAAGCAGCCCAACTTCAAAGCTAGGTCAGGTTGCTCAGAGCCTTATCCAGTCAGGTTTTGAAAATCTCCTGCCCACAGCCCTCTCTGGCCCCGTGCTTCACCACTCTGGCTGGGATGAATTGTTTCCTTATGACCAACTGAAATTTCCCACGTTGCATCTTGTGACTGTTCTCTCTTGTCTTTTTGCTGGGCACCTGTGTCTGTCTCTCTTCTTCCTGTAACTCCGTTTTTTAGGTAGTGGAGTTATCTGCAAATAGTGGCCCGGATGTGCACTTAAGTTGTCCCTTAGACTCTTCCGGTGAAGCCCTGTTTCACCAGCTGCTCTTCCTCTGCCATGCGCTCCAGCTTCTTAACCTACTATAACCCTCCACGGGACTGTCTCCAGCACGTTGAGGTCTCCTGTACAGGGAGGCCCCGAAACGGGGCACTGTTCAAGATGTGGCCGCAGGCGGGTCAGCTAGAGAGGAATAATCTCTTCCCTTGACCTCCTGGCTTCACACTTGTCGAAGCAGCTGAACAAGGAATCGGCCTTTGTTTCTGCAAGGGCTCACTGCCGACGCCACTGGGAGTCAGCGTTTTGGGAGGTGCGCTGTCTATTGGTATGGCCAACAGCCATCACTGTGAATTTTTTAAATGAAATTGTTTTGTTGGTTTCAACTACTATTAAGTCTTTCACCAACAAAGTGAGCGGGGAACTATTAATAAGAAGTATGTGTGGCTCTGTCATTTGACATGAATGATTTGGCTGCTGGAGTGGCTGTTTGCCTTGAGAAGCAGAAGCTTGTAAAGTATTTGAATAGGTAACAGGTCATACATGAAACTTTGATTTCAAGGCTCCAAATACTAAATGCCTTCTAATTTGAAGTCCTGGCTGTAGTCGGAAGTTCTCACAGGCATGGATGACTTATGGAAGCGCAGGTCACCAACTGTAGATGATGTAGATGCTATTTTTATTTATTTTTAACCCAATACACTGAATGAGTTGGGCCTCAAAAGCTGCCATCAAAAAAATAACTGTAATCAAGTCATGTATCCTACCAGTAGTAAAACAAAAAGAGCAAAAACTCCTCACCCTCCCCAAACCAACCCTTTGGGGCTTTTTTGTGAGGGGTGAAAAAAAACCTACTAATGGGAGACTTCCCATCGGTTTGTCAATTTGCCAGTCAGAAATAAGATTCTAGCAGTGATTTGAGTACTTAAGAAAACTGAGTTCTTAGGGAAAGTGATCCACACTCCTGCAGTGAAATATAGAAGTGCAGAATTTACAGACAAAGCTTTGGAAAAAGTTGAAGGCAATCAAATGCATTGAAGAGAAGCAGTCAAATCTAACAAAAACAGCTGATGAGCCTCAAGAGATGCGAGATACGTATCTGTAACCATTGTCATTTACCTTGGTGGGCAAACCATGATAATACAGGTGTCTTTTAATGCAAGGCAGAATTACTTGCTACAACTCTGCAGCAAGAAAACTGGGCTTACTTTTTTTTTTCGCCCCAATATCTTTTTACTTGCTATGTTTGGCGTTTTTTAATTTCATTTTTTCATAATTAATTAAAAGCTTTAAAGCACTAGTAAATTATTACTGTCTACTAATCACACCTAGGATTCAAATCACTTACAAAAATATTTACTGGCTGAACCTGAAGTTGTAATTATCCTTTTATTAACTGTGAAAGAAAAGGAAAATTTTGCACTTGAACTGTTTTTGCTGATTAATGTTAGCACTGACTATTGAATAGAGATAGCTTTACTGGAGTTTTACAAGAATTTTAATTTCTTACTTATTTTTCAGTCAGATAAGGATTTCACTTTCGCTTGACACTTTTTTTTTTTTTTTAAATAAATCCAACATTTAATTTATGGAATGACGTTTCAAATCACGGAAGTAACATCCATTGTTATAACAGTGATTTAGTGAAGGCAGGGAATATTTTACATCTAGCTTGAAGTTCTGTTTAATAAGCATTCAAAAGTTAATTTGCTAATCTGAGTTCAGTGACCATTCTGTCCTCCACACCTGACTGAAGAGCTCTAGGAAAATTTCACTTCTTTAAATGTGAGCTTTCTTGGCACTGCTTCTTCCAGTCTTGTCTTGACTTAAAAATACAAACAAGGGATGTTTTTTCTGTTTAAATAAAATGTTTCTGAGGCAAAAATGAATGATTTTCATCTTTCATGTGTATCAGAAGAAGACGACTTTAATTGAAAGAATTATGTAAATTTGGTTTTTTTCAGGCTAGTTGCTTATATACCCCATATGTAACATCTTTACCATTATGCAGAAGCTTGTTTTGTATGGCATTGTCAGAGCTTTCGAACAGAAAGCTGATCTTTTGCATCTGCCTCACTAAAATTTTGTATGAATATTATAGGAAAGCATGGTTCTTTTAGTTTGTTTTAAGAAGACACTCCTTTAAGTTTTATTTTTCAGATAAAATATGTAATATTTATTTCCATTGTCATCAATATCTCTTTGTGCTTCAGTAACTTGTCCAGCAAGAACATAATCAAAACGAACAGCTCTAGTGATAAAGTGTTTCTAATGATAATGTGCAAAGGTTTTCTATCCGCAAAATGTATTTCCCTTAGTATCTGGAAACAACTTTTGAAATCAAAGGCTGAAAGATTGTGGAGAGAGGCAGCTGGAATCACTGCAGCAGAAAATGTTTACTCTTTTGGCTTTCCTGCAAATACCGACTAAGATTATTTTTTATTTTATCTGAAATGGAATCTAAGCAGTTGGCTGGATGTAGTATTATGGTATTAATTCAGTAGCACAGCTGAAAATCCATTTGGTGAATTTGGTTCATTTGGGAAGTTTCGGATTTCTTTTTATTTCTCTCTCATTGGAAGCCAGTTTAACTTTTATACACGCTGGCCAAATTTCATACAATAAGGCAAAATAATTGCTCTTATGTAAAAGCAAAAAAATGAGAGAAAGAATAGAGTTGATTCCCCTTTTTCTTTTCTAGAATGTATTCTTATTTCTTTTGCTATTTTACCTGAAGGAATATAAAGGCATAACAGTGGGTGCAGCTGCAGAGCTTTCAGTTGAAACCAAGGGAAGGGTTTAATTTTCTTAAAGGTGAAGCTGTGCTTTGCCCCAATAATGAAATCTATATGCCCTGCGTAAACCCCACTAGGTAACATGACTCATCTATACCTTCCTTTAGGGTTTTTTCTGTAAGAGAAATATTCAGAATTATTGGTGATTATAAAATTTTTTAAGTGTTATGTTAAATGTTTCATTTGATACCGTAAATAAGTGAGATCACTAGGGATGTCCAACTTAAAATTTTCAGGTCAAAACAGGAAGATGACAAATTTCTTTAGCGAGAGGGTGGTCAACCACTGGAACAGGCTTCCTAGAGAGGTGGTCGATGCCCCAAGGCTGTCAGTATTCAAGAGGCATTTGGACAATGTCCTTAATAACATGCTTTAATTTTTGGTCAGCCCTGAAGTGATCAGGCAGTTGGACTAGATGATTGTCGTAGGTCCCTTCCAACTGAAATTATTCTGTTCCTCTATTCTAAATTTCTTTTATTCTAGTGAGACTGGGAGGCTCTTCCCTGCCTGTTTCTCTCTGGTAAGTGGCAGCTTCTGTTGAAGCTTATAATATGAACCGAAAGTTTTACGCTCTTTCATAATACCCAAGGCATTTCAGTTTCTCCTACTACAGAAGCAGAGTGTGCAAATTAGCTGTCATCTTTAAACTGCTTTTACTTCACTGGCGTGCTGGGCAGCCCCAGGGTTGGAGGTTCCCACGTGGTACTTCAGACAGCCTTGGAAACGTGCTAGCTCATGAAAAGACCTAGCTCTGCAGCCTCCTTGTTAGTCTTCCTTTTGCTTTCCTCTCCCTGAAAATGCCTGTGTGTCCCCTGAACGGCCTTGGAAGGATAGGGGCTTGGTGTCTTCTGCAGTGACCTGACAGGGACAGTCTCTCACTGGTCAGAATGGGACATTTAAGGGTGTTGAAAAGGCAGCCTGCTGCTTCTGTGGGTGGGAAGACAGGAGAAACAGGAACGTCCATAGCTACGTTCTTGGCAGACTCGCTGGGACTGTGTCATTACAAATCATTAAAAAAAAATTTCAGGTATGAAAAAAAAATTGAAGGCTGTTTTATTCGGAAGACACTTATTTTCCTACATTTGAAGTGTTCTGCATGGCTCATGAAGTGAAAGGAGGCATCTGTAAATATAAATAACTAGAAAATAATTTTCAGGTTTTGTGAATCACAGTTTGTCATTGTTTTGTATGCTGATACTTAGAAATAGTTGTCAGCTGAACATTGCTGTCTTTAGAATTAATTTATCATCAGGGTTTTTGTTGAAGTGTACTTGGAAAGAGCCTTTGTACATTTTCACTCCTTTTCTCTGTTCAGGGATATGTTTCTTTCAAATAGATTATCAGCCCTAGCAATTAAAAGTTCTGTTCCTGTTCCTCCTATTTTCTTTATTTTACGCTAATCTGTTATTTGTGATGGGAAACAAGATTGCACAGAAAAAGGAGGCACTGGGACATGGTCTTTCTGCTTATGCTAATTTCATGTTAATTACCGTTCTTTACATATCTAACTATAAACAATATGTTATAACCTCTAGAAGAACAGGAGGCTTTTTTAAGTGAACCTCAAATGCCAAGTAAATTTTGCGTATGTGTGTGTGTATATATATATAAAAATAATTAATTTCATGTTTTATGTAAGGTTTTGTGAGAGTATTTCTGACAGAAGATACTTAACTTTAGGGGTGTTCAGCTCCATTATCTTTAACCAAGGTAAGTAATTTTTTATGGGTGATGTTAGCAAGAGCTCTCAGTATCTAGCCTAGCTGGGGACATAAGCAATATAAATCCAGAAGAGTGCTATAAGTTTTGTTATAGCACCAGGTAAAATTTTGGACCCATTTTTGTTCTCTCAGCAAGTTGTGATAGAAAGGCAGATTTTGGCAGGTAGTTTGATATAATGATTTGCCTATATGATGGGATGAAGAAAAGAGTGGACAGTGAGAAATTTTTTGGAGTCCTGTTAGCAGCTGGTCTCGTCGTGTCTTCTTCAGCATGACACCTTATTAGGGATAGCTGTCAGGATGAGAGCATGTCGGCTGCAATGGCTAGAAGTACCTTGATATGAAGAAGAACTCCTTACTGGGCATTGTCGCTTGAGGACCACTATACAGAAAAAAAACCAAACAAAACCAAGTAGGCTTTAGGCTAGCAAATCTCAAGGGCTGAAGTATCCTTATTTCTGAAGTCCTGATATGGTTGATCCATCTACCGTGTATGAATAGCTTGATATATTTGTTCATTAGATGTTAGTCTGCTGTTTAATCAGCGTTTTCCCAAGTCGACATCATTCCTCGCACCTTTGATTTTGGTCCCTAGGTCCACCCACTGTGCTAGGTGGTTAGAATGGGCTTTTTAGCCAAGTTTCACTCATCTGAACTACTGCTTCAGCCAAACTGGGTGGTATTCATGTTGACTTATGCTAATGCTGATAAATTTGGAAAATCTTGAAGATGGTGTAACTCATTTTCCCTTTTACCACAAGAATTCAAACCTCGTGACATGATCCATTGCTGCATGTATGCCAATGAAATTGCTGGATTGTTTGCCGGGAACACGTTAAGTGCTTTTCTGGATAGGCTCAGAACGATTCTTTGCAGGTCTGAACTTACAGGGACAGTATTATGTTAAACAAATATCATTGCTTATGATATCATGGCATTGCTTGTTTGTAAGTCTGTCTTTAACAGAAGTAGGAAAGCCTGAAAAAATAAAATCCAGTAGGTATATGGGTCTTCATGTTGAATGAAATGAGTGAATTGCAAAGTTGTGAATTTTGCAATCTCACTAGTGCCAGCTGTTCGTACTATTGTATTAACCTTTTTTCACTTCCTTAAAAATGAAAGCATTTTTCATTTTTCCTCCTTTTTTTGCACTAAGATATATAGAAATGGTTTCCAAATCCTAAAATGGAAGTGGTCATTTTAAAAAGGCCAATAATTACCTATAGGAGAGCTCTCTGTGGATTTAACTTACTCTGATTTTGTGTTGGATATGATGCCTCTACATTTAATTGTACATTATTATGTATTCTGCAATTCTAAAGGCAGTGGTCTAAGAGTGAAAGTAAGGCAGGTTTTGCAGTGATAGAGAAAATACCTTTTATTAGCTAGCATAATTAGAAACGTTGGAGAAGCTGCTAAGCTTGTAAGAACTTCTTGCAAATCTGAAATAAAAGCTGTAAACTTCAAATGTAAATTAAGAAATTGTGAGATTACTAACATCCATTAAACAGTCTGCTATGTCTTCTTTCAGATGATCTAATTGATTTAACTGAATTTTAAATTAATCAGGGTCATCTTGGTGTTTGATAACTGTTATTCTGCTATGGTTAGAAATAGTTACAATTTTATGCTGTGATATTACAAAGCCATGCACGCACACTTGTTTTATGATAGGAAAGTTTGATGTTAATGAACATAATTACACAATATTGAATACCTCTTGAATGTCTCTTAACTTTGAGCACGAGTCGTCCTTTCAAATATTGCGTGGGACTACATGTTATTAAATTGAGGCTCTGTGCGTTGCACTGTAGTAGTTACTGTGATAAAGTGATAACCTAAAAGTTAGGTTGAAACTTTTTCAGCTTGCCTGTCTCCATTTTTAGGTATGAAATCAAACAGTTGTGGGTTAATAAAAGTATTGACATACAATTTGAACTGTTTCGAAGTAAGTTTCGCTTACAGAATACCTTCCATTAAATTTTATGTAACTCCAGCTGCAGTGTCTGCTGAGAGCTCTTCCTTGAACAGTACTCTTTGATGCATATTTAAATTTAATATCTATGAATTGTTCTGCCTGTCCTATCCTCCAGGATGTTCCTAAGAGGCAACTTCTCTTTCTTGTCTTAACCATGATTTATTTTTTTTTCCTCCTTGTCTGCCCTATCAGCATCTTCACCTTTTGTAAATTAATGCATTCTCTGTTACTGAATATTCTAACTAATAGATAAACACTATAGTAACACGAACTGTGATTAATTTTTTTCTTCTAATGTTAGATAACTATATAGCCACAGGGAAAAAAAAAAAAAGCATATTTCCTCAGGCATTTGATATGGTGTGACATTCCAGCCATTTTGCTGTGTTCTCATCTTGTTATAAACTAATTCCGTTTGATGTGACAGCAATATACTGCATGAAAATATGTGTAATTCAAAAATTGCCAAGCAAGGAGAGGAACATAAACTTTTCTTTTTAGACTCTACTCCAAATTCTTTCTAGAGTCAAATGTATTTCCTTGGGCTTTCTAATGTCTTCACTATCCACAGGCTTCAGACTATGAAGCTACCCTTATCCTGCGCTGTTAAATTGTTTTTTGCAGGATGCTAAAAAAACGGAGCTTTGAAAATATTTTGAGACAAAATTTTGAGTGCTTTCCTGGTCCCCAGCTCGTATATGACTCTGTATTAATAAGATGATTAAACGCAATCTGTGATACTGATTCTTGTGAGATCCTGCAATCTACTTTAAAAATCCAGCTATGATTAACTTGATGGTATTTGTACCTCCAAGTTAAAAAAAATAATTGCAAGTTCTCCAAGTATTTTAAGTTATTACGAGACAATTCCTTGTTTAAACATTATGTTAAATAAGTGTACAGTTTCCCTTATTATAAATTGATACTTTGCAGTGGCCATAATTTTATTTTACATAATGCAAAATCAGTGAAGCTAATCCTCTTCAGCCTGTAGCGATTGTGGAAAAACTTGTTTTAGGAGACATTTTCAGTCTTCCTACCTGTAGTAGCTGAGTTTGTGGCAGTAACACATACTTAACGGTACCCTTGCCTCCCTCTAGACCATAGTGACTACTACGTCTGGCTTTCAGGGTGGTCCTGGATCTTCTTGCTGTACAGGTTCCTTGCTACCCGGGAAGGTTGGAGTTAATTTACGTGAAAGGTTATATGACCTGTGCTAAGTGGGAGGTCAGACTATGGTCTTCTTTAAGGAAGAACGTGAAATCTGTGTCTTACTCTTAATGTGCTTGATAGGTTCAGCAGGATGCTTCATTTGTGGGTACAATATAGTGGCAAAGATCAGATTAGTCTTTGTAGCTGGATCCAGTTATGGTGTGTGTGCTCAATGGAAGGGCATTATCAGGAGAGACCTTTTGTCACTTTAATTTCTCACGTGCGTGTGTATGTGTGCTAAGACATGCATCCTGCAGGACGCGCAGTTCTGCGGCCTCTCCTGAACCTGTTGGAAATGACATCTTTTTCTACCACAGGTACTGAGTTGGTTGGAAGGATGTTCCAACTCTGTGAGAGGAGATGCAGTGGGTATTATGAAAAGTGACAAAATAACGGTTAAAATGTAGTTGCTTTTGGGTTTGAAATAGAAAAATAAAAATTATGTTCTGTATGATGAGCAATTCTGTAATTTCATAATGTTATAAAACATTAATAAAATACATTATTCTTGATCTGTTAAAAGACATTATTCATGAAAAGAAAAATACCTTACAGTAATACTGAAATCTAGATCAGCTGCAAAGATGAATGTAGAAGAGTTGCACAGTTCTGTACATTTTGCTTAATTGTGTTTGTTGAAAGGATATCATTTTCTCTTTAAGTCATAGGCTTTGAAAGAGCACTGGTACTTTTTTTTTCAGCTATTTAACCTTTAGAGTTTTTAAGTGCTTTAGTAATGATCTCAACTTTTCCCCTGTAATTTAGGAAAATTATAAAATTACAGATTTTTAAAATAGCTCTGTACCACCTCCACAGCATGTCTCAAGACACATTGAGCTGTCTACGTGGGCCTAACGTTCAGGTATCTGAGTCGCGTTTGGTACAAAGGTTGTGGAAGGAGGCTAAAGCAAGCCATCTAATTAACAGGCTTTTCATTGTATCTTGCTCTAAGCAGCCTTTGTCACACGCTAAATCTCGTCAGTCACCGAAAGCTAACAGGGAGCTACACCGCAGTTGGTAGAGAAAAAAATCACTCAGTTCTTCAGCATCGCCAACTGCGGTAATCTGCAAACTCTCAGGCGAAAAATAATTGCACAGCAATGAACTGCCACCGTATGATGAATATGGATATCGTATATGGCCTATGAGCAACAAAATCGCGTCTCAGTTTGTTTCAGTGTGTGCAAACAAAAGAGTGAGAATAAAAACTGGATTTCACTTTCATAGGGGCAAACTGGCAGCTGGGGTTAAGGAGAATCTTCTGTTCTGCTAGGTGTCATAACTCGTTGATTCTTCTGGGTCTAGTATCAACAGACTGTGTGCCTCTCTGTCAGCCTTTTTGTGTTTGTCTGTAACCTCACACATAAAGTCATCAGTTTCTGTGTCTTATCCAAAAGCATTTAGGGAGAGAAATGTATGTAGCTCTGCTTCTGTGTTACGTGATACTCGGGTTTGGCTCTGTCACCAATGTTGACCTTATGCAAGAAATGTGTCAGTTACAAAGCTTCCATTTTAAAAAGTTGGGAGTTATACTAGATTTTCACAGTGAAAAGTAGACCTATTTGGTAAGCAAATTTAAAAATTATGGTCTTAGAAGGGCTTCTGAGCTTGCTTCATCATGTAAAGATTTAGAACAATCTAAATCTTTATCTTGGTCTGGATGGAGCTACAGTCTGTCTAATGGAACATGAACATAGTGTGTTTAGCAGTATTTAACAGGAATTTCTGTTACTCATTTTTTCAAAGCAGTTCATACACAGCAAGAGTAGCGTTACCCATACCGAATGGAGGATACCAACATCTTTGGTTGAGAAAAATGGAAGTCTTGTCTGGCTGAGGCTCCTTAGGAGAACTTGTCTGTGCAGTAAGCATGTCTAACATTCATCTTATGTACTGTGTTTTGCAGTAATGAGACGACTGTGAAAAAGTTGTTGCCTTTTTTTTTTTTTAAATTACATACATTATTAATTAGGAAAAATAAATGTTTTCCTGAGATAGTTAATTGGTGTAGCCCATTAGTAATGCCAGATGTTAAGGTCCCTTTAGGGCTTCAGATCCTTGATATTAATCTTACAGGCAGCATTTTTAAAGAAGCAGTAAAATACGTGTATTTTTTCCTCAAAAACTTTTTAAAATTCAAAAATATAACCTAAGCATTTGAGATAACCCTGTGACAGAGGAAAAAAAAATCACCATAGCAGCTGAAAAACAAGCTGCCAGTATACAGAGTTCTTAAATAAAAAGAAAACCCAAAACGTTGGATTGAATTCCCTCAGGACTAAACTTGGTTATTTATCTACAGTGTAGGTGCTGCATAGATAGTAGTAGTTTCAGCTACCTACCAGCACATACACTGTGCAATCTGATGCATGTCATTCTGGGGAATCAGTACTAATTATAAACGTGACCAGGTGTTGCAACTGTTCAGTGCATCTTTTTATTTTTTAATCAGAAAAACTGGATACTGATGGAAATAACTCAGCAAGTTAGTGAAGCAAAATTTTTACTTGTTATAATAAAATAAATGGGTGAGTGCTATCTTTGATGCCATACGCAGTCTGGAGAGATGATTTGGAACCAGGGGATCTGAAATGTTTAGAAATTAAACTTGTACATACATAAATGGATCATTCATGAGTATGTGGTACAGCTCAAGAAATCATTAAAAACACTTTTGCTTTTATCCTGTCTGCTAGATGCAGGCAGGAAATGTGCTAGGAGCAGGTAGGAAAGGACCTAAAAATTATTTCCTGTTAATATGGGGAGAAAAATATGACAAGTAACTGGAATACATGCAATCTGCCAATCCTTTCCTGATCACATCTTATAGAATAAATAAGCTTTAAAATAATCTTTATTTCTTAACCACTAACAGATAAGTATAGTTTTGGGCCTCCTCTTGAGAGTTAAAAAATGTCCATAACATTATCCTTCACCTAGGTGCTAAAGACAGTGATTTTGTGCAAACAGAAGATAGCATCAACAAGCTATTAAAACCTTGTAAAATGAGCCATTTAAAACTCGAAGTATCTGCCGACTTAATCAACTAAAACATTAAATTTATATTGGGAAGTATTGACAAAAATTGGAATTGTTTGAGGTCATCCTGGTGGTTGTGCATAAAGTCACAATTCCAGTAATGCAAAGGAAATTACTCTGGGTGAAACGCTATCGGAGTGAAAGGGAACCATGGGAATAGCACTGAAACACACATGGACTGCGTTAAAAGGGGAAGTGAAGAGCAATGAAAGTAAGATACCAGTGTAAAATGCAAATGGAGAATAAGGCAGCTAATGTAAAACCAATGGTCAGTAGGGTTTAAAGGCAGCAAGACAGCATTAAAAAAAAAATCTATTACAAATGAAATAAAGTGAACAAAATGCTGCCACAAGGGAAAGAGCCCTTAATTGTTACAGACTGAGATCGTGAAAGGCTATACAACAAAAGTTAAAATAATAAGTATTTCTGTATTTGGAATGAAGCAGAAATGATACATCCACTTATGTGATGCTGTGCAATGAATAGAAAGTTTAACTTTTGTGAGAAAGGATATTGTCAGAGAGCTGTTAAAATTTTTTTAAATCGGTCAGCTTGGAAAACTTAGACTCAAGACTTAATTTAGGCCAATTAATTTGGTTAATTTAGATTTGGTGATGAGACTCTAGGCAGTGGGTGCAGATAGTTGCACATTGGCTTTATCTGTGGTCTAAACCAACGGGATGCAAACCACCTCCAATCTGAAATCTAGACAGTTGTATTACGCTTGTGATGAGCCCGTGCTTTGCCTTTTGCAGTGCTTAATGTTTTAACATATGTGTAATGCTACCAAAAGAACGTGTTAAGTTTTGCAGTAGAAGTCTCTGGTCTGCGTCTGTATCGTAGTCCTGATTTGCACTGCCAATAGGTAGGGTACCCCAGGCTGTGTGGGTTTTTCGCTGCCAAGGGCAGGCAAGGCAGTGCCTGAGTTGGCGTGCTTGGAGGTACAGCGCGTTGCGTTTGGCAGCGTGGTCATGGATGCAGTCATGGGAAATGCTGTTTGCAGGAGGACTTAGTGAAAATAACTGTCTCGGCTTGAGATCTGTGTTTGGTGGGAAGAAAAAAATATTAGCATGACCAAGGGATGGATTTACATATACAACTGCATAAGTACTGGAATGATTTTTGCTTCTGTAGGTTAGGGAGCTGGGAGGGTACATTTGGAGTACGTGGCAGTAACTAGTTGCCTCAAGTAGAAATAAGGGGACATCTAGTCTTGTGCTTTCACTCCCTGCCCCTGTATTATGGAAAATAGGTTTTCTGACAGGATACTTGGAAACACCCTATTTAATGAAGCACTTGTGATGGGTGCCACAGGTGCTGACTGGGACACGGTCTGCTTTGGCTTGGTGGTATGTGTAAGCCGTGTTTTGAGAATGTGCACGTTTGGTTATACCAGACTTTGGGGCTCGACCTAAACTAAGGGAGTGAAATTCAGGAACTTGCACAGTATAGTGGCTTAGACTATGTGATTTCAGTCTTTCAAAATTTAACCTTCATATTAGGAAAGGCCAGACGTACTCATCACCTCCCTGCCTAATAGCTTTTCTGGACTGGTCTCTGCACAGAGGTGCTTGAGTCTCCTCGTGTTCCAAGCACTGCTGGTTTTCCCAGTACCCTCTGTATGCACCTCCTTTGCATTCCACCTTTTGAAGTAACGCTGTCATCTTTTCTGTAGTGGTTCTACAGAACAGATGGGTATTTTAAGTGTGTAGACAGCTGTTCTGATATATCGTTCAGATATAGTTTGCCCCATCTTAATGCAACTTTACAGGACTTTAAAATAATAAAAACCCATATACTGCAATAACATAGATTTCAGTATATTTGTATCTGCTTGGCATAATTAAAATATGTAGGTAATGTTTACCATTGCACTGTGCTCTATTGTATCAATCTCAGACAGACTCAGACTTAGGAAAGAATGCTCCAGCCAGAATTTGTTATGTTTGAACTTTGCTATACCCTGAGTCAGTAGATACCTGTCTGAACAGCAAAGCACATTCAGACTTGAAAAGCTTTGGCAATATTCTGCCACACATACTCTGTAGCTAATCCAGGCAAGTACTATTAAGAATAAACGGCAGGCTTCATTTTGGTTTGGATTATTTTTCAGTCTTCACTGAAAAGTTTTCCAAATATATAACTGATATTAATAAAGACCATGGTAAATAAAGTAAAATTGATTAGTGAACGTGTACCTAGAATTTAGAAGAAATTTTTCTTCTGTCTGCAGGAATCCAGGTAAGTATTGCACTTAAGACGTGGGAATTGGAGTCAGAAACTTCATGGTCTTCATGAAATGCCAAAGATTATAACTTTTTTCCAGAATTTGTAAATCTATTCATGATTTTGAGCCTTCAGGAATGCCAGTGCTATGTAAATATCAGCAATCCAGTGTCCAAAGATAGTATTCTATTAAAAAATAACGTTAATAGTCCAATATCCCTCTGGTTTAAATGCTTGCGAAATCAAAAGGTGATGATCCTGTCATGCAGAAGGGCTGTATTGCGGGTGTTAGTTGTTAGCTCAGACAAGGGTGCTGTGTAGCGCTCCGCTTGTTTCTTGGTTTATTATTTTATGGTATGGATGATTATCACAGCTCCCTGCATGCAGAGAGTGAATTTCAAAATGAGACATGCTATGGTAATGCTGCAGGGATCATGGCTCTTTTCTGTATGCTGGATGTGAGAGAGTGGCTGTTCCTTGCAAATGTATGGGCAAGCTTCCATGTTTCTCTACTGCCTCGTAATATTTTGAAGTCACTGCTGCAGTTCTGCAGCTTTTCTGTCCTTCTTGGAGAGTATAAGCAGACAGTGATCTTCACACGGGCTTCAGGTTAAAGATCAGAGTACTACCTTACATGGCATGTTTAAAATGATAATAGAAAAACTGTACAATTCAAAACTACGAGTGAAAGTGGTAAGTTCTTGTTTGCAGTGGGTTTCTTGTAGGTGTTGAGACCCTGACAGGACGTTGAAGCTGTCTGCCTGTTTGTGTCCCTTGTGACATGCACAGCAAATTCACCACAGTGCCTGATGCAGAGTTCGGGAGTGTCTGGCTGGTGGTCTCCTGACGTGGCGATGGAAATCCAGGTTGTGTTACCCAGTCAGTGTCATAAATGACTGTCAAAAGAGCGATAGCATCAAATAGTTTTTTAATGATTCCTGCCCCCACCTCCAATACAATACAAGGTGTTTTCTGACTGGTTTAAGAGGAGCCGTTTAAAACAAATTTAAAAAATGGCTGA
Source organism: Sagittarius serpentarius (assembly GCA_034782735.1). Classification (NCBI taxonomy): domain Eukaryota; kingdom Metazoa; phylum Chordata; class Aves; order Accipitriformes; family Sagittariidae; genus Sagittarius; species Sagittarius serpentarius. Next base: position 23,460,934 of record JAVKLA010000021.1, on the reverse strand, counting down.
GACTTATCCCAGATTCAGAACAATAAGACAGCAATTTGTACATCATGTATAAGACACCAGATGCAAATTGCTGTCATTCAGATAAATTTATTTTAAAATTCTCATTCCAGTCTAGATGATGTTTAATGAAATGTTGAAGTACTGTATCCCCTAACCAGATAATAGCAATCATTTATAATACCCCATTACACATCTCATCCATTTTATTATTTTATCCAATTTCTTGCAAAAACAATCTACCAGCAAAGTAGGAAGCATCGATGATTTAGTTCTGAGCACTGTCTGACAGCGCATCTGAAACAGATGTATCTTACTTTACTCAGAAGCCTGCTTCGCATACAAAGTATTCCCTACCAGACATCAGTCAGCAGTCTGTCACTCCTTTAAATCTAAGTACATAGAAGAATTATAGGAGGGCAAGTATAATAATTTGTACAGGTACTAAGAATCTGAACAGAACTGCTTCACTTTTAAGTTACAGGGAGATGCGAGAGGAGAATGAGTTACGTAATAGCGGCTAGAAGTCAGAGTAAAAGAAGAGTCTCCTCAGGGGTGATATTAATGTTTACAAGAGTAAGAACAGACTTTAAAGATAGTCTGGTGGAGTGCCAAACACCAGCTCCCATTGTCTTTCTCAAAAGCATGGGCACTGACCTGTCTTCCAAACAAGAGAACTTAAAAATGCATGCATAATTGATTTTAAAAGCCATCCAGAATATATTTCCTTTCCATGTGGAAAGGGAGATGTCGGTGAGTAATGAGATAAAAGGATATATCCAGCCTTTCAAATTTAACCCAGGCATTTCTCCTTTCTGAGAATTCCTCTGGGCATACTCTTCCTCCTCCTATCACCTCAGCAATAATAAAATAAAAATAGTAATACTGGAACTAACTGAACCTGGAAATTCATGAATAGTAAGAAATGTTTGCTTAAACAACTCTGCATTTGTTTCACTTCTGATTGTGTTTTCTGCCGATGAACACCCCGTCATAATGTAGTCTTCACCTTTTGTGCTAATATCTGCAGACAGCTATATGCTGAGACTTCCTCAGATTTTGAATTCCTTTTCCCAGTCCTCCTCTGACTGCACACTAAAGTATTAATGCTATTGTACCTTCAGCATGTGTTTGACTGAGCAGAGCGATGGTGGTACTGGACTGCAAATATAACTGTTATCTGGCACTTCACTTTTGACTTGCAGAAATTCTCAGGAAATAGCAGAAGTCAAAGCGTGATAGCTTATTGCTTTCTGGAGTATGTAAATATTCTTTTTTGTAAAAAAATTATTTGGAATCTGTCTCTATGCTCCACAATGTTGATTAAGTAGTCTTTAGTGGTCCAGAAGAATACAGCCAATTTATAGTAAAAGATCTTGGTTTTCTGTCTCTACTTAGATTTTGCTGGAATAGCTTGCCTCTGTGTGACAATTTTTTTTTTTTTTTTTTTAATGCTACATTCCGGTGTTATCTTTAGTACTATAGGTCTCAATATTTCTCTTCCTTCACCACGTTGAAAGCTCTGGTACATGTAGAAGTCATGCTCAAATGGACACATAATTTCTGCACACGTAAGTATTTTTGAGAAGACGTTTATTGTCTCGGTCTGTACCATCAACTGATTCACAGTCAAAGGGAACGGGAATGTGTCTCAGGGTGATGGCTTATGGACAGTCTTGCTTTGGGAGGGTAACAGTGACTGCTGGAGGTTAAAATTTCAGGAGAGTCAAAACCAGGAGCATATTTGCATTGTTACGGCTGCCTCATTACATAGCCAAGTGGTTTTGCTGGGGCAGGCAATGAAGGCAGGCTAGACAGCAAACACTGGGTTTTGGACTAAACTTGTTTAGTGCTGCCGTGCTTCAGCTTTTGCAGTGGGGTAAGTAGCCCTCAGCAGAGGGGCAGGACAGAAAGGTGGGAATAGAGGCTTTTGAAAGTGATGCAGCTTCTTTCCCTTCAGTTTGGAAAGGCACACGTATGTATTAAACTATTAGATCTTCTCAGTGCAGGGTGAATTAAGCTTTACATGTACCGATAATCATCCATTTCACAAATTGCTGGTTTAGCTTTTAATGCAATTGAAAAGGACAACACAAGTAATAAAAGTCATGGGGGGATGAAGAGCAAAAAACCCCAGCAGTTTTCTGTGTGTTTTTTTGTTTTGGTTTGTTTTTTTTCAGATGTGAACCATGTTGCTAAGCGTATGCTCTAGTCATCTTTAACAGGTTTTACCTCTAAATATTTTATAAAGGACATTGCAGATTGCCTTCCTCCTGCACGGCACTTAGATTCTAAATTATCGTATGATAAATTGCTTATTGTTTGTCTAGGCTTGAAGATTACTACTTCCAATCAGAACTAAATTCAAACATCATCTGTTAAGATAACCTTAATCATAATTTCTGAAGGCAAAATTGACAGCTTTAAGTATATGTGCCTTAAACAACAAAAAAGACATATATGAATGTGGGAGTAGGATTATAGTCTGTCACTAGTGTTATGTACTCAGTCTGGCTGGTTTTCAAACAATGAGCTAAGCCCTCCTATACACAGAGAAGAACAGTATAGGATCAGTGAAGGTTTAATCCTTAATTCATTGAGCAGATAACTAAATTCACGATGACCTTTATTTTTCCCCAGTAAATACTTCTCAGTGTCTGTAGACTTTGAATCAGTTTTTCATACAGGAGGACTGTAATATTTCTCCATTCATCAGAGATTGTCTATCAGTGACAGACATGCAAGAAACCTAGCTTTTCTGATCCTGAACATAACTGCGCATAAGTAATGGATAACATAATTTCAGCTTACATGTTCATTTGAAATATTAAGAGTGATTTCAATATGATTCACTGCTTTTGTTCTCCTCTAACAGATTTGACTTGATTTCCTTTAATTGAGTTTACTCTTCATACACATAAGAAGTTTTTCTAGCATCACCAGATAACTCATGGCGATTCCTGATCTCGGCTCTCTATACATTTTGTATACTTTTATTATGTGTTCATTATCATAGCAGTATTTAGAGACATTTTGAAATGCACATGACCATATACATACTAAAAGTCTTCACAAAGAACTTTGAAGCCATTAGTGTCACTTTGGTAGATAAGTACTTAAGGATTCTTAAATCCAGGGATTATTTGACTGCTTCACATGTTGAGCCACTAAATCCTCATGTGAAATGCAGTATGAAATTTTTGGTGATTATGGATTAGCTTATCACACAGTTTAGCAGCAAACTCATTTGTCCTCATTGAAAGTAGAAAAGAATTAGTAAGTTAAGCAAACAGGAAGACTGACTGATCTTCAGCTGTGGAAGCACAGAAGAAAATGAAAAAAGAGCAAACCCCTCCAGACGCTTAATTTCTGTCATGTCTTAAAGACCTTCTGAGAGGCTGGTCCATAGCTTCCTCCTGAAAGAGTTAAAGCCTCTAGCACAGTTTTGCCTGCGAGGCTGTGAATCCTAATGGAACTGTTGTAAAAACTAGGCCATCTGCAGCAATGACTTTGCTTGTATCGAACCCTTAAAAGCACCATGTGAGCACAACTGCAGGGATGGATTCATCTGGCTTCTCCAGTCTTTTGTATTTCTCCAAATCGTATTGACTAATACATTTTTTGTAGTTTTGTGTACCAGAGGCTGGGGAAGAACTTTCCCGAATCATCTGTTGAAGGCAACTTAAAAATAATATCCTGATTTTAGCTTGACATGCAAGGTAAAGGGAAACTAGAAGATGTGATCTCAGTGTGTTGAACTGAAACCAGGCAGTTCGTGTCTTAACGCAGAAGCAGCTCTTAGAAGATTATGAAAGTTGATAGGGAAATTACTAGGAACATAAATTTTACATAGCGGATTTTTTTCATATTGTATTTAATATAATGCTGTGTTAACTCTTATTTATTCAGTTATTACTGGAATTCCTTTCATATGTCATTACCATTATTTTTTGTAGACTGTATGGTGCTACTCGGTTCAGAAATGCCAGAACATAAATGGCTCTGCAGCCCTAACTGCAGCATCCTGTTGCATTCGGTCTCTTGCGATTGGCCGCAGAAGAACCCGCAAGCGCAGAGGAGCGTGCTGCGAACACTTCTGAAGGGTGCTGAAGTCTGAGCCACTGCCAGCACGCCTAAGCAGAGAAGCCTCGAACCTCTTAGCAGAACGGCAGCATCTCCCGAGTGCAGCTGTCGTAGCACAGGGCTGAAAGGGTCCTCTTGACATCACTAGGCCGTTCCTCTAACAGATTTGTTTTTAACCTTTTCTAAACAAGAAAAAAAAGGAGTTTTTTTTTTTTTAAAAGTTGTTATGCACTCTATTTTAGGGCTAGCTAACCTTATCTGTTAAGAAGTTTTTCCTAGTGTGTAACTCGGTTGGTTTTCTTGTGACTGCTCATTACTGTTTCCTCTCACTGCTGTGGACAGGGAGATCAATTGGCTTCCCTCTCAAATACATAAGTGCTTATGTATTTGAAGACTATTACCATGTATTTCTTCATTCTTCTCTTGACTAAACAACCCCAGTTTGTTCAATGCCTCTTCATCAGACATGTGTGCTAACTCTAATTCCATCCCATGTGCTCCTTTGTAGACTAAGTAATCCATTTTTCCTTTCTAAAATGAAATGCTACATATTTCAATATATTTATCATGTCATACTTTTTCAGTGAAAAAAGGCTATTTTTTAAACTTTGTTCAGAGCAGGGGCCAACTCCTTTTGAATCCATGCTATGACAGTTTTGCATAGTCTCCGAAATCAGAATTCCACAAAAAGTATAATCAAAAGCCTTACTAAATCAAGGCAGAGGGCATACAGTATGCTTCTGTCCATCCGTGAGTTCTCTTATCCTATTTTAGAAAGAAATCGGGATAGTATAATCAGATTTGTCCCTGGGAAATACATACTGGTGTCTGCTTGTCTTTCTAAGTTCCTTTGAGTCAGCAGTACGCAACCAGCCATCTACAGATCCCTGCCATCTGAAGAGATTATGAAAAATAATTAATGTAAGCACGCCATCTCTCAGAGAATTATATTCTCTTTGTGACCCATGTTTGTATTCGCGGCGTTTGCGATATTTCTGGGGTATTTTCATCAGGATTCCTTTTTCAGTCTGTTTCATATAACTGCAGTCATAAGCCTTTTCCCCCCGCGTTCTCCCTGGGCGCCAGGAGCATGCTGTCAGCTTCTTATCACGCAGCTCCCCAGCGCATGTATCAATAAAGCTGGACAAAAGGGCTATACAGCATGCCTGAGTTAGTGGTGTGCCAGTTTAAAAATATGGAGGGTGGAGTGGATGAAGCCCAACGCTTTGGAACAAATTATCTAACATATACTAGAGATTTTTTGGAGCTTATAGTTTGACCAAATGTGGGTGTATTTTCCTGCACATTTAAAAAGCAAGGCTTTTGCAAATTCATATGTCCTGTTCTAAAACATGTGGGCAAGATAGCTATTCAGTGAAAATGTCAGAATTCTTTTTAGCATTAGCAAATATATTTTTTCCAATGTTTTTGAAACAGTTAAAGCCCTTTTTTTTTTTTTTTTTTTTTTAATTGAAACTGGCAAAAATTTTGAGAGCCTGGGGCACATGTCTACTGTTAAAGTGGATGGAGTTAGTAAAAATTTTATGAAACTTAAAAATGGGAATTCTTGGCTGTTAAACTACAGGAGGTTTTAGGCATCAATTTATTTTGTATTGGTGTATTTTGTAATTCATCTCTGGTGTTGGTATATTTTTCCGAAATATTCCAATACCACTGCTGCTATTTACTGCAAGCTATGAGAGGAACAGCTACATAACAATGCAAAGAGGATGAGGAGGTATATATTAGAAGTAATGCTTTCCCTTCTGTGCTACTCAGTAGCACAGGTCTTACCCAGAGTTGTCAGTGCTTTCTGCAAGACAGGGCAGAGATGGACGTGGTGTGGGATGATCTAGCACCATCTCAGGAAACACTTTGTGACCTTCAAGTGATGTGCTTGAATCAAATTGCATGGCCGAGCTCTTTGCAGGATCGTGTTGTGTGAGCAGTGTTCCTGCCATGGTGGCCAGGTCCCTGGACATGTGAGGAGAGATGGGTAAGGTACAGCACCTTCTCCCTGGTGGCTAGATGTTAGGTCAATGCGCCCTACAGAAAACACATAGCCCCTTTCATTTGCCTACACAGTCTAAATCACAAATCAGTGAAAAGGTGCTAGATGAGTTCCTTATCTTTTGTATTAAAAAAAACCAAAACAGTGATTTAGAAAAGTGACAGGCTAATTAATATACAACAGTGGAAAAGTGTGAACCTTCTTTATAGTGTTAGTATAGTGTTTAAATAACAGGTTTTAGTTTCAGTATCTTTAAAAATAACTTGTTATGTCCTTGTTCATGCTCACTAGGTGAAGCTTTTGTTCAAGAATACCTACATTTGTTACCGTATCTTAGAAATGTCTATTTAAACAGGGTTTTTTGAACTTGATTTAACTTGTAGTTAGATTTAACTATATCTTAGTAATTGTGTTGCCATAGTATGACCACAAGGGTGAAATTAGAAGCAGTAAATGCGTAGGCTTTTTTTTTAAACTGCAACAAAAACCTGTTTTACTGTAGATTTTTATACAATTTTATTGACAGGACCTATACTGCAGTACACAATCTAGAAAACAAAGAGTGTGTATGTTCTTTCATTACCTCTTGCAAACACTAAAATTCCGATTATTTTTTTTTTCTTATAGTAAGAAATAAGAAAAAATTTAGCCAGAAGAAAAGGGTCGGTGGAAAGAAGTTGAAATGGTAGTAACCAGTTTATAACTGAGGTAATAGCTATAGCTGAAGTTTAGAATTATTTCTGGAATTAGAGACAGAATTAAAAAAAAAAAGGGTGAAGAAAGAATTAAAAGGATGAGGGTTTGAAGATTTGACAGGAAAAAAGTGACTAATTACGCAGTTGTACAGTAAAGGTTCTGTCAAACCTATGAACTTTGGAATTGGTTATTTATGTTCTCTCTTAACTTGTATTTATACTCTGTTATATTTCTTCAGTAAGACATTGCCATAGTGGCTTGGAGATTTTTTTCAGTCATATGGCTTTGTTGTGTTCTGTGGTTTTGGCTTTTTTTTGGTTTTGTGTGTTTTGGTGTTTTGTGCTGTTGTTGGTGGTGTTTGTTGTGGGTTTTTGTTGTTGTTGTTGGGTTTGGGTTTTTTGAACCTGACTGAATTTTTTGATGAGGAGTTCTACTTGGAATGGAGTGGCTCCCTTGGATAAGGAAGAAAGGCAGATAAAGCTCTCCAAATTACTTCCTCGGTAGCTTGTCTTACTGTTGCTAACTTCTAACTTTTTTTTTTTTTTTTTTAGAACTACCTCAATCAAACCAGCATATTAATGCTATTAGATGTTTTCTTCTGACTCTCTCATCTTAATTTGTTTACTTTGATAGTGCTCTTTAGGTCATATGTTTGGTTTTGGACCGTTTCATACCTTTTTAATGAGAGACCTACATGCATGAAAGCGAGAATGATTTTTTCATATTAATTACAGCTACTATGGTGTAGTACTATCTTATATCAAATTTCATGTTTCCTTCAGTAAATGTTTATATGTATTTTACTATTTTCAGCCGTTGAGGTTGCGCTTATGCTTGCATTTAAAAATAGATAGGTTATTTTACATTGCAGTGCTTTATCCTCTGTGTATTGCGTATTCTGTAACCTGCCTGGCCACAAGAAACGCTATCGTGCTCAGCTTTGAAAGTGCTTGTCACAGGACTCCGCTTTCTGTGAAAGGACCATCCATTCTGCGCAGTGCACAGAAGTCTGTCTTTAGAAATGTACGGTGCTTTTAACTTCTGCTATATTGTCTGTCCATGCAAAACTGTCAATTACTGTCTGCTTTGATCTTTCTTCATTTTAATATTTTTGAAAAATGTGAAATATTCACAGAGCTTTTTTTTTTTATTTGGCACAAAAAAAGTTAAACTTGATTTTTTTTTCCTACTCATTTGTTTTCAAAGTTTATAATATTTGTATTTTCCACTATCTCTTTTGTTGCAGCTATCCATCTGCCAAGTGTGTAATAATCCTTCTCAAAAATATTTGGGTATTTCTTTGAGAATACAAGTTTTATGGTTATTCTCCAGTACACTTGAGTATAGTCCATGGCAGAGTATTATCCCAAAATAAATCTCTTCTGGCATGAATTCAGTTTTTTAATCAATTTCATTGCACCACTTTTCCCATGGAAATACTGTAAGCACCAGTCAAGTAATTGTCCCGAGTACCTTCTGCCTAACTGCAATTCTCAGCTAAAGTTTTGCAGGCATCAGTTTTTCAATTGAATATAATCAACCTACTTGCAGGTTTCCTTTGAATTGGAATCACAGGACTGAGAGCTTGGCGTTTGTTACAAACTGCAACTAAGTCTGTCTCTGTAAATGAAGTCTGGGGGTGGGGGGGAGTTTTTCCCGATCTGACTGAAAATATATAGAGCAGTATTGCTTATGACTGAAAATATGATGACCAAAATAAGCAACTTCTTTTTTTTGTAAGTTGGTAAATGCCTAAGCACTGTTCAGGGCAAGACCTGAAGTAGCACCATGCACGTGATGTGTATGTAGTTAACCAGCGGTTCCTAATTTTGAATCAGTTTCTGGAATTGAAATACAAATTGAAGTAATCTGCAGGTTGATTTTTTTTGTTGTTGTTGTCCAGATCTCTTATAGAACTAAATTCCAGATAGATTTGTGCCAAAGTCTGAGGAATATTGTGTTATTACTACTCTATTTACTGAGCAGCTCTTTTTCACTCTGATTTGCTCTGCACACCGTGTTACCCTTCTTACCGAAGGCAGATCTCATAGAGGTTTTGTATATATTGTTCTGCAAAGATATATGCAGAAAGCTGAGGGAAACCAGAATTTTGTAATCATATTCCTATTGATTTTTTAGTTAAGTACACAAAATAACATGGCTTGGTAATATACTATGCCTTTTGCCTTACCAGGACACCTTTATTGTTGCGTCAGTTACACTCTGCATTAGGTCATAGGACCCCACTTCTAACTTGTTGACTTCTAATCTGACCAACCGTGACAGAATACAGAACGCGAATAAAGACATTTCACAATTCATCTTTCTCGTAAAGGAGCTGGTTGCTATCAGACCTTTCGTCTCCTACGATGAAAATGGAATGGAGCCACTTGGGTGTTCAAGTGAGAAAAAGCACCAAGATCTTGAGTTTTATGCCTTCTTGGGCTGTGCACTCCAGTTGTCTGCTCTTTTGTTTGGCTAGCAAATAAATATTATAACCTGGCTCAAAACCCTTGATACCTGTTCATTTTATGCTTGGTACATTTAAGCCCTATCTTCCTCTATTAAAAGGCAATAATGCACTTTCTTCCTTTTCCGTAACCTCATTATGTTGTTGCTAAACCAAATCAGTTGTACCAGTGCTGGTCTCCTGAGGCTGCTATGAGAAAGCATTTTCTGAAGAATTTCAAGAATGAGGCCCGGGGAATAGGCTACTTCGGTGAGAACGTACAGTCTTCCAGAGATTTACTATGTTAATGGGTTTGGGGGAGAAAATAGAATATTTTGGTGAATTTCTAATGTTTTCTGTCAGATATGTTTGTAACAACTTTGGAGATCTTCCACACTAGTCAGCAGCCTTCTGAAGACTTTTAATTCCCATGTTCAATTAAGCACAAAAATATTTTGCGTTATTTGCACGCATAGTCATGGCGTTAGGCACTACTTTAGTTCTGTTAAAATTAAAGTTTAACTTAGGTAAGACCAGATATTCATTGAGATAAACTTTATAAAAGGTATCACATAAAGCTTTAGAATGAATCACTATTTAAAGCTATTTACTTTTCTTAACCGTGCTTTTAATGGCAAGTAGATCCACTTGGCAAAAAAAGAATCCACTCTGCTTGTCTGAACTGTTCCTTCAGAACTGTGTTTCTCCTACCTCGGTCAGGAAAGATCAAATGTATTTGCTGTTATGTGCAAATCAGACACATAGAAGTGCTTAAAATACATCTCACTAAGACGGGTAAGGTCAGAAAAGAGTATAATCTTGTTTGTAGTAGTGATCATGAGACAGTCTCAAAAGTTTTGTACAAAATGAACAGTATTCTGTAACGTGTTAAATTTGGTATGAGTCCTGCCTTACTGATGAACTACTAAACCCAACATTTTCTATTTAACTTGAATACAGTTTTTGTAGACCTAAAAAAAAAAATAAATCCATTTTTCCTTTCCATTTTGATGATCTTTAAAATCCATAAACTAAAATCTGTTTCATTAAAAGTAATTTTCTTGTGCAGAAGTTGAGAAAATGAAGTCTTAAAGCAGTTCTCGATCAGATATAAAGAAAGAATAGATTTGGGGCCTGTATTAGTTAATCAAGAAAACAGGGCGAAGTAGTAAAAGGTGAGGATGTGAAAAAAACCTGCTATTTTCAAAAGTTAGCTGAACCATATTGATTCCAGAGTAGATAATGCAGTTGTACTTAGGCAGGAATACTAACAGTTTTTATGTGTATACATGCCAATCCATACCATACAGGGGCCTAAAAGGGTTCAGGTTAAGAGCTATTGGGGCCAGCACAAGGTTGTCTGTAAGAGAAGCCTTCATTTTTTCCTAATTCTGTGAGCATAAGGTATAACAGGACTGCTTAGAGATTTCATGAGATAAATGTCTTAATTTCCCCCTAAAACCCCAAAATAGATTTCTAATCATGTTTCAATACAGCAGCCCTTAAGTCTTGGCATCTTATTGGCTTCTTCTATAAATGTTGCAATTTGGGACAACTTTTCTACGTTTTGTAGATGTGTACTTTCAAATCACAAGTGAAAGCATGCTTATAATTCCTTTTGTATTTTGTTTCTCTCATCATGTGAGTTAATTTTGTAATTTTTATCAAGGAAAAACTGTTTAAAGGAATAGAGCTCACTTTAATTTTACAGCTGATCGTTACAGGAATTATCCTGATAGGCGCCACGCAGGAGCAAGGCCAACCTCCTGCTATATTTGGAAGGAGAGGTTTCTGCAACTTGCAAGCAATTCTTTAATTCTGGCATTTGAATTTCCTGCTGCTTCCACAAGGAAGTAGGTCTTTGCTTCACCGGCCTGAGTGTGAGAGGCATATAATAGAAGAAACGTAATTTCTCATTCCCTGTGAAAGTGCTGTAGTAGGTCTGTGCTTGGGGTTTTGTTTGTTTGTTGTTTACTCTGCATTTGGTATAGTTATAAGAAAAATAAGGCCGTAACTGTTTGAAAAGAGTTTGCAATCAAAGTTGCAGAAAGATAACTTAAATGAGAAGAATATCTCCAATGTTCTTGAAATCCTTTGGTTTTGTTGCACTATTGGCTTGTTTCTTCTGGCACAAAGGGAGAATGCCTAGGTGAAGGTGATGTCACTAGGGAGTAAAGAGAGTTCCATATTAATGGGGATATCACATGCCAACCCAAACACAAATATAAAACTGAAAAATATTAAAGCAGTTATTCATGAGTTTTCTTTTCCAGTGGAGTCCTCTAGGGATCATTTTTTAACCCTAGCTGGTTTTTTTAGTAGTGGCCTGGAACTATATGTAAAATCATCACTGCACTAGCATCTAGAGGCTGTGAGGACTGAATCTTTTACTAAATTGAGTGCTGGCCAATGATTAGCATTTCAGTACAGAAGCAGGAAACCTTTCCTGGGAAACAGTGTCTCAGAAAGGGTTTTTTATTTTTGCAAGGGGCAGCTCTTCAGAAAAGAAAATCACTGTCCATGGAAGGCCTATAGCCAAAAGGGCTAATGGGACTTTTGAGCCTTTGTGTTTGCTGTTGTTACAGTGCTATTGGAAAGATGAGTGCTGTTGTATTGTCAAGTCAAGGAAAAAAGCTGAAATATTGATAGGGTTCCATTAAGCCTTTCTTATAGTGCTATACTGAAGTAGTTCTTTCGAAATAGCTCATCAGAATTTATTTATTTTTTTTTTAAAAAGGTGATCCGATATCAAAATCTATGGCTATCTAATGGCTATCTAAGTAAAGTAATAGCTTTCTATTTCTTAAACTAATGGACAAAGTACTATAAAACAAAAAATTAGAAACTGAAGCTTGCACAAAATGTTGATACTATTTACAAGATCTATGGGGAAAAATTCACCATCTCTGAAAACTGTTATACCAGGATTTAGTGGTTTTTAAATAATCATTAATTAAACTAACCATATTTTTTTTTTTTAAGTCTTGTGTGTTTTCTTGGAGAACTTTCAGATAATCCTACCAATTCCTTTCCTTTTCATTAGCTATGCTTCTGAAGGTTATTTCTTACATGTCTAACTTGAGAGGGGAAAAAAAAAACTAGCATGAGTATAGGCATCTACAATTTACTTAATTGTTTATGTTCCTCTTTTCACAATATTTACAACTGCAAAAGGCAAGTAAAATAATGGTATTTAATGGAAGCAGTCTTCAAAGGCATGATTGGTGGTATCATTAAACCTCATATTATTTCATAAACACCTTCATAAATCAATGTTATTTGTGTAGTGGGATGAAATTGAAAAATTTCAACACAATGACTTACTGTCATTCAGGATGTATTTATTGGCTAGCCTAGGAGTTATACTCAGCCAAGTGGCTGCATTTGAAACGTTTAATGGGATTAATGTTGGACTCGATCTATGGTTGGACTTGATGGTCTTAAAGGTCTTTTCTGACTTAAATGATTCTATCATTCCACGATTCTGTGTTGACCTGTTCACTTCATAATGGAAAAGGCAGTTAAGGTGATCTGAAAAAATACCTTTAGAAAATTAGGATTTGTAAGCTTTCATGATATACTGATGGTATTGAAGAGAAATAGGGTTCATCCTTGACGGCTCTTTTCTCCCATGTTTAGTGTGTGTCTCTTTCTTGACAAGGGAAAAAAAAAAAAGGATTGGTTAATTTTCTCCAGTTTTGATGAGGCTTTTTAGTGCGTTTGTTAATATAAGAATACTTGATGCTGGTTTTTGTTTTGTTTCATTTTTTCTTTAAGAGTCTAAGACAAAGTCAGAGGTTATCCAGTTTGATTCTGATCAATACGAATATATTGAAATATATGAAACTGAATACCCTTTGTATTTGTTGAGGTATTACAAATAGATAAGCAAACTTCTGTTACTGAAATAATTTATTGTTTCTTCATTTTTAAGTATCTTTTGTTTCTGGTTTCTCATAATTTAATGGAGTAATTATCTGACATTAAGTTTTCTTTTGTAGATTGCAGCTGCCAATCAGAGTAAGCTTATTCTTTGGCAGTAAGTACCTGTTACATCCATTGAGTATTGAAAACTAAATGCTCTTCAAAACTGAACTGGTTTATCCTTGATACTGTAGAAATATGTTTTCACATTAAACTTAAATGTCATGAAAACCATTGCAAGCTTTTCTTCATATTTTATGTGATTAAAGATTCTAATTATGATAATGCCATTGACAGAAACATTTGAGATTTACTGGGTTTTCAGTCTGTATAATGTGTTTTATGAATGACATTTGATTTTAATTAGTGATGTACGGTATGTGAAGCTGAAGGCTTTACAGAAGTTTTTTTACAATTAAGAAGGTATTTTTATCAAGCAAACCGGTGATTACATGAGTAGTTGGTAAGACCTACATGTTGTTGATACTGATTGTGGACATTATTATATAGCATATCTCTATAAAGCTGATGCTATTGATTTGACTTACATAGTAGCTACTTCTATTTTATGCTAAGGTTTATGATAGATTAAATGGGCAATAGTTACTGGGCTGTTCTTTTTGAAAATAGCACTAGTCCATCCTTGCTAAGGGTGCTTCCACTGTTGGGTTAACAATGCATATGGACTAGCTGTAAAATTTTCCTCATCTACAATTAGGAGCAAATGAAATGCTTTTTTTTTTTTTTCCCCTCCTTTGCTTAATAGTGAAGAAATGATCAACTGTATCTGTATTTCACAGAATGAGGCATAGAAGAATTTTTCCTTTATGTTTCTAATAGCCAAAACCTGGAGGCATCTGAGAGCTGGCTTCATTTAGAGTCTTTCTAGACTGGCATAATGTTAAGCATGCATTAAATTGTGCATACTGATTTAACGATCAGAAAAGCTCATCATACTCTAGCTCCATCTTTCCTGCTTGCTCTGCCAGGAAGCTATGTGATGATGTAGTACAGCTGGCTATTCTGGCTTTAAGCCATGTAGGGATTTGCCTACATAACAGGAATCCCCAGCTTCCCCTCAGAAAGAACACTTTCCAAGGCAGAAGTGCTAAAATAAAAGGCAGGATCTGATTAAACCATAAACTTTAACTGCCTTTTTCTCCAATGTGAGAAATATTTATACTCATGCTATACTCATTTCCATGCTCATGCTAAGTGCCAGAGGAATATTTTGTAGGGAAAGAACAAATAGATGCAGTTCAAGTAGAAAAAGAAGTGTATTCTGTTTTTGCTAAGTGTGTGCATGTCTCTTATTGCAGATCCAAATATCCCTGAAGAAGCAAGGTCTGTGTAGCAAAGTTCTAGTTGGAAAGGTACAGATTCTAGAAAGCTCCCCTACGGAGAAGAGAGGAAGGAATAAAAATAATTTCAGTAAACAATTTAGTGACCCAGTTGATGATATCAGCCACAAGCTGTTTGTGCGCCAGAGCTGGGTAAGCATTGGCATGCAACAGCTAATGCCACCAAAACTAGCAGATCACAGAACTGTACTCTGACACACTAGCAGAGAATGAATTAACCTGTTAAATTTGAATCATGAGGGAAGATCACACTACTAGCGCAACAGCTAATGTGCTCTGAGATTACTTTGCTGTGACTCACTCTTTCCAAGCAGAAGCAGCATGGTGTTAAGGAATCTGTTTGAAATGACACAGAAGAATATACAGTAAGAGAGAGCAAAAGGGAGTAATTTTCTTTTAAATTGAGGCAGTGCCTCATAAAAAAATTACACTCTTTTTTTATATGTATCACTTAAATTGTTGTTAAAATTTGAATGACAGTGTGTGTTGTTTGCATTACCGTAAATTTCTTTGGTAATAAAGTGATTCATCTTGCTACACACAGTGATTCCAATACAGATGCAAGAAACATTCTTTTTTGGCAACAGTAATAATTATGCGGTAGGGTCCATAATTACTGACCATAATTACTGACAGTGTATCACTGCTTAAGAAATTGATTGTTAAAGCCATCCAGAACATTACAAAATATGTCTTTTTATATATTATTCTATATCACCCATTGCTGTGTCTCACTACTGTAGACTTTGGTCTAATAAACACATCTATTTAGGAAGAGCTACAAAGAACGCTTCTCAGAAACCTTGCAAGAAGCATAGCAGACATATTATGTAGCATTGCTCTGTTCTGAACACAGCGTCGTTGGTGCTGTAGCCCAGTGCCACTGCCTGCTCCGCTGGCACAGAGTATCCATTTCAGAATCATTAAGAAGTAGAGTCCTTTCTGCTGGTGCCTATTTAAAGACCTATAGCACCTTCTGAGGCAGCAGAAGCTTACCGCGATCTGCCTTAACTTCCTATTAAATTAATACGTAACCTGTCTGACCAGGAACAGTTATGCTGTGTTGCAGATCTGGAAGAACTGTCCTTGGTGGACTAATGAAATTCTGCATTTCTTGATAGAGCGACACTTACACTGAAGCAAAGCATGTTCTGTGAGCTTGGGGAAGTTTTTAAACAAAAGGCCCCTTTAAGCCTTAGCTATTCCAGTCAAATATGGGGAGTATCCTGCTAATCAAAGGACCTTCTTTGTGGGCTCGTATATTGAGATTTAGATAAGAGAGAGACTTGCTGAGTGTGACATCCTTCTTCGAGTGGCACAGATTTTGATGGGGAAAATTCCTTGGAAGTTCATGGCGCTCCCAAGCAGCAGAAATGTTTAGATTACTTATTTCTTTCTAGCACAGTCGGAGAGAGGTAATATATATCACTAAGAGACTAAGATTTGTAAGAACGTGCTGCAGAGTAAATTGTGCTGTCAAGCAGAGAAATAGTGTAGTAAAAGAGACTCTCTATGCTGATCTTCTGAGGATCTTTGATCCTGTGTACAGCAATCACAGAAGATCTGGTGACGCTGTACAGACATGAGGCCTTAGTACTTTTCATAGCAAACTCCGTTTATTTAATTTTCCTTGGCATTGAAACCACAGATATTTGGGAGGGAGGGGTGTTCTGTTGTGTTTTTTTTTTTTCCACCTTACATTTTTGGTGGAGGTGAATATTAATGTATATTTGTAATATTCATTTATGTGAATATCTTCGTTCATAAAGATTTCCCAGCTATTTTGGGGATTATGTTTTTTCTTCTCTGGTGTGTTTCCATATAGTTCATTTTGACAGTAAAGGCAGCAGTCTCTCAGAGGTCATGTTGTATTGTTCTTGGTGGAACAACTTGAGGCATTTGAACAGAGAGTAGCAAAAATTTCTGGCATTAACTTCTGAATGTATCTGCAGGGTCTGGCTGGGATGGACTTAGTGTTCTTCATAGCAGCCCGCATGGTGCTGTTTTTTGGATCTGCGACTAAAACAGTGTTGATAACACCCCAGTGTTTTGGTTATTGCTGAGCAGGGTTTGCGCAGCATCGTGGCCGCCTTTTTTTCCTCGCTCCGCTTTGCTGCGAGCAGGCTTGCGAGGGGCGAGAGGCTGGGAGGGGACACAGCTGGGACAGCTGACAGAAGGATATCCCATGCCATAAAGCATCACACTCCGCAATGAAACCTGAGGGCTGGAGGGGGAGTCATTGCTCGGAGAGTGGCTGGGCATCGATCTGCTCGTGGGAGGTAGTGAGTGATTGCTACTGCATCATTGTTGGTTGTTTGGTTGGTTTGGTTTGGCTTGGTTTCCTTCCTTCCTTCACTTACTAAACTATCTTTACCTCAGCCGATGAGTTTTTCTCACTCTTGCTCTTCGCATTCTCTCTCTCCATCCCACTGTGGGGGGTCAGCGCGCAGCTGCGTGGTGCTTAGCTGGTGGCCGGGGTGTAATGGCTTTATGTGGCAAGGTTTTGGTAGCGGGGGGGCCACAGGGGCGGCTTCTTTAAGAGTTGCTAGAAGCTTCCCCTGTGTTCGATACAGCCAATGCCAGCTGGCTTTTAAGAACGGACCCCACCACTGGCCAAGGCCGAGCCAATCAGCGACGGTGGTATAGCGCCTCTGGGATAACAGATTTGAGAAGAAAAGTACTGGGGGCAGAAGCCGCAGCCGGAGAGGAGTGAGACCATGTAAGAGAAACATCTCTGCAGACCCCCAGGCCAGTGAAGCAGGA
>JAVKLA010000021.1:23415353-23429766 GCA_034782735.1 Sagittarius serpentarius | reverse complement strand
GCCCGGGGAGGACCCCACGCCGGAGCAGGGGGGTGCCCGAAGGAGGCTGGGACCCCGTGGGAAGCCCGCGCCGGAGCTGGCTCCTGGCAGGACCTGTGGCCCGTGGAGAGAGGAGCCCACGCCGGAGCAGGTTTGCTGTCAGGAGTTGCGACACCGCGGGGGACCCGCGCTGGAGCAGTCTGTGCCTGAGGGACTGCAGCCCGTGGGAGGGACCCATGCTAGAGCAGGGGAAAAGTGTGAGCTGTCCTGCCCCTGAGGGGGAAGGAGCGACAGAGACAATGTGTGATGAACCAGCCATAATCCCCATTCCCCGTCCCCCTGTGGCACTCGGGGGGAGAAGGTAGAGAAAATCGGGAGTGAAGCTGTGCCCAGGAAGAAGGGAGGGGTGGGGGGAAGGTGTTTTAAGATTTGATTTATTTCTCATTATCCTACCCTGATTGGTAATAATGGTAAACTAATTGGTAAACTTAATTTTCCCCAAGTCGAGTCTGTTTTGCCCATGACAGTAATTGGTGAGTGGTCTCTCCCTGTCCTTATGTTGACCCACGAGCCTTTCGTTATATTTTCTCTCCCCTGTCCAGCTGAGGACAGGAGGGACAGTGCAGTTTTGGTGGGCACCTGGCCTCCAGCCAGGGTAAATTCACCACAACAGCCCTGAAAACAACAACAAAAAAATTCTGCAAGGAGCTTAAAAACAAAAAAAGAGAGCGTTAAAGAATGAGGGCAAATGTCCTTTAGATGTCCTTGTCACTTTGAGGACATGGACATGAACATACACAAGTCCCATCTTCACATTCGCAGTCTTCCCACTGCAGCAGAATTTTTTCTTTTTTATACCAATCATCCTTTCCCTTGCCCCTTTTCCTTTTTTTTTTTTTTTTACTCCTCTTGACGTTTTGCAGAGTCTCAAAGTTTTTCAGGTAACTGTAGATCTGCCATTTACTTTAATATTAATGTAGGAGAGCTGTTTTAACCAAGAGTCTCCCCAACAGGGCAGAAATCATTTTGTGGTTTTTGGTTTGTTTGGTTTTTATTTGATCCTGCAGTAAAGGAGAAATGGAAAAAATGCTTCATAAACAATTATTACGCTCTTTACCAACTTTGCCATATTTTTATGTTGACTAAAGGTTGTTTTTCAGACATTTCAGAGAATTACTATTCACTTTAGTACCTTACTGAATTAATACCTACAGTGTTGATTAACTGAAAGCTGAATACACCACATCTGTTCTCTTGATATATTTCAACGTGTAAACATTGATAATTGGCTGTTGTGGATCAGTATTTTAGTGATTAGACCTACACAGCTGAGAATCTGATCAATACTTTTTAGCTCTGAAAAGAGGAAAATTAAAAAAAAACAAACCAAAACAAAACCAAAGCCAACCTAAAAATGTTTAATAAAAAAATTGCGAGCACTTGGAAGTCCACTGGTATATGCGAATGGGACACTCGTGGTTTGTGACTTTCAGATGTGCCCAGCAAAGCATGGGTGGGATGGCATGTATTAACAGCAGAGAAGAGAAGAGAATGTACGCTTGGGGAGGGCAAGGCAGGCAGTGGTCTGAGGCCTGTTAAGAAGCCATCTTTCTGTTAATTAGTGTAAAAGCCTGAGCTTCTAGAGCAATATGAATCGGATTTGTTTGCTTGTTCCTCCAATGGCTTCTTGCCTACACCCTCGCCCTCCCAAAGTCAAGCAGGCCGGTTGTGATGGCTGGCATTAGAGCCCATCCAAGAACTAAAAGCGCAGGGTGAGCTGGCAGTTGTTCTCAATAATAACAACCAAATGAGTTGTCGTAAGTCAGGGAAGGCATGATGAGAAATAAAAAAAGGAAGTAAACAGTAGCTTTCCCACAGTGCAGAGGGAAAGGCTTGAGGCAGACAAGCTTTTCTCATGACATTTTGTGGAGCTGCAGCCAAATAAAGACTCCATGTTCGAATTTAAAGATGAATACTTATAATGCAAGTCAAACAGAAAGAGTGTTAGTCCATGTCATTGCTTTTGGGGTACGTTACATTAAAAACATTCTTGGGCAGTACAACTCCAGCGACGACATTCAGGGATGCTATCTTGGTTTGGCTTGTGGCAATCCCAAATGGCAGTTAAAATGTAAAAGCAAATAATAGAGGTTGTGGAGGAAAGGATGGCAGAAAATAGTGTTACTTTATAGACAGACATTATATAAAAATATCACGGAAGTTGTATTGTAGTATGTGTTGGTGACACTAGGAAAGATCAAGCCCAAGTTAATTTGGGTCGTGTAAGTTTATCTTTAAGGGAATGCAATTTTGGCTTGGTGGGTGGGAAAATTACAGAAGGGTGACTTTCTCTCAATAAAAGTGGTGGATACCTTTTTACAGAGAAAGCACCTGGTGATAGAAAAATACAAAAACATAGTTAGTGCTGTTAGTGGCAAAGTTACTTTTCTGTCAAGATCTTTTTCTAAAACCAAGAAATTTCATTCTCTGTTCTTCAGGAACTTTAAAACTAATCAAAAGAAATTTACAAAAAGCTCAACTTAAGAAACAAAATGAACCTCCCAAAACACACCACGTTGCAATTGTTCTTTCTAACCTGTTCTGGTATAGAAAGATGATGCAATCCATTGAGTTTTTCTTTCAATATAGTTGTTTATATTAAAGATTTTGTTTTAATATATGTTGCGGAAGAGGTAAATGGGACTGCTAGTCTATTCAAAGTATCTACGAAGCATACTTTAGGTGTTTTGTTGACATTAATGTTTAAAACTACATTAATATTAAAAAAATGCACACTTTTGAATATACTTTTAAAATATAGATTGTATGCTACACTTCTCAGCCTGACATTTTTTCAGAGAAGTGTAACAAATGCGTATTAAAGTGCAATGTTTAAATGCTGTGTTTTAATCTTCATTCCTCCCCTTTTTACTGTATTTCTACCATTACTTTGTGGGACAGTGCTTTAGATGCATAAAATAAGTCATCAACAGCTGAAAGATACAATAGCAAGTATCATTAAGTTTTATGTAAGAAATGTACCTTTTTAATTCTGAATTTATTTATTTGCATTGGGATTTTTTGTTGCTAAAACCTTTTTTGACTACCATTTCAGACAAGATAGCAGGTATCTCTAAATGGAAGGTAATTTTTTTTTTTTTTTTACAGAAAATATATACTACAATTTAAAAGTTATGTCCTTGACAACATAAAAATGTGTAGCAGGTAAAAGTATGTTGAGCACTAAGGGAACTTATTTCATAACTTTAAGTTGTTTAAATACAACATCATGTACTTCTGCAAAGGATTTTTTTGAGTATTACGTGTACTCATAATGTCTAATCCTCTGAAACTTCCCTCATAAAACCAGACTTTTTGATGTAAGTAGTCTTTCTCTCAGCTTAAACGGCCTATCTAGATGCAAGAGTTTAGGTTTCATAGGCCTGCCTCTTCATTTTACTAGCTTCTGTTACAAGCTGTTGATCTTCAGTAAAGCTAAGAGCTCATCACATCTGGGCATACGTCAAATCTGCGAAGTTGCTTAAGTCTCCTGTTTCCGACTTAGGTATACCTACTACTTGAAACCTTCTTCACAGTCTTTTTACTGCATTCATTTTTGTTGACCAGAGAGTAGCCTGTATATTAGGTTAAAACGTTGTTTAAAATAAAATGTCTGAGTTTGGTGCTCTGACAATTAAAACAGGCTATTTCATACATTAAGAAATCTCTTCACAGATTTACTGAGGATAATATCAATATCAGAAACTACTGAGGGCTCATTTTGTGTAATCATTATGTAAGTAGCTAAATTGCAGGAAAAACAGCTCTTGGTAAATGTTCCAGTTTAGTATTCCATCTCAGAAATGTTTAGACTACATTAGATAATTGTGGTTATTTTTTTTTCTGTAGTGCTTACTGTGGAGGGTTTAACTGAACAACCTAGTAAAAAATACTTTGTTGTTGCAGATGAGCTTTTATGAATACAGAATTCAGGAAATTCAAGATTGTGGTTCCCACAGCAACCATGACTTGTTTCTTGGCTTCTATTTAGGGTTTAGAATTACTGGGCTAAATGCTGTTCCCAGTCCCCCTGACTTTTCCCATGTTGATATGAAAGCTGAGATGAGAACTTGGCTCAGAATTTGTGGGTAACTTTTTTGTCTGAATATGTTTCTACTTCCAATTTGTCCAAGATATAATTGTGTGGGAATAATTATTCCATCTTTTTAATCTTTAAAATAATTTTTCAAGACTGTTTTCCAACATTCATTAAAACTTACATGGTCCAACTTTGTACAGACATTATCCCTCATTTTATTCCTGCTGGGTATATATGGTAAGTATTGTCATAATTTTTTGATGGAGAATGTGCACAGAAATTAAATGTCTGGAAAAAAGTCTCCCTTCTGATGGAGGATGTACAGTGACTCAGATACTTGACTCCTAACTTGCCTGCAGTGATGATGCAAGAGGAAATTTAATCTGTGAGAGTGGGTCTTAGTAAGCTTTGAGGAAGGTCCTCAGTCGCCTGCAGCTGTCTTAGGATACTCAACTTAGTTTTTATAAAAACTTTTGTTGAGCAATTAAAAACAAATCCAATGAAAAGGAAAACACTTTCTTCATGGTGTCAACTATCTTCTGCCACCATCAGGTACACCTCTTAAAATGTGTTCTGACATGGTCATTGCAATACCTTAATATGCAAATTTTCAAATACTGTATCTAATGATGAGCAGCATGTGTGTAGGGGAATCAGGCATTTTGATTGCTTGTTTAAATTTAAAATATGAGATGTTGCTCTGGTCTCCGGGATGCACCTGCCTATTTGATAACACATTTTGAGTCTCGACAATTGTGAGTCAAGCACAAAAGCATTTGAATGTTTGCTTTGTATCACGTTGTGGGGTTTTTGAACTACTGTAAGGAATGTTGTGGGCTTTTTTGATTTGAATGGTAATAAAAATGTTTCTATAGGCCTTCTACTAAAAATAGAAGTCACGTCTAGTTTAAAACAAACATGGTAACATTTCAAGTAAAAAACTTTTGCAGGAAAGGATAGCATATAAGTTACTGAAAAGCAGATACTTAAAAGGAATATTCAGCTGTGGCTGTAACAATACTACTAGTTTCTCTCTACCATAACCTGAAATGAGCCCACTGTTTTCTTCTGTTTTCCCTTCAGACATAGGAAAGGACAAAGACACATACACAGATGATTCAGAACATGGAAATTACGATGCTCGTACAGATCAGTCATTGCTTATTCAAAACAAGCTTACCAGAGAGAAAACAGAACCTCGGACTAAATCATCTTTAAAGGTAACAAACACAAAAATTTATTAAATTGTATCAGTTGTCAGAATGTGCTTAAATATTTTTAAAATATAATTTTTAAGGGATTAGATAAGTTGCAGCTTAAATAGGCATCTCATGATAAGAAATTTAGGTGGCTCCCATGTTATAGTTTGACCTACAGTATCAGTGAATGGAGTTCTCTGTACCAAAAGCGACCAAAATTACATAGAATCAAGGATTCTAATGATTCATATCGACTCATCGTAGAGCCAGTAGCCTTCTTTCAAAAAAATTTATATTGCACAGAATTTAGGACATAAGGTTCCCAGCATGGAGTGAAATTCATGTCAGTTGGGAGGCCTCAAGAAATTATGAGAGTTTAGAAGGACTAAGTTCATCTAGCAAATGATCAGTCAAGAGTGATCTAAAGTGTATGATTCTCCTTCTAAGCAAAATCCAAATGATAGCTAGACACATTGAATAAAAGATAAAATTCAGTTATGTATAGGAGAGTGTAGGGGTATTTCTAGGAACCTCAACTAAAGCACTGTAAAAGCCATCTCACCAGATAAAACTGACATTATCTTGCTGAGTAATTACCTAATCACAGTATTCATCACAATGCGTTTTCTACAGCAGATCATCTGCTATAATGCCGAAGAATTATGATGGATTTTCAGTTAAAAACACGTTGGGGTTTTTTTTTGTTGTTGTTCTCGCTGGGAGACCCTTAATTCTCCTGTCCATTTAAGCATAATTGCTCGTAAATGTATGACAAATGACGTATACCTCAAGAAGTTCTGAATAATTTTCTTCTTCAGGCATTGGAAGTAGTGTATTCTGCGGCACAATTTTTTTAGCAGCGATTCTCTGATTTTTTGGTATATAAAGGCACGAATAATCCCATGCTACAATTCTGGAAACGCTTAAATTGATTTAAGGTTCTGTGCTTTACATACGGTATACTCTTCAGTAGGCCACTGTACAGTTCTCATCCATTATGCCTGTGGCACTTTGTGATTTTAGCATTGAATGCATGTTTCACAAGAGTCGTGTAACTGTTGTAAAGTTTGTTCTCTCAGTTTGTTCTCACTGATCATCATTACTACAGGATTCTGGAACATAGGTAGCAGGTTGATGTGATCTCTGAGACTTCATTTCATGGGATGCTTTTAGAAAAAAACTTGCATAATAATAACTATCTAATAACTTTTAGATAGGTTTACAGGTAATTGTATTTACGGATTGGAAATCTGCAACATGAAAATGGAACTTTGGTAATGACAGAGAAGGGTTATATTTTAATCTAAACCGTTGCAATGAGAATTTTTTGTGTTCACGGATGTTTTGTCTGTTTCTGCAAGGCTAGCTGAATTAAGACAGAAATAATAATGGATTTTCTTGTTTGATTTTGTTGTTTAGGTAGACAAAGCCTTTTATTTTAAATGTGGCCTAAAAGACAGAAAAAATAATGCAGAATTTGCAGAATTTAGGCTATGTTATAGAGCATTAAATATTTTTAATAATAGGTAAGACCACTACCAAAAAAGTCTAGTAACAGATAATGTCTATCTAGTAACAGGCATTTCATTGTACTAAAGCAAAATATTTTTCATATTTTCATGTAAAATACAAAATGACCACGAGTGTGTTTTCTCCAGGCTCTGCATTCAGGGCTGATATAAAGTTTACAGACAGCCAGTATGCTAACTTTGAAAGAAAGTTTGAAGAGAAGCCTTATATTTGTATTAACTTTAAACAGAAATGCACTTTTTATGTCTCAGTCTTTGTGTGTCCTGACCTACTGAACAAAGTGCTTCAGAGTTTAAAAACAGTCTTCTGAAGCCACATCTGGCTTTTAGCCTTGACAACTCCTTTTATCACAGCAATTACTTTGGAAACTTCCTTCTGCTTTTATACTGTTTTTGCAAATGAGGCAACCGAGCAAGATTCTCCTGTTTACTGTTTGCCTGCCTCCACAGAAAAAAGGCAGAAGGGACTTAGATTAGTCTTATATTAGAAAAGAAGGTTACTATTTTGCCTTTGGATTATTGTACAAGTCTTTGTGGCAATTAGTAGAAGATGTCTAAGGGAAGCTTCTTCCCAAAACGGATATAAAACTAGCAAAAGGAGGCTTTTAATTCTTTTTGAGACTTGATGAAAGCACAGAAGACTGATCTGCAGCTTTACAGCCGGTAAGTACTCTCATATATTTGGAAAAGAAACTGATCTATCATGATAAAAGAAGTCTCCTCAGTCTGACCAGAGAAAGAAAATGAGAAAGACTGCATTGGCAAAGCATAGAAGGATAAAAGTGTATTCTTCTCTTCTTGTTAATGATTCTAACTTAGGCTTGTTTTGGAAGGGTTGTTTTACACCTGAGAGACTCGGCAAAAAATTGCCAAAAGAGTTATTTGCAGTTAATGCTTGGTACTGTTATCTGTCTCAGTGATGAGCTACTTGAATATTTCAGCAATAACGAACTTGTCTCGCTGACATAATGAAAGCCAACACACCTTTTTTTCCAGAAATTGTTTAGTGTTTCAGATCACATATGTGATGTGTCACTTTCCATAAATCTGGTTTGTATTGCTGCAGTTTTAAAGCTTTAGAAACATCATATATCTTTGATACAGCATCTGGATGCCAACATTCCTCTTGATAGTCATCTACTTTTCTGATTTCCTTGATTATGATTTATAACGCATCATCTCCTTTAGTGTAGGCTGTTATCATTTCAGAATCCACAGATTTCACACTGAAAAATTGTGAGTCGTTCAGACCCATTAAAAAGCTGTCTTCATTATCCATCTCTGCCGTCTTTTCACCACCAACTGCTGTTGAGATTGTGTAGAAAGTATGACTTTATGTATGTGATCCTGCCAAAGGATCTCATGCAGAGGAATGATGCCAACAAATGGCTGCCGAGCAATGTATGGAATGAGTAGTATCTGCTATTGCAAGGGAAGTGTAGGGAATGAGAAGGCCCCTGAATGGAAGGTTGATACTTGAAATGTTCTAGTTTCACTAAGAAAGGAAAGCAGGCTTAAACAGACTTGTATGACTTGAATGGAGGGCAACATTTGTCCAGAGACGAAGTCAGGAGCAGTGAATCCTTTTCTGTACCAATTACTATCACGTGTATAGTG
Organism: Sagittarius serpentarius; assembly: GCA_034782735.1. NCBI lineage: Eukaryota > Metazoa > Chordata > Aves > Accipitriformes > Sagittariidae > Sagittarius > Sagittarius serpentarius. Next base: position 23,421,343 of record JAVKLA010000021.1, on the reverse strand, counting down.
GCAAGATACAAATATTTGAAAAATTACTCTTCCATTTCCTTTCGTTCATTACATTACTGTTGCTTTCTTTCATCTGATAAATTTTTTATCTAGGTAGTGTATTTTGCTGTCTGGCAAGGTAAAGAAAGAATTTTTAGAACAAAGTTCACATAGTATCACTATGGGTTCAGGAACTATAAAGAAATGCTGCCTATACGGTAGCCTAGTTTACTGCCTTTTTCTGGTATCCACTGATATCTGCTATAATACTGCATGCCCAGACTAGCTTTGTGTTGGACAGGATCTGAAATGATTTCTCTTTCAGCCTTCAGAAACGTTACATAACTTCTAAGGAATTTTAAATAACATCTTAAATAAGCAATTGGCCAAAACGTACGGAGAATTGTAACTAATGAGCTGGACATGTTGCTGAAAATTGATTATAATTTGAGCAAAACTCAGTATGTTCAGTGTAGATTATTACAGTGATTATTAAAGGATAAATCTACCCATGAAAACCTGAAATATATTGTTTGGGCATTTTATTGGATTCTTTGTGATTTTGAACATATCTATTCCTCTCTCTCCTGCAAAACAGATACTTTGCTTACGGAATTTCGTGGTTGTTTTGAAAAGTGGAATAAATTGAACATAATATCTGCGGAATAAAAATGTTCTTCAATCTTAATATTTTATTTTCCATACTTTTGCAGGAATTATTTTCTGTTTTCATTTTTTTCCTGTTTAAGTCCATGACTTTCAGAGCTGCACAGATTTGTGCTATATGTTCTAATCCTGTCAATTTCTCACTAATTTCGCAAACATTATTTCACTCATATTATTTCACTGCTTTCAGTGGAAGTCAGGCATGCGTGCTGAAAGAGAAGGCTTAGAAATAGAAATGTTTCAGCATATGAATAAGAACGAGATGTTGTCAGCTGACAATAGTGTACTGGAAAGGAGAATAGCAAAGGGAGCCTGGTAGATAAGGAATAGTCCACAAATGCAGTCTGATAACACAAAAGTAAATAAAGTTTAAAAAGAATGAACAGATAAAATCATTATCCCAGAATAGAATGACATAGTAAAGTGCAACAAAAGTTAACTTCATGTTTATGCTTCTGGTGCATGGTTCTCATCGGCTGTGAGGTTTTGTTTAAAAAGGGGGGGGGGAATAAAGCTTAGAAAATATTTCAGGAAATGCAGGGAAAGTAGCAAGTAATTTTATCATAAAGATGAGAGTTTTAAAAAATAAACATGTAAAGAAACAATTTCAGTGTCATGTCAGTATGCTTCTTCTTAAGGCCTCCCTATTAGACTTAAACAGCAAACAGAAGTGGTTAAGTATTAAACATGGGAAGCCTCCTCCTGTCTCCAAACATCCTTCATTGCTGTTTCCTCATACAGTAACGTTGAACAGTCTTCCTTTCAAACTTTCGCATAAGATCACCTAAGCCTACTCCTTTCCTGAAGCATATTATTTTTCATATTATACACAAATGTATTTTTAATGCTTACTCTGGAAGTCTGAATAGAATAAAAGTGGAAAAAAATGTCCTCTGTGAAGAAGCTAAAATAGTTACTAATTCTTTAGTTTCCTCCTAAAAAGTTAAGCTGCAGTTTTATTAGGAAGGTCAGATATTTCTGGAAGTCTTGCTGTCTGTTCAGAAAAGAGCTAGGCTCTGCACAGTGCGGTGTAGTATACACAGAAGTATATTAGCGTGGGTAATTATGGCAGCCTGTCGTGTTAACCGGGCTGTGTTGCCTTTGATGCCCAAGATAGTTTGGATGTCTTTGCATATGCAAATATGCATATGCATCTTACCTACATTATTATGCTCATGGTTATTTGCAAAAGAAAAAAGCCCCGAAACAATATGCACTTAAAATCAATCAGTCTATATTTTTGGAATTAAATAAATGAAAAGATGAATATAATAAATCTATTTCTGACTTATCCATTCCAAAACCCTTCAAACACAAAGAGATGATTGCGAACTTAGTCCTGTGCTTAGAAAATTTCCCATAAAGCACATCTTAGAGTATTCTTCAGAGTATGATTTTTAAAATGTAAAAAATTAGTCTAGTACTATTTTAAAATCTTCTAAAATATTTTCACAGCTAATTCCATGTAACTTAAAAAGTCTGTAACCTTTTTGGTGTCCCAGGTTTGATTTTTAAACATCCTGAAACAAAGCAAGCATTAATTAGGAATCTCACTTTTGTTCATGGAAATAATCCCATTGTAGTTAGCGTCAGGAATGTATTTACTTTCAGAAAATACTTAAAGGTAAGAGTCATAAGCTCTGAATGTAGACACTAACCCCTGAAATGGTCGTATCCTTCAGTGAATATTACTGAAGATGTTCATGCAAAGTTCATGGTAACAGTATTAGGGAGAATTAGTAATCAAAATAAATAAGATGGTTTTAATGAATCAGCCAGTAATCGCTCTACTTCATAGCATCTTACGAAGTTCTAAGAACAATAATAAATTAGATTGGAAGAAAGTTGTGGTTTTTTTAATGAGAAATAAACATTCTACTCAGAGTTAAAACAGGAAAGCTATTCACGTAGATTTTGCACACCCAAGAATTTCACACGTCAGACTTTACCTCTGTCAAAATTCCTGCCCTAGTTACTCAAATTATTTCCATGGCTGCTTCTGTCTTATTCATGATTTAATAGCCCTGACCTCGTCCGTTATGATCTCAAAAACATCACATAAAAACCAAGACATCAAGAGGTATAGAAAACTGCTTTTCCTTGCCCCACCTCTGATAACCAGTGTGCTTTGTATTGTAAGCTTCGTTCTCCCCCTTTGGCTCCTCCATTCCAAGCTGATTTTCCTGCTAGTGTACAAAGCGATTTTATATATAAAATGTTCCATACAGTGCTGTCTGGGCTGTAAGACTCCATGCCAATAAACGTTATGGTGGTGTTTACAAAAGTTTTATGAGTCAGCAGTAGGTCAGTGAACATGTTGTTTTTTCCGCGAGGAAGCAAATACATTTCAAAGTCTGTTTACTTGTCTTTCATTCTTCCTCCAATGTTTTCTGGTTCTACAACTTTTCCCTACGTCTTTGTCTCTAAGAAAGTGCTACTGGCGAGGTGGTGCTATTATGGAGTGGTGATGCTGGGACTCAATGCTTGGATTCAGTGCTTCCATTTCCAGTAGTAGCGTCACTTTTTCTACTGGTGGATTCTTCCCTACACTTCTTATAGTTTTGCTGGGGAAAACCCGAGGCATTTGAGTAAGTCTCTCTAGTATGTTGCTTCATTATTGGTAAGAATTTATCAAAATTATTTTTCTCTAGCACATTTAGCTGTCAGAATTCACAGGCTGTCTTATGGAGGAAATTAATTTTGTACTAAATATCATCCCCATGAAATAAAAAGATTTTGGGGAGAGTAATTTAGCAAATTTGGGGTGCAGATTGTAAAAGAGGAATCCTGAGGCCCAGCTGTGTGCATCCATCTATCGTTTGGATCCCAGATGCTAGTCTATTGGTATATTTACTTTCCTTTACATAATTTTACAAATCTAAATCCCTGTTACACCACCCACATGGAGGAAAGTTGAACTTCATCCTGTCTACTGTAGAGACAAGATAAACATATCATGCTGTGGGGGCTTAATTCTTGTCTACTGTATCAGTCGGCAGTTATGTAAGTGAATGCTCCTGTTGTTCGTTATGGCTGAGAACTGATGTTCTCTGTATGTTCATATAAATGTGAAACTTCCTTATATTCTTTTTATCAAGTAAATGACAGTCCTTGAAGTCAGAAATTGAAAGACAGCCTCTTCACTGCCTGAGCTACACCCCAATGTAAAAGTTGTTTCTCCCTGTATGGGTACCTTGGGTCAGAATAACCTGCTGCAGGCGGAGTCCAGTGCACTCTTTGCATGCTGCCAGACTAGCACTCACATTGTGCTTTTATTGATGTTTTATTTATAACTGTTGATTGTTAGGGTAGTAGCTGAAACTGTTTTTTAGATATATTCTAAAGCAACGTACAAAGTACATCAGCAGCAAACTGTTAACAGATGATGTTAAAATAAATAGTTGTCAGCCTCTGTTTTTATGTGTACATATGTATAAAATAGAAAACATGCTCATTTTCATTGTCATTGCTGGTGAATTTCAGGAAACTGTAAAGCAAATCATAAAATTTAATTATTAAAGGTCTTGTTCCCCGCTTTTCATTTAGCATTTACATGTTAGGTAATGAAAACATACATGGAATGAATAGCTTAGACAATTTCTTTCATGTCAGACTTGATTTACTGGGTGTTGATAGTAAGTTAGAATAAATTAATTAAAATAAACGCATGTAGAATCTAACGATGCAGCTTTTCCTAGGCTAAATTCACACTGAAGTACTGTGAATTTTTTCCTTGTCACTATTTCAGCCAGAGTCAATAATGACATGCATTTAAGTAGACATCGAGCTGATGAATCAAATAGGTTGAATTAAAGCTTCACAAGTTGGGATCTCAGTTGTCTGTACTATTTCATTGTGTAAAACAGCCAACACAATTTAAGAGCCCTCAGATGGCTGTTTCATTAATCTCCTAGAGTAAATAACACGATACAAACTGCCAAAGGCTATTTCCAAATATTTGTCAGTGGTCAGATGAGTAGTGATTGAAGTTGCAAACTTAAGATGAGAAAGTGGAACTCCACTGAAGGGGCAGTCCCTTTGTATTGTGAAGTTGAATATTACAAGATGTTAGCTTTTTGCATTGGCTTGAATGCTGTTAAGTGTGGTTGAATATTAAAATCTGACTATAGTCTACAAAATAGTCAATATTTTATATTATTGATATAACAACAATACTATAATACACTATTGCAATATATAGCATATGCATAATAACATGTTAATGTATCGTTAACATACTAATATTTCCTCTACATTAATATTTTATACTAATAGGTCACGACTGACTATAGGTAATTGTGAAGTTTAGTAAGAAAGTCTGTTATAAGAGGAGGACTGTACATGTTTTGCCAAAGAACGATAGTGATTGCCTAAAAACATAGTAATTTTTCATTTATATAATGTACATTAGAGGTACAGTTAATTTTAAGGGGATATTTGAATCAGAAAGTTTCAGTAATTACATTAAAGTAATGATAAGGTCCTAGAAAGCTTAAGAAATCACATATATTTGTTTGTAGAATTATAGCCATGAAGCATCAAATAAAGCTGACTTGACCTGAATTCAAAACAGAGCAAGTGGCTCTCCCAAAAATGAGCTGTGGAAATCCTTATCAAAGGTGATGTGGATTCTGAAAGATTACATGGATTTGGGGACAGCCGGACAAAGTTATGGAAGAGGAATTCCATTGAAACTTACCAAATACATAGAAACCTGAGCTGAAATTAGCTGAACATTGGGCTGGCGGTAGAGGGAAATATCACGTGTTTCCTGGAACATGCTCTCTCCTAGGCAGGTTTCTTTCTGTAGCTTTATGTATAAGCAAATTAGAGAGATCCTTTCATAGTGGTTTGAAGGTACTTGCGGTTTTGTCGTTGCACAACTTAAGTTGCAAATATTCAGACAAGTCAATGGGAATTTGCTTATTGATTTCAAAAGCAGCAGGGTTTTGTCAATATTAAGCCCAGTGTAACAAAGTTCGATGAGTACTGTGGTGGCTTGACCCTGGCAGGACGCCAGGTGCCCACCAAAACCGCTCTGTCCCTCCCCTCCTCAGCTGACAGGGGAGAGAAAATATAACGAAAGGCTCGTGGGTCAACGTAAGGACAGGGAGAGACCACTCTCCAATTACCGTCACAGGCAAAACAGACTCAACTTGAGGAAACGAGTTTAGTTTAATACCAATCGAATCAGAGTAGGATAATAAGAAATATAACCAGCTCTTAAAACACCTTCCCCCCACCCCTCCCTTATTGCCAGGCACAGCTTCAGTCCTGAATTCTCTACCTTCTCCCCCCGAGTGGCACAGGGGGACGGGGAATGGGGATTACGGTCGGTTCATCAC
>JAVKLA010000021.1:23331083-23415025 GCA_034782735.1 Sagittarius serpentarius | reverse complement strand
CCCTGGGCTGCAGGGGCACAGCCTGCCTCACCGGGGTCTTGCCACGGGCTGCAGGGGAATCTCTGCTCCGGCGCCTGGAGCACCTCCTGCCCCTCCTGCTTCACTGGCCTGGGGGTCTGCAGAGTTCTTGCTCTCACATGTTCTCACTCCTCTCTTCTGCAGCTGCAATTGCTGTTGCACAGGGTTTTTCTCCCCTTCTCAAATCTGTTTATCCCAGAGGTGCTACCGCTGTCACTGATGGGCTCGGCCTTGGCTGGCGGTGGGTTCGTCTCAGGGCTGGCTGGCGTTGGCTTTGTCGGACACGGGAAGCTTCTAGCAGCTTCTCATCATAGAAGGCACCCCTGTAACCCACCCACTGCCCAAACCTTGCCATGGAAACTCAATACAGGTATGTATGGAAATGCAATTTCTTGTAGCAGATAAAGCTGCAATATGGAGTGGATGAGCTTGGGAAAGGGATAGAGAGGAAGAATTTTGGGAGTGCCATCCCCATGTGAACCACTGGACTGAGAACTGTAAGCCAGGAAGAGAGGGAGTTTCCACAGCCCTGCTAGGTGCGCTCTCTGCACTTAGATACTTCACGGTCATGCCTGTGTCTGGGAACAATGTAGTCTATAAATCACACATCCGCAAGGAAATAAATAGTCATTTAAAATTTATAAAAATGTATGCACCTATAGAGATTTTGTCAGCCTTTAAACACTTGCTGTTAAGTTAGCCTTGAGACTTGTCAATGGTTGAGTGAAGGAAAAATGAATGGTTACAACAGATACATTGTATCCATATTTGGTTCTAGTTAACCTCTGAGTTTACCTAGGTAGTGCATATTATTCATTAACTTAAATGTTTCACTGGTATGAGGTGGGAAAAAAAAGACAGTATGCTGATACATTATGTTATAGTGCATGCCCTGTCACTTACTCTTACATGAATCTAAAATTTGCTAGTATTTTGGGAATGGTTCCAACTCAGTCTTCTAGAATAGTTTCTATGTATGGGGTGAAGAATTCATAAAAGTTTAATCTACAGAGCAGAACAGTAGACTGAAATCAGCGGAGTTGCAGTAGTTATAATTTCCGCAAATTGTGCTATTTAAATTAATTGGAGAGAGAAAGAGCCTGTAAAACAGCTGTTCCCACTTTGTCAAGAGGGCATTGCTTATTAATTAGAATCTGAAAAATAGTTTCTTGAAAAATCCCTCCAAGTTGGCTAAATCCAAGGAAATTCTTCTTGTACCACATTTGAATACAAATGTAAACTTTTTTTTATTTTATAACTCTGCTAAATATTTGCATTATACTTCTGTTTCACTTTTTTTGCTTGCTCAAAAGCTTCTATTTCTAGGTTAAATTGAGCAACTTCTTTTGTGTAAAGTGTAAACTTCAGTTGAATGATAATGTCAGTATTTTGAATTTTACACTGTTTCAGACTTCAAAGCAGTGTGTTACGTTGTTATAATAATTACAAGCTATGAATCAACCAAAAAATGTTGACAAATAATAAAGTAAACCAAGGAGCTGCAACAGATCTGTAGTGGCAAAGCCTCAGGTAATATTTTACTCTGATGCAAACCAGTGTATTACGATTCTGCATTATGAACAAGTTTACTGTTGAGTGAGGAAGCGCTTCACAGCCTCAGTACACAAATAGGTAGGATTTAAAGTTCTTGTATTTAAAGACTTGGGAAGAACACGGTGAAGTTAAAATGCTGAGCTTGCAAGCTGAACTAAACAGCAATACTTTAAAAGGAACTTCTGAAATCAAGTAAGTTTTCATATGTGTGTAAATGTAGGAAAGTTGATCAGGTGGATACTGTTTCAGAAAATCTGGAAAACTAGGAGGGTAGAGAGAAAAACAAACATTGATCAGTCCTTTTTATACACATTTTTCGGGTGAAGCAGGAAATCTTAAAAAGAGTAGCAGAGAGTAAGGGCTTTGCACAAAATATTTCTTTCTCCTGGTGCTTTTCTCCTCCACTGTGTCAGGAGAAAGGTGAAAGAATGAATCAGACATTTATTGGTCCAAAACAGCAGATAAATAATAAATGTGCTTTGTCTGAATGCCCGTTGTTCTAACATGTTCTTCCAAGACTGAAGAAAATCAGATGTTTTAGAAACCAGGAAAGAAAGGCTAGAAATAATAATCCAAAGAAAGCTAGAAGTGTATTACAGAAAGGTAGATTTAATTTGTAGAATGTCTATACAGAAATTGCATGAGCAGAAGTTCCAGATCTTCCCTTTGGGGGAATTATGTTCAGGCTTTTTGTATCTGATTTTGCCCGCTTCAGGGACCACAGAAGTAGCTCTAGGCTGCTTTTGTGAAATACTTGTGCTGGAATTCTTCATTATTGAAGAGCGGATTCATTGCGTGTGTCTTACACCTGAAAAAAGTTTGGGTACTCAAAAACTTGTATATTCAAACTTGCACTTTCAGACCTTTAGTCTACTACCTCACCTTCAAACCTCTGCATCTTGTATCTTTAGATCATTACATCTATGACATTTAACAACAGAATAAAAATTAATGTTTTTATTACTATCCCCATTCAGAATTCTTAGAAGGGGTGACAGACCCTGTATTCAGTGCACTAATAATCTTGGTTAACAGTCTTGACTACCTTAATTTGGACTTCAGGTACTATTTATCTGAATATCTTGAGATAAATAGAAATAGAAGAATGTATAAAAAATAAATTAATAGAGTATAGGGTATGCTATTCTTCAACAAATGTTTGATAAATCATTTTCCTTACTTTTTTCCTGTTATATTTAACTTAATTTCTCATGGGAATAAAAAAGGAAAATCTAAAGTCAAAAGCCAAACAAAAGGAAAGGATATTTCCTGTTCTCAACAAAGATCTGAAATAATTTAGGACTGGAAAACTATTCTTCCTATGTCTGTCCACTTCTCCTAATTATTTTCCAGTTTCCAAATTGTTTCTCTTGGTTACGTTGGACATCTTGTCTTCTCTGCCTTTGTTCCTCTTTTCTCTAGATTTAGTAGTTTGGGTTTGTTTGAGTTTTTGTAGGTTTTAGAATTTTTTTTGCATGTCAGAGATCTGTATAGTTGATTCTAGATATATTCTTAAATTCAGGTTCATCACATACTATAATGTATTAGTTACTTTAGTTCCTGTTACGTTTTCTGTGATTTGGCCTATTTCTTGACCCACCTTAAATTAGTATTTCCCCTCAGTTAGGCTAAGGGCAGGTTTTCAGAGGTTTCTGAATGCTACGTTATCCTTTATTTTGTGATGGAGGAAAGGCACCAGTGGCCTGGGTGTACAGGAGGAGACAAGTGTGGCGGTGAGCAACCAGCACTCTTACACCAAAAGCCCCAGTACCTGATCTCTGAGCTGTGCCCTGTAGCCCTGAGGTAGTTAACACATCTCACAGCAAGTTGCACACGAAGCAAATAGAAAACGCTGAAGATGACAAATGCCAATGCAAAGAAGAAAGAAAAGGATACCACCGTTTTTTGCTTAGAAATGGAGACCTTTACCCAGGTAGTAGAAGACTCAGGTTAGTTTCGGCTTAGCCTGGAGGGATTTGAATTCACCTCTCCTGTGTTCCAAAGACTGAAGTTGCTTCCACATCTGCATGGTTACGCCTGAAGCAGAGGATGAAAGTGACAGCATAACTCCAGCCAAATGGGACAACATCGAGATTTCTTAACGCCCATTTTGTATTTACAGACTTGTTCATAAAATACGTAAGCAGCTGTGTGCCTTGGAGCAGGTATCAATACTTTTATGGTTAGTTTTGAAAAGTGTCATCTGGAACAGACAGACAATTGATGCCATCACCAGCTGCTGAGGGGAAAAATAAGCTTAATTGTACTCTAAATTGAAGCTTAATGTACTTAAATAATGTTCCAGATGTGTGATGGTGCACTCCTTTGTGACAGCAGGTGGTCTGAGAGGGACTGTTCCTTGGTTTGTGTTTCGGGAGTTAAAAAAGCAGAGAAAGAGGAAGAATCTTGTTAGAAACCTTTAGTTTTTGCAGACCGAGGAGTTCTCAGAAGCACTAAATATGGAGAAAGTTGGCAGTGAGGTATGTGGGAGTAAGAAAAACTTTTCACGTGGAAACAAGTGAGTTGGTATCCAGTATCTAGACTGCTGATACCACGCACCAACGCTTGGTTCTATTCATCAATAGTGTAACTGTTGGACATAACTGAGTATTATAAATTTCATATCAAATAATCCAAATAGGATGAATTTCTAAGACTAGCATCCTATTGACTAAAAGATGCAGCATTCATAGACTTCTGGTCCTACCTTACTTCAAACTAACATACTTGTTCTGGACAGTTAAAGTGAGTGCTGCATTCTCCAGAAGATGATGATAGTTTCTCAGTTTACCTTTTCAGATTTCAAAGTCTTCATAGTCTGACAACAGTTGATATAGTCACTGTCTATTCTGAATCATGCAAAACACCGAACGCAAAAATAGCTTGCAGCAGCAGCGCGTAAAGCAGAGTTTTTGGTATCAAGGTCAGAGAATCCCTTGTGTTTGCAAGCATGGTGGGAAGGAACTAGACAAGATTTAAGCATTGCTAACATGGCATTGAAAAAGCACTTCAGCTAGAATATCCAGGAAAACATTCCAATCAATAGCATTTCTTTTTTAACTTTTTAGATTTATTTCTCTCTTGGAGAAAATACAAGTATATTTGTTCTGTAAAATCTGCCCAGGTACAAAGCTGGGAAACTTGCTTTAATTTATTTGCCTTTAATTTTCTTTATTTCCTGCTGGAAAGGAATATACCACACAATAATTCTAAGGGTTTTTGCACAGCTGAAAGAAATAGCTGGAATATGCGTTTTGTGAAGCTATTTTGGTTTGTTTTGTTCTAATTAATTTGAAATCGTGAGCAACTGATGCATGTGAACTGCCTGTTCCTGTGACTTCTTTACATATTCATCCTGCAGATATGTGGACATTTCCATGCTTTAGGAAATGCTGTGTTACATGCAGTTCGTGGTGGCACGTTTCATCTTTATGGGTGCCACATTTAGTGTATTTTTCTTTTATCTTCTCTAGACTGATGCCATGGCATCATCAGGACTCTTCTTCAAAGACGGCAAAAAGCGCATTGATTACATCTTGGTCTACAAAAAGTCAAGTCCACAAGTAGAAAAAAGAAGCACGTTTGAGAAGAATTTGAGAGCGGAAGGGTTGATGTTAGAAAGAGAGGTGAGTCTTGTAGCTTAGGTGGCATAAAATCCCCTTTATAATACTATCATACTTTACTGAATTTATAAAAGATTCCTGACAATCTTACAAGCCTTTCTAGTCAGGCTGTTCCCACCATTTGTCTAATACCATTAAACTAATAATAACAATTGATTCATAGTGTGTGTTTAACATGTTTTGGAGGTGCATGCTTGTACACGCACACACGTGTACCCTCCACACAGGTGTAGTGCAGTATAGGTGGAAAAATTCCAGGTCCTTATGCTTGCAGAACAGAAGAAGCTTCAGTAACTCATGTTGCTGCTTTAATATATAACCTCTATGTCTTTCAGCAGAATGCATGATACTAAATGTGTCTCTGTTTTTCAAGGGGTTAAGATTGTCCATCCCTAGTAATGACAGTATTAATATAAAAATAAAGGAAAACAGAGCCAGGAAAACAGCCTTGGATTTTTGCTTTTTCATGAGTTACTTATAAAACAGGCATATATTTAGTCTATCCTGAAGTAGGCTGCTATACTGCATATGTCTTTTATCTTGATTTATACTCTTCAACTCAACAGAGTTACCTTACATGTTCTGTGATTAAGGAATGAGGTTTTAACTGTTCTGAAGTCCTTGCAAGTTCTAGCTGACAATGTAGCATGTTGAATATTCATAAATAAATAACCTGACAGTGGATTAAAATTTGGTTTTCAGACTTTTAAAAATTGTTACAGTCTAGTAGTAAAAATACCTGGTTTTGTTCTGAGTTCAATAAATACCCTAATCTCAGCTGGTATCAATTCACAAGTATTGACACTTTAAAAAAAAATATTGTTTTATAAGTTCATAATTCTAGATATCAAGGGTTTTAAGTTGTCTTCCAGTAGTATTTTTTTATCCACATCTATTGAGAAAAATAGAATGCTAGAAGTAGTATTATTGAACTGTGATATGACTTTATGGAACTGGAAGGTAAAATTGTGAACATTTTAAATTTTATTAACCTTTTAACTAAATTTTCTTTTACTTACCAAACCTTTCATTACTGAAGTTTTTGAGAGGCTTTAATCAGATTCAACTCTGTCAAAATATTTACTTATAAAAACTCAAGCAAATATGTCTGGGAGAAGCGTGTGGAACTGAAGTGTTCATGAGAAAAGATAAATGTAGGAACCTGTAAAGCTGAAACTCTTGTTCTATGTACAAATAAATCAGTGATGAAAAACATTTTTGTAGAGTATTCCGTGTCATTTTACAAAAGAATCTCAATTCCTACAGAGATCACATTTGTAAGTTCATAGCAGATACTGCAGTTACTTAACCATTCCCTGGAGTTACCATTTTGGCAGTGGGACCTACAGCCTTCTCTCAGCTGTTCTTATGTCTCTAGCAGCTGAGCACTCTTCTCCTTAAATTAGAGACACACAGAATGGTCTTCAAACTGCTCATCTAAGATGATATTGAAGGGATTTAAAATTAATTCATTTATTCCATGTCAAAAAATGCCACATAAGGCCTTTCTCTACTTCTGCTGTGTTTATGAGCAAAGATCTGTCCTACAGATTTCCTTTTGACAGTTACTAGTTTACTCATATTACAGGGTTTGGGAGAAAAGAAGTTATTCATTTTCCTTTGTCTAGCTGAGAGCTCTTTAGAGTGGTTTCAGATTTGCATGGCTACTTCAGGCTTAAAAGCAGAATTTGACCCTGAAGAATGCTTTTAGAAAGGTGAATGCCATAGAGGTTGGAATTATTAATATGTATTTGTTTGTTACCACTCTTTACAGCCAGCTGTTACAAACAGTGATATCATGTTTGTTAAAATTCACTGTCCGTGGGAGACATTGTGCAAATACGCAGAAAGAATGAACATCAGGATGCCTTTCAGGTATTGTGGAAACTATTTTAAGAAACTTGTAATTTAGTGCTTAATATTGAATGTTCATTACCGACCTTAAGGCTAAAATGAAGTCTTTGCTGCATTGTGGCCAGGCATGCTGATATTTAATTTAGTGCGGTGATAGGGAGAGAGGAGAGGAAAAACAAAATAATAGGTACTGTTCTCTTCACATTTATCTGTGGTACTTGTTTTCAAACTTACCTTCCAAGCCAAATGGAGCATATGTCTTTAGAAAACACTGTCTAGTAGTTCACACATTGTTTTGGATGTCCTTGGCAGAGTTTCAGGTATTCTCCACCTGAGTTCAAGTATTCTCCATGATCTTAGGGTGTTTCTGAAGTCTTACCCAAAGGCAAGTGAATGACAGAAATAGCTGGTGTCTTCTGTGTCTCCAACATAACACATATTGGCATACTTTGAATAAAATGAGATATCTTTATTTCTTGGTCCTCTAGCTTTCCTTTGGCAGAATAATGAACTGAACCGAGTTCCTTGGCTATATACTAAACAAATTCTATTATACGTTTTTGCAATAAATATTTGTTATTTATTTGTAGGGCAAGTTAATAATGTCCTGTGATAAGTTTTTAAAGGAGAAAATGTCCTTCTTCAAATCGATTAATAATGTTCTTCCAGAGAGAGAAGGGCATGTAGTGTGCTGTAAACCTCATCAGGAGTTAAAGTGGTAACTAGATGCCAAAGCTGTGTGACTCACGGAAAATACCCTTACAGCGCTCCTTTCTCACTTGAATTGCCAAGTACTCTATCTTTTATGTCCCTGCAGATTTCAGCTCTCGCAATGTGGCTCTCTTGCATTGGTCCTAAGCCAGAAGAAGTCATCGCGAAGCATCCTTTGCTCAAAACTTGCTTCTAATACTCAGTTCTATACTGCATTTCCACATCGTCCCATTAAGCCTTCAAAGTCCTTTCCATAAAAAAATATTTCCTGTAACAGTCATCTTCCATATGCTTGAGAATATTATTATAGTGCCATTTGAGCTTCTCTAGTTTGAATAATACTTGTCAACGTTTTAAGTATAGAACTCTTTGCATATGTGTGCACACACACGTGAACAATCTGAATTCCAATTTGAAAATAGTTCTTTCATGCTTTTGATACTTGAAGTCACAAAATTAAGTTAGGATTTAGCAATGGTTTGAATTCTTCATCATTTTGGTAATGTTTAAATAACTTTTTTTTTAGTAGTGCTCTTCAGAAAAAAACAACTGACTTTTGCAATGCTACTTTATTTGGAAGGGTTTCAAAGTCTTTTTGTTTATTTTATTATTAACTGACTTGTAAATACATTATATCTTCGGGTTTTTTCCAAAGTGTCTGATTCATGTTTCTTTGTTTCTGTTTCTGTTGCTTTAGCTTCTTTTTATCCCACTCAGTTCAGTCCACCAAAATTAGATAAAATGCTGAATTTTGCTGCTTCACCTTGTTGGCAGTTTTGCTGTACAATGAAACATATTTATTCAGTAAGACAAAAGCCCGTTGTCCAGCTCTAGCTCCATAATAGAACTGTGAGAAATAGTAAATTGATAACCATTTCTTGTCTCTTTAAAAGATTTTAACAGGAATTTAAATGAAATTGCAATCTAAAACTTGTGTGAATATTTCAAATAGGCTATTTCTTTAGTTTCCATACTTTTTAATAAATAAAAGTGAACACAGTTTTATTGTCAACACAAAGTGGACGTAGCAGAATAGAACAGAAGTCTGTCTTGCTCTGCCAGCAGTCTGTCTGAAGCGTCCAATACAGAAGCAGAGCAAATCTAGGGCAGTGTTTTGTGATGCCTTCTCTCCTCCCAGAAGGCTGTGCTTTAGGGACTTTCTGAGACAGAGTTCATGTCTGCATCTTTGTTTACGTTAGCCCCTGACGGCTTTTCATGGATGCAAAAATAGCCATCTACGCTTCCCTGACAACATCCTGTGACCACACATTTTATAATGTAACTACATGTTCTGTCAGAAGCACTTTTGTTTGGTTTAAGTCTTGAGCTTGCTTACTTAAATCAAACCTTTCTTAACTGGATGGCATATATTGTTTTCCTGAGCTAACTATTTTCTCTGTTGAGTGGACAGAGGAAGCTCAAATCATACAGTTCTCCCACAGTTACAGGGAACTAGAGTACTTCCCTCCCAAGAAGTTTCAGGTAGTCCTGCGAGGAGCAAGGGCTTGGACTCACTGATCCTTATGGGTCCCTTCCAACTTGAGATACACTGTGATTGTAAGAACAGATCATTTCTCTCAGACTTTATCTGATTTATCAGTGGTTTCTGACAGTCCATTTTTAATACATAATCAAAGAAGAGAGCTAACCTTCCCTGCAGTACTTTAATGCACTAGACCTTTGTTCTCTTGCACAGCGTTGCACAATTTTGGCTTTCGGTTATGGTCACTAAAATATACCGTATGAATAATACATGAAGAATTAAACTCATACTTTTTAGGTTCATTTTGCTCAATCCAGGAATCTAAACAAAATCGATAGAATTATTACACAGGTTAAGTACTTCTCTCTGTTGCTGAAAAGTAAAAATGCTTTTTTCTGACTCAAGGGACCACCCAGCATCCCAGTACTGTTTTAGCACAGCGTTCTACCTAAACGTGTTGGCAGATATATAGTATACATCATATATGTAATATAGATGGAATCTCGGTGTTTCAATTACGAAAGCAGATGTTCCTAACATTTCAAAAGACCAGCCTGTGGTAATCACTGTTGTCTTTTATATGGTTTCAAACAGGATTTACGTTAGCATCAAGGTTAGATCATGACTGAATTATACTTTTTTAACAATTTATAGATATTTTTGTTAAGTATATGGTCTGTTAGTAGAAATAAAAATATTACATATTTCTGGAACTCAGACAACAGTTTAATTTTATCTTTGTCTACAAGTATCTCTTGTGACACATAATAATTATTGTGTGTAATGAATAAATCAGTTGTATCTGTAGCTTAGCTGGACTCCATCTGTGCAAAACAGCTAAGGGCAATTAAAGGGAATAAAGGAAGGGTTTTGTTAAAATATGTAACGTCTGAAAATCCTTTAATAATTCTTCATTGCTTTGTTTACAATTCTGCCTAGTTAGTACCAAGTGTCAGGCTGCCAACAGCCAGCAGATTGGTACATACAGGGTTTTCCAATGGCCACGTATTTTCCAGGCAACATTTTCTTCTCACTCCTTTTAATGTATTGATTTCATTGTTACTTTAATGGAAGTAACGTACTTTAATCAGTCTCAAATACTGCCCAGATGGGCAGTTGCAGATCTTGTTAACTATGTATGTTTCTAGGCTAAGAAGTGATAGAGAAGTGTCCGGAGTGAAAGTACTTTTTTTTTCTGTGTTAGAATGGTGGGAGGGGGGATAAAATATCAACTGAAAATAATGTTAAACTTTTGTAATAATGTATCCAAATAAGCTTGTTTTAATTCCTCCTAAAAAATAAACCTTGCAGAAGTAGAAAGGATTTAGGCAAATTTTAAGTAGAAGATGAACTAAGCGAGGAGCAAAGCCCCTGGTGCTGAACTTTATTGTCCCCAGATGAGTGCCATCGTAAAGATACAGATACTCCGAGGAATCTGCAAGATCGGGGCCTTTGTGTCTTTGAACTGTGACATGAAGGGATAGGAGGAGGCCAAAAAAACCCTGAAGACCTGAAACTAGATGTGCAAAATATTACATTGCAGCAAATATGTCTCTAAACGGTTTCAAAATAACTGTTCTCAGAATACTGAGAATTTTTCGTCTTGTTTCTCTAAGTGTCTATGAGCAATGAAGAGTGGAGAGAAAAGAACTGTTAACCTACAAGTTGTTTGTTGCAGTTAGTACTCTTAGATTTTTAGGGCCATGTATTGTTCTGCGGTTGGATGCCGAATGTCAAGGGAAGGTGACGGTATACCACTTCAGAGAACGAAGATAGTGTCTAATGGCATTAAGTGCTTACGGTATTTAATGCATAGAGTGCATAAAGCATTGAATAGCATGGAAGCCTTGGTGATTCTTCTAAAACGAGTTTTATGAAATAAAAGCTAAGAAAGATCACATGAAATGAATACTAGCATGACATCATTGAACCCTGTCTGATGGGTGTCTTATGAATGCATTATTGATTAGCTATTATTATTGTTAAATACAAATCTAAAATTTAATTTTGACTCAGGAGCAAATTTCAAGCTTGAAAATACGTGAAATTACAGCATTTTAATGACTTACGCTGTTTCAGTTGCCTTATTTAAATGTTTTTCACCTTTCTGCCTATGAAAATGCATGTTTTAAAATGTTCGATGTTCTTTTATATTGTATATGTCCTTTTCAGCTGTCTCCTACTTGATTATTCTCAGCTGATTTTTGCTGTTCTTTCAGGAAAAAATGTTATTACACTGACTGGAGGAGCAAAACCATGGGCAGGTTGGTGGGTGATGTGTAGCTTCTAATTTTGTCAGATAGTCACCCTGCTAAAGAAAATCCATTCGCAGTTGTAAATTTATCCAGGAAACTTGAAAAATTAGATTATTTTCCTGAAAACTCAAAATATGTTAGCTCAAAGTGTTAAAATATTCATCTGTAACAAGACGCAGTACTTTAAAGCTTTGCCGGTTCTCATTTTAGAAATGCAAAAATGTTTATGCCAGGAAAAAAAAAAGGCCTTATCCTGGCAGCAAAGATTTAATACTGGAGCTCTCTCTCCAGTTTTGTCTGCTGTTACCAAGGCATATTTCTCTAGCAAGAAAGATACTTTTGAATGTATGTCTCAGATTCTGGTAGTCAGCTATTTCCTTAGACATGCAAACATCATTTCTCTTATGTGTGTCCTGGTGATCGGGACTAAATAATGCCACGCACCAAAGGCTGTTTTGAATTTTTATTTGATAGCCGAATAACTTGTGTGCTGCAGTGAAAGCTGTTTAGCTCTCCGGGAGGCAGACACGCACAAACCTCACCTGCGGCTGCTGTTGTTGCTGCTTCTGTCAGCCGGGAGAAGGGTACAGGGGGCCACAGCAGCGGGCGAAAGGAGCCTGGGGGAGCTGGGGAGCGAGAACAGGGGAGGCTGTGAGCTCTCATCACTCCCCGTTGCTCTAGTCAGACATAATGATGTCTTGTAAATCCTAATTACCTACGGAAAAGATACAAAAATTTTTACTTTTTTTTAAAATATTTTTTCATTACAGGGAAATCTCCTGAAAGAGTTTTCTGTCACAGGTTTTCTTGAGATGGATCTTGAGATGAGATTACATTTGATTTAGGTTCTCCTGTTGTTACTTTAGATGATAGATCGCTCCGTTTATTTCTCAGGAACAATTTAAGTAGTTTCATGATATCAGTTTGCAAGATGATCAGCTAACAAAAATAGAGAAAGCACTGTTGAACGGTAAAGTGAGAAAACTTTGAACACATAAGGAGATAAAATATATTTAAATAAAACAATCTATAACATAAATTTACAACTGCGTTTTTTCCTCTTCCCAGTCATTCACATGCTTGCTCCATTTTAGTGTACATTATGAAAAATGTAAGTGATGTGCTTTGTAATGCAAAGGCAAAATCAAGCTTTACTGCAAAATTGTCTCATTTCATCTGTAATCCGTCCGGTGAGTTCTAGATATTAAATACATTTATTTTCCTTATTTAGAAGGACAGATGTCTGAAACTGAATTTGCACAGTACCTATGAACCAAGTAATAAACACTTTTCGTGCCAGATTGATTTTTCATTTGGTACAAATGCTTTTACTTGTGATTTACTTTGTGAGAATTTGGGGACGAATATTTTTCTGAATATTTTTTCTGGCACTTTATGTAATCCAGTGCACAAATGAATAGTGTGAAAAAAGGGAAAAAAAAAAAAGAAGCTACATCTAAAAATGAAAGCTAACTCTAAAATTGCTGACACACATCTCCTCATGTTAACTTCTACTACTGTCATTGTTTCTTTGCATCTTACAACTTTTCAAACTTAACTGCTTCTCTGTAAGTTATCAGATCTCTCATTAATATTTCTAAGTTATTAAGTAGAGTTTACAAGAGCTATGATGAAGAACTGTATTAAATCCTTGTATATCAAAGGTGAATTTTTAAGGCTGTAGAGCTTCTATAAGTTAAGAATATGAAGGAACACTGTTATATTAGACCCTGCTGTGACATGTACACTTCTCTGAATTTATTGACATGGTTATATGGTAGGTGTATATATCTATAAATGTCCTTTAAAAAGTCTGAAAAAGATTATTAGGAGCATGAATGAAAGGACAGAAGATAAAATTAATGCTTACTAGTATACTGTCTTTCTTATATGCGATATATATGTGGTATCTCTCTTTACGTACCTTAAAAAAACCCTTAACATTGTACTTAATCCTATGAAGCTTGAATTCTATTCATAGGGCCACACTATAGAAATAATTTTGCCATAGTCCTTAAGAGCAATATTTGGAAAGCCTTCAACAAATCCTTTCAAAGGAAAGAAAGTTGCTAGAAGTGGAATATGCAAGTAAATAGTGTAGATATCAAAAATTATCTGAACTCTCAGATTTAAGACTGAATAATCTAATCAGTCAGTCTTGCATCTGCCATATCAGGCACACTGATTTCATGCTGGTCAAGAATGACATTGAGGAAAAGAAAATCAAAAGGTGGTTGCCTCAGTATGCAGCTTCACTCTGCCCACTGAATTGTTGAAATAATTTTATACTTCCAAGGGTAGAGAACCAAAAATGAATTTGTTTAGCAACTGAGCTGCAATAAGTTTGCTTTGCAAAAGGACTTTTAAAGCCGTTTGGATTTCAGTCTGCACAGTGAAGTGAAATTGTTAATATCATTCCATTGAACAAATATAGTATTTTTTCCTTTTTTGGTGATGATTGTGTCCATATGTGAATCTGTCAACCATAACGTGTTTCCCATTACAAAACATGGAAACATACGACATCCATGTAATTTGGTGGCATGTGGTTGACAATTCTAGCCAGTCCTGAGATGTGCAAACACCGAGCCAACTACTGGGTGGTGACTGTCGAAAATACCTAACATTACCAGTGGCAGTTGCTTAATTCTGGCATTTTGTTCCATGAGTCTGATTAGATAATTCCAAACTCAACTATACTGTGTTTCTTTGCATTGCAGTCTGATGAGTAAATGTAATCTGCAAGGTTTTTTGGACTAACTTGTTCTGCAAAAAAGAACATACAACCAAATAAAAGCGAACAGCGCAGTTGAGCATGGAAGTTGCACAAAGCTGAAATTACAGGCATCATCATGAAATATTACATTTTATATCTAAGAATAAAGTGTATATGTGTTTCAGAACAACATCCCATAGTCCAAGGTGCATAAAGTTGCGGTAGCGCCAGCTGGAGTAATTTCAGTAAGAGCGTACCTGAAGTAGCAGCGCGTATCTTTGCAGCACTGTTCCACTGGGACATTTTTGATCTCATTGTGTGAACCCCTGACTTCATGAGTAACTTCACCAGACCAGCTCTGTCTGCTTTTACTCTTATTAAATAGACTACATTGAATAGATTGTCAGGTATTCGTTTAAACTGCTACTTTTCACCTAGAAAGCCACTCTGAGCAAAAATGCTATTACTTAGTCCTATGATTTAGGCAAAAATTTGTCTTAAATTTACCACTTTGAATGAAAGCTCCATGAAACTTCTTCAACCATAAAATAATGTAAGCCAAGAAAAGACGTCTCTCTGCTGGACTATTTTTGTACATGGCAGGGATGTACTTTGCAGTTGAAATATTCTATGCTATCTGAAGGGACTAAGGTTTGGAGTGATCAACCATAAGTGATGTAATGAAAAATCAGTCACACCTCAGATAAAAAGCCTTTTTGCCTCAGAAGAGAAATTGCAAATGTAACGTGGACGTAATTTTTTATTTATTCCAGTGCTGTTGTTCATTACTTTGCATGTTAAAAGGAGCAGATATGAATTTTAAACAAGAGCTACTTTCTTTAAGATAATAATTATCTCCTAGTTTTTTGGATTTTTGGAGGGGGAAATGATCAAGACTTTTCACGTAACCAGTTTTAAAAGAATTTCATGTGAAATCAGATGCATTGTTTTTCTGTTCTTCTATCTGATGCATCTGCGTCTTTTCCTCGTTAAAGAAAAGCCTGGGTTTTGACTCTAAAAAAAAATCAACATGTGTACAACAGAAAAAAAAGTGAAGAAAATAAGGTGAAAACTGAACTTACATACAGTGTGTATAACTTTGTACTGAGAGAACTTCCACTGGAACCAATGAAGATAATCAGCTCACACAGAAAGGTATTATTTGAGTAAAGGAGGCAATTAAGGGATGCACCTGCCTGGGAACTGTATTCTGTGTTTCCACTTTATGAACATAGTTATGTTCTTTGGCCTCATAATGCTTCGTGTCAAATAGAGTGGTGTCCTTCAAGTGCAGTCCCAGTTACATACAGAGTGTGCACCAGTACCTTGGCAATATATAGCAAGAAGAAAATTTAGAGAATTTTAAATGTAGATGTAAAATTCTGATCCCACATTTGGCTTAGATTTCTGTCTGTGTCAAATAGGGGTAGAAAATTTTTTGCTGATGTTGGTAATAAGGTTACTTTGCCACCTGAGAGCAACTTGCTGTGTCATCATTTGTTCTTAATTATGAAATGGATAGCTGTGCTTCTGCTTAGCACAGGCAATTAAGTATTCACCTCGGATAAAAAAACCCTGATACTTAGCTTTACACTTTTTGTGGATATGAGATATATGTGCTTTATATATAACCCATACGTATTCATTGATAAAAGCCCAAGTCACGCTGAAAAAATAACATTTAGGGAATGTTTTCCTAAAATTTAGACTTTTTCTGGATCTCTGATATGCTTATAGTGTCATAATATAGCACTCGTTTAATATGAGACCTACTCCTTAAATACCCATATTTCATTGCAGTTGAGTATGAAAAAAAAAAAAATAGGTCAGCAAGGAGTGCAAAACTGAAGTGATAAGGAGGTAACTTCTAGCATTTGCTTGAAAATTAACTGCACTTCACTAAATTTACCGCTGTATAAACAATGTCCTGAGACACTATTTAGGCAAGTTGCCAGTAGAAGCAAGTGCTTTATGTTACCAGTATATAATCTAATAGGAGGTACAAACATTATGTTCTTTTTGTGGTTTATAATGTCAGTTTTTAGGAAACTGCAGGAAGCCATATCCAGGGTCTTTTTTTTCTAAATACTGTATAACCATATCTGTATAACGTATCCTTTACTTTATTCGATGTGTAGGTATGCTGTTTTGTAAGGCAATATCAGCCCTTGGATTTTGAGGAAAATTTTGCAGGGGAAGGCTTTATTGAAATCAGCAAACCATAGAGATTTGATCCTGAGCAGTCCCGTATTTACTTTCAAATTTTATGAATTTTAGTGTCTGAGTTGCCAGGCAAGGGAGGGAGAAGGAGTTACACTTGCTTTGTCCAGTGGGGCTAGAGAAAGTAATTAGATATGTTCTAGAGTAAAGCATAAGCATCCACAGTTCTGCGAGATGAACTACCTTGGAAAATTATTTTCCCCAGACTCAATACTTCAGTCTTATCTCAAACCGTAATCCCACTAATTTTAGGATGAGTTGTGCTCGAGTAAAGTGTACAAGATCACAAATAAATACCGATAATTTTGCTCTGTAACTCCCTCTTTTCTTTTAGTTACTTAATGTGGAAATTTCCTGCTTTCATTTCATTTCTAGTATGATTTCACTAAATATGCCATGTTGGAGATAGAAATAACAAGCAGGTGAGAGTGTGTAAATCTGATTGGTTTTTTGTTGTCTCAGTTTGCAGAGAAATATGAGAGAGCTGAAAAGTTGGTTGCCCAGAAATCCAATGAAGCTTGATAAGGAGGCCCTACCTGATCTGGAAGAAACAGATTGCTACACAGCACCCTTTAGCCGTGCACGCATACACCAGTAAGTGCTGGAACTGGAAAGGCAGCGCCAGAGACCACAAGGATTTTTTATTTTCTCACTTCTTCTAAGCAAGTGCCATAGAGGCAGCCATTAACAGATGGTCGCTGGCAAATACCCAGTTTCATATTTGATATTTTCTATAGGTTTTCTCTTAAAGCCAAAAATCTACTGTGTTGCTTGCTATTTGATGGTCACTCAGTAGTATAGGCAGAAATTTGACTGAAAAACGAACGCTACCTTTTTGGTTTAGAAGTTTTTCTTTCCATTACATTACAAAATGCAAACACTTGCTCAAGTTTGCTTTGCTTAATTACATACTTTACTTAAGCAAAACCTGAGACAGCTGTTGAAATTGGGAACACCTAGAGGCAAGCTAAAACCAGTGATGATTTTTTTTCTTTCTTAGCAGATCTGCATTTCAAAAATGCTTTTTTCTCTGAAAGTATAAATATATGTACATCAAATAAAAACTGTATGGGTTCAAGTCAGCACGTTGATGGTGATGTAGTTAAATTGTGCCATAAATTTTTTCAGGACCCAAGAAGTTAAATTTTAAAACTCTGGCTGTTTCTTCAAAGTATTTGTGATAATTCTTTTAGGAGGGAAAAGTCCATTTAAAGTAGAAGTATAAATAAGGCTAAATAGGAATTTTTTCTTCTCAGTGAAGCAGCTATATGCTAGTGGACTGACTTTACCCTGGAAGGACAAAGTAATTGCATTATAATCTCTTTTTTTTTTTTTTTTCATTAATTGACTATATTGCATTGGATCAATCACCTGGTTTTGGTGTTATTTCTCAACTGGTGCAGCTGACATTATCAGCTGTAATAGTGTCACATTTGGCACAGGTGAGTAGGCAAAAGCTCCTGCATGTCAAATTTGTGGTGTCTGGAATCCAGAGCCCGCTGGGAAAGGATGCTTTATTTGGCTCCATCATAAGTTTCTTTAAGGGAAAAAGTGGTTGTGGAGATGCTACTCAACTGTCCGGTGCATGGAGATTTATTTATTTTTTTTTTTAATCCTAAATAGTAATTCTGATATTTCTGTGACGCACACATCTGCCAACTCATAAGTAACTTGAATTTGAGAACAACCACTGCTGCTGAAGATATTTTTTAATTAATTATATCCAGAACAGAAATGACCTAGATAGTAGGATATTTTAGAATTTAGTTTTAGTGGCTCTGTTTTCCCAACAATAATCTGTGATGCTGGTAAATTTTTTGGACCTGAGAAGATGCTCTAGGGATGTAAAATTTTATATCTTGTGCAGTAACCAAGGAGGGTAAAGATCCAATAAATCACTGTAAGAAGAAAACATGTGAGCAGCTATGTTTCAATACCCCTGCATTGTTTTGAATATTAAAAGACATTCATTATTTTAATAGTTTTACAATAAACAACAAAGACAGCTTCTTCAGCAATTCCACAAGAAGTAGAATCGTGCATCACATGCTACAGAGAACTAAGTATGAAGATGGAAAATCCAAAATGGGTGAGAATGCTGTATTTTTTTTCCTAGCCTGAAGCTATAAAAATTTTATATCTTTACTTGCCTGAAAAAGTACCATTTGAGTAAACGCAATTAATTTTGCCGTTCCTTGAAATCTTTTTATTCGCTCAGTAACAGAGTTGAAGGAATGTCACATCAATTATTTTCTTAAATAACTCAGTGAAAATAGGCAACCTATTTTTCACCTAATTACTCATTCCTTAAAATAAATTGGAGAGATTGTGATAACTTTACGTGATCAAGAGCCACAATAAAGATAACATATACCTCAGAAAATTGCCAAGTGTTTTCAAGGACGGGTCCCAGCAGTTCTACTGCTACCCAGCAGTTCCACTCCAGCAGAATCAGTGTGAGCTACACTTCACTTACTTGAGGTCTCTGTGCAGCTCAGAAACAGTTGACCTGAAGACTAAATTCAATTTTTATCAGCACTGCTATTACAGTATTATTTTTTAGAAGGTCTAACTAGTCATTTTCATTTGCAGTGAACAGGAGATGTGTGTGTGATTTCCTGTTTTCTTTGCAGGAGTTAAGATGTAAATTACATATATAGACACATTAAAACCTTACGCTTATGAAGATGATAGAAATTACAGAAAGTTGTTGCTTGAGTTTCTGAAGAAAAGCAGTAATAAGGAAAACATAGAAAACAAGGGTTCACATCTAATGCCTTTGAAGTTAGTGATGGCAAATTTCATTACGAGATTAGTTGAGCATAATTTGTATCTTTGAATGGACAAATCTGAAATCTGTCATAAGTACTTATTTCTTGGGGAAGCTCTTGGCTACAGGTGTGCTCTTATAGGCTACTGAATCTTTTAATTATAATTATTAATGGTTTTGTTGGGGGGTTTTTTAGGTAGTGTGCTTTGATAGTACAACAAATCGGTTTTTAGGAAGACTCTAGGAACTGATCCAAAATGTAGCCGGTATGGTGCAGAGCACTGCTCCGATACAAAGTCCTGCAGCTGGCTTATATTTAAAAATAACAACAGGTTAGCTTTTAACCCTGCAGAGGTTTTGCTGCCTCAAGGATTGTCTGTCCATACCACTCTGTGTGTGTGTAAGATCATCTGGTCACCCATAAAACCTGTATCATACGCTCTGACGAATACAACATGAATGTAACGATCTTCTCACGCTTGATCTGGTACGAGCACCCGACCCTGAGAGAAAAGCTGCAGACACTGGCCCTCAGACAGTTGCTCTAGTTTGACAGAGCCAGAAATCTTGAGGGATCAGCAAGATCTGCACAAACAGTTGGTGGGATTATTGATTATTGTCACGTTTAGCAACATCCTGAGCAGCTAATGTTAATTTACGTTCTCAATATGTAAATTGACAATTCGCACTGCTTGAAATTAAATGTGTATAAAAAAGTGATATCGGACCTAATGCTTTTTTTCTTTTTAGGTATTAATAGACTACTAAATAATGGAACATATGAAGCAGCATTTCCACCACATGAGGTAACCTGTTTAATTTTGTATTTGTATTTATATTAAAGCTTGCACTGATGTTTTGAGATCCTACTTTATTTTTAATTTTGTCCTGTAAACTTTAATTTCACTATATAATCTGTTGAGACTTTTTTAATTAGTAGCTCTTACTTTAATATTGGCTTTTAAAATTTTTCTTAGATAATGTATTATTATAATTTCCTGAAGCATTTTCTTGCTAAGCTAGAATATTATCATTCTTTTTTTATTTTTATGAACCGGATGTTGCTTGTGGAGCTCCTGATGAGAATATCAGTTGTTCCAAATTGTTCCAATTAGTTGTATTAAATTTTTTTTGATTGCCACCCACAAAATGTTCTGGTTTTGTAATAGCTTGTGCACTTGATGACAGTTAGGGAGACTGGTTAATTATTTCCCATTTAGTCTTTTCTGAATAGTTCTGGATAACTTCTACCTGACAATAACTTTTTCAATAGGTTAAAGTGAAGACTGTAAACCCGTGAAGTAAATGAAAAACTTGTGTTTGACTTCAGACAAACAAAGACAAGATTGATTTAGACAATCTTTGTGTATTGAAAAGAAAGCAGCAAGCCACAGGTCCTCGGTCATTTCAAATGCTGATCAGTAGCATGGTAGTTGCAGCTGTGAACTCTGTGGTTGCTTGGGCTGAATATCGTGACTTGGTCTCATGTTTCAAAGGCCTGACCTGTGCTTTACAAATTGCTGAGAGTCGTTTTTTTATATGGTATTAATAATTAAATGCTGGGAATATAGAGGAGGAGTGTTTTAGATAAATAATTGAACATCATTGTTAACGTTTCAGCTGTGCGTTACTGACTCCAGGGAAAAGCTGGCCATAATACCAGAAAAACCTGTGAAGCTTTCTCTGGCTGTCAAAACCATGCTGTCATCCATTTTATGTGTATGTTCCTTTGTTATGGCATAAGCTGCTGTTTCAAAGTTTCAGTTAAGGTTAATGAAGTCATATTTTTAACCCATTCTTACCTTAATTGCTGCTTCACTGGTGCTGAGGGCTAGCAGTTGAACACTTTTTTTTTTTTTTTCTTTATCACATGAGCAAATGAGAGTGA
Source organism: Sagittarius serpentarius (assembly GCA_034782735.1). Classification (NCBI taxonomy): domain Eukaryota; kingdom Metazoa; phylum Chordata; class Aves; order Accipitriformes; family Sagittariidae; genus Sagittarius; species Sagittarius serpentarius. The sequence goes on along the minus strand of JAVKLA010000021.1, from coordinate 23,393,933 downwards.
AAATTCAGTCCCACCGGGAATACTGAGACTTGAACTCTGTTACGGATAAACAGTGTAGAAAGAAGTGGGGCGAGGGGGGCGGCGGCGGCGGCGGAATATGCAGTACTGGGTAATGCTTTATGCATTGCAGTCATTCGTCCAGGTGACTGTGAGAATAAGTTGATGTTCTGTTCCTGGGTGTTCCTAGACGTTGCAAAGGTCACGCCCTGTTGACATTTTTGGTATGCTGCTTTGCTGACTGTAATGAGGAATTAGTAGAATTGGACTCTCTGCTATGTTTAGCTTTGTTTTTAACTCATTCTTAAACCAGAGGGTCAGCAGACTGCAACAAGTAGATGGTGTTCTTTCAATTGCGGGGAATGCTCAAGATTTCAAATAAATGATGAAAATCTAAATGGCAAAATTACATGGATCTACCAGGGTCAAGAATCTGTCCGATTGCTAACTCTGAAGTACTGCTCTGGGGAACTCTGTTCTCCTCCCAAGAACTGATTTGGTTCACTTGCAGTTATTTGATGAAAGATTTTCTTTACCATGACTGAGTGGTGGGGTCTTTGGGGGGGAAAAGTTCAACTAAAGGAGATGTCCTGCTTCAGGTTTGGAGTAAAATTACAAATACAAGAGACTCTGCTTAGGATGGTTCTAGCAAATGTGTGTGTTACCTTTCAACTACTGAGCAGGAGGCTATTCTTTCAGGCTGTCAGGCATGGCCTGGAAGAACTCCTCTTGGGTCAGACTGATTCTGTGTTTTGCTTTTAATGCTTCTGAGAGTCCTGTGCAGCTTCAAAATAATGCCAGTTGTGTTGTTTCTATCATCTTAAAAAATACATAGCAAAGAAAGACTATGTTTTTCTGTACTTTTAAACAGGAGGTAAAGTCAGTCATAGGAGAGGAGAACTGAGCTGACATACCAGAAAGTTCTAAAATTTTATAGGAGAGAGAAAAATATACTGCAAACATGTCATGAAAAATTGAAATAGGTGAAAGCATACAAATAAGCATATATTAGTGAAATAGAAACACTGTACTTGAAGCCATATAAAGAGTTGAGTAGGTTTTTATATTAAAAATAGTGAACACCTCATTTAACATTATATTTAAAAATACGTAAGAAATTTATGTACTTTCCATAGTGCCTAGTAATGTACTTTTATTTTTCTGTGTTTTTCAGGGAAGCCACAAAAGCAGACATCCCATCAAAACGCACGGAGCTCAGAATCACAGACACCTCTTATATGAGAGGTGGGCACGGTGGGGAATGTGGTACAAATACCAACCTCTGGATTTAATCAGGTATTAGTACTTTGAAGAGTAGCTTGTTTCTAGGATACAAACAACCTGATAACTGTGTGTTAACTGTAGTGCTAAATTCTTCCTTCTTTCCTGTAAAGTTTAGCTATTCAGTATTACCAGGTAAGACTGCATTCCTCAGAGTTGCTTCTTTTGGATGGTCCTTTGTGCAGGGCTGGTAGTTTCGAATGAGACTGCATAAAAGGCACCTATATCTATCCAGCTGCTTGACAATTTGCAGTGTGAAACTAAAATACAAACCCATGACATTATCTGCTGATCAGAGCTTGCCCTTCATGAGAGCACCTTGGAGAGCAAAGACTGTTGCCACATGTTGTCCACGTGGACAGTCAAAGTTACCAGATCCAGCGGAGTGAAAATGCAACCTAATTGTTACATTTCCATGTGGGTTTAAATAAACTTCTGTTTATATATCTTATAATTAATGTCATAGGTTACCAAATTTAAAGCAGAGAAATATACGTAATTGAAGTTAAATAATTGTGTTGTTTGGGTCTCATACTTTCCTCGTCTTTGACATTGAATACCAATAACTCATTTGTCCTTGCTGTCAGTTTATATTCCTGATCTGACGGTCATAACCAATCGTGCCCAATATTGTTCCACTGAAGGCTGTGGAGCTAAGCATGTGCCATGGGACAATTCAGTGCTGATCAAATAGTGTCGTCCTTGACTGACTTTCTGATCACTGCTACTTCTTCTCTTTTAGCAACCGATATGGAAGTTTTGAAGAATTAAAGCTCAGTATTCAACTTGTGATTTCAATCCATTGTGTTCTCTAATGGTAGTTTGAAATATTACATGGTTATCTATCATAAATACTTTTTATAATGGAATACTTAAGTCATACCAACTAACTTCATCCCTTTCCAGAAATTTTGTGTGTGTGTGTCTGTGTGTGCGTGCAAATAAAATGTCCTACATTTAATAATGTTGAAACTAGTACATCTACTTAGTCATTGCAAGGGCATGAAAATTACAGAGCACTTCAGTAATATCCTTAGTTATATCCTTATAAAATATATGTTCTGGTAAGTCTGCAATTAGTGTCATTAGAATGTTATGCTAGCCTGAAATAAAACACGTTGGTAAACTGACAGTAATTCTAGCATAAATTTGTAATGGGTAGTTCCTCATTAAAATTATTCTGCTACTGTGAAGATAGATAGAGGTTGCAGTAAGTTTTAACGTTAAACAATGTATGTGTTTCCTTTTCCTGTAGGCGATACTTTGGTGAAAAAATTGGACTGTATTTTGCCTGGTTGGGATGGTATACTGGAATGCTTATTCCTGCTGCCCTGGTTGGGCTCTTTGTTTTCCTCTATGGATTATTTACAATGGATTCCAGCCAAGTAAGGTAAAATCCTATTTAATAACATATAATAGCCTGTTGAAAACTAAGAACAGTCTGACACAACTTAGATCATTTTACTCTTAAATGTTTTCCAGATATGGTAATCATGTAAAAATAACTAAATAGAACACTGGGTTCTTCAGTCAAGTGTATCCACTTTGTATATCTGTTTTGCATCAAGCTGGATGCATACCATTTACACCAAGTGTTCTTACCGTTGCATCTGCAGTGATTCCCGTTCTATCTGTAAGGAAAAACAGCAAGTACCGATTCTAATGTCATAGGTACTGCAATGGTTGTTATTCTAGTCAAGGCTAACGGATGAAAAAACCATCAGACGTAGTCTGTCTTTACCTCCATCTTACCTATAACTTCCAGAGTGTAGTACAGTTGCTAAACTTCAACTTACTTTTGTCTATGCCTTTTTTTCCTCCCAGTGTTAATAGTGGCAAACTTTGAGTCTAACAAAACTCTTAACTATGTCAGTGTAAACTGCAGCCAGGAGACCCAGGTTCAGGGAGATGACAGTCACATGAAATGATCTTAGTTTTCAAGTTTCCCACTGTTGTGATTTTGCTCTGAGAGAGGTTTATGTCAATTTAGAAATAGTCATGAAGGTGCTCAAGTTAAGTGCTGACTGTATTTTCAGGAACTGTTTCACTCCTCGCTGTAATGAGGATGCACCCTCATTACAAAGTTTTCCATTAGATGTGATCAGACACAACAGTATCAGGGCTCTTACAATTGCAACTGTCGCTCCAAGCAGTTTGGATGCTTAGGCTGTAAGTATAGTTGGAGCCAGATTTCATAGGAAGTGTCGTTTCTCGGGCTTTGTGTGGGACTATTTTAAGTTTTCTTTATGGAATTGTCTTTATCTTCTATTTCACAGTGAGTTACTATATTCTGTAGTGCTGTAATTAAGGCTTTTTGAGGCTTGCTTTTGCACAGCAAACTCCTGGGAGACTTCAAACTGCATTAAATGCAATTAAATGCAATAAAAGTATCAGCCAGGAAGCTATGCTATCTTTAAGGTATTGTTCTCTGTATTAGGATTGTTTTGCACGATAAATGTCCATAAAATGCAATGGATGTGAAGTAGAGGATCAGTCTGTTCTTAGAGCACAGGGACTAGAGCTGTTGAACTGAGAATCTTGTATTCTTCACATGAACAGTGGCACGGTTTCAACAAGGAGGGAACAAGGGGCCATAATCTACTAATATCAGGGTGTAGTTTAGTATTTCAGGCACTCCTCATGGAAGAGAAAGATGTGGCATTGGTGCTCCCCAAGAGAAAGAAGAAAATTTCTAAGAGTGTAATTCTTTCAAGCTCTAAGCTGTTATGTGGTTGTGTACGTGTCATGCACTTCTCCCGAGAAGACCTGGAGATACGACTCCTGCTTAGTTCTTTTAATAGAGAGATGCAGTTATCTTGCTTGCTGAAGGTTGCAGGGTATATATCGCAGGAGCACAGAGGTAAGCTAGCTTTCATGTTTTCCTGTCCTAAGTTTTTCTCCTTGGCTGCTGTTGAGTAGCTGCAGACAGAACATGCAGATTTTAGTTTGCTTCCCGTGGAGGCTGGTTGTGTTGGGTCCCATCCTGAGGTGTCTCAGTGTCATGCTGTGCTACACAGAGCACCAAGGTGCCCATCAGGGGCTCTGGACTATTGCAGGAGCAAGAGCCTGAAAGTTAGGTGATTCACCATATAAGCCCTGGATGCCTACAAGGGGAGGGGTGTATTTATATATTTATTATAGCTAACATTAGCCAGTGTTCATTTCCAAATACTGACAGAGGGTGGGTTAATGCAGAAGCCCGAGCTGTGTGCTCTGTGGCAGCCCCACATCTGTAATCTGGATGTGTTAATTCTGGGCAGAAGGTCCTCTCTCTGCCTTTGTTGGCGTGAATCTGTGCAGTCCCTCTGGTTACAGTACGATCATATCGGTGCATCGCTGTGACCAAGTTAGTAAGACCTGTTGTGAGACGTGGATTCAAGAAGAGTTTAACTAACTCAAGCTAATTGTGACTGGCCTGATAGAATGTATGTAGGTGTTTTCTGTATCACCTTGTGTACTTAAGCAATTCTAAAGGCCAGTGATAACAGATGCTCCTCCTTGCCATATTTGCTTACTTAGCCTGGAAGGGGTTAGTGAGGATTAGACAGAAACCTCCTACCTAGAGCAGACGGGAGTCATCCATTAGCAGGCAGACAGACTGCGCAACCTAAATGTTCTTATTCTTGCCATATTCTGGGACTGTGAGATTATTTATCTAGTGTTTCTGCAGTCATGTAAAGAAAACTGCTAGATAAACATCTATAACAGTTTTAAAATACATCGTTTGATTTCGAGCACTGCAGCTACCAAAGTATGCAAGTGCAATGTTCAGCAGCCGTCAGGAAGAAACAGAGTCGGGTGTGTTATTGTGGCAGTTACAACTGCCACATTGCCCCAGATTCAGTATTATTCAGTGTAATACTACTTCATGTGAAACAGGTTTCATCCATTTAACACCTGTTATTAGGAATCAGTGGATGTTAGGAAGAGTTGATTTACAGTAGGATGAATTCTGTCAAAAAAACCTATTTTTCATCTGTCTCGTGTACCACAAAATTTGAACTTGCCAACTGATGAAATCAGTTTTGCAGAAGCACCCTTTCCTCAGTGATGTCCCTTCACCTCTCAGGCACAGGCAACTGCCGGGAGCCCCCCCTTTAGCAGCTGCAGGCAGAAATCCATCCTGTCTGTCTTTTTTTCGCTGAGGTCCAGCCCTGTTTCAGCAGAGAAGGAAGAAGCAAATACACGAGTGTACATTGCCATAGAGCCAGACGTTGGTTGCAATGCCAGCCATAGGTTTTGTGCAGCAATAATTCGAGGGTTATGCAGAATGATGTCACATCGAGAAACTAGTTCGTCTTGCTTACGACGTGTACAAGTGCCTGCCTCTGGCCTGTGCTTGGAGTCTGTCCTGACACCAGGTGGCTCTTTTTATGTATAGATTAAAAATTATATAAATATATATATGTATCTCAGCCTGTGCCAGGACCCCATCTCAGCCTGGCATGAGGCCGACAGGCCCTGCTCCCTGTGTAAAGGAAAGATGCTCTGTCTAGTTCATCCATGGCTGTCACAAGCAAGTTGGAAATTGAGCATATTTGCTCCCTTTTGGTGGTTTCCTTCCTTCTTTCCCAGGGTGAGCGGCCCTCTCACGCTGCCTTTTGCCCCTTGTCGTAATCTCTCTCTCCTTTCCTCAGTTACAGTTTGAGGGAGACAGTAAGCTTTCAGGCCTGATTGAATCATTCGATGACTCAAATGTATTGTACAGGGAGGAGGAAGGTGAAATAAGATGGGAAGACAAAAACCCTGCACGCACACTTGTTTCAGGGACTAGACACTATTATAAGAAAATATGTGTGTATGTCCCATGTTTAGAAAGAGAAGTTTCTCCATTCTGCACAGTTAGGGACGTTTTTCTTTCCTATTACAAAACAAGTGCGTAAGATGGGCAGTGTTACTGAAAGCACGTTGGAATGGAGGTTGTTCTTTTTCTTGCATGGGTTTGGAATAAAGCTTGGTAATACTGTGGTTTCCAGGAGCTGGCACTGAGGTCCTCCAGGGCACTGAGATTATAGTGTCGGCCGCTCGTTGCAGGATTCAGTTGTGAGATGAAGGTAACCAAGAGAAAAATCCAGAGAATCTCTGCGTGAGAAACTCCACAGTAGCTTCTAGAGTATTTGGACTATATTCCCAGGGCTCAAACATGCAGAAACAAAAATGTGGAACATGAATTTGTATTTCTTGTTTCATACACTTTTAAATATATTTTGATCCATTTGCCCTCCCTGAGCTAAACTGGGGGAAATGTGAAGTGGTAATCAAATGGAAGGGCTTCGATAGTCCTTTAGAAGTGCCTTCATCTGGGTTCTTTTCTTGCAACAAATTACGTGCCATATCTATTACCTATGTTTATTCTCAAGTTAGATGTCAAGCTATTACATGTTGATTAGTCTATGTAAAAATAAATCTGATGTTTTTTAAGAGTTTGGTTTTGATGGGTGTATACATACCATTAATTATCACTGTTGTAAGTTGTCCCTTCGTTGTCAGTCAAACAGAAAGGCCAGGCATGAGCACAGCATAGCTTGAGGTGCCTTTGCACCATGTGCTGTAGTCACATTTCAGATATATAAGTGAGGACAGTACAAAGAAGCTTATTTTGCTCTGTTATACTGAAGATTTGAGCTGCAGTAACCGTTAACATAGCACCTGTCACAAACACTTGTGTAACAAATGTTACTGCCTTTGCAGAGTAGTGCTAAAGCATGTCACCTATCACTGGCAGTATAATTCTGTGAAACTTCATATGTTATTAAAAACAAACCAAGATGTTAACTCAAGATATGTAATAGAGAAAATCTAATATTTATAATGTTGAATTTAAATCAAAGTACAGTACAATTTGGCCTTATATTTGACAACAGTTTGCATTATTGCCAAACCGTTATAACATTGTTGAAATGTGATTTTCTGTGCTTAATTGTTTGAAGGAAAATATAAGCAAGAAAATTCTCTGATGTGAGACACTATAAGGTTTCTGTTACTCTGCAACTCTGAAATGACTGGCTGTGCTCATTCTGGCTTAGGGGTTACTTAGAACAATTTCTTTGTCAGATCCACATTATGTTGTAGGGTTTCAGTGAATTAGTGATTCTGATGTTATGTGAAGTATGACCGAAGATTACAAAAGTGGCATCTAGGCAGCCAAAATCTTTTATTTCTATTTAATGTTATGTCAGACAGGATTTAATAGATGCAGTCATTTGGAAATAAGCATAATCTCCCATACAGTATTAGCACTGTAAATTCAGCTTTTACGAGTGGGATAGTAAAAGTGTAATGTTTATTAAAGCAAATTAGTAGGGATATCTTGGCATTTGTTTTATACAGCTGCTTTCCTGGTGTGTCATAGGATCATTTCAGGCATGTCAGCATTGCTAAAGGATAGGGAAAGGCGATTGCTGAGGTTCTTTAGGAAGCTTACTCACTGCAGTTAAAATTTGCCTTAAAATTCATTTTTGCACTTCTGTTAATTCCGTTTTGCCTTTGTCAAGACACTTAATTATGTACTACGTTTTGAAGTAGTAAAGACAGTGACTTCATCTTCCTAAATCTTAGGATCTTTAAATACCAGAATGTGGCTTGAAGATATTTTCCCCCAAAACAGGATATGAAAGTGGGTTGTGGTTTTGGGGTTTTTTTTTATTAGCTCTGTATGCAAGTTCTTCTGTAGAAAATAAAAACGCAAAAACTTGAAATACTACTGCCAGAAATCCCTGTCAGTGGGTTTTTACATGTGACTGACTGATCTAAGCGTGCATGCGATCATCCTGTGGAACAGACCTTCAGCTGATGTAAACTGGGATAAGTTGATTGAAGTCAGTGTAGTTATACCAGGGATGTCCATCCTGTTAACATTTGGTATCTTCTACATCACTTACAAAAATGTGCAGTAAATGGATTGGAAAGTAGTGAACAATGTTTTGGTTTTATGTTTGTGATGTTTGGGAGAGAACGGGCTATTCACAAGTGTGAGAAGTGTAGCATGATGCCCAAAAATATTGCATACTACTCTAGGGCTCATAGGTTTCAGGTGACTGATTTGGGATTAGGCTTTTCAAGCCAAACATTCACTTTTAATTTATTTTATTGAGCCAGTTCTGTGGCATAGGCGTGCTGTTAACAAATACAGACCACAAACGGCACGACCTCAGAATATCTTAGGAATGCTAAAAGCCTTTTTATAACCTTTATTTTCCTGTCTCGTACTAAAGCAAAGAGATCTGCGAGGCAAATGAAACCATCATGTGCCCTATGTGTGAACGGAATTGCACACTACAGAAACTCAATGAAAGCTGCATATATGCCAAGGTAATTATTGTCTTACTGCTATCAAGATAATTTTTGTCTAAAGATCCACTTTCATTCTGTAATGGCTGCCCTTGTTTCAGCAAAGATTCCTGCAGAATCCTGTTTCTCTACAGAGGTTTTTTTCAGCCTTTGTAATTCATGTTTCTAATAAGGGAATGCTCTGAAATGATCAGAGACCGTTTTAAAATTTGTTTTCCTTTCTGTGAGCATTTTCTTCCTAAATCCTTATTATTTTCATCAACTTATGAAGTCCCCTGAGTAATAAAACTTTTTTTGGAAGGTTTTTCCTCCTTTCCCCTATAATTAACTTCTTACTCCGTTTCCCTTGCTTACTTTGTAATTGAATTTCGGTTCCTCCTACGGAGTTCTCTAGCATAATGTGCCTGTGATGTGCTTTGCTCTGTCAAATTAATGCAAAGATTTTACACAACTAAATACTTTGCTGTGAGAAGCTATCCTTCAAACTTAAATTATCACAAGTACCTCTGTATACGTGCAGGGTTTTCAAGTGAGCAATATTTTTTATATGTTATGTTCATAATGCTGGAAAAGCAGCCTTGGCATTTTTCTTGGGATTCTTTAGCCCATAAGATAAATCTTGCTCCAAAGCCTGTATTTATAGATGTGATTGTCTCTGGGCCATGGCATTACAACACTGCAGCAACAGGAAAGAGAAAATAAATTTTGTGTTAGATTTGAAAATTTTGTATTGATAGGACCAATATTGAGTAAAACTCAACATTTCAAATCTACCTGTAAAGGAAAATTCTAAAACCACTTGACATTTATAAAAATTATTTATATTTATATTTTACAAATTTAATTTTCTATTTTATAATGCCAAAAATTAAAATATTAAAAAGTTGTTTTGCAACAACATCAATAAATACCATTGAAAATGCTGTATTTAAGGCAAAACTGGTTTTCATTTTTAAATAGTGCTATAACTCTGTAGAAGAAAATGGCTCCATGAAATTCTTTTTGTAACTTTTTTTTTTTTACTAATTTCTCCTTTTTAAGATGTGTACTGAAGGCAAGCGCTTTCTTAATTGAAATACCATTATGCAAACTATACAACCCATTCCAGAAATGCCTCCTTTTAGAAGATAAGTACCTCTTCAGCAGTCCACTGCAGTTTAACAGGAAATTAATATATTTGGCCTTGTGGCATCCCTTTAACTTTAGGTCCTGTTATTTTAACATCTCCAGTTAATAAGCAGCAGGTTTTGTGTCTTATATTTACACTGACATCTTGTGCTTAAATCATGTAAATTTCACATTTAATGTCACACTGTGAATAATTCATTGCAGCAGAAAAAATGTGGCAGTCCATCCATACTTCCACGTGTTTTCAAACCAGTCCTCTTGAAACGAATTTAGATGACAACCAGGGAAGACAAGCAGTAACCACTCGTGTTCCATCTTCGCAGGCACCCTTCTCTGATGTCTGCAAATATTATGGAAATTCATGTAAGCTCCCAACTTTTCCTGCCAATGCTTATGCTCTGAAAAACTGATCAACCTTAGATAGAATGCAGAAAACAACCAAAAATTGTCTCCTTTCAGGATTTGTCTGTTCTGGATCTTCCCCAAGCGGGGGAGAGAGAGAGACTTCTTTTTGGGAAGGAATAGGTTTGCCATCTGGCCCCTCAAATGGCAAAGAAAAAGGAAAAAATAAATGTTCAACGAGGCTTTTTATAACTCCGAGGTTATAACTGTAATGCCTTCACTCACCGTGTTGACGCTAAAGAAAAGTTCACTGCAGCTTCACTCGTTACCCTCTTGCTAGGAAATGTCTGGTTTCCAGCAGGGGTTGTGATCCTGCTGGTTGCCACCATGTTGCTCGCACACACCCAAACATGTGTCAGCACTTCCACTGTGTTTATACACAAATGAGTGAATGAAAACAATCTATAATGTTAGAAAACTACAATCTGATTTCAAATCAAATGCTCCTTTGTACTTTATGAAGCACGGTTAGTAATAAAAGTAGAACTAACATATTCTAAAATAAGCCATCAGATCTGCTCTCTGGGAAAAGAAAATGGCATTTCCTGCTTGCTTTCTTGTTCCTGAGATGGAGCTTGTCAGTGTTTCCCTCTGGTTTTGTGGTTGTAGGAACATAACTTATTTCTTTGTCTTCCGTCCTCGCAATCAAAGAGCCAATATGCAAGGGATGCTATTCCTGATTCATTCCAGGCACCAGCACCCTTATTCTGGAATAAGTGTTTTAGTCCTTATTCATTCAAATAGCTCATTGTATACAAGTACATAAGTATTGAGTTAATTAGGAAAAGCGAGTTCCTTTAAGTGAAGTTTATCTCCCCAAACCTGCTTATGTCATGGGCCCTGCCTCATTTATAAAAGGCCTTGTGCTCGTATTTCACATTATTAAAACTGTTGTCAGGGTTTCTTTCTTAAATACCTGCCAAGTTTCCTTTTAGAGGAGCACTTCACACAGAACAAACTAATGCTGGAAAAATCATATGCTTCAAATGTTTTTTTCTGCCAAGTTTTTTGTAAAGCTGGAGGCAAAACACAAAAGACGCCTTTTTCCTTCTTATTACTGCCCATTTATTTCATCCCCTCCCTCTTTATTCCATTTCCATTTAAAAATGCCACGCTGAAGTGAAGTTTATAATTTACGGGAATGGCAGGTAATACCTGAGTGGTAATCTGATTTGCGGAATGCCCAGGCTGTCATTCTCGTCCACGTTAGATGGACTCTTTGATCTGCGGGTGATTAGTGCGGTGCACTAGGGCTCTGGGGGCTGGTCCTGCGCCCAGCACACCTTGCCCTCCGGCCCCAGGGCAGAGTGTTGATTCAGGGTGGGTTTGAAGTGCCTGAAGTCTTGTATGACGATAATCAGTCAGGTATGCTGACGCAGTAGCACCACGTCCTGTAGTATTTCACCTCTGCTTAGAGGCCTCTGGTCAACACGGAGTCTCAGACTACGCATTTAGCCTTTAAGAGTCAAATCTTAATTCTGAGCATGGTGCTGAAAGACTTTTGCCCAAACACTTTTTATAAAGACAGTGCTAGATCAGGAGCCAGATAAGTGTTTTCTACTTTTAGCAACATCAATTCTGCCTGGTTTGGTCGGTTGGTTCATTTTGCATTTCCTTGGAAAGATGTACTCTTTACTGAGCAGAATATCCAAAATCACATCCTCACACAGATCTGCATTCAAAACTGAAAATGTTCATCAGGTTTATTGTACTGCTTTTGTTCACCTCTGACATTTTCAGTTTCATACCCATTATGTTTGTGTTTTCCTTCATGGAATCAAAAGCAAAACAAAGCAGAAGACATATTTCTATGGACAATTGATCCCATTGAATGATTCATGCAGGGAACATACTGGATTTATTGATATCCAATACCAAATAGTCAATTCCCATTTCAGAACCTTAAAAAAAGAAAAGAAAAACAGAACTGACACACAGATAAAATATATGTGTTTTTAATAAATTCTCAGAAAATTGTAATAATTTTACTCAATAAGAAATAAAATAGAGGCAAACAACACCATTTCTGTTAACTTTATGTGCTTTCCTGAGTTAGTTTTCTTAATTTGCGAGGCAGAAGCAATTACGCCTGCCTTCTCTAGAAGAAGGAAAATCTGTCAGCAGGATGAGTTCTCTTTGCAGCAGGCAGCTCTCGCGGGAGCGGGGTGGGTAACCTGGCCGAGGCAGGCTGTCAGCCCCAGCATCCCGGCACACCTCCTGTGCAGAACGTTCCTGCTGGCCAGAGTACCTTCAGATGCAGGAGAAGGTCACAGTGCAGCAAAACGGAATATGGTTACCTGCGCCCTTCCATTGGCATAAGGGCAGGTTTCTTACCATGAAAGAAGCTTAAAAATCGGTCCTTAAGTCAGCAACCAAGTCAACACCAATGAAAGTAAAGTCTTTTCAAGAATATTCTATTTCAAGACATTCTATTCTTACTTCAAAGAGTGGGAAATCACCATGAATTTTCAGATGGTTTAGGACGATACGTATAAAAGCCATTTGCAGCACTTTTCTTTTTCCTCTCTCTTCAGATTCTCTTTCTAACATATGCCTGTTGATAAGTTGGTTTGCTCTATTATTTTATCATGATTTGTGGGGGTTTTGCTAATAGGAATTTGAAGCCTGTGCTTTGCTTACTAATGCTTAGCAACATCTTAAACCACCTTTCATTAGAAGAAATGTAGGCCCATTATCCCTGGATAAATTACATTGCCGTAAATTGACAACCTTAAATCTATTGAATTAGATTGATCTTAATTTCAGCTTCCTAAATACTGTTTCATATTATGGCTTGAGTATTAGAAATTCTGGATTTTTGTAATATGAATTGTGATGTTTTCATAATAAGTGAGATATCGAATTCACACACTCAGGTGCTTAGTGGTCCGTAGGCATGCAAAACCTAATTATTTATTTTCTATTGGTAAGCCTTGGACTTTGCAGCAGAATATCTGTTCTGCCCAAAAAAGATAAGGGATAAATCCAACAAAAAGGAGAGCATTCATGAGGAGAAAATAAGTGCACAATTTAGAATTATGGTTGGGGGGGAGGTGGAGGTGGTATTTGGAATTTATTTAATGTTTGTTGGAGTTCAGGGGCACTAGCCTTTTAAGAAGGAGAACGTGTCAGCGATTTGAGAGAGGCTGAGGTGTCTGGATAAAAAGGAATATATACTATTCTTCCCTGCAGAGAAACTGCAAGATAGCTTGGGAGAAGAAGAAAATGGAATCAAAAGAGACATTAGCTAAGTAATATACAGAGGAAGAAAAGTGAAAAGACAGAAGTTATTTAAGCTTATCAAAGCCTTAAAGTAGAAAATGTTGAGGTTAAATTTGACCCAGCATATGAGAACTGTTGAGGAATTTTTAGCCTATCTGGACATGGGCAGAGCAGCTCTTGGTGTCTGTGAAACAAATAGACTGGAGATGCATGAAGTGACAGTCTGGAAAACCAGAGTTCAGGTTATACTGAAAGACGGAGTGGGACAAACCTTGGTAGAAGAAACATGCAAGTACGACTTCCTATTAGAATGCTTAGCTTTTAATTTCTGCCACCAGTTTATGTACCCTGGGATTCTTTGGGGCAAAAGATAAGGTGGTAATAATCTTTGTTCCTGATGTATTTATTTTCTATTCAGGTTACACATTTGTTTGACAATGGAGGGACTGTCTTCTTTGCTATTTTCATGGCAATTTGGGGTAAGTACATTTTTAATGTTTCGTATTTTTAGTTCACCTGAGCTTTTTATGTGATTACTGGCTAAACGGAGATTGTAGCTCTGGAAAAAATTTAAAGAAGGATTATGATTTTGTCACACATTCTTTTTTGTCCTGTTTTCATCAACTTCATTTTCTGTGCTAGTAGTGGGTGAAAAGAATACCTTTTATCGTTAACGTAATGACTGTCTTTAACGTCTTAAATGTCTTTAGGCCTGAATTTTATATCATGCGGGCAGAAGTCTTTTTAGAGGCAAACATGTAGGTTAATTTACTCATCTGGAGTCAATATGAAAATCACGTCTTGTAGAGAATTCTTACAGAATAAATGAGAATGTTTTTTGGGGGAGGTAATTAGAGGGAAGTATAGGAAAGATTTAATGTCAAGTGCTTACAGCAATTTAAATATTTATATTTGAATTCTCAGTCTGAATATCTCGTTATGTTCACTCTGACATCAGACACATCATGTCATGGAGCCCAAAGCCAAGCAGGGTGATATCCACAGAGGCCACTGTTGAACAGGAGTTACCAAGCACAGTGTTGCCTCTCTTAGAAGGTCAGTGTAGTAGTGCCATACAAGACAGATGTAATTGTTCCAGCATGACACGCTTGATGGAATTAGCTTTCACTGAAGCTAATAGTATTTTGCTGCTGTAAAGTAGGGAAGACTGGTATTAGAACAAGAGGTAATTAATTTTACCAGTTTAAATGTTTGTCTATGTAAACCCTGAGAAAATAACACCAGTTCACATACATAAAACTGTCTGATTTCAAGCCAGGGTTTTACAATTTTAAACAGAGACAAATGGCACACAACAGCTTTATTTATGTAATATGCATGAATAAGCATTAATGATTCTCACTTAAAGTGAAGGATGAACAAATGTCACTAATTTTGGAGGCTGGCCTGGTAAAAGCAAAAAACAATATACAAACAACAGCAAAACATCAGAGAGGTACATAGACAATGCAAACACATGCGCATACATGCAAACATCATCATTAGATTGTTAAAAATTAACATGATATAACTAAAGGGCACACTTTAATTGCTTGCCTCAGTGATATTTCTTCATTGGCTCCTAATCTTGCTGTTACAGCCTTGCAATTACTAATAATTCATTTCATAAATTCCTAAAATACATTGCACTTGTTTATATGGTTACCGATGTAGACAATGCTGGTAGCTTCTTACCATCTCTTCATCTCTGTCTTTGAGTTCTCCTTAGAGAGAGCTCTTTCCATTTTCAGCTGAGGCCAAGGTTCAAGTGTAAGGAGGAATTTTGCTTATATGATACTGCTTTACCATTATCAGGAAAGACAGCATAATATGTGCTAAGGAAGATGAAAGCTGAACATTACATTTTTCTTTATTTCAAGCAGCGGAGTGATACTCTCACTTAATATAGGTGAATGTGTCTCAGATTTTCAGTCTGCTATCCAGTGTGCTGGGTACAGTGTTAGAAATCAGGTTCTGGTTTTGATGGGAAGTGTGCTCTTTTCATGACTGAACCTTGTAGGAATGGCAACACTGCCCATATGCACTCAATTCTTTAATCTTTTAAATGCTTTGAAATAAATACCTGGTTTACTCATCTGCAGTGTGACTACCATTGTTTCTCTCTGGTGTGTGTGTGCATGCAGTTTACTCACATATCAAATAAACCCTCTTTGCAACATTCACAGCCAGTTAGTGAGATAACTCCATCGACATGATCCACAGTCTCCACACTGAGTATAGCATTTTAACAGAGTCATAGTAATAGGCATGCACCCCATGTAAGTAGTTATTTTCTCTGTGCTTTATTTTGTTTATTCTATGCCTTACAACTATGTCTTTTTCATGTTCATTCTTTCTATTTAGACATGTCTGGTAATTGCAAACAGATAAACTATGCAATTATTTGCATTCTACTGCATAATTTTGCTCTTTAGCTGGACAAAACCAGACCGTCTGTTTTAGGACATCTATATACATGGCTGAGATAATTCCTTTCCTTTCATGTTAAGATAACTATTCCTTCTAACCTGTACCAAAACCTTTTACATCATTTCTACAGATCTAGCCTGCAATGCCATCAACAGATCAGTCTGACAGCAGAGTAGAAGCTTGTCTTCTTTTTTCCCCTTTGAAAGTGATTTTAACTCTGTGTCATCATAGTCAAAGGTTAAATGTAGTCTGTGTTACTAAGTAGTTCCATTTTCCCCAGCAAACCTCAACCTCCGAGTAATCCAAGTAAATCTAATTCTTTTTGTCACACTCACTGAGGAAGGCATAAATGTAAAGTGGGGAAAATAATGCCCTGAGTCATTGATCAGATAGAAATTATATTTGGACAGAATAGTTTCACCTCAAGGTAGTTAAATTTGGGATTTTTTTTGTATTGATGCTAAAATATCATTGCAATCCTAGTCAAATTATGCTCTGTCACAATGTCTGCATTCTTGACCAAAGTTACACAAGGCAGAATTTTATCTGGGTGCTATTTGTCTACATTATTTCTAAGCAAGCAAGTATAAAGTCCTTCTAGGAGAACCACAGGTTGATCATTTCATTACAAACTAGAAGAGTGATGCTCTGCTACTGGACCCTAGCTGTTGTCTATCAGTGTATCTTGTGATTTTCCCCTTGCTTTCGAAAACATTGTTTGCACAGTAATGGCAGTAAGGTAACAGCTGCCAGGTCTTTTTGGAAAAAATGAAAGCGTGTAGATAACGGTTGAGAGTATAACCTGAAGCAAACATTATGGTGAAGGGTGAGGTGGTGTCATGTCAGCCATAGGAATGCCATCGGATGGGCACCCTGCGTTGTCTTCCTCTGCCTTGTCTGCTGTGCTGGTTTTGTCACCTGACGCACATCCAAAACTCGTATCATACGGTCCCAGTGAGTTGTCTAAGTGGAGAACTGAAAGGATAGCGTAATTATTTTTTATATATTGCTTGAAAGATTATTATCCCCATGCACTGGATACCTTGTGGTTTAGTTCAGCAGTCCCTCTCAGTTAAATCCAGTTAACCTCTTTCTTACATACGGGTGGGCAAAAGATGAAGGCCTTGATTCATAATCTTCTGAAGATAACACGTGTCCTCCCAGTAACGCCTGTTCAGCACTACATGGGTGGTCAACTTTCAAAGCTAGTTCCTAATCTGATGTTCTGGCAGCTTTCAGCTCTTGCATTTAAGCCAGAAAGGGCGTATTGCCAGAGTTTTATTTTGATTTGATTTTATATGAGAAAAAAGTGTGTTTAGCCTCTCAGTGTTTGTTTAAACACTTAAAAATAAAGTCCAGGAACATGATATAAATGTTTGGAGACTGTGCGATTACACTTTAATACAAGTTTATACATATTCATGGAGTAGACCAAAGCAATCTCCTTTTTAAACCTCTTAAAAATATTTTTACTCCTAAAAACAGATACAGCTTTGTCCCTCATTCTGTAATGGAAGTTGGATGAGTAAGGAGTCTAGCCTTTCCCAGTTAATCAAAATTTGGGAGACCTTTTGAGCTATAGTTTTGAATTCGCCCACAATTTTTTGAACAGGTTCACTGATAGTAGATACGGTATTTCCTGATATTTCAGAGGTTAAAAAAGTAACTTGTAAGGAGGAGACATAGAGTTAGGGGAGTATTGGTTAAACTAAAATTTAAAAATAATAAAATACTGTCAGTTGAAAACTAGTTTGACTGGAGTTGATGATATCATTCCTAATAATTCAATAAGACCAGACTATTTAAGCAGCTCTGTGTAGAAATAAAAAAAGGTTCTTATGCAAAACACTTGTGCTGTTCCTTACCTGGGTCATTCCTTGTATCATCATAAAGCCGTATGTGGGAAAATGACTCAGACCTTTTCTTACCACATATAAAATATCCAATCAGACCAATTAATATAGATCCCAAAATGGCTCCTACAATGACACCAACTATTATTACTCCTTTGTTGGTTTTGTCTAGGAGAGAAAGAAAGAAAGAAAGAAAAGACAGTTGAATGAGAATCATAAATCTGTAAGAAATCTGTAAGATCAGATACTTCACTCTCGCTTTATAGCAGTCGAGGGCTTTGTGGAGTAAGATTATTCACCAAGGATCTGAAACACTGCAGACTATGACTAAACCAGCCTCCCTGCAGAAAAACTTTCAGCCTTTGTAAAAGAAAATAGACATCTCCATCCTTGATTTTCAAGGGAATAACTGGAGGGGTTTTGTTAAAAAAAAAGAAGTCTAAATGAGTTTTTAGTCAAATAAAAAGGTTCCAGGTTTAATTACAGAATCAATCACTATCCTTTTATTTAAAGCAATAAGCGGTTATTACTCTGAATGCAATTATTTGTAAGTATTTGAGCCAGTAGTTAAAACTGCAGCCTCTGAATCTCAAGTGATTAAGTTTTAGAGTAGCAGTTTTTGAGTATGCAAGGTAAGAAATCCAGTAATGCTTTCTGCACCTCTT
The DNA here is from genome assembly GCA_034782735.1 of Sagittarius serpentarius. Lineage (NCBI taxonomy): Eukaryota > Metazoa > Chordata > Aves > Accipitriformes > Sagittariidae > Sagittarius > Sagittarius serpentarius. The sequence goes on along the minus strand of JAVKLA010000021.1, from coordinate 23,375,665 downwards.
CAGTTAACAGAATAACTGTATTCCTCCAAGGTTTTCCTCAGGTTTCATAAAACTTTTGCTCAAAGTATTCTGTTTTTCTTGGAACTGAACTTGCTCTCCCACCCGCCTTCCTTTTCAGTCGCATTATCTAGAAATCGGGGACATTGTAATTATTAGAACTATGATGGGAAACATGAAAGCCTGATGCTCCTTCAGTTCTTAGTACAAGCTGTTCTCTACTGGATATGATGGATAAGCCTTTCAGTCCCATGTTAAAAGCTTGAAAGCTAATTAATGGCAAAAAAATACTGTGTCTTCTAATCTTTCCTTTTCTTTTCCTGAAGACCTGATTCAGAGCAGCAGGATAGAAAAGTGTAATGACAGTTTTATGCTCCATTGTTTTCCCACGCATACTTAACTTGATAATTAAATGCACAATGAGTAATTCCTCTGGAAGTATTTCTAAGAAGTCATCTTTGCTCACAAAAGTTTCTGGACTTAAATAAGTTGACGTGTTACATGTGTAGAAGTGACATTTAAAACATCTGCTTTGAAGGTCCATTCCAGTGTGAATGGGCAGTACCTGTCATTAGGTTCCCCCACTCTTGGAAGTGTTAAACAATTAAACAGCGCGATTTTAGAAAATATTTTTTATTTTGAGTGAGTTTTAGTTTTAGTCTGTACTAGGTCACCTATTAATTCACACATCTTATAAAGCCTCCTGTTCAATGAAAAAAAGCTTTTATTTCAGCATTATGATTTAATTAAACCATCTGGACTTTAGTTAGATACTTACCTTCATTGGCATCTTTTGAATTAGATGATGCAGTAGAAGGTTTGCTGGAATTAGGACTCAGCTCCGTTGTCTGCTGAATGGGGTTGAAGTTTGTTGTAGGACTGTCCTGCGTCACCGTGGGTGATGTCAGACTGATACTGGTGGGGAACAGCACAGTGGGGTTGATTGAGGAGTTTTCAGTGGGGAGTGCCGCAGCCAAAGGGGTACTGTATGTGACTGTGGAGTTATTTGGTGTCACTGTGGAAGCAGAAGTAGCTGCAGCACTTTTGGTCACTCCATAGAAGTCACCCATTGTTGTAAATGTCGCTGAAGACGTCGGGAATCCGTTGAAGTTTGTGGCAGAGTTATTTATTCTATCTTTTGATACCATAGTGACATTTGAAGATAAAGTGGTGCCATCAGTGGACCTCAGGGGTGTGCCGTTTGGCCGACTGCTCGTCTCTGTTCTTTTTGTTACATTTTCTTTGGCATTGGCAGTTGTTGGTGCAGCGTGACCGATGGTAGAAGGATTTATGGCAGTAGTCATAGGCAGAACAAATCTCTGTGAAGTTGGTTGCACTGTAGACTGATTGTTACCTGTCATTGTGCTATTTCCGTTACTCGTATCATTTACTTTTCTGCCCTCGGTATTGCTTTTGTTCCATTGCAGCCTTGCAAGCAGAAAAATGAAAATCATTCCACAGGAGGGTTGCATGGTGTTGACTTCAAAGTTTGTTTTGTTATATACGGAACCTGCAAAAAATTCACTTTTGTCTGTTATTTTATTTTGCAAAACAAAGCTACTCTGTTAAGACCCAAATAAGCTGGTAGAAAAATATTAATGTTATGCAGTAGAAATCTCGCTAGTTTACCATGTGTTGATGCTGAGAACTTTACGTCTCTGAGTGTTAATGACCTAAAGAATGACCTAAACTGATATTGATGATCAACAAAAGCTTTTTGCACAAGAAAATTGCATGGCCCTGCAAACAGGCCTCATACTCAGAGGGGAATAATTCAAAACCACTTTGCTATAGAATGAAGTAATGATATATATTTGAATGGCACGCTCGAGGCAATGTTTTCTGGGCAGGCAGCAACTCCAAGAGCAGGCTGAAGAGTTATGCTCCACAGCGAAGAAATATAATTGTTGCAATTAGCCCTGAAAGTTGATGGATAATGTTTCGTGACCCTGAGCAGTGAGCATCATACGAATCCTGCCACAGGAGCAAATTGAAAACTAAATCAGTCCCAGGGTTATAGATGATGCTGAATTTGTGTGGAAACTTCTTTTCCTATAGGAAATGGGAAGCTGTATATTATGTATTAATTTTTCAAATGTTAGATTTAGAAGCATGAGAAAAAATCTTGAAGTCACATGACTGTAGCAGGTATGCTGTTCAGTATTTCCATGGGGTTTTGGTGGTGGTTTTTGTCTCTACGTATGAGACAGGTTGAAATCATGCAGTTTTTAACTCCCACACATCACCTCTCATGTGACAGCACAACAAAAAGTATAAGAAGTTACATCTTCAGCATCGTTAATTCATTAGGTGTCCATGTATGTGGGTACTTTACCATCTGAAGGAAGGAGACATACACCTGGAAAAAGTAACTGTTTCTTTCATATTCAGCCTCCCCTCCTACTGTCTTACGCTTTTTCCTGTGGGTGTTTCGTTTGGGTTTTTTGGTGGGGGGGGAAGGGGATGAGCACTGGTTTTGTTCTTTTGTTTGGTTTGGGGTTGGGTTTTTGTGGGGGGAGGGGTGTGGGGGGGTGGTAGGGTTCATTTAATTGTGCATTTCCCAGGTTAGCTTCTCTGTATGTAACACCGTCAGAGCAATGGAAAGTGCACATATAGTAACAGTAGATAGCAGTGAGCTATGGGTAATGTTATATCAATGAGTAGACAATAACTAAGTATCGTGTCAAGGTATCTCATTTAGGTTTATTCTTCTTTCTTTCGTAATTAGAAGGTGGTACCATTACTTGAAATGCATGTGTATTTGTAAAATGCCATTTAATCTGCTTTTTAACATATGTTCCATTTCTCGACACTGCTTATTTCCCAAGTTAAGGTCAGTTATATGGTGGGAAGGACCTATGCTTGGAAGACATTTGTAACTTACTTAGCAAAAAATAAAACAGACACCTTCTGCTTGAGTATCGGTCAAACTCATGATAACCACTTTGACCCCAAACAAGGAAGCCAAAGAAAACCCCTTTGGAGTTCAATTACCAGCTCTGATTATGTTTGCAATTTGAATGATAGGGCTTCAGGTGACTATGAAACACTGTGCAATCTGAGTATTAGATTTTTATTTATTAGTACTAATAACTGCAAAATAGTGAAGAAAAAAACCTGTTGTATTTTACAAAGTTTCCAAACACATGCTTTCATTTTAACAGTGTAGTTTTAATTCAGTGGCATGGTCTTTCCTTCCTTGTATTAATAGTCATGTTAGTGAGCAAAGTGGGTTTGGTCATGTCGCTCATTATTCCTTCACTGTAACTAAACTACACAGGGAAATTATGCTCAATTCACTTTAATTGTAATCTTAATTTGCAGAGCAGTGTGCAAAGGAGTCGATATCCTTGCTGAACAAATTCTTTGTCATTTTTTCTGATTGCCTTACTTGTGTAACCTCCTTCCTGGGGGACCACAGAGAAGAAACCTCCTTGCTTTGAAAGTTGTGTACTGTCATTCTCAGGCTCTGATGAACTTCTTCCTGGAAATCCTTTTGTGTGTAATAATTAACTCTTCTTTCTCTAGTGCAACGTTAATGTTCATACAGTTTAGAAAAACACTGGAGTTCTTCAAAGATACTCCTTGCCTTTAGAGCTTAGTATGGAAATAGTGCTGTTGCAGTAAAACAGCAATGCTATAGATGAGCCAAACTTGCAGAAGAGCCCAAACCTTAAATTAGCTGGTCAGGTAAGTGTTTAAGGAAGCTATGAACAGATTATTAATGAAAAGAAACGGTCTTGCTTCCTGATTCACTGGTATTCACGTTACTCAGTACTAGCTCAGTGGAAATCAGTGGAGTAGGCATGGCTTGAAGTGAGTAGAAACGACATCAGTGTGGGATTAGGCTGCAGTTCAGTTACCTAGATTAGCTCTACCTTTTTTTAGCATGAAAAATGAGGTTTTTACATAGGATGGTCACCACCATGTTTCTTTACTGGATTTTGCACTCTGCATTTGGTTCTGTGCTGCTAGAGTCAAATTTCATCAAACCTCTGACAGCTGGGTAGAAAAAAAAGCCAGCTCCAAAAAGGGGAAGGCTAAAATTTCTTCTTCAGTGTATGGCTTTATGAAGAGATGTACTGGCCCTTATTTGAGGAATTCACCAAGATGTGAATGCAGTTCCCCATAAAAATGGCCCTCCAGTGTGAACCTGCGTATGCACTGATTGTTTCTCTACTGGAAAATGTGTAGCCCAGTTGCAAGTGATCTGAGGTGCTGAGGACTTGATACTCTTCACACGTTTCTGGAGGGTTTTACTCTGAACTTGCCTCAATCTCTTCCCTTTGACTAAGCACCCTTTAGAGCTAGCCTATGTTAGGCTACTCCTGGAGCACATCACTTAGCTTACTGACAGGAGTGCCCAGTGGTGTAAGCCAAAGGCCAACAAGTGGAGATGATCAGGAGATTTTAAAAGTGCACTCTTGATGTGGTTTAAAATAGTAATATAGGTACAGCCCTGTTGCGGAGGCTGTGGTTCCGTATCATACAGACCTCTCTCTTTTAACTGAAGTAGATTGAAAAAGGGCTACAAAAATCCTTGTTACTCTGTTATTAATAAAGATTAAAGTTGCTTTACAGCAGAAAGTATTCAATATGAAGCTACTAGTATACATACATGTACATCTGCACACCTACACTCTAGGTGAAGCCCTAGTCCCATGCAGATCAACCTCCCCTAGGTCTACGGACTTCACCATGAAGGTTGCATTGATACTGCAGTTGATACTGCGGGGATACTGGCTTTGTGTTTTCCTTAAACGCCTCAGATTTGCGCTGAGTATTTCTGCAGCACAGAAAAAAATGTCCTAATAAATTCTTATATGGCAATTTTCATATAAATGTATATCCAGTAGGATATTAAGTATTTAAAAATAGATTATTGGCATGATAAACTAACTGCAAGATGTGTTTCCTGAACACAACCCAGCACCTGCCAGTGATGGGTGTAAAATCTGCAAAACCTCTGCAACTGTCAAGAAAATAATAATTTCAACTTCCTCTTCTGGGTAGGTAATACAATCTTCAGAACTATAAATTCAAAGGACATTCTTTTCCATATCAATAAATTGAACCTTGCACCATTTCCGTACCTTACAGTAGTAATTAGAAAGTACTTTAATTTCTGTACTAAACAGTGACATGATGAGCGAATTATTAATGGCACTTCTTTGTTTCTTGTGGTCTGGAGTAACATGTTCATATTTTCAGAGCTTTCACACTTACTATGCTTTTTAAGCCTCATAAAGCAGATTATTTTTACCTTTACATCAGTGATCCAGAAATAGATGGAACAAATATAAAGCAAGATATAGAGAATTTATCTTCTAGAGTTCAGGAAGAAGTAACAGCAAATGATGGTCCCAGAAATGTACTGGATTTTTGCTCCTGTGGCTCTTCGCTCTAAACTTTGGATTGCTCTCCAAGGATGAGATACTTCTCAATTTAATGAGCAATGAATATTAAATTTTCAAGCTTAAATGCATTTTAATTTTTGTGCTGAGAAAATAATTTGTAAGTTTTTAGTGAATTATAAAGAGGAATAGAAGTATGAATTGTATTCTATAATGAGTTTAATTTTTCCCCTCTGTTACTAGCTAGCAGCCTGACAAGTGTCAGTACACTGGCTGAGCTTCCTAAGTGTGTATTTCTTGTTTATTTTCGGTATCACTAAACTCGGCAGAAGCAGTAACAATGTGGCAATACATTTCCTTACAGAAATTCGGTATAAAGTAGCATACACAGAATATTTCCCTTCACCACCACGCCTCCCCCCCCCCCAGCATTTAAAATAGTCTCTGAACTGACTCTGAGAGAAATTCTATACTTGCTTGAAAAGGAGCATAAATACCCACTAAAGAAAAGCATGAATTTGAGTGAAATACTGTCATTGTTTATGATTGCTACTTCTCTGCTTTAACGTTTGAATCACAAAATGTTGGGGTGGGGTTTTTTTCAATTATTTTTTCAGAAATACACTCTAAGTAGAATTTGGCTACAACAGCACCGATTGCCTTCCTGAACACTATATAAAAGAACACCATGATTATTAATCAGATCCACTAATAAGCGTAAAAAAACCCCTCAGACTTACCTTTGAGCTCTACAAAATACGCAAGAACCTGTTGAAATACTGCTGTGGCCCAGAGTGCAATTCGCCTGGTGGGAAGAGGGGAGCGCAGGTACAGTAAATGTGGCAGTGAGAGACAGGGGTCAGGAACGCGCTGTACAGGCGAGGTGAGGTGGGGCAGCCCTTCGCCGCACGCAACGGCACGTCTGGGTACCAGCCCGACCGACTTCGCTGCTGTCATGACCGAGCTCTGTCATTAGAGAGTCCACAGAAATTGCAGTATTTATGGTAAAGTGGGTAGGCAGCGCATATTGCTTAATCCTTTGAAAGTCTCTGAACTGGTATTTCAGAAGGATGACTGTTGTCTGTAAACCAAGGAAACTATTGTTCCATGTACTATGCACCTATTAATTTAACAAAACACAGCTTCTTCTTATCGCAGAGTTTCCTACGGTCCACCTTGTGAAACGAAAACTGGAAAAGGCGTGCCTTCTACAAAATAAAGCAGCAAAATGAGTTCTGTTAAGAAAAACAGGCTGCTAGAAATGGGTCTGATCCTATCGCCAAATACGTTCACAGTTGCAATAATTTGAGATAACAATGTAAATCCAAGTTTTCTGAATTTATCAGATCTCATTAATTTTTATTTTGGAATACATAACCAGCTAGGGATCTGAGTGTTACAACTCTCACTCCTCACTTTAGGTTTTATATAAACAATACTGGATTAAAGTGAGAATGGGGAAGTCAGGCATATCATATATAACTTAATATGCTGATCTAGTCAACCTGTGATTTTTTCTATTCTTTAATTCTTTATGTATATTTATTCTAGGCTGGTATGTGGTGAAGAGTGACTCAGAAATGTTTCGGTACTGTGTGACTGTTTGAGTGGAATGCCATGATGTTGTTAGCTGTTTCCACTTGAAATTTTTAAGGAATCAAGTGCAAATACTATTTCATAACTTACCCTTGAGATAAGTGCTCAGGATATGGCATATACAGGAGACGTTTATATGGGAGGAACTAGTACTGTTTTCTTGAAAATACTGCAGTAGAAAAGTGGAAGGTTTTCTGTGAAGTGGATCAAGTTCTACCCTTTCTAATATCCCTTTTGGGGAAGTAAATTATTTGTGTGGCATGAGGTGGGGTGGTCTGTGAGAGGAGGGAGGACAGAGCCTGGTACTGTGGGTTTGGTTTTCTTTGGAATCTAGCATTCTCTGCAGTGTCTATCAGCAAGCTTCCACCTCATATTTATTGCTGTGTCTGGGTGGACATGCATCTAACAGATTGACCGTGAGATCTGCAAACAAGCAGCACAAATGTGTGTCCAAATTTGGATTTTATGCAGCATTAACCAAATGACAAGTGATGTAGTAGGGTCAAGAGTATATTTCATGCCAGCATGCGCACATTATGGTGTGCATAATACCTTTTTTTAACACAGAAAGGTTATTTGAATAGATATGTAATATTTGAAAATAGCAAGACCTTAAATATATAGGCTACAATCCTGTTAAAGTGTATCTATTACAGTGGTATGAAAGTTATAAGCCTCTAGTGCTGCCCTTGAGCTCAGCGTTGGACTTGGGAAGGTGCGCACGCTCTCTCTCTCCCTCTCTTTTTTATTTGTTAGCGGTTTAATTCATCCATTAGGAAAAGTAAAAACTGTTTACCTGAGTGACTTAACGCCTAGTGGAAGATGCTGTTTGTGACTCAGTTCTTGGCGAGGTGAGGTACGCCTGCAGTGTGGTGCCAGGATGCTGGCGCTGAGTGCTGGCCCACTGGTCCTGGAGGGCAAAACCTCCGGCAGTGAGCCTGAGTGTGGGCAGATTCAGAGCTGTGGCCATATGGAGGCAAGGTGGTTCAGAGTAGTCCGGGAGCGGGAGATGAGACTAGGCTGTCGTTCAGTTACAGCCTGATTTATTAAGCGGCAGTTTCAATTCTGACGAGCGTGTCTTAGTAGTAGGCGCGGTACCAAATCCGTAGGACTGTTTTTATTGCACAGCTTTGCTGTAAAGGAGTCTGACTGAATAAAACTGAAGAAGTAATTGAGCAGAGTATTCAGACGGGGCCTGGCTGGCCATGGCCAGACTCTGCAGAGAGGCAGTGGAAACAGTCCCCTAGCTCCTTACTGAAAATCCTCTTTGCAATAAATTTTTAGGGAATAAACACACCATTCATTTTGACGCAGTGACACTCAAAATATTCAGAAGAGATGTGCTCACATAATAGCCTTGGGTTCTCTGGGTTTTGTTTGGGGTTTTTTTCTTTCTTTGCTCTCTTTCCTTCCATAGCATTTAACAGCAGCCATTCATCATTTCTTCTTCTTGACAATGTCAAACTTCTGTTTTACTTAAGATTGTATCAGCGCACAACCTATCTTTCCTGTCTGTCTTAACCATCAAACATCACCCTGCTTGTCTTCTGAAAGATTAAGAACTGTGTAAAGCACATGCCTAGAGATTTTGGTTCTTCATCAGTGCAAGTACTGGCAGTGTAAGGGCAGTAAACATAAGGTAACTTAAATAAGAACTGAAAGAAGCTTTCGGAAGTGTACAACAGGCAGAACCGCAGACTGTATTGCAGAGCACTGAATAACAAATCCCTGAATGAGCAGGTCTATACCAAAATGCTGGACAAAAATAGGAAGTACACCGTATTCAGAACGGCAATTGGAACTATAAAATGGGAAGCAACATACCCAGGGAAAAGCAGGGGAGGCACCAGATAATGTTTTCTGTAGGAAAGCGGAGGCTTGTGTGTGACCCTCTAAACCATACATTACCCAGAACTTTTGAGCGGCAGGATTAGGCAGAAAGAAACTCTGCCAGGTCAAAGCAGTGTTAGAACGTGAATGTTCTCATCCTGATGTTCAAATGGTTGGCTTAGTCAGCTGTTGTACGTCTTGTTTTTCTACAGAAGTAATTGATAAAAGTCAAGGCTTAGCATTTTCAGAGCTGGGAGATCAGGGTAAGAGATGGGTCCCTAAGAAGAGCCTAGCAACTCGGACTGGAGAGGCTTGATTGCACGGAGAGCGACCAGAGAGAGGTGGCGTTAGCAGTGTGATAGAGTGGAATAAAGGCAAGCCAGGAAGGACCCAGGCTTTTTGTGGAACTGGACAAATACTTGAATTTCAAAATTCTGATGTTTTTTCACTGACATTTAGACTAGAAGTTTACACCACAAGAGAAGTTTTGTGAATTGGTTTTTTTTCCAACATGCTTTTTTTTTTTTTTTTTTAATATACTTCTAGCTTTTGACACTATTTTCTCAGTGGCCTTGTAGCACAGCAAAATCACCATGAATTCCATTCTACTGTGTGAAAGAGAGTATTGCAGCATTTTTTAAGAGCTCAGGTGAGTCCGGAAAAGATGCTTTAGTTGGCAGGTATAGTTAGCGATTGGGCCTCACCGGTTTGTCTAGATGGATGGTTTTCTTGACTGTTGCATTATCAAATGCTTCGTGTACATAAGTAGCATAAAAGACATTGTTGTTTATTATTATTCATATTATACCAGAGCCTATTATTCATGCTATACCAGAGCCTGAAAACCTTAACTTAAGAGACAGATCTTGAGTTAAAGAATAGGAGAGTTAATCCCAAATCTTAGGGGACAGACAGAACGAAATGAAGAGCGTTACAAGATTAGTGTATATTCAACTGAGGACACCATTTGTCCACAGTCTAGTATTACTTCTAAACCACAACTGCCTCGTTTTATTTCCAAAACTTCAACGGATATTTACACAAGCTAAAATACTTCCCAGCCCAAAAAGGTTGCATGTACTTCAATAGTCCACCCTTCCTCATTCTTTTCTTTGGTGATGGCACTGGGGGAAAAAAAGCCAGTAATTCAATTGCTTGGTTTCAGTTTCTCTGACTGAGGTATTTTAAGTCAGTGGGATTTAAAATTCATTTTTTTATTCCTGATAACTGGGCTACTTCCTTAGTTACATTCAAAGGTAATAGAAATTAAGTGAATTATTTCATTTGTGCAATTAACAGACTTGCCACTTTTGGCACAGGGCTGGTGGATATCTTGGTTGTGCTTCCTAGAGCAGCCTGACATGCAGAGGAACACCCAACACTGTGTTTTGCAGAATGTGTTGTATTTCTCCTGTTTGGTCACATAAGGAAAGTACTGTTTGGTTTGTGTATAGCACAGCCTTATGTTGCTCCTGAGTCCTCGCATGTCGGGAAGGGATTTCTCTTGCAAGGTGGTGTCTTCTGTAACATTTCTGAGTCTTGCGCTGCACTGGTTGAGAGAGCACTTCCCCAGTGACAGTGAGAAAAGGTTGTTTTGCCCTCGGATTACTCAAGTGCAAACCCCACTGCTGCTTAAACAGGAGAGCTGTGTGCTGTTCTTGTTAGGAGCATCCGAAACGTAAATGAAATCTGTGGTGAAGAGACAATCCATGCTTGGAAGAATAAAAGAACGTACTACCTAGAAATAATATTCAGGGACGAGTTCCTTTCATTCAGCCATCCATTATTTTTGGGTAGTGCTACGGTGAACTTCTGCTAACTTCTAGTCATTGTGCTTTAGTATAGTATATGGATAAATCATATATATATATATATATATAAAAAATTATTATAGCTATATAATATATATATAAACCCAGTAAGATGTTAAACATAATACAGAAATGTAGAAAAAGGTAGGAATGTGAGACCATCCTATTCAGTTTGAGTTAGAAATCCTCCTTCTGGGCAGCTGGCTTGCCAGAATGAAGCAAATTTTCTTACTCCTTGTTTGAAATCACTGTTTTCCAGGGAACAATTGGACAATCCCATGTTTTACCAGGAATCCCACCAAAACAAGGTGTCTTACCCTCAGTGCAAACTACAGTGTTTGGGAAACTTGGAGTTATTTATTGGTTGTAATTATTTTTATAGGACCTACCAAAAACACTAAGTACCTGGAGAATCTGATTATGATCTCGCACATAGATTAAAAATAATTTCTTAAAGACTTATTTTATTAATGAAGCTACTCTGGTATAAAGCTGGTGTGGCTGGGAAAGAAGTGAGGCTGTCTTGATTCGAACGGAATAAAATGAGATCATAATTTAGCTCGTTATTAATAGATAGCATTGTGTATGCATATCCTTGTTTCATCAAGGAGAGATTTTAAATCATATACATTTTGAATAAAATTAGAAGCAAAGTGATGATCTAATAGGGATGGCAGTGTCTCATATTGACAGGTACCTATCTCTGTATAGCTATAGCAGACAGCAAAAAAAAAAAAAGATTTGTAGATAAACACTGTAAAATAGTGTTCCCATTTTAACAGTGATTATCCTGAAGTTACTCATAGTTTTCCAGTTCTGTGGGGAAAACAACCAGAAAGTGGCTAATGATAGTTGCTGTGTTACATATTGCTGATTTTCTTGAGATCTGCATGGCCTGTTTTCTTTCTTTTCCATAATTAAAATGCAGTTGATGATTTCCACAGCTACAGTCTTTCTAGAGTTTTGGAAAAGACGGAGAGCTGTATTAACCTATGACTGGGACCTCATAGACTGGGAAGATGAAGAGGTAAGACGAAATGGAATTAACCTGTAAATCTTGCTATCAGCATGATTTAAGAGTAAATATGAATACATATTGTATGCCAGTAATCTGAATTTGTCTTTCAGATTATATTTGTCGCACTAGTTGCAGAATAAACAAGTATACTTGAGAATATACAAGTCTGCAACTTGCATTAGAATTCTAAATATAATTCTACATTTATTGAAATTATCCTTTGAAAAATTGAGTGGAAATACTGCCTGTACAGAGGACAGGAGCTACTACTGATACCAGCACAGATACCTTTCATTTCTATGGTTTCTCGTGCTGGAGATTCCTAATGCTGCCTAGAAACGGGACCAAGACAAGCAAAGGGCCAGAAACTAGCTTTTATATCCTTCTGAGAGGCATAATTTATCCTTTAACATTCTGCTGTCAGCATCAGCAATAATAAAATTGTTCTCTTACTTTACTTCATCAATCACTAGTGGGCATAGCTGTAATTTAACTATATTGGTGATTTAACTGCAGTCGAAGTCAATAGAGACTTTACCATTACTTGTTTTATAGCTTTCCGTAGATGCGTAGATACAAGCTGGTGGCTTTGAATAAATGGCTTCATATCACAAAAAGCACCATCATCACTGGCATTAATTTACAGTTTTCTTATCAATTTGTGCAGAGAAACTAGTGTTCAAGTCAGTATTATGACCCATGGTCCTTTTAATACCCTCACATAGTGGGGAAGACTTATGGTTTCTGTTCTTTGTCTCTGGCACTGTTTCCATGGATTTTTCAAAAGAGCAAATTATTTGGATATTTGAGTTGGCGCATTATAAAAAAGAATTTGTATCAATATAAATTTCCTACTTTATACCACATATATGTCTGGGTTTTGATACTTCAGTGAAATAAGTAGTACAACAAATGGAATCTACCCTGTCATTCCAGGAAGAGCTGCGCCCCCAGTTTGAAGCTAAATATTCCCAAGTGGAAAGAGTAAATCCCATCACAGGAAAACCTGAACCTTTTCAGCCTTTCCCTGATAAGCTCAGTCGACTGATGGTATCTGTCTCTGGAATATTCTTCATGGTAATGTTTAATAATGTTGGAATTATTGTAGCTTTTACTCTCTCATGTAAATGGTAACACAAGTCCTGAGTGCGTTCATGAAGATTAGTGGATTTACATAATACAGGCAAAACTGATTGTCTCAGTCTTACTGCTTGTTTATGGATCTCTTTCTTTTAAAAGATGTAATACAGTTATATTGTAAAGGAACAGTAAAGAAATGTTTTAATTCGTCAATCTAATATTTTCATTCTTTCCAAGTCTGTTCACCAAAACAAATGGAAATCTTTAAAACACTTGTTAATTTATTAAGTCAGTGGAAATTATTGCAGATACGGTTTATTTTGTTTATATTCTTACCTGTAGATTTCACTGGTCCTCACTGCGGTGTTTGCAGTTGTGGTGTATCGTCTGGTAGCCATGGAGCAGTTTGCTTCTTTCAAGTGGTATTTCATCAAGAAGTACTGGCAGTTTGCAACATCTGGAACTGGAGTCTGTATCAATTTTATGATCATCATGTCACTCAATGTTGTAAGTCTTCTGTTCTTTTAAAGGCGGGATTAATTTAAAAGAGTAATTTTTACAGGGTTACTGAGTTTACTGTATATCAGATATACACATTGCTTATTCATATAACAGTGCCTGACGCTAGTATTTCAGGGGGTCTTCCTCTTCTAATACTATGTCAGTGTTTTTCTCTGATGCCTACTTAGCCACTACACATCTTTGCTATGTCACCAAGTCACAGTGGTACAGACTACTGCTTTCTACATTTGCGTTTTTGGTTTTTTACTTTACCTTCTACAATACATCTCTTCTCTAAATGGAACTACGTTATTTTCTTGGCCGAGAATTTTCTTTCTGTTTTTTTAACTGATAACTTTGAATTCTTCCCTTTCTTATTTAAAGTGCAGCTGTGATACCAGTGTTGCACAGTCCTAGAATCATTGTGATACGTGGTTTCGGTTTAAGCTTTTCCTGTCATGTAACAGCCCGGGTTTAATCATACGCTGTGGTAGCTCAGTGTACATTGATATAAACTCTATTCCTTCAACTGCAGTATAATTTATCATTTTTCTATTCCTGTGCGGACGCAAACAGGTAAAAAGGAATAACAGCACAGCAAAGAATGGCTTTTAATTCTGTTAAGGAGATTGTGCACTCACTGCAATAAGAAAGCGTTCTCCAAAACAGACCGTCATGTATTTATTCTGTTATTATATATGATAATTCTAAGTCATAAAAAGTGCATTCAGGTGAACAAGCACACCAGACCTATTGAAAATAACTTGCTATTAATAGTAAATACTCAAGGAAATATTTTTCAGAGTTGGTAACTACCTTGGGCTAAGTGTCATTTAAAGTAGACTGGAGATAGTCTTATATAGACAGATAAGGAAGTTTTCAGTAGGAGGGTGATATCCTCACCAGTATGCACAGTCATGCAAAGGAAAATTGTATTGCATAAAGTCGTTTGCCTCCCTTTAGATCACATAGATTTGTTCCTGAAGTTAGAGGATAAGCATCTAACCGTTCGTTAAGAAAACCACTGATGTCTGAATACTTCTCTTGATCTATTGGTTCTCGATTTATCTTTATTGTATATTTAATGTATATACTTACATACATACATTTACATGAATAAAGAGAATGGGACTAAAGTAGTTCAATGAAGTCTTTGCAGGAAACTATATATGCACATGTAGCTACATCATCACCCTCCCTTCTCTGTCCAGATACCTTGATGCTGTAGGGCAACAGAACACCTATGCTTTTGATGCTTGTTTTCGTTCTGGATTTGACATCACAACAGACAGGATGTGCTATACTTATCTCTTATTTCTATTTTAGGTATATGAAAAGGTTGCCTATCTTCTGACAGACTTAGGTATGTAGGCCTTTACTAGTGGTATGGTTCTTGCTAGCTGTGGCATACACCTTTATATTTCCATAAAATAGGGTTTTGAAAACTTCATCTGTGCAAAGTACGATTCTGGCCTTTCTCTAAGCAAGTGAGAAATATCAGAGAAAGAAATTATGATTATTTCACTAAGGAAATAATAGAAAAGAAAGTAATTTATTCTTCTACTTCTACTTTTTTTTTTTATGTTTTATAGTATAAATTGAAAAAACTGTCATTATGGAACAGAAGTCAAAACATTCTTTCTTAGAATGCTAAAACAGATCTTTTTTTTTCATTTTTTCAAATGCTTGGTTATTTTTTTTACAATTTCTTAATGTGAACTTTCATATGGAAAAAAATGGGTTAAGATAAAATTACGTTGTCCAAGATAAAAATGTTAAGTCATAAATTTTAAAGTAGCTCCAATTCTGTCACATTAAAAATTTATACTGAAGCTTCTAGTCGTGATTCAGTCACAGAGGTAAAGCTTTCTAGCTTATAGAAAACAAGAAAGCAAAGACAGCATTTAAGATCTACTAGGTGAATATGTTACCTTTCAGTGTTTATTCTTACATGCTCTCTTTTAGCCCATGTCAAAATAGGCAATTGATCTTGTCTTAGTTTAAAAGCCAGCTGGCTGCTTAAATATAACAGCTCCCTCTTCTGGTTAAAGTTTGAAGAGCATGCATTAAACAAGATGCTCAAAACTTCGTAGTGTTTCAGATGAACGGTTTAGAACGATTCAGAATGTATAGTCAACTTATTCAAATTATTAAAATATTTTTTCAGATCGCACTGATTTCTATTCCTACTTAACTTTTTAAATATGTTATATTGTTACAGATCAGGGAATGGGAAAGAAAATAATGATTTCATTTAAGTATACAAGCTGATTTTTCCCAAAATACATGAAAGAATTAAAAAAAAAAAAAAAGGCTTCTTGAATTAAGCATGATGGAGCATCTGGTGTTTGAGCTAGGTAGCTCACTCCACTTCCTAAGGTGTTTTTCATCAAAGAGAAGGAGGACATCTTAACTTCTGAGAACAAGTGTCCGTATGTAAAGCTAGTATCCTGTACATTTGTATCCTAATGTAGTCAACATTAGACCAAAGTAATTAAGTAGTGCAAATTTTCACTGAAAAATTGGGGCAGTTTAGACTTCCAGCTCATGTATGTGCTTTAAAACTTTTATCAATGTACTATATTCCAAGTTTGATACATCCATCAAAGAAATTTGAAATTTTTACCAAAGCCGAGTTCTAATTTAGACATAAATAATGTTCTACAAACCATAAGGAAAAACATCCAAGGCAGTGCAGACCCACACAGAGTACTTGTAGCCCCAGTAAGCATTTCTACATTTCTTTCAAAAAAAAAAAAAAAACAAAAAAGGACCTCCATCCTTTCCTCACTGAATTATAAGCTGTTTAACACTTCACAGGCATTATGATAGGGAAATCTTGAGGAAGAAGTAGTGGTCTTACAGAAGTATTTAGAAGGCAAGATGCTTGGGTGAGAAACCAACTGGCTGTTGGTTGTCTCTCTTCCCTCTGCTTTCCTTGGCAGCCACTGTCTTACTCTGCCAACGCCAAGTGCTTTTGCTTTTTGGTTTTTTTTTTTTTTTTTTTTGTTGTGGTTTGGTTTTGTTTTGTTTTTAATCAAGATACCTGTAGCCTTAAAATTAAAGATTCCCACTGAATTCTGAACTTTTTCATGGAAATGGGACAGGTATCTTCCCACAGAGTTGTGACCTATTCTGTACCGAGAGGCTTGTATCTCCTGTTTCCGCACAGAACCAACGCAGTCTGAGCTGGGGCAACTGTTTTGTGACCTGCAGACTGACCACTTTGAGGGAAAAAAGACAAACAAACCTTAATTTCAACTTGATGGGACACCATGACTTGAAACAATTGTTTGTTTTGTTAGTGTTGATTGATCTGTGAGCAAAGTTAGGCATAACTTGATTTCATTTTTGTTGATATGATGTATATTACGTCTCTCCACAGAGCACCCTAGAACAGAATCTGAATGGGAAAACAGCTTTGCCTTGAAAATGTTCCTCTTCCAGTTTGTCAACTTGAACAGCTCCATCTTTTACATTGCCTTTTTTCTTGGCAGGTAAGTTATCTTTGCTAACTGCACTTAAAGGAAAACTTGCACAGAACTTGCTAATTTTATAGGTTTGAAGAAAATACGATGACAGTTTGAACTGTAAGACTTAGATACGAGTCAGTTTCTGAGGATAATTAATAACAGTATTTTTAACTGTATGTGAGGGTTGGACCCTTGAAATCTTTACTCGTGAAACTAGACAGTAAAAAGTCTACTTTTTAAGTGAGTCTATGTACGTGACTTTCCTACTAAGTGAGAATTCAGAACCCTTGAAAATACAGATACTTCCTAAAAGTTGGTCTGTATTTAGCCCTGTGCTAATAGGCTTTATTCATTTTTTTCTTGTTTATTCCCCTTTGGTTACATTTCCCAGGATCCATTTCTATCAATGGTAAATATTGTCTGGCAGGTCTTAGACAAGAGTAGGAGGCAGAAATTCTGGCTCCGATTTTTGTGTGTATCTTTAGTTAAGAGCATGAGATACGGGACAGGTCTAAATTTGCTTCATCTCCACTTCGGTTTTGTTATCATCAGACTTGTCATTCCTGCAGAACCTACAGAGTATTTCAGAGTACCTTCTATAAAGTTTTATAATATAATTTCCGTTCAAGATTGTTTGAAAAAAACCCAAACCAAACCAAACTCTAGTAAAGACTGTTGATAATATCTGCTTGTTACATCCAGTGGTGCATTTGCCATACAGTTTCTAAACTTCTTTGTATCTTGCTCTCTCTTGTGTCTAGCAGGACCAGGCATTTTCTCTCTCATTTGTGACTTTCATTGAGATCATTAAGAATTTTTATTCAATTCATTATAAAAGAATCTGTTAAATCTGTAAAAAGTGTTTTTAGTTATGGTGAGTTTGGAAGTGATTTTATGCTTGTACGTCTGAGGGTGCAATCCAGTGCACACTTCACGTGGGCAAGCAGATCCCTGTGCTACAGTCAATTCCGATGTATTGCAATGGCTTATCTTCTTAGAAGTAGATTAGAAAGTCAGAATATCTAACATCTAAAACCTCTGAAGCTAGGATTTTTGTTCTGGACATAACAAGAGCTTAGGATTGCTTGCAAAATTATGGTCCCTGTTTACATTCTGAAACTTCCATATCCTACAGATAGCAGATTTAAGCCTGTGTGATTTCATCTGTTTATATTTCCTGAGTTTGCTCAGTGGATGTTGTGAAATAACTACTGATACAGGGTGTTCTTGGAATGTCCGCTGAGAAACAGAAATCTTATTTTCCAGATTTGCAGGCCGCCCAGGAAAGTACAACAAGCTTTTTAACAGATGGAGGCTGGAAGAGGTAGGCAATTCTATTTTGTCTTCTTGGGAAATTTCCATGAGTAAAAAGGAAATGGCTGAAGGACCGTGAATTATGTCCAGTTTGAAAGATGTATTATTCCATCTAAGTGCAGTGAAGAGTAAACTCTTATTTATAGCAAAGGATAGGAAACAGGAGATGTTTTTTTTCCTTCTGCATTCTCCACTGTGCTGAGTGGCTCTGCCCGAGACACGCAGTTCTTTCTGCCTCTCTTTGGGAAAGCAGTGACAGTTCCTTGCCTCACAGGCACTACCAAGTCCTACGTGATTGG
Source organism: Sagittarius serpentarius (assembly GCA_034782735.1). Lineage (NCBI taxonomy): Eukaryota > Metazoa > Chordata > Aves > Accipitriformes > Sagittariidae > Sagittarius > Sagittarius serpentarius. Next base: position 23,357,392 of record JAVKLA010000021.1, on the reverse strand, counting down.
AATCTCCTGGGTATGTGGAATTTTTGGATGGAGGACACAATATAATGCCATCAGCTTTTTTATCAGCTGCGTAAGTTTCTGCCAGCACAGGAAAGACATGGACCTGTTGGAGCAAGTCCAGAGGAGGGCCACAAAAATGATCAGAGGGATGTAACACCTCTCCTACAAAGACAGACTGAGAGAATTGGGGTTGTTCAGCCTGGAGAAGGGAAGGCTCCGGGGAGACCTTATTGCGGCCTTTCAATAATTAAAAGGGGCTTATAAGAAAGATTGGGACAAACTTCTTCAGCAGGGCCTGTTGTGATGGGACAAGGGGTTATGGTTTTAAACTAAAAGAATGTGGATTTAGACTAGATATAAGGAAGAAATTTTTTATGATGAGGGTGGTGAAACACCGGAGCCGGTTTCCCAGAGAGGTGGCAGTTGCCCCATCCCTGGGAACATTCAAAGTCAGAGTGGACGGGGCTCTGAGCAACCTGACCGAGTTGAAGATAGCCCTGCTCATTGCAGGGGGGGTGGACTAGGTGATCTTTGGAGGTCCCTTCCAGCCCAAGCTATTCTATGATTCTGTGATTTAAAAGAAGAAAAATAGTATTTTCAAAATGTACCTTGAAAATGTGTTAGAATTGCACCTCCCTGGATATCACTAGGGTGCTGAGGTTCTCTCTTATCTCTGAATAACAGGTTTCTTTTATTGAGCTGTGGTAGCCACAGAGTAAAATACCGTAACTTTGTAGTCTGTGTCTAAAAAAAGTTTCTGTAATTACTAAACATTTTAATATGGCAATTTATATAGTTAGGATACTGCTACCAGAGATTCAGCTGCTAAGTCTCTGTTTGGACTTAGGATATTACAAATGAAATATTGCTCCATTCTGAAATGAATATATGTGTTGGTCTAAGTGAAATGGACTGTATCATTTATCATACACTTAGCACACATACCCTTAGCTTAGGTAATACAGTCTAGTTCTCCAAGAAATAATATGTCTAAAGGTTGTTCAACTAAAGCCTGTGTTAATATTTTTGTTATTAATATTTCTTTCAATATTTATGTAGCTGGAGGTTAGTGTTTTTGACCAAAGAGATTTGAATATTTTTCAATCACCCTCTGAAAAAATAAAAATGAAAGGAATTCTCTGATTTTAGCTATTGATCTTTTTCCATCTAATTTCAGTGTCATCCTAGTGGCTGCTTGATAGATCTGTGCTTGCAAATGGGAGTTATTATGGTTTTAAAACAAATGTGGAACAACTTCATGGAACTAGGCTATCCGTAAGTTCAGATGTTGAAATTTGTTCTACAAATAGTGATTACCTATTAGTGTGATTCAGTAACAGGGAAAAATATGTTTATGTTTGGAGAATGTTATCACTTTTTGCATCTCATACTGTAACTTTATTCCCAAGGGAAGCATTAACTGCTGGTCTAAGATAAAGCTTCTTAGGGTGTGTTAACCATCTAAATTGTTTATTGTGATTTCATTTTCCATAATACAAACAGAGCTGTTCAGCTATTGAAGAGAGTAATGGGCTGAGTCTTACAGTTCTTTTGAAACTGGAAGAATATGTTTTCAGTAAAAGGTTGCTCATCAAATATTAATTTAATCAAAGTCTCAACCTTGAAAATATGTCAGAAAGGGTTATGCTCACAATGTGCGATCATTCTGCAAATGAGGGGCGGTGTACTGTATTGTTGAGAGACGTGGCTGTCTCAAAAGAAGAAACTTACTTGAAGTATCACACTTCCTGTCTTCTCAGCCCAGCAGCATCTTAACTCTGTCTAGAATTTATTTTAGAACATGCTTATATTCCTTTATGCGAAGCAGTGTTTTGTTTTGCCAAAACCATTGTTTACAACTGAGGCAACAGTTGCTCTTTCAGTAAGGAGATCAAGAGGTAAACGCTGAATTAGCTTGAGAAAAAATAGCAGCCTGTTAATAAAAATACTTATAAGAAAATTATTTCCCATCTTCAGTCTCTTTTCAGTAATACCTAGAAACAAACAATAGTCTTTATTTGCCACCTCTGCCAGTACTGGATAATATTTTTAATTTGTATAACACTTTAATTTGTGAGACTATTACCTACTTCGTATTTATAACTACTTTGTGAAAAGACCTCTGCACAGCCTTGAAAAAAATGGTCTTAAATATTTGCAGCTTCAGCAACACCTTTTTAGGCAATTTTTCCTACTTCAAGAAAAAAATATTCTGTACAGCATCTAGATCTTCAGGTTTGTTCAAAAATAGGACATGTATTCTACTATTCAGTATATTCTGGTATCACAGAGTTCTTACTGAGCTCCACTTAATTGGTTTGTCTTTTACAGGATTAAAAATAAAGCATTATTTACTTTTTTAATGCTCTTGTTATGTGTGGGGGGTTTTTTCCTGTTCTTTTTTTATTTAGGCATGCAGGTAAATCCTACAAATGAAGTCAATGCAAGCAAATTCTGTATTCTGAAAAACTTACTTGTACAATGCCTAACATGCTACGTTAAAGACATAATTAAAATCATAATGCAGAATTTTGAGAACTTCCGGAAGTTCTTTGGATTGTGTCTTATATGATATTGCAAATATTTCCAGAAAATACCTAAGTAAACATTCAGGTGCTAGTCAAAATAGGCCCACTTACTTCAAAACAATACCAGCAAGTATTGTAGATTACTGAGCAAGTGCAGTCAATAATGCTCTGTTTATCTAATAGTTTATTACAGAACTGGTGGTCACGACGCAAAATGAAGAGAGGAGGGCAATTGATGGAGCATAAAATTTCTCTGCCTCAGTGGGAAAAAGATTGGAATCTCCAGCCTATGAATCTCCATGGTTTAATGGACGAATATTTAGAGATGGGTGAGCAAATCTAGGGAGGTGTTAGTTTTCTTAAGAAAGTTGCATCTTAAAACATCTTTTGCATTTCCAGTTTCTAACCATAGAAATGCCTGTCTAGTTTTACAGTTTGGCTTTACCACGATCTTCGTTGCTGCCTTCCCACTGGCACCTCTCCTGGCATTGCTTAACAATATCATAGAAATAAGGTTAGATGCGTACAAGTTTGTCACTCAGTGGCGAAGACCTATGCCTGCAAGAGCAACAGATATAGGTGAGAGAACCTAATGACTGTCGCTGTCAGGTGCCACCTCTTTGAGTTTCCTTCTTTAACGCAGCTTAATCCTTGAAATATTTCATGCATCTAGAGTGAAATCGATAATGTAGCCTACAGATCTCAATGACAACTGTCCTGTTAAGCGACAGAAGGATATTCAGTTGCTTAGCTAAGAGGACTCCTCAAATTTGCTTTCCATTTCCAATAAGGGATCATAATAGTTGGAATTTTGAAAACAGGCTAAATAGTATTTTAGGCTTCTGATTTGTGGACCTCTAGGTCTAAAATGCTATCCAAAATCAACTGAATGTAGAGATTAAATATAAGGACTAAATTTACTTTTGGTTTAAAACTGAATTGAATAAAAATAAGAAATCTCTTTCCAAAATCTCCTATTTGGGCTTTATAACCAAAGATTATGGTTATACCTTTGTTGCTTAACTATTTCTTCTCAGCAGGGTGTGCCCTACTGTAAGACTTCATTCAGGTGGAGCCAGCGGTGGCAGGAATTGTGGGGACACGGCTTGATCTTGACGAGCTTTTCTGACTGAATAATTCTTTCTCACTAAGAAAGGAAAACTGTATGACTAATAATGACTTTAATATCACTAGTATGACTTTATATGACTTAATATGATGGTAAAAAACTAATGGCTTTGTCATCGTTTCTCTTGTTTATAGGTATCTGGTATGGGATTCTGGAAGGAATTGGAGTTCTGGCTGTCATCACCAATGCCTTTGTTATTGCCATTACTTCCGACTACATTCCACGTTTTGTCTATGCATACAAATACGGTCCCTGTACAGATCAAGGATACAGACAAGAAAAGTAATTTAAGATAGTCTTTATATATGCATGTATATTTCAGTGGAAGCACACTTTTGGTGCTGTCTTTCTGTGTTAACATACTTAACGTGTATCAGTAACATTTTACCTTTTACAACTGTGCAAACCTTCACAGATGTTAAGCGCAAGTAACTCAGCCATTCCAGAGAGTTTGCAAAGTAACTCCACAGTTATATAAGTGGAAAATCGTGTCTTCCCTTCTGAATGCAAACAACGAAGTTCAATATACATGGTAGCAGTTTTCAGGCTTTCTCTAGATAAGCTTTTCTTCTTTTCTGCAATAGTTCTGGACTGTCTTCTCCCACTATGCTCCCACACACATAGGTATGCGCCCGAACCCTCTTTTATTCTAAGCCTCGTTCACCCTCAAACTTCCCTGTCTGTTTCTCTTCAGAAATGCTTGCAGCCAAGCTCCAGCAAGATTGGCCTTGACACTATTTAGCCTGATTGCATATATAGTGTATCTTAGGCAAGATACCTTGCTGGAAGCTATCTTCGCACCACAAAGCCAGTTTCCTGCATTTCTCTGCAGGCACTTACCAATGTCTCTGAACTGTGGGTCCACCGTCCTCTGTCTCCATTTCCTACTGTCTTATCCTGAGCTTTTACATGAACTAAACAGATCACAGGACTCACGGGCATCCTCTCTTTCATTTGGAGACCAGTGCCCTACAGGTGGTTTTGCGGGGTGGTTTTGGAGGGGTTTTTTGTTTTTCTTTTTAATATGGGAATCAGGGTTACCTCAAGAAAAGGAAGCATGACTTTGCTAATACTAGAGCATGTCTCACAAACACAACTTATCTTCTTTATTGCACAGGAGGAAGGATAAGAGTGAAAGCATCAAGGCTTGTCCAGCAAGCCAGTACCTCTGCATTCACAGACTGCGCCTCAGCTCATACCGCAGGGGTCTGTCCTTCCTTCCCTCATTGCTCCGTCTCTAGTGATTCAAAATAGAGATTTACTCTTCCTGTGCTGTCACAGGAAGAGAGAATTTAAGGGCAAAAAGAACAAGGCAGGATAGGATGAAAAGAGACAATGGCAGAAAAACGTTAGTGCTTAAAGTGCACTACCAGTTTAACAGAGAACTATGTGACTGTATTTCTTCTTTTGCCAGTAGTGATTTGAGGTGTCACAGCAAACCTGAAGGTTCAGGAGGTGTAATAGGATCCCTGATGCATCTCTTTTTAGATGTTCGTTGCCTTTCAGAAGGCCCTTTGTTAAATTACAGGACAGATTTCTAAGAAGATGGGATGTCTTACGTGTCCGTGGTTTTCCAGGAACAGATGAAAATTTCACTCCCACAGTCATAATGCAACGTATTTATGTGATTTCTGTCATTAATACTAACAAATTGTTTCCTTTAAGATCGCTGCTTGGTATATATGCACTGTTCATTTTACTGCTGGTGAAAATTCTTCTTTGATTCAGCTCGTAAAGCCTGTCATTTTTTGGTATATGCTGCATGACTGGTGGCAGATTCTCCAAGGCTGTTAAATTACTCTCCTTTCTGCCTCTCTAGCCATCTTTGTAAGTTCAGTAATTTTAGGAGGCAGTGAAGAACACTGTAGCAACAATTTGTGGTTTGTATCTGCTGGTAGATAAGAAGCAAAACCATGAAAAGTGCTGAAAATAGATTTTTAAACAGTGTTATCCCTGAAACAGATGTTACTTTTTTCTTTCCAATAAGACTTTGCTTCTCTGATTAAAATTTTAGAATTGCTTTTGTCCTGATAAGCAAATAAAATAGTATGCTAACAATATGTGATAGCAGAATATGTTTACATAGAAGATCTATGCTATATAACCACCATATAAGTCCTCACCCTAAGTCTTTTCCTTTCAGATGCTTAAAAGGATATGTCAACAGCAGTTTATCAGTATTTGATTTGAGTGAACTTGGGATGGGATACTCAGGATACTGCCGGTATGTTTCAGTGCTCTTCCTTCTTGTAATACAGGCATAAACGTTAATACAGACATTAAATTGAAAGTCAGTGCTTCAGTTACGGGCAGAATAGTTTATTTTTTGCCTGCAAAAGCATTGGAGTTCAAGTTTGTTAACACTGAAGTCTCAAACACTATGTGGTAGGATGCAGTGCTAACACACTGGAAAACTGTGTTCTGAGTTTTTCCAGGACTCTTGCAAGCCCTGTCTTTCATGCCTCTATGAACTATTTCATTTCGAAGCCTCCCCAGCTGCCAGGAAGGGTCAAAATTCCCATTTCAGTTTTGTTAAGCATTCTGAGGTCTATTAATTAAAACACACGTTAAAATTTTTATTGTAGCTCTAACCCAGGTCAAGATCCCAAACAGTTATGCAAGATGAATACAAGAAATTCAGCATAAGAATTAAATATGACATTGCATGAGTGCACTCCTTCTGATTTCAGACTTAGTTTTACAGTGAGAGTTAGCTAAGAGAGAGTTGACTAAGAAGTTCCGGAATCGTGTTACATTTATGCAGACTTTGTCTGGAGAATCTCAAATGCTTATAAGCGAAGACAAGAACCAGTTTAGAATTAGCACGCTTGAACTTAACACTCCAAGGTGTCAGCTTTGTAACAACAAAAATTGTTTCCTCTGGATTTTTGGAAACAAAAAGTGCCATCTTATAAGCAGCCCTATTTAATTGCCTGTATTGTGGACTATTCTTCTCCTTTTCTGTTTAATTCCTCTTGAAGTATGCTTTCACTTCAGTTTCTCTCCTTTTAGCCAGATCTGAGATAAACTAGAGAACTCTTCACTGTGTTCAGGTGTTTGAGCACAGGCTAACTTACAGGGCTTTTCTTTGCTTCACAGGTATAGAGATTACAGAGCACCACCATGGAGTTCAACTCCATATGAATTCACTTTGCAATTCTGGCATGTCCTGGCAGCACGGCTCGCCTTCATCATAGTATTTGAGGTTAGTCACAGAAAGGAGCAATTCCTTTTGATCTCTTTAAAGTCCGAGTTGATTTTTTACAGTAGTCCCATAAATAAATTGTCAGTATTATCAACTGCTTGTTCATTACATTCGGGGGGAGGGGGGAATCGCCCCCCCAAACTGTTGTCAATCAGCTGCTTTAAACTGAATTGACCGAGCAGTCACAGATTTTAGAGTCACTCCAAAATCATATTTCCTTGACAGTCATCTTATACATCTTGTTGGTTCCCACCCAAATCTTTCATGTTTTATTGAAAAAGAAGAAATGCAGCTTATAGTAGAATCACAGAATGGCTTGGGTTGGAAGGGACGTTAAAGATCATCTAGTCCAGCCCCCTTGCCTTGTACGTTATGTGTACATTAAGCACAATCATTACAAGTCAAAATCTGTGTCAGGAAAATGATACATGATTCTAGCCTAATATAAAAGTAGTAATATATGTATTAACTTTGAAGAATGTATTACATACTGCCCAGGAATCTGGTTACTTACTTCAGTTACAAGCTCTTAACAAAGACTGCTTGTAGTTAGTGTTGCCGTTGTTATTCAAACTAGCATATCCTGCAGTCACATCTTCATTTAGGTCACTAGCTATATACCTTTCGTTTTACTTTTCAGAGGTCTTCAGCATTTTCACATATCTGATAGATCGCTCATTTACTCCCTTATGTAAACAAAGGAGTTGTTTTTAGTCATGAATTGAATCTCAGTTCCAGTTTTGCCACAGGCCGTGGTCCTAGAAATTAACATTTATGCAGCTTTGAAGCAATTATTTTTGTTCTTCTTTTCAGCACCTTGTTTTCGGAATAAAGTCTTTCATTGCCTACCTGATTCCAGACATGCCTAAAGACTTGTGCGACAGAATGAGGAGAGAGAAGTACTTAGTCCAGGAAATGATGTATGAGGCTGAACTGGAGCATTTGCAGAGAGAAAGGAAAAAGAATGGGAAACAGTATCACCATGAATGGCCTTAGTCACTACCATGCTGCAGCAAAAACACTGTTTGGAAATTGAAGAGTGCAGTTACAAAATGAAGTCAGAGTCCGGCATTAGTGTGTGAGATTTGCAGTGTATATATGTTCTTTCTGGGCAGTACAGTTGCAGGCTTTGGTGGGAACTGGAAAATAGATGCTTCTAATGAAGAAAATGAAAAGCCTTACCTGTAACTGGTCTGTGGTGAGCACGAAGGAGAATTGGCACTCGGGAATGCGCAGATAGATTAAAAATTTGGACACTGGTTTAAAAAAAAGGCAAGGAATTTTCATGCTGTTCATGAAGATACTAACAGCATAGTGAAAATAAAAAATTACCTATGAACTTATACAGTGAGGGCATGACTAAAACCAACTTACATGATATCCACTACTTCTACAGCTTCTGATTGCTCAGCTCCATCTGTAATGCCTCTGAAAAGAGCAATTGTTGCCTTTGTGGCCATAACTTGATATAAACGATCTTTCAGGCTTACTGTTTTGTCAGGTTTGTCCTAGTCTCTTGTTGAGATTGTGGATGTGGTCCTACCCTAAAAAAGGGGGTCTATGGCTGCTTAATATATACTATGCAGTTTAAGATTTGCACATCAGTGTCATTAATTTATCCTTCTAGTTGAAAACCAAAAATTCTAAATTCAAAGAGAAAACAGCAGCGCTAAGAGAACGCATCACATTGCAGCTATATTTGAAAATGACACGGCTGTTGAGTCGTCTTTCTACTTTTATGTGCAGAAAGGCCACCTCCACACGCTTCCAGGATGAGAGAACTGTCATTTTCATGCTCTGATGTAGCATGCAGATGTCTGTGTTACTGTTCCCTTTGACCTGTCTGGGCAATGATTCCATGACTTCACAGAATGCTAACTTGAAATATTCTCATCCAGTGACTTCATCCTGAATATACAATTAACTCTTTATAGTATGCAAGCTTATGCAGGTATATATCAGACATACAGTATAGCATTGTGACTTGCTTGTTCAGGGAAGGAGAAAGCAGAGCACTTTATAACAGTGCTCTTCTTGTTGTAATAGTAAATGTTCCAGTAACGTGCACTTCTTTTATCGGACTAAATAAGTCAAAGCATGTGAGTTAGATACAGGCAGATATGTATACAGATTGTATATAAATGCACACACACACACACACACACACAGTGGTTACTTTTAGATTTTTTTATTATTATTTGTATGCCTTCTTACAGTTTTGGGGGGCTTTTTGGATAAAATCACTATAAAAGGTAGATGTTCATATAAAGAATCAAATTTCAGTTTTTGTGTGCATACAGCAGTGTTTCTTATGGTTATAGTCACATTTTGGTGATGAAATTGTCAGTTACTAACATTTCATAATGTGGGAAAAGATAAGCACTTAATTTAAAAAATTTAAACAGGTGTGCAGGGTTCACTTGCAGAGAAGGGAGTGGAGAAAGAGTTACAATTATTCTGTTTCTCTTGTACAATTTTAAGTAATGCTTCTGTATATCGGATGAGAAAAATCTAAAAAGCAAAGAGTCAACAAAGCACAGTAACTATAAAGGCTGCAAATTTTAACATTTTTTTTAGGGATAAAGCTGCAGCAAAATCACTGCTGACAGATATGAAAAGACCTGAATTTTTACTCCTTACAATACCCTATTGAACCAAAAAGTGTGATTCCAGTATTCACTTGCAAGTATTAGCACAGTCTTTTTTTTTTTTTTTTTTTTTATCATGCCATATGAAACTAATTTTAAGAGTCAAGAGCCCATCGAAGTAGATGAATGTGATCTACTGTATCCAGGGGGCCTAGCATCAGACCTGAAGTTCTTTAGTCGTTTCACCATATTCATGAGATTTCCTGGTTAATTCCAGCTCTCTGTGACCAGACAAGGCAACTATAGGAGTATCCACACTATTGCACAAAGGAGGAAAGAAATTGGAAGGTATGGTCTAATCAGATATATTACCCATTAGTTCTGTCATAAAGGGCTGGTGGAACTCAGCTTCCCATATTTTGGAAAGGCTGTTGTGTTTCTTCATTTTCCGAGTTGTGTTTTAAGTTCCTCAAGGAGTCCTTATCAGAAATAATTAATGCACTCTCCTCAGTGCTTATAGAATCACACCGTTTGATTTAATTTATTGTGTCTCTGTTTCATTCTGGGGAATATCAAGCACTGTCTGACAGCATTAACCGTGTGTCACAGCTTCTGTTTCTGTGCCACGCAGTGATAGTACTTCAGTTCTTCAGAAGGTCACAGATGAGCTCTCTTTTTAATGTTTTCTGTAAAACCAAAATGCCTTGGCTGGCCCAAGGTATAAAGATACAGGATAAAATTAGGGAAAAATCAGAAATACTGATTGATTATTTTATATTTTCCTGTTTCTGCTGTGGATATTAGCACGTGTCAATACATACTTAGGCAAATTCCAATTGGACTTAAAAAACACATAGGGAAAGAAAACCTTTTTGCATTTGAGATTTAAAGATATATGTATTATTAATGATTGTCAGCTCTTGTGTATAGGAGTATGTCAAAGGCAAGTATGTAGATCTGACATTGTGCATTTTATGCACTGGAAAAGCACAAGAAGTTTTGGAGAAACACTGTGTGTGTTCTTTTATTTTTGGAGGACATCAACAATGTCTGAAGGTTTTGCCACTATCTACCCATTTGCTTAAGCTGAGACAACTTTTTTGCTAGCCTTCGTTTAGTATGCTGTTTGCAGTGACTGCACGTTACTTTACTGAAGTATAAGGCACACAGTGTCCTCAGGAATAATGTATTTTATGAATGGTGAATGATCTTTTCATATTCTAAATATTGTCTTTCCAAACAAATGACCAGTATGAATAGACTGTGCATGCAAGCCGCGTTTGTGAAATCTGACAAAGCTTTAGCACTTCAATTTGTGCAAAAATGCTTTAGATCATTGCAGATCTAATCTATGACAACTTTGCTCTATGCATGCGCCCTTAGAGAGACTGCATGAGCAACTAGGTATTTTTAAATACAGAGGATTAGTCCAAAATGTCATAATTATTCCTAACGAAATTCCGTGTCTTGATTCAGACAAAAGAAATTTGCATTTCAGAAATAGCAAAAAGTCCACATACATGATACACATCTCATTTCTAATGAGTTTTCATTCTGAATTTGTGCCTAATGTGTGAGATCTGAATTCTGCTTACTAAAAAAGGAAAAAAGAGTTCTGCTTCATTAGCCATCCTACAGAGAGGTTCCTTCTTAGAGCTCAAAATCTGCCTCCATAGAGGGATGAATTAAGAGCTCAGTATTCACAGCTGAGCGCTAGCAGGGTTGCCTGAAGATTGAGCACAGGCTCTCTGTTACGCTGCAATTCAGTTTCCTTACCAGAAAGACAGCATAGTGATCGGGCACTTGGAAACAAGGCAAACCACATTATGACTTTTTTTTTAAATAATTTTTTCCCTATCCCTTTTTGTTAAAGGATGTAGAGAGAAAATTTAGATGAACGTTGATGTTAATATTGATGATGAGACTAAAATTTCCATAGTGATGATGGACGATAAGTGGGGTTTTGTTAGATGTTTCTTTGGAAGTACGTATCTTCATTACTACAAAACACACATCAGCTGTTGCTATGCCCTTTTCCAACAGCAACTTGTCTTAAATTGTGTTCTGAGGATCAGTTAGGCTCAATTGTGTCCTGTGGAAAGCTCAAAAGAAAAATGTCTGGAAGGCCTAGTGAAAATAGGTTAATAGGTACATACCTTAATGCATAAATTCATAAATCTCCTGAGGTTTCCTTCAGAAAAAGTTCTGCAGAAGGGAAAATACCTTGGGAAACACAGCTTTAGGGTGAGTGTTAATATGGGGAAAAGCAAGAACCTTTGGTGATATTTTAGTCTTAATGTGCCATTAAGATGATCAGTCTAATCTAATTAGTGCACATCTGCCATTTCCTTGCTGCGGCTTCTTCCACTGCAGACTCCAAATGGGAGCGCTGCCAGAGAGAATTTCTGGAGCTGTGGGATCCACTGGCATTCACCTGAGGAGTCCTACATGGCATCATGGGTCTTACTAATCTTTTGCATTATGTCACAGTTCATTCGGGGGCAAATACATATTTAGAAGCATCATATCATTAACTGATTAACTGAAAATCATCCGTGTCCGTAAATTGAAAAGAAATGGTTCGTACATAGTTAACTCGCAAGTGTCACAAACTTTCGTTAAAACTGTTATAAACACTGGGAATGGCCATATCAATAAAACTCATTTTATACAGACAGCTAAATATGAAGGCAATAAAGTTAATGGAAAAATCAAACAATCACATTTTCTATTAAGTGTTACATAGGAGAAAAGGGACAGAGATAAAAATAGTGGTATCAACAATCACTTACAACACAGCAGTGCTTCCAGAAGCATTTTATTTTTTGTAGTCCTCATAAACTACTGATGTTGCTTATTCGGAGGTAAAGGTTGAAACAAATACACAGCCAGCCTTTCATAATAATGTTTATTTGGTGTTAAGGCTGACTCTAGAATTCAAACAGAATTCCACATTTAGACAGACTTGTTATTTTGTTAGTTCCAATGCATACGTTGTCTGACTAAAATGCATACAGTGACACTTTTTGAAAGTGTTTAAGTGAATTGCAAACCTAAATTCCTGTGGTGGAAAATTTAGCAGCTTTAAAAGATCCCTAAGTCTTTTCATACTCAACCTCATGCTCGCAAAGCCCATGTTCTACTGGGGTAAAATGCAACAAGCCAGCGTGGGGAGGCTGAGGCTGAGCAGAGGAAGCACAGGGCTCCTCTTCACTTCAGCAAGTTTTTCTCCAGAACTCCAACAGGTTCTGCAAAACAAGGCTTTGAAGCTGGAGCACGGCGACAGCCCTCCTGATCCTTTTCTTTTTCTCCCCTGGCTCATTCTTTACTTATCCTCAGTGTTTTATTAAATGATGCCTTCTTGCTGACAGTCCAGTTTCCAGGGCAGTTCTGTAACTGCAGATTTTTTTACAGGCTCTTTTTGGATGTCCCTAACTGAGAAGCCAAAGCAGAAAGTGCACAAATAACTAGTTTGTCTGGTGCTTTTTACAAGTTGGTATGCGTTGGACGGCGCGGTGCGAGGAAGCACGGGGTGCCTCTACGTGTGCCGTTAGGCCGCCCGTTTCTGGATCTGTCCTTTCAGCCACTTTCCCAAGCACTACATTTTGCACTCCTTATGTCCCTCCCTACACGCACGCGTGCATCCTAAATACCCTACACAGTCCTAGCATTTTTAAATTTATATAAGAGACTCATATTGACAGTTTTTCTCCAATATTGACATTGCAACCACATTTACCAGAAATTTGTATTGGCATGATTTTGGCGTAATCATGATAGCACAATGTTACCACAACAGCACAACCAGGAACTGTAGAGAAATCGCTTTGCTATTCCGTGTTATACAGGAACTTTTTAAATCCAGGACTGGGATTTAGTCTTGAAATGTTAGTGGTATATTCCCTCTTCGCTGCACTGGAAATTACCTTCTGTGTTACTTGCGTTGGTTTGTTCTAACTTTTTGCCATAACCTCTCCAATGTTACATGTTCTCTGCAGTTTTCATTCTTACTGCCGTGAGCTAGTTGCTAGGATGCTACTGGGTGAGAAATTAGGATTAAACCCAATGCAGTCGAAAGCTAATGAGATTCTAAACACTGAGAACTCAACGGTTTTTCTGTTAATAATGAAAAAAAAAATCAGATTACCTTTTTATTTTGTGTTCTATTTAGATGACTCAGAGTTTTGTATTGAAAAATCTTCCAAACCATTGGTTCTAATTTTTACCTAGAGTAGTATCACTGAAATTTCAGTTCTTTGAAATAAATCTCATGTAAAATCTAACTGAATAACATAGTTCAGTCATTTTTTACTCTGATAGTCCTGGCTAACTTGCAATATCATGATCGTAAGAGATTTCTTAAAATGTGTATATATTTGAAATTTGTGTAATATTTAAATACAACTAGGTTTCTAAGTAAGGAATAAGAATAAAATTTCAGCTATTTTTTCTATTCATAAATCCACACTTTGTAAGTAATATTTAAAATAAGATTACAGTACCACAGAGTGTTTCAGAGAAATTGACTTTTATGCACTACAAGCTAGAAATTCCTCTGGCATGTCAGCTTTCAGTTTCTTTTGTGTTTTAAGATTACTTTTACAAGCAGATATGTACCCCAGAACTAAAAAAAATTCACTGAGGAAAAAGTTGATCTGATTAACTATTGTAAGACACTTTTGGCATAAATTTGTCTTTGAGATGCTGTTTACTTTATCAAGGTTTACATGTACAAATGCAACTACTTACTGTATCATACACATTTGAATATTGCATTTTTTCAGTAATAAACTTGGATATCTTTGAAAGAGGCTTTGAGCTTCATTATTCCAAATATTCAAAGTTAATTAAAAAAAAAAAAAAAAAAGGTACACTTGAAAAGTGAGTGCTCGTGAGCCTTCAAACCGTAGTATTGTAAGGAAGTAATTTAAGGGTTAAACTTGGCTCGGACACTTTTAACAATTAAATACTCACTCACTGTGGTCTCAAGGCACATCTAGACTCACTTTTCTAAGTTTTCAGTCCCTTACGCTCTATTGCTTTCACTAGTGAGTAACAATTTCTTAAATTTAAGCTCTTGTTTTAGAATTTACATGTTCTTATTTTCTTAATCTCATTTTTTCAAAACAAGTGCACAGGCTAGCTCTTCTCTTGAAGGATCAGTGCCTGAGGATGTAAATGAAACTGGAAGATAAGATGGTAACTGGAAATGACGCTGTCCTCAATATTTAATCAAAATGGTAATTTTTCTGAATTCCAGGTTTGCTAGGCCACATGCTTAAATCTTGGTGGAAGACTGAATAATGAACTACTGATTAACGGTTTTAGCTGTCCTATGTAAGTCCACGTGTTGGACTTAGTAAAACCTTGTGGAATGCCTGGCTCCTTTACAAATACAGAAAACACTTGGGCTCGATGAGCAGCTTTAGTTGAAACAAACTAGTCCAGAAATAAGAAGTTAAAGAGAAATTCTTCAGGATATTTCTTCAAAGGCATTTTGAGAGAATGCAGTTCTAGCCAACCTAACTCAACTTTTTTTGACATTAAATGGACAAATTCAGATTCTCTTGTGGCAAAGGACTTGGAAAGATACTAAGTCTGTAGCAAATCTGATGCAAAGGTGTTGCTAAACTTGTGAAAAAATACTGAAAAATGCAAACTATGTATCTTCCAGCATGCGGAGCGTAAGGATACTGCAATGAGTAAGCGTTTCAAGAAATGTTCGGAGCAGACCTGGTCGTTTTCACAGTTCGATGTCTCTGAGTCGGGTATCCTCCAGCTACCAGTAGAGAGGGTTTTTTCATCCAACATCTAACTGTGTAGCTTCACATTGGTGTTCTGAACCCCTTCCACACTGGAATTATTTTACATCCTTAACCGAAGCGATAATGTGTGTGGCCATGAGAGATAAATGATACAGTAGTATTATTTACTGAGTTTCCATCTCTGCTTTGATACCCATACCAAGTATGGAAGCATCACCAGAAAGCATGCCACATGAGACAACAGGCTGCCAGCCAGGCTCGGCTGTACACATTTATGAGGTTATAAAAGTGGTGTAAAAGGGATTAACACAAATATTGACCTAACTCACAGTTTGCTGACAAGCCGTCCCGTGCTAGCCAGGCAGTGCCATTTACAGATTTCTGATCTCTGATTGAATATCCTGGGGCTGTTCCCAGAGGCAGGGCATGAACACAGGGGAAGTAGCTTCAAGAACCAGGCTGACCTAGATCTACATCGTAAAGATGGTCACGATAAAGCAAAAGCAACAGCTGGGTTCTTCAGAGCAATTATGAGCTACGTATCAGTTGGGTCCATAACCCATCACTGAGTCATCTTTGATATTTTCAGTTGTGAGTTTTATTTAAAAACAAATAAATTCATCCCAAAAAATATATCCAGAAGTTTTATCAAGGTGGTCTATTGAGTTCGATTTACATCAGGCAAATTTTAGAGGAAATGTGTTTCACTGAAACAGAGCACTTAGTGGACTAGGTACCTTCTTCCAAGACATTTTGCCAGACAGATTATTTTGCCTAATCACGTGCCTTTTTCCAAAATTCAGCATGGATTATCAATTAGGAGGCAGCATCATCAAATGTCATTTTATTTTCTTTATTGCATAAAGGTAGTAGGTGGATCTTTTTGAGCTGAAAGGATGTCTTTCCAAGACTAACACGGATAAAGAACTATCCTGAATTCAAAGTAAAATTCGTTACTCTCTCCTATGGCTTTTACAGTAAGACATTATAAAGAAACCTTAGTTCCGCAGAGGAAGCAAACACAGTTACCTCAGTCACTAACAGACCGGTCTGGTCTACCCAGCGTTCCTGTGAGGAGGCTTTTTGCGATGCCTAAGACTAGGCAGAGACTAGCTCAGCCTGACCTCCCTCCTCCCCCCGGGGCTCCCTCCACCAGACGGCCGTTCGCAGCCTCACCTTAGTGAGAGACCTCAGAAACTTCTCCAAAGTCTTGCTTTATCTCAAGTTCACCTTTGCACGTTTCCCTTCAATGACTAGTTACTGAACAGAGGATGTGATAGAGACGAATTGTGGCTACTTCCGAGCAGGAGCTTCCACGACAAGATTCATGAAACATTTCTTCTGAAAGAGCAGTGCTTCCAAAACCCCCTTGTCCGATGATTTCCCAGGTCTGTCATGAAACTCATAAATAAAAATCTGGCTTTTATTGCTATAGAGAGCAATCGTTCCCTCTTGGTCATCTACAGGCTGGTTAATGCAATAAAGAGAGCTCTTCATTTCTGAAGCTGGAGAAATAAAGTTTGATTAAATGTCCCATGTCCCTCAGCTTCTAGAGACGAGATTCTCTGCTGATATTAGTATAGGAATTTTCCTCGGGATGGTAACCGGGGAACTGGCGTTTGTTTTCTTCGTTGATGTAATTCTTAAAGGTGTCATCTGTTCCAGTTTTATTTGCAATAACTTTAGGCAGATTTTTTTCGAAGTCCACCTGAAAAAGGAAAGAAAATACCCTAGTAGTTTGAAGCCTGTATTCGCTGCTGTTTTCCTTTGCTTAAAGGGTATTTTGAAATTTTGACATCCTTTCTTAGAAATCTGAGGAGTTCCTTCGCTACATGAAATGACTCTCTGACCTGCAAGCAGGCACAGGTCAGTGTGTGTCCCCTCCGTACACAACCACTGATTTTCTCATTCCCCCATGGCAAAAGCAACAAAAACAACTTTTCAAACTCCTCTGTTCACATAAAAGTCTTGAAAAGTGCCCTCGGTGCATTCCCAGTCACTTAAATTTAGTTTTTCATTTGCATATTTATCTACATTTTGGTGGATTGGTTTTTTGTCTGGCCTACAGCTTGCCTCAGTGGTTTCACACTGCAACTACTTGATTGATGCTGTCATTCTACATTTTAACCAAATACAAGGAGATAAATACATATGTGATTTTTTTTTTCACTGCTTTTATTCAGGTGATTTTTTTCTTTCTCCAGAAAAGTTCTAGATGAAGTCTGTGTTGAGCACCTAAAAGCCAAGTGAAACAGGTGAAGCAAATCCAGAGCCGCAGCTGCTCTCCAAATCAGATCGTTAACTTTAATGTCAGACTTAATGCAAGCTGGGTGGAAGGGCAACTCCTACCTTATCACCAAATACCGTGAGCCTTGCAGCTGAAAGATTACTCTCAAGATTTAAGGTACCTGTAGAGTACTCTGAAAGAGCTAAAAACATACTTTAAGTCCCTTTTATAAACCTAGCGGATTCTGCTAAGATGGAGCAATGTTGTTTCTCTGCAAACTGTTACAACAATGCAAGAAAATGAGGTGCTCGTTCTTTATGGCTCGTCAACGGGCTACGAAGCCCTGAGGCACCTGGGGAAAAGCTGGTCCTGTTCCACCCGTGGAGGAGGCGGTGGGCAGGAGCAGCCCCGGTGCTGGTGGTCGCAGCTCTGCCTGATGGGCCGAGGAGAAGCCCTGCCAGGTCTGAAGGTGGGCATGGCCGCAGCAGGAGAGCTTCGTGGACATGTGAGTGCTAAAGTTTGTCTTTCTGTGCTCGGTGGGAGGAGGCAGTAGCTCGGTGAACTCCTCTCTGGGGTGTAAAGGGCGGTTTTGTCCCCGCTGAGCTGCCGGAGCGGGGAGGGCAGGGAGAGGGAGGTCAGCCCCCGTTGCACGGGCTGCTGGCCATCCCGAGGGCTGTTTGTCTCCGGAGACCCCAAGTCCCCGCGTGCTGCGCCAACAGGGAAAATAGGTAACTTATTACTGACCAACACGGATCAGGGTTTGGCCGATCTCATTTCCAGCCGGCAGTGCCTCCGCAGCACCCCTTGCCTAGCTTTAAAAAGTGATTGCTGACAGCTAGTCCGCTCTCTGCGTGGCACGTGCCCTCGCGTAGGCCCGTGCGCGTACGCCCGCTGCCCCTGGGCCGCGGCGGGGCTGAGCCGATGGGGGCGGGTGCTCACCTCCTGGCCGTTGTGCCGCACGCCGCACCAGAGGAAAGCTTTGAGCCTTTCGGACCAGAAGCAAAACAGGTTGCAGACTGGCTTAATTAGCACTGGTGGGACCTCTTCTCCTTTAGTGGGTCCTGAAAGGAGAAAATAAGGATACGTAAGTCTACAGAAAGCCAGGCGTGAGCCTCGGGAGCCTGAGGCCGTGGCTGGGGCGGGGAGCAGGATCAGCTCAGCCCGTGGCTCACGAGCTGCTTGCAGGACTCCTTTAAAGCCCTCTTAATTGCGGAGCCAGATTCTTGTGCAAAAGCGTTTTATTTATATAGCACCAACCTGTTATAAAGCTTATCAGCAGCCCGGTGGCGGCACAGACTAGGCAGCCGATGGCGCTGAAGTACAGGTAGGACAGGGAGTACCAGGTATCTGCCAGCAACGGCCTGTGAAGAGGTGACAAAAGCAGCTAGTGACGACCAACGGGTACGTTCAAGTCACCTCTTGCCTGTGCCAGCACAGTACAGCTGGCGCTGCGGTCGGTGCATCGTCCGGCCGTGGCCCGCGCTCCCAGCCCGCTCGGCGGTTACCGGCTGCACCCCAGCCGCACGCTGCGGGCTCGGGCTGCGCGCTGTGCCCCAACGCAGCCTTAAGGGGTAACGACAGGGAAAATACCTGTCCGGAGCTGCGGTGGGAGCCGCCGCCGCCGTCAGCGCCTCGGTGCCGTTAGCCAGCGTGCAGTTGAGAGTCGACAGTTGCAGAGGAAGGGACTTTGTCGGTGGTGCAGGGTAAATGAAAGAGCCAGTACCAGCCCAAAAAGCTAGGGTGATCCCAGCTAAGAGGCCTCCGATAGCACCCTTGGCAGGCAGAGAAAAATGCTGTTAAAGGTGATGCATGGGAAGTGCTTCTCTGCCAGTGTGAATTAGGCAGGAGTAGGTGATGACCGGTTACAGTGCCTGTCACTGTAAATCAGTTCTGTTCTCTCTCAGCCAAGGTATAAAATGGTGATTTATTGCCCTCTAGTAATAAGAGTTGAAGCAAAACAGTGATGATCAAAACTGCGATGATCAAAACTGCAATACAGAGTTTAGTTTTACTTCTGGGTAAATGTGATGGGACGGCTCATGGGGCAACATGAAATGAGCTCAGATTTGTTTTGCCTGAGTTATCAAAGGCAGAGCAATTGAAATCGTCCTGTGTGTCCCAAGGTGAATATCGGCTGGGGCGAATATTGAATTTCTCTTTTTTTTTTTAATGGAAGAGAAGAAACTCAGAAATAAAAACAATTAAAAAAAACCCAAACAACCTCACGTGGATCTAATCACCAATTATTCCACAACTGGGTAGAGTTAAATTCAAATGGGCTAAATTCAGACAGGGAAAAGGGATCTCTAAACAGATCTTGGACTCCTCAGGCTCTAAAGCTGAAACGCAGCCTAGAGACTAAACCTAAAAAACCCAAACAATTTTCAAGATGGAGCTTTAACCAAACAATACCAAGAAATTTTCTTTCAGGTAAGGATTTTGTTTTTGTCCCCTTACCTTCCAGTTAGCACAAGGAAACACAATTCCCAGGGTAAATAATCCCAGCATGGGCCCCCCACACATCCCGTGGATGGAGAGGGAAGCCTGTGGATGCAGAGAAGAGGCAGGGGCTTAGTGTGCTCAGTTCTGGTGTCGGTCTGTAATTCTCAGTGGGAAATGGTGGGGGAGAAGGGACAACCAGGGATTTCAGTGCGCGGCTAGAGAGAGGATCACGCTCGGTATCATTCCCAGCAGTGAGTAAATAGTGAAGGAGCTGGGAAATTTACGATTATTTTTTTTTCCTCCCTCGTTACTCCTCTCAGCAGAGTGTCCACAGAAATTGTTCAGGTAATCTAGCAGTCCCCAGGGCTGTCAGCATTATTTGTTCAGTTCATTGCATTTCTGTTCATTCGCATTCAGTTCGTTGCATTTCCTAAGCAAGAGATACCTGCACAACTCCTCCCAGCAGCGACGCTGCTGCCGCCATCGAAGTGCACAGAACGCCATACAATATACCTGGAAAAGATCAGGCAGCGAGGTTGTCAACGCTGATTAATAGTGTGGACGATTTCTAATTCATCTAGGGTCCGAAGCGACCAGGCAGCATGGAGGGATTTGCACTTTGGGCTTTGATGCTTAAAGCGCCCATTAAGCACCCAGTAGCATCTTGTGTGAATTCTTTTTGGGTTGTTGGTTGGTTGGTTTTTCTTATGAAGCAGAACGTAGCAATGAAATTAATTTAGAAGTTATGCCTCATGTAGAAATGTTTTCGTTTCTGTTGCCTTTAAATAACGCTTTTAAAATAATCTAGCAAGTGTATTGAGCGATGATAAACAACGTGGCTTTCTTCCTTGACACCAGTTTTAAGTGTGGTAAGCAAAACTCTGCATGTACTAGTCTAGAGTAAAGCCAACCAAAACTCATCTTCCGTGCTAGCACACCTTGGTTTCAGAGATAAAAATGATCTTTCTAGGTCCTGAGTGCAAAAATTCAGTAGGACGTGGAAAAGGAGGAGCAGAGAAGGCTGGAGACAGTTACAGAGAAAGTATCGGTTTGGCTCTTCTGTGATCTCTGCCAACATCAGCAAGTGGTTATGATATTATTACAGTACTTATAAAAGGGTTATGATATTGCTGCAATACTTGTAAAAAGTATCTTAAAAATTCAAAGCACTTTGGACGCTTGATATTTTGACGGTCTGTTTTTCATTTGTCTTTTTTACGTTTTTATTTTTCTCTGACAAACTGAACAACTTGTTTATGCGATACTCCAAGTTGGAATAGAGAAGTGTCATTGTACTACTATAAAATAATAATATTTAGTAATACTCCTATAGAGTAACGTGGTAACAACTACATTGATATACTTTCTGTATTGTAAAGAAGATCCCAATGTTCCCTGGTATTTTCAGTAGAAAAACTTTTCAAAGGATTTTGAGTAGTGCACCATATACTGCACATGCTTAATTTTACTGAAGGATTATGCTGGCATTCATCCTGAGAGTTTATGAAGGGTTATGCTCCTGTGGAGGTTTCCAAAGCACAAGTGTGTTTCTGAGGTAGTGCCTCTAGACAGTGCTCTTCACTACTCACAGAACTGTTCTCGGACCAGGTTGAGAGTCTGAGACTCTCAAAGCGTCGAGTATATAAAATCCTGCCCTATTTTCTCCTGTAGTAATAGCAACTGGGGGGAAGGGACACCTTTGCCATTAAATAAATGGATCCCGGCTGGGGTACCTACATAAGCCTTTGCTGATCCACGTGCTCATCTTCTCAGAGAGGTTTGGGAAACATTTCTTGACCAGGTCTTCAAAGGTAACGGTTGCTAAAGCATTGATGCTGGCAGCTACTGTGCTGTAGAAACGGAGAAGAATGTTAAATAAATAGGGAGCAGTATAATCTGAAAGAAAGTCGTATTTATAGAGAAATGCTGCCTCTTGTTCAGTACTAATACTATAAAATCTACAGTTCTTGAAAACTATTTTTTCACGTATGCTGGTGATCCTCGTGAGGTTTCTGTTCCTTCTGTGATTGCTAGGGGCCCTGCTTCATGCTGGCACAGAACCAGATGGAAACTCGTCCTAATTTGACCCTTCATTTGATCAAGCTGCAAAGACCTTCAAAATATAAACATGTGACAGAATACAGATATTACTCCTTTACAAGTGAAAGGATGTGCAGTGGCCGCTAGTGATGCCCTGTTCCTCCACAAAACGCCTGTTCTGTTTTCTCTCATGACTGAAAAATACGCAATAGGAATAGTCTGACTCTTTTAGCTAGGTGAGTTAACCCATATTTGGTGAATATATTCTCTGTGAATTTGTTGTGACGGTGTGGCAGTGTCAATACTTGCAGCACAGTATTGGGTACTCGGTGCCCTTATCTGTGTTCTCTTAGTCTCCTGTCAGAAGCAGCCAGTGCCTCTTACGCAGGGGTTTTTTGGGTTGGGGTTGGGTTTTTTTCTTTTCCTTTTTTTTTTTTTTTCCCCTGTTTTGATAGCGTGCTCTGGCTTTTTCTGCAGATAAGAGTCTTTAGAAACAACCTGTTGGAGATTGACCCTATGGCATTCGAACAATGTCACTGTGAACTTTTGAACCTTCTCTTTAGTGTCATAGCAAGTCCTGATGTTTGGCCTGTAGAGGTAGAAACTACAGTAACATGCAGCACCCCCTGAAGTTCTGAGACGTCCCTATGCAGACATCTCTTTTCCTAGTCTAACTCCGTTTCATGTGCAGAATGACTTCCTGAAAAGCTCTCTGTCCCGAACTATGATATTGTGGCAGTCGGGTTGAGTAACGGCAATTTCACCATCAGCAGATCCAAAGGTACTTCAGGAAGCTGAACTCTTTTACAAAGAGAACTGCTGTTTCCTCAGTTTTTATACCCTTTTGACTGTGTTGATAATGTTATTCTAAAATGTATTTGGGTTAAAAAGATACTGGAGAAGTGGAGGTAGGCTTTGGCATAAATATCATGTAACTTGACAAAGCACTACTGCTTCTTCCTAGAACGTGCTAAGAAGAACAGCTGGGCTTTTCTTAGGGTTTCATGTTTTAACCTCATTCTGGGTCCTCAAGAAATCAATGGTACGCCACTAAAGTATCATTTCAGATGCACAGACCTTAGCGTGCCACTGAATGCGCAGGCGACAAACAGTCCCGGGACTCCTGGCATCGCAGAAAAAATGTCCATAACAAAATACGGCATGAGCTGGGGTAGAAGGAGCACAAGAGCAACACGAGCAGTTAGTTAAGGTTCTCCTGGGTAATGGAAGAGAAGTAGCTGCTTCTGAGCATGTTGCTAAATTCTGGGTTTGTTCCAGCTGACGAGGGGTGTCAGATTTTGAGCAAAGGGGATGTCGTTTGGCAGAAGTGGTCAATCAGATTAATACTGCAGGGGTGCCCGAATAGATATACTCTAGCCCTGATTCATCGACCACCTTAGTGCCTGAGCACTGAAAGGATGTAAAGCATCCTGCGAAACTTAAACTGTCCCTATACGTGCTATGTCTGGGCCCGAGGCAGCCCCAAATTACAGTAATGGCTATGTGTACCTGATCAGGTGCTGAAATGAAATCAGCAGTCCAAGGGTCACAACTCTTGTAATGAGAGTACATCACCAAACCACAAAATACTGCACACACCAGGACTGTCCAAAGTCCCAATAAATTCAGGTACAGTGCCCTAGAACAAAGGAGAGAAACTCTGTTTAATACAAGATAAAAGTAGAAAAGCTATTACAAGTTAGTTATTTCTAACTTTTGGGGGAGACACCTTAATCAAAGCTAGCTATCGAATTCAAAGCTAGCTATATAATTTGTTGAAGGCATCGCGAGGATAAGAAATTGTATGTAATACTGATTTCAAAAAAACATGGAAAAATAAAGCCTCTTTATGCTGTAGGGCAAGGATAAAGGTTCTAGGTAACTCTGTACAGCTGGAAGCGACCAGTAACCTGTATGCAGAATGGGCTGCACCGAGCACGGGGTCTGTCCCTCCTGTCCCCTGTAAGAGCAGGTTTTTGTCTGTCGGGAGTTGTTGTTGCTGTTCCTCCTTTAAGCCACGCAGAGTATTATTTTGCATGGATTCTGTGGCGGTTGCAACGTTGCCGTGCAAAGTAACGCACTTGGTTATTTTTCACCAGTCCGTGAAATGGACGTGGGTGACAGCATCTGCTGGGGAGGCTGCGTGGCGCCGGTCCCCTCGCCCTGCCGTTCCTGAGAGCCGCCGGACTTTACACAGCCTACGTCGTGTTCGGACGTCACCTTACTTGAGGTCTCTTGCTAGGGTCAGCTCAGAGCTGTGCTACTGGGACCCGAAGGTCTTTCAGAACTTGTTACTAGTGATGTTCTCCCTGTTGTGGCTTCCAAATATTTTTCAGAGACTGAATTTTCTACAGGGTAAATTCATATAATCCGTCACGACCTTAAGAAAAGTGAGTGTGATTGCAGCTAGCAAAAAAGCGAACTGCTTGAAGAAGGAAAATATTACCACCTTTCTGCTTTAGCCAAGTGGGCAAGCAATTAGCGCTAGGCATATGCAAAAAATCCGGTTGTTTATTAAAATATGTGTCTAGCTATTCATATACTAATGCTGAACTTGGGGAAGGTAGCAGGCTGGAGACCTATATGTCTGTATTGTGAAGTTTCACTTGGTTCTTTACCATTGATTCTAATTATTTTTATGCTGTAGAATTTTAATAATTTAATTATTTACTGATTTAATTTTATTTAGATAATACCTTGTACTATAGTGCCCCATTAAATCAATAACCACTTTTAGTACAATGCAACATAAATACAATTCCAATAAATACATTTTTCCAGTAGAGCTGTAGATGGCACCATTTCTGTGTGGGCATCTTTTCCATACTCTGCTTCTGAGGATTAATTTGGCAGCCTGACCCCAAATTAATAAACTGCAAGAGGTAGATAGCTAGCCATTTTTCTTTCTGCATTTACTTATGTCATTTAGGGCCAGAGGGAGTAAGACCGTCAGAGCAAAATTAGCTTACTCCTACCCAGTGGGATCCCGATATTTATTTAACATAACTGACAAACTTAGTATAATTCCAAGTCAGGACGTTTGATTGCTAGAATAGGTTAATGACAGGTAACTTACAGTTTAGCCTGCTTTTCCGATTTGCAAGAAATGCACCTCTGTATTGTGGACTGATTAACTCCATAGAGCCCTAGCCATGTAAATGTTCCCCCAATAACAATTGTCCAAAAGGTGTGTCGTCTCAAAGGATCGATATCAAAGCTAGAAGAGAGAAAGAAGCAATTCCGTTCACTTATTGAAGCACACATTTATTTAGCAAGAGGTAGGTGATTTTTCAGAACTATCTGGTATGTCCTACTCTCTGAACCAGAAGTACTGCATTGGTAATACTGTTTTCTAGCACAGACAACAACTAATGTGTTTAGGTTTGGAAGTTTTTTTACTTTTATGTTGGAACACATTACTATCAAGTCAGGATGAACGTATCTTTTGCAGACTCAGTCAGAGCACCAATTAATCGGGATAAATCACATTTATGAGGCTGCTTACGCTCAGATGTCAGATCTATGTCATATTGCAGCAACAGACCCGCAAGCCACCCTGCCTGGGACCCCGTCCTCTGCAAGGAACAAAGCCACTTACTAAACTATAAAAATCCACCAAACTATTAATTACATCATCATGAGGTGTTATTTCCTTTGCAAGAAATTGCTTCAGCTGCAGCAGTATCTTTTTTAACAATGAAATTTCATTAGTCAGTGATTCTAACCAGTGCAAGTACGTCTTTTGTCTTGCACGTGTCGTCTTTGCAATTCTGCTAATCTCGGTCGGTATAGCAGATAACATTTGACCTTGCTGCTAGATTCTGTCAGTGACTCGCCTTGACCAATGAACTTTTCAGTCAATGCCACAAACAACCAAAGGAAGGTCAGTTTTCTGTCCCAGTGCACTGGTACACCATTGCTAGCTGCTGTGGTGAGTATACTTAAAATGAAGTGTCAGTTTTACGCACAGAAAATGAGAGAGAGATACAATCGGAAGGAATAATTGGGCTGCATTTGTAGCTACACAAAGAAAAATGGCAAAGCTCCCTTTCAGTTCAGCAGGGTTTTGATTTCTTCAAAGAGGGTAACAGAAGAGTTAAGTTCTCCTGAAGGTCAACTGCATTCCCAAGAACTGAAGAAATAGGGACTGGACTTCTCTGAGTCACTGACCAGTTGTTCACTGGTAGTATACTAAAAAGTCTGAGTATTTTTGGCTTAGTGAGGATGGGGGTTTGTCCTGGTTTCAGCTGGGATAGAGTTAATTGTCGTCTTACTAGGTGGTACAGCGCTCTGTTTTGGGTTTAGTAGGAGAAGAATGTTGATAACACCCTGATGGTTTTGGCTGTTGCTCAGTCGTGTTTAGACTCAGTCAAGGACTTTTCAGC
>JAVKLA010000021.1:23252293-23312577 GCA_034782735.1 Sagittarius serpentarius | reverse complement strand
CGGTTTTGCCAATAGAAGAGTTTGTGTGAGAGGGAGGGAGCACGCATGAGGGTGAGCACAGCAGAGAGAGGGGAAGGAGATGGACCGAGGGAAAGCCGGGCAAGCCTGCGCTGGGGAAATTCATACTGCATCGGCTATTTCAGATTCTTGCAGGGAAGAGCAGAGTATTAATAATGTGAGAAAACATAACCTATTCCTGTTTGGCTTGCGGGTAGAACTAGCTTTGCAAATTAAGGCTGTTAAGTTGGGGGTTTTGTTTCATTAGCTGAACAACAGGTAGTAAAACTTGTGGACTGACAGAAGGATGTGCCGTCTTGATCCCAGCGTATTTCATCAAAAGACAGCAGTCAAGGGCTGAATAAAACAGCAGTGTAACATTCTAGTTTGCTTTAAAATGAGGATAAGGTACAGAAAAAGTAAGGCATCTTCTATGCTGACCAAAAAGCGCTTCAGGAAGTGTGTAGCAGCTGGGAAGGAAAGAGGGAGTTGAGATCTCGCTGCAGGTGATTTAAAGATAAAGAAGCACAGAGTGCCCTTTAAAAGGATAAAAAAGTAATACGTGCTTCACTATTTCTGTGCCGTTAAAAGCTCCAGAAAACAAAGTCATCTCTGCTGGTCTTCAATTGTTAATAAGTAGTAGAAATACTGCCTCAACCCTGCAAAAGCAGCATTTGGAAGCAGTTTCACAGCAAGCTTAAGGACAGGAAGATGATGTGTACTTAAGAGGATCGCTGTTAAGGGTCCGTACAAGAGGCCTGTGCTGTTCATGGACAGCTGTAATAAGCATCCCCCCTTACAATAAAGCTGAGGATCACAACCCTTCACTTACCTGCATGTTACCCTACTAAAGGGAAAGGGGAAATTCAGGCATTCCCTGAGGAATAAAGCTGTTTGATACTAAATTGGCCTGGCGTCTTTCCCCGCGTTAGAAGTTTCATGCACTCCAAAGAACTTACGTTACAAAAAGTACCTTTTTCCACATCATAGAAAACCCAAATCAAAGGAAGACCTTTTTTAGTAGGACTTGGAGATCAATCATCTTTAATAATTCTTTTTTATTGATTGATTTATTGTATTGTTTTCACTTTTCTTTCTTAATATACTTCAAAGGGATCTCTCCATTCTGTTTTGCCTATATAATTTCACTCTCCTTGTGTACTCACATCCTTATCTTGATATAGATTACAGTACAATATCATCACACAACAGAAAGGTTTCATGCATTTTTCTGCAAAGAGAATAGCTCCTCTTGAACTGTTTAACTACTCACATGGCTTATTATCATTGCACTCCCCAAATTATCTGTTCTCTTTTTTCCTAGCTTAAAAAAAATTAAAAGAATCAAAGATAAAGAGCTAGTCATAGTTAAAAGGTATCGCAAGGACTCCAGCTCACAGCGGTACCTGGCGATCCTTGCAGGATAAGCTAAAGAAATACCTCAGGGTCACCCCAGCTGTCGTGAACCATAGTGAAGGAACTGAAACCTCAGCTGGAGCACACATCAACAGCCCTTTTTATTTCCTTTAGAAGTATATAAATGACAGCTCCCTGCTCAAAAGTGAGCATCCTCCCGATGCCCAGGAGAAGCATTTGCAGGGTACCGGGGCTGCGCCCGCGGCCCATCGGCACTCACCCAACCTACAGGCACCGGCACGTGCCGACAGCAGGGGTTTGGCTTGGGATCTCCAAACCCCACCAGTGAGGGTTTGGGCTGGGATCACATGCTGTGTGAGGAATCCTAATTTAAATTAAAGCCAGCTATAGCAAAAATTAGGGCTCCATTCTGCTGCTGACTTCCCTGCCTGCTGAAGCTTTTCTCTCACAGGTAGTGGAAAAAGGAGATAAATTGTGTTGGTACCTCGGTGGCAGCCTAAATCACAGAAGTTTTGCTTCATCGTTTATTGGCAGTAAGTTTGTTGTATGCTGGCAAATGTCCCAAATATCATATTGCGTGTGATTGTGTCTGTATCTTATTCTATAAAATGCGACTGCCTCGTGGCTACCTGGTTCCCCTCCTTCCATTTTGTGCCTTTGTGTGTGCACATGTAGGCACATATATATGTATAAAAAGTACTTCTGGATTTTTGTTAATTAGAGGGGCTTTTAAAATTTGGTTCGTGTCCTTTCTTCCATTCATTTTGTTGAATTTGGTTTGGATTTTTTTTTTTTTTTTTTTTTGCTTGTATGTCAAAATACTTTGGAGTGGTTCTCAGCATAAGCTGCAGGGAGTTGAATGTTATTTTTGTTCAGTCTGAGTCATTTACTCATTTGAAAACTTGACCCTGAATATACGTGCTGAACAGTTTTGGAAAGGTAACCCCTGAAGTTAAGCAGGGAAAAGAAAAATATTATGACAGTAGAATTTGGCCTATGAATGGTAGTAAATTAGACATTGAAATTAAGGACGTTGGAGATAAACTTAGGTTCAGCAATAAATTCTGCATCTAGATGTTCTATACGAAGGCCTATGGTGGAAAAGCTGCCGTTTTAAATGCAGAATATATTGTTCAAGAGAGATGAGGTTTTTTTTCACACGATACATGGAGAACTTTAAACACATCCTTTAAGAAGAAAAACTTCTCCTTTATCTTATTTTATGTACGGGAAAACAGGACATCTTTCTGTTGCGTCTTTGCTCTATGGTCCCTTGATGGACTGAAAATTTGGAAGTGAAATAAATCTTGCCTGTCTACTGCAGGCTTGAGAACAGATCAATTACTTTGCTTCTATTTTATGTTCATCTTGAATCTCTGACAGGGTAACTGAAAAACTCAGGGTGAGTTTCTTGCTATTGGGAGTCTGATAACTCCACTGCCGAAGAATTTTGGACATGGGGATGACATGAATTGTTTTTCAGCCTTCTGATTTTTGCAACTCATCTTGCTGCTTCTCCCTCTTGTACATACTGCACCCAGTACAGAGTAGCAGTACACAGGATTTTAGGATAATTTGTTTACTAGTGTTGTTTGGGTTTTTCCCTGTTTGTTTCAATGTCGGGTTGTTTTGGTTTGGGGATTTTGTGCTTTGGTTTTTTAATTAACATTTTTTTTGTTATATTTTTGGTGATGTTTTGCCCTGTAACATCTGTGGAACAGTAACTCTTTATTGCTTTCTATTTGGAGGAGTGAAAGGAAAAACAAAAGAGAGACAGCTGTCTTTTTTGGGTTTGTTTTTCCAGTAGGGTTTGTCTGCGGGTGAAGACTGGGAAACAGGACTCCCGATCCGATGCCTCACTCCTGCCAACTGGCTGCATGGCTCTGGATTAGTAATTCAGTCTTTTATCTTCCTTTGCCACAGGAAAGGGAAATAAAAAGACCAGATGCTCAACTTGAGATGTAGGAAAAGGCATGACTAATCAGCCTTTTAACAGGTAGCCAAAGGTTACTGCATCTAGTAGTGCTGTATGGGGAAATACTTTCAGATGTGTCCAGATCTCACTCGCGATGCAAAAAAATATCTGTGTTGCTGTATCCCTACTCCTTTTCTCAGCTCCATCAGTAGATTTCGACAGGCGTTTGGAGTTACGACCTGAATACTCTTAACAGGCTGTAAATCTTTGATTTATAACTGTAGGACAAGCTGCAGGACACTTTTTTCTCAAAATGTTATCTAACCTAGTAATTTAATTATGCTAATACAAATGAGCACTCACACAAGTGCTGTTCCTCTTGACTACTGCAGCATACATTAAACATTTGTGAATTCATTTTGCAACGTGCACGGCTCCTTATCGTTTTTCTCCAGAAGGCTTAGTGACTAGGCACAGCTCCATAGCACAGAAGCAACCGATAACTGACGTCTCTGGAGGAGAAACGGGATAGGAATAATCTGGAAATGATAATACAGAAATTGCAACACAGCTGTATCGAAGGCTTGGACTAATACCGGTTTAAAACAAACGGCTGGTAATGAGTCAGCATTTTCCCCTTTGGGACTGTGAGTGAAATTTGTAAGACAGGGTTTAATCTGCTTTTATATTGATCTGATGGAGACTTAGGCAGTGTGATTAAGCAACTTGTTTACAACTGAGCAGTAGTAAGACTATCACTCTTGCACTTTGCTTTCATATTTACATCACAACTTTCTTAGGAGTTGGGTAATTTAGAAGAAATGACATAAGGACTTTATATAATTAATTGAGTCAAGACCTTTATAATTGGGGTAAAACATCTGTATCAACATCGTTTTGCTGTTTGTGTTCCAGTGGCTACTGTTTCTGGGCTTTGTGTGGGTACAGCTCAAAAGCAACCCAGAGTATGAAAAGACACTGTGCCGCTGAGCAGCGTCTTTGACAGGCAAGCCATGGTTCATGTGTCAAGCCTTATTTTTGGTGTAAGAGCATGGCTCGATTCTGAAGGTGAACGTCCTATGTTAGCAACGATTTGGTGGCATGAATTAGAAGTTTTAATTGCTCTGTTTTCCAGCTCAAGGCAAGTAATTACCAGTTGCATGGAATGAAAAGCCCATTTTAACCGTCTTTGATGTAATGAATGAGTTCATACATGCTCAAGTGCATGTATATGTTTTACTCCTCATTTGTGCTTAATTTACATGAATGTTAACAGCACTGAGATGCGTAGCCACTAGAAAATGTATTCCAAATATTTAAAATTTGCAACTTGCCCTGTTGGTTTTTCCCAGACGCCCTGGCCCCCCGCCCACCCCCCATCACATTTCTCCTGAATACTGGGTTGTTTGGGGTTTTTTTGCTTTACCCAAAGACTTGTATTGAATATCAGCTACTGTTAAACCTTAGGGGAAAATACATGTATCTGTCGTCTCTAACATTTATAGGCTACAGCTGTAGTTTCTTCAGAACAAAGTGTGAAGGGAATACCAGAGACCTTGGAAGGGGCTGCTTTGTGTGTCTGTGTGTGTGTCTGTGTGTGTACATGCATGCTCGGTACACAGCCTGTACAAATGTATCTTGTACGTGATGGTATAATTTACTATGCTGGTATACCAAATACAGCAAAATACAGCAGCTTATGTATATAGCTGTAAGGCCACACATACCTGGACCCGTAGTACTTGGTAGCTGCTGTTGTACGCAAGAGAGTGCTTCTGTATTGTTTCGGGGGTTTTTTTCCTTGCTTCTCCATGTTTCGCTACAAAGCCGTGATATCCCAAGCGATCATACTGCAGACAGAGTAGTTACTCCAAGGTGAAGCTTGGGAGGAACCAACCCAAGATCTCAGCAAGAAAGCTGGGGCCAGGGGCAGAGGAGGGTTTGCTCTTGGCTCTTACAACCTCATGACAAGGTGGAGGGAAACCAGAAGCCTTCTTGTTGGTGCATCATCTTTAAAACTGTATAAACAGGTTGCGGTAGCTGAATTCCCATGTTATTTCCAGTTTTTACAACATGAGAGAACCGCTCCCGCTCGTATTTTACTGTCTAGTATCTACTTACCTTTTATTTCTCTTTCATAGCAATACAGTCAGGCTCTCTTCCACCTCCTAAATCAGAGCCCACGCTCTGTCTGAATGCAGACAAAACTTCCTCTTCCTACACTGAAAATGCTTGTTAAATAGCAAAATTTAAGCTAGGAAAAAATATACTTTTTAGTTTCATTGATTAAAGTGACGCTTCTTCTTTTGGACAACCCAAGTATTTTTCTGTACAATTAATTGAAGTACAGCTGGTCATCCTGTGGTTCTGAGGTTTAGATTGCTTTCTTTAGGGGGGCGGAGGAGTTGTTTTTAAGAATCAATATTCAGTGGCATCAGGAGGACTGGGGAGGGGGAGGCCCTGTCACTTGCTCCTCAAACTGAGTGTGTACAGTCCTTGGTGCTTTCAGGTACCTGAGGCTCTAGACAGCCTTGAAAAATGTGCAACCAGCTGCAAAAAGTGTTATTGTGAAGGACTTTCCAAAAATTCAGTCGGAGGGTGGATGTTGTACATCAGGAAATTGAGATGAGGGATCATTTTATCTGAGTGAATTACAAACCTTTATGGAAGGTGACAACAAGACTGTAAAATGGAGGACTAAAATCATTGCCTGAAAATAACGGGGCCTCACTCCTACTTCTTCTGTTGATGAAACTCAGAACTCATTCCCATAGTTGCTTGGCACTTTCAATTTCTCTCTTTATTTTCAGTAGGAGTATCTTCAAGGTATAACATCGTATAGGTGATGCTTTGGCAGGGACTCAGCTTCCAAAAGTCTTAATTTCTTGTCTTATCTGACTCTCACGCAAGTGGAAATGGAGAAAAATGACTGCAGGTAAGGAGGGCCTTGCACTTACGTTAGACCGAACGTAGCCAGCTCAGCTGCCAAAGGGGACTGTGATTGACAGAGGGTCCCTTCTTCCACAAAAGCCTTAAATCAGGGTCAGCCCTCTGGGTATACACACGCAAGGATAATGACATGTCTGGTTTTGTAATTCTCTGGTGCCGTGTTCATCAAGGTCTGGCATTTTATTTCATTTTTTTTAAACTTGTGCAAAATGTAGGAGACACACATAATGGGTTGTTCAGTTCATGTCCTGGAACGTCAAAAGTCAACACATACTTTATTCTAATGAAAGTTAATCAGTGAGTTACTAAATTCTTCTTACCTAGTTTAATGAATAAATAAATAAATATTTTCAAGTTTAGAACAATATTAAATGTTAAAATATAACCCCATTGCCACACATTTTACATAGAGATGTTAACAGTGATTTCATAAATAAAAGGGTCAGCTGGGTTTGTGTTCCATTTTTTCGATGCAATTGATAGACACCTGGGAATCTGCAGTGGAACTCTGAAAGAAGAACGTGTCAAGTGCAACAGTAATCACCAAAATTAAATACCTATGAGGTAGTAAATTTACAGCCTATGAGGTACTAAATGACACTGAGAGTGTTTTTCAGTACTTGTGATATTAGGAACATTACGTCCTAAACACGGCTATATCAGAGAAATTCCCAGCTCGCTGAGATAAGAGGCAGATAGAGTACCAACCTTCTGCTAACACGAAAAGGGCAGAGGTGTGCAGAGCTATACAGGCACATGCCAGTCTGGTATCTGGCTCTGTATCAGCATTGGATCAGCTCACTGATAGCTCAGGAGGCAGGTGTGGCCACGTTTTGTTGAGACACTCTCCAAAATAATAATTTAATAGGAAATACTACTCCAAAGCGTATCAAACTGATATCGGTTCCTCTGTTGTTTGAAATAATTCAAGGTAGGGATCTGTTGCATAACACATTCAGCAGCTTCCCACAGTATTAAGCAGAATCAACCAGCAGTAAGGAAATATCCCTTTCTTATTTTTTAAAGGTTCACAATCTACTTGACACTTAGCATAATTCCACTGATGTCTGAATGCCAGCACCCAGTATGTTTTTTGCTGTCCAGCATCTCAGCTCCCTAACCTAGCTTTTACAGGGGTGGCAACTCTCTCAGTAGGAACAGTTCTGCGCAAAGAAAGCTGCCAAAGACTTGTCAAGACTTTGACTGGAGTTATTTGAATTTAAATATTTAACATAGAGAAGCCAAAATTAGTTTAGGTTTTGGTAAGCAAAAATCAGAATTTTGTTCAAGAACGGAATGTGGGATGCTGTCCTAATATTGAAGTCATTCCTAAGGTAACTCTAAGGTAACACATGCTTTTGATGCTCAGTAAAAGATTTTCTGTGGCTATTGCTGTTCTGTATAAAGTTTCCTGAACAAGGGCAGGCGATGCCCCACAGCCCACCTCTTCATCCCCTCAGTTGGCCTGAAGTCAGAATCTGTCAGGAGATTGCTTTCCACGTAGGGAATCAGCTGCCTGGATTTGCCACGTGATGATGTGAAATAAAAGAAAAATTATTTCCTAAAACAACCTTAGGTAATATTTGGAGGAAAAATAATTACATATATTTATTTTTCTATAGCGTCTCAGTTTGGAAAAACTGGGAACATATTATCCTCAAAATACCTCAAAATGACATACTGCTGCCCAATCTCATAAGCTCTGACTTCTTCACAGTTTTAGTTCAAACTCTGCTTTCATTTAAGTCCTGTGTAAATCAGTAGGAAACATTTTGAAAACAATGCAATTGCTTTTTAATTCCACAGACTGGTGTGCAGACTGTTCGACTCGGTGCCACAATAAATGTCACGATACTTTATTTTGATTCATAGGCAATGGTATTATGATACATAAGAAACTAAAATGGAATATTTCTCTCAATTTTTACCAAATGAATTGCCAAAAAGCCAGTGGCATTCAGAACAGTAGCAAGTTGACAGTGGAGGTTACCATGCTTTGAGGATGATTTTGCAGCTGAAATACATTCGTATGAATGCGTGCTTTGCTCATGCTCAACTTATACATATCACATCTGCTATTTATTAATTCTTGGCATTTTCCATAGGCTACTGCAGTATGTTTTAATCCTTCAGTGGATGAAACTCCTGGTATTACATCTCATACTGATGAGGAAAATCCACACATCAAACCATAATGGAAGATTTGGGGGCATATGAAGAATATCCTACACCTTATGAAGTTGCCTTTATTCTCTTACTGCTTCATCATGTTGCCTGTTTCTCCTACCTTTCTCCACTCTTTTTTTTTTTTTTTTTTTGCCTTTGTAAAAGTTGTAAATGTTCTGGGGAAAAGGACTCGTATTATTTCTCCCAGATGCAGGCCTTCACTCCTGACTATAATTGTACAGTTATATTCAAGTACAATGTTAGTTTTGAGTATCTGGGTTTAAAAACAACCAACAAAACCCCCAATCCCCCAATAAAAACAAGAACAAAAGCCCAAAACCCAACACAGCACACCCCCCGCCCCAAAACACCCTTAAAGGTCAGTTTGATGCATTGAATGGAAGTATTTAATAACTAGTGAAAGTATCAGAAAACTGCCAATTACTTGGGCCAACAAATCTGTCCAGTGAAGAACAATGGCCGTATTTATCTCCTGCAACACTTGGCAACTGCACAGAGCCAACGGGTGGAAGGAAACCAACACCCGCAGAAATACCAGGAGATCCTACAGCAGAGAGCAAAGGAAGACGTGCAGGAATCGAGAGGGACAAAGGGGTCTCAGAAGTGAGCAGAATTCAGGGGTTTTAAGACTGAAAAGTAGTTTAGAGACAGCTGACGAGTTCAAAACTGCTTATGAGCGTGACTAAAGAAGCTCTGGCAGAGCCGATGTGTTGAAATCATTAGGGCTCCCCTCAGTTCTGCCGACTTTGCATCTACTGCTTCTGTCTTACTGTTGTTTCTTGTCTATTTATTTTAAGAAAAACCTGTAAATCCCACTGAAATCTGTTGGAGTCTTTACATGGACACAAGTAGGCCTGAGAAAGAAATGGTATCCTAAATTATTAAAACGAAGCAATCTGCAAGTCCGATTTAACCCACAGCGTTACTGTTCTGTCTACACCTTTCATATCAAGTAATGAAATTAGTGTGTCATTGGCCATTTTCAGAAGTAGAGAAGGAAACAAGAGCCTCCAGGGTCCCTTGCTCAGAAGGTTTCACACAAAAACCCTTGAAATTCTTTCTCAAGGAACTCAGTAGTGTCCTCTTCGATCCTGCAAAACTATTTCCATACGTGTTCCCTTGTGATGGTGAGTGTGCATATGTCATTTTTGCACATATACATCACTTGCGTGAAGCCATTTGTAAGGCAAAACAGAAGGTGGATCAAGGCAAAAGCAGCTCCCTGAGAGGCTGTGATTAAAATCCCGTACAGGGCAGAGTACGGGTTAAAAAAAACCTGCTTGGGTACTCATAAAATTTACAGGGTCTTGGTTTAGGCGGGGTTTTTGGGAGGGAGGTTAGTAAGTTTTAGGGCAATGGCACTATAAAAGGAACAGTTGTGACCTATACTTTATGAAACTACTTGCTATACATTTCACTGGGATTATTTTAAATCACTGCTGTTTCTTTAAATCTTTGAGTGTTACACATGGCGTTGTCAGGGTCGTCATGAATAACTAAAGCTGGAAAGTGTGCGTGGGTGTGTATAAGATGCCATGCCAGGCCGGTTGCTAAATGTTGCTTGGTGAGCACTTGGTGGTTTGCAATCAGAAAAAAAAAGGGGGGGGGGGGGGGAAGCAGAGAGAATGGAGGGGAAAAAATGGAAATACCTTGTTGTACACTACTGCAAGTGATATCTGGTTATCTGGTATTAATGTAGTTGTAAAGCATAATGTCTCCTGAGAAATCTTCAGTGAAAGCTTTTGAAAAATGTTCATGTGTGGCTACACCAAGCCTCGGGAGCTGTGTTAATACACATCTCTCCAAACTGATTCCAGATACAAAGTCATTGCCTAGGGAAAGCAAACTGGATGAGCTGATTGTGTCTGTCGAATTTTAAGTGAAGGGAGTGTGTCCACGTGACAGGTCTGTCGTTAACAACTGGCAGGGACATGGACAATACAGAGCATTTAATCATAGGCACGTCCCCTGTTATTGCTGAAGGTGGTTGATACGGTCTGTGATCTTGCTGCGCTAGAAAAATACGAGATGTAGAAAACACTTTAAGAGAGATTTTGTTGGGCAGATGCCTTTCCTGAGTAATCAGACAGCTGTTGGCGTGTCAGGTAGATGCAGATATGTAAAATTTCGAAATATCACACTTTCATCAGATTATCCTGTATTCTGCAGGGCATAGGACACATGTGGCTCTGGGATTCATACTCTTGAAAGGTTGTAGGATGCCAAACTCTGATAGATATGAATGCTCAAATCTGCTCTTTTTAATGCCTTTGGCCAAGGTACCTAAAACTCACTGTTAGAAGTTGATCACTTAGATGTCAGAAGTGGGTTCCTCGCTTGCAGCCCACTCACTGAAATGGTTTCACCATTTTTATTATTAACATCAACATGGGGCTAAAAGAAATAAAAGCTGACTCTTTTTAGTAGTACCAGGTAGACACACATACTATAAAAAGATGTCTTCCTGTGCTAGTCTAAACAGTTCAGAATTCTTGCTTTTTCCAAATGCAGTCTTAGCTATAACACTTCTTGCGTGTGATCTGCTTGACTGAAAGAAATCCAAATTTAATCTTTGTGGTTTGGGTTTTTTTTTTCTCATTTAGTGCGCAAAGTAACATACTGCAAATGTTTGCTTCAAAATTATAAGAAAGAATGCATTGCTCTTCAACTTCCAAGGTGCTCATGCAAATCTATTACATAAAATTTTGTATCAAGAATGGTTGTCATTTTAAGATCTAATCCAACTCAAACAAGATGCATTCACACACGGGAAATCTGACTGGGTGGTCATAGCTGTTCATGATGGTCTTGTTATTTACATATTTATCTTCTTCTTTACGTTATTTAAGTTGTTTCTGTTACGGCTGTAGCAAGGAATTTGGGAATCTTGGCAAACGTTGCACGCAGCTATTCCTCAATGCTCCCAGTTTCTGCAGCAGCAACTAGGAGTTTCACAAATACCTGGAAGATCTTAGGGAACTCGGCAACAGGCTGGAGCCTTCTCTTGACACACACCCAGAAACTGTGCCACAGAAAATGGGAGCTTTCCCTCATGCTGTGAAGAAAATGCTCAGCCCCTTGCAGCACCATGCCATAACGTGCAGCAGTCATTCTTCGTGCTCCAGATGGTCCTGGCTGCATGCGTCGTCTTTAGGTACAACAACATAAATTCATTTTTCTGTCCTCTGTTCTAACAACTCCTTGGGCAGACAAAATAACCCAGCAGGAAATAAGACACCATGCTGAAAAATTGTCTGCCTTTTACAGTCCTCCGTCTGGAAAATAAATCAGGTAGAAAGAAAAACAGTAAATCAGGAACAGTGGGGACTTTAAAGAATGAAGTTAATGTTAATTTAGTTAGGAGAGGAGACTACAGAAATGTTCTTTCCTTCTCCATTAATTTTTTCTGCGGTCTATTAAATGACTTCTTTTTCAACTCTCGTCCATCCACTCCTCATCTGGAAAACAGAAAATCAAAAGAAACAGGAAAAAATACTACCACTGAGCTGGGAGATCTTAGCACAGGGATCATGTAACCTGTTTTTCCAATTACATGAAACCCTTGTGTATGTGTGCTGATGCAGATATGCGTGTGTGCCTTAGGGTTAGAAGCAGATCACTTTTTCAATACTCTAGCCATTTGTGTTACTGCTCTCACTCTGTCCGAGCCCTGCGGATGAGAACTGGAAATATAGTTTCTTCCTGCACACCAGGGCTTTGATTCTTCTGCTGCAGTAGACAAGTAAATCCTATTAAGGTTGATGGAGATTTATCGATGTCTTGTTGAGGGGGGGAAATTTGGGTTCCCACTTGCTACATTGGGCCTTAAAGGAGGGCTGAAGAATGGACTTCATGTGCAGGGAGGACTACAGGGATTATTTTATTTTCTTTATGTGCAAAAGGTAAACTTCATTATAGTAGTCCAAATTCCTGTTTGCTCAAAAGCTTGTCAAACAGACCCTCTTGACTGCTGTCACATTAAAGCAGCCTGGGTAAAGCCTTTCTTTTCTTTGAAGGAGAAGGTGGAGCAAAGTGCTCAGTTTTCTCAAGAGGGACTGGAAATGTCAGCTGATGCTTTGCAACACAGATTTATTTAATCTAAATTATTACTGCAGATTAGAAGCAATGCTGTTCTGGGTTAGAAGCAATATAATGTTTATAAAGAAGGTTTGTAACATGTTTATAAAACTGGTGCTGTCAAAATAGATCAGCCAGGCGATAATTCTATGCTGCAGATGCTTCTTATAGCCATATCACTCATTTATCTTTCTGGTCCAAGTTTTGCTAAATCTGAAACAATAAACAGAAATCTTGTGTCCCCCCTCCTCAAAAGTAGTAATAACTGAGCCTCTGAGACGTAAAAAGAGTTTGTGCTTTTAATGGCTTCCAAGCCCTTGATCTCACTGCAGGAGTGATTTTGCTGGCCTGCCCCTGGGGAGCACCGGGGCACCCAGAGCCATGCTGGGACAGAAGAATCTCAAATTAATGATTTTCACTGGTTAAGCTAGTTTGAAGTCTCCCAAAGAGCAAAGTGCTAAATTCACAGCATTTTAAATATGTAAACAAAGTTGAGCAGTGGTGGTTTAATTAAAACTTGGGACATTGCATTCACTGCAAAAATGTCTTAAGCCACTGTGGAAGTGCTCCTGTTTAGCAGCAGCTCCTGTGCGTATCTGAAGAACAGGATACCCTCAGAAAAAAAATAGGGGAGGGACGAATCTTGGATAATCAGCAAGTTTACAAGCATGTTCATTGTGGGTTTTGAAGGGAGATGGAGAACGAAAAATTTGAAGGTAATGAAAACCAACAAACTTTCCCAGTTCATATGGGGTTTCAGGACATTTAGATGGCTATAAATGTGGTACCAATAGTTCAATAATTGCTTTGGAGTGGAGGGCCAGTTTGAAACACTTCAAACCATCAATTTAACATCTGTGTCTTATAAAAAGCATGGAAATAATACTTAGGGCAAATCAAAAGAGTGCATATATTGTAGTAACAGTGGAGCAGAAGACAACTGTTCCTGAGGAAATAAAAGTTTGGTGTTGTTTTGTTTGAATTGGTAGACGCGCTGTGATATGAAAGTGTTGTAATTAATATTGCATTTCAAAACGAGTCCAATAAGATTTCAGCATGAGAGACTTTCTGTAGTGTGAATAGAAGATTAGGGATAGAGTGACACAGAACTAAACCACAGCTGTCTCTTCTTCTAGCCTAGGTGGTGACATCCACATTCTGTTGGAAATTCACCCTTTAGTCATCAACGGCAAAATAGGTGTGAATATTAGTTCAGATTAGCAAGCATATTGTAATGAGACTATGCTGTGATCTTTCTGTACTTTCAATTTTAAAAATTAAGTTCTGCATGTGTACTCTACTAGCTTGTTTTCAAAAATAAAAATAACTGTAGGCACAAACGTTTGCTTGTAGCTACTTTAGCATTGTAAGAGTTGTGGTTTGTGCTATCATAACTAATTACAGGAACTAAATGGGAAACATGTCTGCTTCATCATCCCATGGCCACCGCCATACGTCAAGAACATGTGAGTTTCTGTGAATATTCTCATGCCACCAGCTTTATCCAAATCCTTTTCCAAACCACTTCAGCAGAATTACAAATACGGTACGGCTTAGAAAATAATGACAGTTTGAAAGTCCACAAACAGCCTCTGAATAAATC
Organism: Sagittarius serpentarius; assembly: GCA_034782735.1. Taxonomy (NCBI): domain Eukaryota; kingdom Metazoa; phylum Chordata; class Aves; order Accipitriformes; family Sagittariidae; genus Sagittarius; species Sagittarius serpentarius. Next base: position 23,298,472 of record JAVKLA010000021.1, on the reverse strand, counting down.
CACCACACTTTTCTGAGACTGACCGTCAAGTATGGTATTCCTCTATCTTTTGTGAGGGTTATAATGTATTGCAGGGAGAGCTGGACCAGCGATATTTGTTGCTCTAACAGGAGAGAGGGTTGGCCAAAGCAGGGTAACTGCGCGTCACTAGCGCTGACCTGCTGGAGGAAGCTGGAGAGGTGGTTTTGTTTCCCAGCCCACCTTTCCTCTCTCGTGTCCATTTCGATGACAGGCGGATGTCTGGTTTTCACCATCCTTCTGCGGGACCTCAACTAAAGAGGGCCTTCATCTCCTCTGAGGTCTTTCAGAGTTATTGCCAAACATGATTTCAGTAAGTCACTTTTCTTGCCGTAGCAGACTTGGACGATAGAGCCTCTGTGGCACAATACACTAAACATATGTGTAGCACTCCTACAAGCTTGTTCGCAGCTGGTCCAGATTTTGATTCTGTGTATAGTGCCTTGGATCTGGAGCAAGCGAATACTGTCAGGGCCTGGGCAACATTTGGTCCTAATTCGAAAATAATTCAAGCTGTATTTAAATGCTTACTTGGAATATCTCACCGCTTGGAGATTTTATGCTGGCAGTCGCATGAGTTGTCTAAATTGTAGAATCATGGAAAAAGTGTATTCTTATTGAAAATTGGCTCATTTTATTGTTAACTGGCTAAAACCCAGAATACACTGGCTATGAGATGAACTTGTTCAAAATGAAAAGATATTTCCAGTTAACTTTTCATGGGGATTAATTTTTAATCTCCAAGTTTGGTTTGGTTTTTTTTTTAAATTTCTAAAATTGGTTCTGTCCTTCAGCTGTTGTTGTTCACTGCCTGTTTCTTGCTGACCACAGCCACTCACAAACATCACTTTAGCTAGCATCTCTTTACTGATCGTTACCAGACTACCTCTCTGTTTTGGAGCTGACTTCTGTTCAGGCTGAAATCTCAGTTTGTCTCAGATATTTTCCTGGACCTAGAACTTAGTCTAAATTGACTGTGACAAAACGTGGGCTCTCAAATCTTCCACCCCCAAAAGAGTCGGTGCTCCTGTATGCTTCTCTCCTTCATCGTGAACTCCAAGGACTTCAGAAATGCAGTCTGGTCCTTCTTGACGCTTCTACCAAAATATTGCTGGAAGGACTGTTTTCCTGACTCGTGCTATACATTGCTGGTAAGACTAAGAGGATGCCGTCAACTATTTTATACCAAGTAACCTGTCTTTACTGCTTCAGGCCTGTCCTGTGTCTCTGTTGTTGACTGCTGCTGCTTTGCCAAAAGGATGGAAAGATGCTATTTGCTACATAGGGCTGAAATGTCTCAGAGGAACTTGCAAGGCAACCTTTGGCCATTGGACTCCATGTCCAGCAGCCATCTCCGTTGTGACAGTTAAAAGATTAAAAAAAACACCAACCATGGATAGGCAGATGGTGTGTTGTGATCACCGATCGCCTCTGAATTTTCTCTTGCCTTGTGTTCTCCCACGTATTCCTTGTATTTACCTGTTGCCTTGTTCCTAGACAGTAAGAGATGAAAGACGGGACATACTATTGGTTATTTATGTGCTCAGTGTGCAGCATTGTAAGTCTGGAGCCTGTAGGACTTGATAAGATGTAACAAAGGCAATCTGCTTTGGCTGCACTGAAGAGAATACAACATCTATACAGACCCATAATGAAGATGGAGGAGTTGAGTTCTCCATCCAGTGGGAAGAACTACGGAAACAATATATATGTTTATATATGTTAAATAATATCCAGTAAGCCGTATGTCAGAAAGAAAACCAGAAAGAAATCTAAAATGATCTTATTGTGTGCACGAAAGGATTCGATAAAAATGTTGTGTTTTGATACTGCAAATATTTGCCCATTGAAGTTAAACACTTGACTTTTAAATGGAAAATTAGCAAGAACAAATATTTTTAACGATAAAGCAGGTGATCCTGATTTGCAATTCTGTCAAACACAGTAAGCAAAGTCAAATACCAAATATGACCATCTATAGATGTGTATAGATATACATACATGTAATATTATGCCCTACACATTGAAGGTTATATCCTGGGCACCTTAACCAGTTGCCAGATAACAGCACAAGAAATGAATTAATTTCAGTGACTAACTAAAACTGAATGCAGCTGGAGGATTCCTCAAAACAGCAGCGAGCGTTAGCCAGCAGCAAGGAGGCAGCACGATGTATCCCAGCTACGTGTTTATTGCAGAAATTGCAGTTAGTCTTCTCCGATGCAAACTCCTACAGCCTTTGACAGACCTAATGGGAAACTATTTCTCTTGAATGTCGTCAGGTGGAGCTCTTTCCAGCATGTCTGAGCATTGATTTCCCTGAGGTAAACAAAAGGAACCCAGTTTTGGGATCTGAAATATTTTAGATTGATGGCGGTGTGTGGAAATGAAGTGGGGGGGTGGGGGGGGTGGGGGTGGGAGGGGTGTCCCCTGTGCCCTTCCACTTCCCGCTGCAGTGACAGCTGATTTGGCAATGAAAAACCTTGGCATCTTCTCTCCAGGCAAATGCGATGTGGATGACTAAAGTAATCTGGCAGTATACAGAGCTTACAATAAGGAATATAGTGAGGAATATATTCATAATGGTGAAGAAACTATCTTAAATTGCCTAATGGTAGAGAATCTATTTCAGTTGGACAGGTTTCTGGCGCTTTGCTGGCGTTCCACAATTAGCCTTGAGAACACTCTTCAAGCATTTTTTGGAAATACGATCATAACTAGCACAAGCTAGTGTCTGGAGTAGTCTCGTTCACGGAGGCAGGTTGCCTTAGCAGTTTTCACACTGATGATCTACATGACAGCTGAATCAAAGATTCTTGGTGCTGGAGATGGCGTCTGTATTTCTTGCCGTTGGGTCAAGGTAAATAAGAGTCGTAGAGAGCTGTCAGTGACAGCAGCCACGTGCACGGCACGTACCGAGCCAGAGCCCTGCGTGTCTGCCTGCGATGGCAGGGATGCGGGCCGGCTGTTTGAGCAGCACGCCCTGCCGGGCGCGGAGATGTCCGCCTCCAAGGAGGACGACCCGCAGCCGCTGCTGCTGCCCCGGACCCGGACCCGGACCCGGACCCTTCCCGCTCCCCTGGGGGTGTGAAGGGCACTGCGTGGGCAGGGGGAGAGGAGGAGGTGGGAGAGGGAGAGGGGTGGTGGGTGACCACGGAGGAGGAAGCAGCAGCACTTCTCTTTCCCAGCGCTCTCCCTGAGCCCCAGCTTCTTGCTTCGGGAGTTACCTCCTTGCCCTCCTATCCAGAGATCCCCGTGGCTTTCCCATCCCTGGAGCGGTTTCGTTTAAGTCAGGATTCAGGCCCACTCATAAGAAAAGAGGGAACACTTCTTACCTATTTCTTTCCTTGCTGTACTGGTTTCTAGACAGATTAGGCTTCTAATCACCTGCTCGGTCAAGTTGGCCTATATATTTATGATAAACAGTCATAGGCTCTCTCTTGTGCTGTAGTATGTTCTGCTTTCTTGGGAAAAAAATGTAAAAATAAAATAAATTAAAAAAAACCCCAACCCCAACCAACCAAAAAACCCCAGCTACTTCAATAAACTATATAATAGCTCTCGGTCCAGGGAACAGCAGCTCCAAGGTCTGGCGTGTTTTGCACGTACGGTTATTCACTTCAGAAGCGACACGTAATGTCAATATTGAACCTGAACAGCCAGGGGTGATAGGCAAATGCTCGCAGTGCCCCCTCCCTCATTATTCAGCTCACAGTAGATATTTTAGAAGCTCATTCGTACTGGGTTGTGGGAGTTTTTGTTGTCTTTAATCTCATAACCTGTCAGTCTGACGTTCCTGGCTCAGAGCGTGCTGTCCTCATACTCCTCTTGCAGTCTAGCAAACCAGCAGCCAGCTCCACTATTTTTCATCTGTGAAATGGAATGAACGATTTGATCTGCAGAAATATTTTTCATTTCTAGTTTCAGAGCCACAGATTTTTCCTAAGACGGTAAGAAGATCAGCGGGTTCGGCACTTTATTAGGGGTTTGTCAAATGCTTCTTAGGGTTCAAAAATGGGTCGCAGTGCTACGTCGGGAAGTAAAGACAGCATGTTCTGTGTTCTCTTACTCCATTTCTGCTGTACAAGGGATTTTACAGAATATGTACTTTTATTTAAGCTCCTGCCTATAACATCATAATGGCAACCAATGAGTTGAATTCAAGGCTTAGCCTTCTGGCCGCAGTCCTCTGAAGGAGGGAACAGCATTCCCTGCAGTTCCCTGGAGCTGATCCTAAAGCAGAATTTCTTCCCAGTGAGGTCAAAATATTAAAAAAAAAATTATGGCATAAAAAAGTCTAAATATTTTTAAGGCTGATTGTACCTAGGCGCTGGTTTTGTGACCACTGTTTGCCCTGGCATTTTTTTCACTCTTGCAATACCTATTGTCTGCCCGTAGATTTTGCTTTTCTCTGGCCCTTTGGGAGAAGCCCCCGTCGGCTGAGTCGCCGTGGGTAGGTTTCAGTAGGTACCTCACTCCCTGCCCGCAGGGAGCTTCTGAGCAGTTATCTAGTAACAAACAGATGGTTTTATTAGTAAGTATGACACAACATTAGAGAGGACAGTCCTAAATAAAAACAAGTAAATAAAAGCTTAAACCAACCAACAAAAAACCCCCACTGACATTGTATGTGTCGGTTTCTAAAGGCAGGCTCCAACATACTGCTGACAGTATGAGACTGATGACAGTCACTAATCTCTGCTTGCGTCATGGCTGTGTTAAACGCTGTGTCATCCTAAGCTACAGCCCTAATTCCTGGTAACTAGACTCAGCCTGAGAGAACACCAAATACCTCCAAGTATATGTTTGCAAGTAGGTCAGGAGGAGACTTTATGATCTTGAGATGAAGGTAAAGCTCATCTTAAATTTTTGTCCAGGTGGTATTAAACCACTGAACTTGATGGGTGACACTGTACTTGCAGAATTGCGTACCTTGCAGAACTGGATCTTGAGTAAAAGCCGTGTCCTGCATGTGCACATGTGTACGGCTTTCATGGAGCAGAAGTTAAAAATTTTCCAATGTACCTGCCTAAATTATGAGGTGACTTTCCATTTTCAGATTGATCAGGCCACATATTAATTTTGGTTGACTGCAAATGAGTGGAGTATTAGGTCTTTAACAGCTGAGTCATTTGAAATGAAATGTTGGTGACACCTACCCTGCTGTCACAGAAACATAAGTGTACATTTAATTTCCACGTCTGTGAAAGGCCCATAAACCCTTTTGAAAGATTTCTTAGGCAGCTTCCAGTAAACAACAGCAGATTTTTCTCTCGCAGTCTTCAGACTTCTAACCCTATGTACATAACCTCTAAAATGTATTATATGTAAACATACATGCTCACGTACATTTTGCAGTTTTCTGGCAACATTAGAAATGCTTCGATCTATGTAGTCGGTTTTATTTCTAATTTCTTGAATAATCTTATTTCCCACTGATCCGTCGGAGAGGTTCTATTAAGCGGCTCTTTCCTTGGCTCGTATGATGCGACATACATATCCCCTCACCGGCAGGGCTGCTTGGACATCAGTTCAGAGCAGCCAAGAAACAGCTGGAGCGGGCAAGTGGAAGCATGTGATTTTCTTGTGTTTATCTTGGCATTTTGGAGCAGTCTGAGCTTTTCCAGACTTGAGTGCTCAGTAATACCAAAGAGAGGAAATAAGTCATTTATGTTAAAAAAAAATAGAGAATGAACGCAGAAATAAATATTTTTGGCTAACTGTAAATTTAGCATAGCTGGGAGACTCGTATGGGTTGAACAGAAGACCATTAACGGAAAGTAGTTGGGTTTAGTTCAGGGGTAAAACTGACTTTAGCATAAGGGAAATTTCTACACATCGTGCTATCTACCAAGTTTTTGAAAGTGAAACATAACTAGAATAAAATAGACAAGCAGTTACTTCACTTCTAAATTCTTACCCTTTCACTCTGCTACTGCCATCTTACTAGAAAAAGTTTCAAAAAACAAGGCTGCAAAACAATATTCGCAAAAAAGTTAGACCTGCAAATGTTTCCCCCTCCCTCCACCACAGTCCAAGCCGTTTTCTGTCTCTTGTTCATGATCAATCGGCACGAGTGAGCCAACGGAATGTGTTCAGAAGGCACATACAGCCTTGAGTATCCCATGGAAAAAAATTCTTCTGTCATCATATCAAGAGGGAAGTGGCTTTGATCCTGACAGCTGTTACCAAATGGCCCCTTCCCTCTCCACTCCTCTCTCTTTCTCACGGGGAAGGTTGGGGAGTACGGGACAAGTCGGTGCAACCGCAGACGAGACTGGCCCCTCTAAGGAGGTGGCAGAGGGGTTTTCTGACCTCTGCATTTCTTGACAGAAAGGTCTGCAATTACTGGTCTCCAGACGGAAGACGCAGCTGAGCTACCCCGGTCTGTGCGTGTGAGGACTGTGCCTGCCCCGTTCAGATCTGGATCCGCTTGTAGAATAAAAAGGGCAAGTGACCCTCCGCTTTGCATCTCAGCCCTTCGCCGTACCTCTCTAGTTTATGACAGCTGCCTACTTTAGTGATGCCAGAGCGTGTCCTTGAGGCTATTTATTTCTTAGCCAGGGGAAGGTTCCTGCATGAGATTGCAATGCTCCTGAATGCGCCAGCATCTGGGTGATACCTGCTTGCTGTGGACCAACGCATCTGCACCTGGGGAGGGGCAGCAGAGGGGTCCTTCTGGGGACATAAATCCCCTTTTTGGTACAGTGGACAAATTTGGCAGCCTGACTGCTGCCAGTTACGCTACAGGGCTTTCAGGCGCGTTGGGATGCTCGCTGGAGTAGCACTGTTGAGTTAAAATCCATATTTAACTCCGGAGCAGCCTCGTGTTCAGGGCTAATGTGGGATTTGGCACAGGTTCAGCGAGCTGCCAAATCTTTGCGACGGCGCCTGGTGCAAAGTGATTACCCAGTTCACTCAAACAAAGACAGTTTAGGGCTCAGGAGATGGTTAACGGTTTGGAGAGAGGAATATAGCCCGGCTCAGCCTCGCTGGAGCTTTCAGCCTCTCCTGCGGCATGGCAGCTCGGGTTGAGTGAGTTTTGGGGATTTTCTGGCTGACAGCAGGATGAGACTTACAGCATGCTACCTATGTCAAATTGCTTTGGTCTAGCTGATTGCTTCATGCAAGTTGTAGCAATTTCTTTTCTCTTAGTTAAATATTTGTGGTTTTGGTTTTTTTTTTAGTTTACACTTTGATTCTAGTTTTATCAACAAATAAAATTAGAGGTCAAGCAAATGCACACCGGTAGCTGTAAAATAAGTCTCTACGAAAGGACCGTGTAAAGAAAGAGCAAAAAGCAGTTTCTAAATCCTCACGTTTAATATTGGTGTTTCTCTTTTGAATTGCCTGTTATTGTAACAGATTGACTCCTGCAGATTTTTAGTTTACAAGCTAGCTTGAAAATTGTTAGTTCATGCTATTAAAATACACTCAAACAATATCTCCTAGTTTTATATGTCTGAAAGTCTTGCAATTTCAACAGTCCAAAAATATTTAATTTACTATAATTTAAAAGCAGCTTCAGGTTACTAATAAATACATCCATATGTTTTTACATGGTAGGATGGTGAATATATGGGCTAGCAATAACATCTCTGTTGCTGAATACATCAATCGCAAAAAGTTCATCTGGAGATTTTTTTAATGAACAATGATTTCCATTGTTTCTCATTTATGATTCAATTTACTAGTATTTTAAACATATGTTGGAGCTCCTATAATCCTAAGATTTTATTAAAAAAAAAAAAATTTAAATGTTTTTAAAAAAAAAAAATCTTTAAGTTGCCATCTCCACAACCAAGAGGGCAGTGAAACATAAATGGCTCCCAGTTCCAGGCTTTAAGAACACAACCTGAGTATGACAGCGCTTGTAGTAAAAACGTGTTGGTGCCAACACTGGTTTGTTTTTAAGTTTAAAATGCCTAGTTTAATCGATTACTAAATGTCTGAGAAGAATGGAGGTGGGGGTAAGCCTTTTCTCTTACCTATTCCAGTGGTGCCTCAAAGAAACTGAGGTGTAGCTCTGTATATCTGTGTCCTCGCCTGGGGGCACATTCCAGCCTAGTGGAAGGGGTGCCCCTTGCCTAAGGGGGGGCTGGGGGTCTTGGGGACTGGTGGCACCCGGCCACAGCCTTTGGCTTGCGAGGAGGCCCTGGGGCTAGTATTACAAGAAGGAGTGGGGCATATTTACCTCTAAGTACAGAATGAATTGTATTTCATGTTTATAATACTCATTTCTTCAAGTCTTATATTTAATAGAGAGATGTCTTCTGCTCTGAACAGAGATATGATACTAGGGTGCTACCATCAAACCTCTTCCAGATAAGATAAATTACACTATGGAATGCTATTAGCATATTAGGCTGAAATTAAATCACAAATGCCATTCATTTATATCTTGCATTTAGCATCCCTGGAGGTATTTAACAGACGTGTAGATGTGGCAGTTAGGGACATGATTTAGTGGTGGACCTGGCAGTGCTAGGTTAACAGTTGGACTCGATGATCTTAAAGGTCTTTTCCAACCAAAATTATTCTATGATTCTATGGTCTTCAGTCATTTTCTTATCGACTTGCGCAAAGCTCCCAGAGGCTCCCTTAATGAAAGGAAGTGCAAGATCCCTGTCAAGCTTTCTGAAAAGCATCTATTGATTTTTAGACACCCCAAACCATTGAGTTTACAACTTTTCAACCTTTCTAGAGAAATAGCGTAGCCCAGACACTGTGCTGTTTCTGATATTCAAGTCTTGTCCCATCACATGACACTGTAGTCATAGGCTTGTTCAGCTAGCTTGGGTTTCTCCATGTGGTAATAATTTGTTGTACTGATTTTTCTAATTCTTCCAAAGAGTTCAAGAAAGAATCTGTTTTCTCCAGAAGAAAGTCAAAATTAGCGATTAATGTTCACTTCCTTGCCACTTTTCCGGTAATTGCTCAGAGCCCAAATGATTGTCCACTTGCTGTTCGATGCCAAGTCCCGTTGAATCCTGCTGGGACTTTATATAAACTCTGAAGGACAAAGATGAACATTTGGTATATGTAATTACACCTTTAAAAACACATTATGAACCTAAATGGAAATCATCAATCTTTTTTCCTTCAGAAGGAGGTAATATCCACTGAAAATGGAAATATGAACTTGCCAGAGTTTCCAATCTTGAAAAAATTACAGGTTCCTGTTAAAAAACTCCTCCAATTTGCATAACACCTTTATTTTTTTTCTACATTTTCAGCTTCAGATAAACTTCAAATTACTGAGTCTTGAAAGGGCCTCCCTAAACAAGTGATTCCTACCCATAGTATCGTCTGACAACAGCATCAGTGGTTAAGTTGGCCAAGTCAATGTTTACCAGATGTTCATTGCATTGACACTTGCCAAAATATATCCTGTAATTGAGACTTTTTCCTCAGCTTACAGCTTTTCCTGCTGTTCCCAGATTGCTTCCAACAGTCAAAAGGGGGATGCTACAGAAAAGCCAGCAGGACCATTATTTACGCAGGAGCCTGATAAGCTAGAAAGAAAGTATTCAGGGTAGGTTTCCTAACAGGAATAGAGATGTAAATAACATAAATGCATTTTAGCTGTTAGGAAAAAAAGCAAAAGAAAACTTTAATTTACTTCTGTTTTACTTGTGATCAATTTTTATGTGCTTGCTTTCCCACATTTGGAAGAGTTGAGAATCTTGAAGGGTTTGGAAAGTGACGTGAGCTCACCATACAAAAAATATTGTTTGATTTACTCTGTGACCCAGACAGAGATCTGCTATGTTTTCTCTGTGCCTTATTCATCCTCTCTACAATGTTTTCTCTCCCTTTTAAGAAGAAAGCGAAGACACAAGAGCATGCAGTAATGCACATACAATAACAGGTGAAGGCAGGCTGGTAGATCCGAGAACTTATTTTTTAGGCAAGCCGTAGCACGAGCAAGCCCTGCTTTTTGTTAAAAATAACGTAACTGGCTAAATGTGAATTTAGAAACTGCGACTGGGGCTTCATTAGACCTGCAAAGGGGAACCCGCTCCAGAGCCCCTGCCCATGGAGCTGGGTGCGGGAAGGGAACCTGCCCCTGGCCTGGGCCCGAGTCCTGGCGTGATGTCCTCTGCAGCGAAGGGAGGGAGGGAGGGAGGGAGGGAGGGAGGGAAGTAACCGTGGTGCAGATTTGATTACTGGGGAAACAGTGCAGGGCATGTTGAAGCATCTCTGGAAAACACTATTCCCCCCCCCCCCCCCCTTAAATAGCATGTAGATTGTTCCTTAAAGAAAACCAAACCAACCCCCAAAAACCAACCAACCAAAAAAAAACCCAAAAAAACCTCAACAACAACAACAAAAAAAACCCTGCAGACCTCTTTAGTTATATGATACTTGTGTAGCTCTAAATAGAGAAACATCTGTGCTAAGAAATTTCCTTGTACTTCTTTTGGAAGGTCATCTGCTGCACGCCTTTTTCAAGAGTACAGTGTGTTTTGCGCTCCATCTTTTTGTAAGGAGAGGATAAAAAAAATAATAGTTTCATAACTGCAAGGAATCTAGAATTTATCCTCAACCTTCTTCACAACATGGGATCAGAAATCACTCAAGCACAGATTAGCTGAAAAGGAATAAATTAAAGCTAGATTGCTCTGCATAGACTAATAAATAAAATAAACGGCCATCATCCCAGATGAAATACTCAGAGAAGTATTTTGAAAAGCACATCTACTTGGCATTTGCTGCTGTGCTGCAGCTCCAAAGGAGATTCATTAGGTTGGAAACAATGCTCAGTATCTCTTTAACTTTTTATTCTCATGATCATAGATTAATCATGTTCAAAATGCAGAATTTCTCTTTCTTGAGATGTGTTGGTGTTGTCCCTAGTCAGGAAGAAAAGTTTAACCGTCGTGGTTTCTTGTAAAGGGAAAGCTGAAACTTTTGATTTTACAAAAGCCTGACTGAGCTTCGTAGTGTTTTCTCAGAGCTGTAATTTAGCTGTGCTTTTGATGTCCATCTCTACACTGCTGTTCGAGACTTTCTGAGGAAACTACATTTGTCATTGATCTTGGAAGAGACACCACCTATAGAAAGTATTTCCTTCATGAAGAATACATTCTCATGAAAATTAGTTGGCAAGAGAAAATTCCTGCAGAAATTGCCGTTTGAGTAAAAGCAAGTAAACAAATGGGAAAATGCCCGTTTCTCTCAGCCATGTGTACAGATCACTATAAATAACGCAGCTAGCGATTTGCTACACATAGCAGGCTGTGTGTTAAAATTCACAGGTGTGGTTTTCGGTGAAGTAAATAAGTGATTGTTGTTGTTGTTGTTGTTGTTGTGCCTACAGTCACTTGTATATGAATTTTTATCTGGAAATCCCATAATAGTCCTAGCCACTGTCTGCGTTAATTGTTTCAAACTAAAAGCAAAAGCCCACAGGCTTTTTCCTCACTCTGAAAGTTTGCGCTGCCTGAAGCGAAACAGCGTCCACCTCCAGAAGGTGAAAACTCTCTGGGTGTGCTAGCTGAAAAGCAGACGAACGGAGGTAAGTTGTGCTCCCCTGAAACTCAGTGGAAAATCTTTTTAAATAAGTAGGGAATAAGCCTCTAAGCAATAGGGTTACATTTAGTTCAGTATCTGCTTTCGGTAATCATCAGTGAGCTGTGGACAAGATTAATGGAGGGTATAGTCTTACAGAATTAGGACGAAAGTACTCAAGTGAAGATACTTTTTTATTATTATTATTATTGTTGCTGGTTTTTTAATATTATTATCATCAACATCATCATTATAGAAACTGAAATAAGAATTGGCAATTTGTTTGTTAGACATATATTTTCTTTTTTTAGGAACCAAAATAATTTGGAAAAGGTAATAATTTTAAGTGCCTAGACTTAACTATCTGATCAGATAAGCTATGAAAAATCCAGATAGATCAGGAGGAATATATGTCCTCAACTGCAGATGGTCAAAATAATTTGTTTCTTAGATGGCCCATCTAAGTACATACTGGCTGTTCATCTTCTACGCTATTCTTGTCTCCTGTTTGTTTAGCTGAGTAATATGAAATGTACCCTAAAAGGGTGTGAGTGGGACATGTAGGTGCCTCTCATCCAGGGGCATATATTTCCAGTGTCAAATATGCTACGAACAAATTCATTTTTAGAGTAAACAGATTACAAAGTGCTGATAGATCTATGCATTATCTTAAATCTATGCTGAAGAAATAGAAAATAAAATGAATCGACGCTGAATATGAATACAGAAAAACTCAAGGCTATACTCTTTTTTTCCCCCTAAATCATTCCTCAAGGAAGTTAAGTGAATGACTTCGATTTGATGAACTTTCTGTACAGTATGTTCTCCATGCAATTCTGACAGTGGTTTCACATCACTGTTATAAAACTGGGTTTCCCCTCCAAATTTGTGTCCAGCTTAGCTACTGTGCAGTATATTGCCCAGACCTTGCAATGGCAGGTCACGGTGAAGTTCCTCCGAAAACAATATCCTGCTGCCTAACTTTTCTCCTCCTGAAGTTGCTTATTGGGCCAAATCACTTATCTTGAAATCTTTTATGGTAGGGAGGCCTTCATGGTGTCACAAGAATTCAAAATCTTCTTTCCTTTCTCAAATCTTCAACTACTTCTCCTCCTTTCTTTCTTTATAGTTTCTGTCTCTAACTTTAGCTTATTCACTTTCAAATTATATCAGTGCTCTCCTTTGTGAAGTTAGATCATGCCTAAAAGAAGAAATTCCTGGTCTTATTAAAAAAAAAATAAAAAACAAAAAAACCCCCGAAAACCAACGACCACAACAACCCAAAACAAAACCCAAAACCAAAACCAACCAAACAAAGCAAACAAACCACTAACAAAAACTTTCCCCACCCTTTCCTGCGTCTTTGGAGCTGTATTGTGTCCAATGACTGACCATTTTTATTGCTGTTAAGTAACGGCTTGATTGCATCACGTTGCAGCCTCAGAGAAGAAAATAAGGATGTTGGAAAATGCCTCCCTTGAAGCTGTTCCAAGTATGTGATTCTGGCTATTTTAGTTAAGTTCTTTCTGCCATCCCTCAGGCAACGTGATGATCAAAGCCAAGCCAGAATATCCCAGGAATTAGTTTTGACTATTTTTAATACTAAAGAACAGGAAAATTAAAAGCATGACAGAACAAAATCGATAAACAATGATTGTTTCAGATACGTTCTCTTTGGAAATGCCTACGAAAGGTCAGATCTGCCTGCAATATGTTAACATACCCGTTTCCCAAATGATCTGCAGGTCCTGTTTCATGTTTAGACCCATTATGGAGCTGGGCAAGGGAAATTTTATTTTCTTCTAACATTTTTTTCTTCTAATATACTTCTAATGTCTTTTATAATAGGAATAACCTTTGTAAGAATAAAAAAGAGGGGGGAAAAAAAAAGAAAATAAATTCTTTTTCATTCCTATATGAGCAAACCCAGTATTTGTCAAAAGCTGCCCTAGGGGACACCACCATCAAATGAATTCCCTGTGCCTCTCTCTGCTTACTGAATGTTAACTCAAGCTTTATCTCCTGCAATAACCTCTAAGTGTTTCAGTATTTCACCAGAGGAACTGCTAATATTTCTTTATGCAGTGGAATTTCTGTTCCCTAAAACTCACTGCTGGGAGAAGTCGAGTCTAATTTCCTCAGCCCCCTTTGCAATCTCGTCTCACCGACGCGTGTCGAAGGGAGGTTTGGTGAGGCAACCGGCCGGTCGGGGATGCAGGGGCTTGCGTGTGGTCGCATCTTCTGTTCTCTGTTGGTTTTCTCGGCTGGGGGCTGCAGCGGACAGGATGTTCCCTGCGAAAGAGTAGGAGCAGGAGGGTGAGGATTACTTGGGTTGGAGATTTCTACATCCGCACAGAAGGGAAACATTTGTCCCCGCTGACTGGACTCTAACGTTGTGCAGGTTAACTATTCCTTGGTGCGGTTTCGTAATAGGCTGGTCTTGGAAACAGCTCAAGGGTTGGTTAAAATGTATATTCAGCATATTTGCACTCTCCTTTGTTGAGAAAATAACAGTGTTTTATCTTTCATGTTTTAATTTTAACATCTTTAACAATTTTTTAATAAACTATTTCCTGAGCTTAACTTCCTAAGTTAAAACTATGTTTAAATTAATCCATACAGACTTATATTTTATATGCCTGTACTTCCAACTGTAAAGTTGGAATAAGTTTTTTTATACATATTTCATCATTTCAAAGCATCTTTTAAACTTAACAGTAATTCAAGAAGTCATTATAATTTCCCTTTCTGAAATACTTGGATGGATAACTCAGTTTTTTAACTTTGATGAGTGTGCTTATAAATTTCCAAAAAGTTTTTCAACTAATGTAAAAAAAAGTAGATGTAGCTGCATAAAGCAATATAAAGGGGAAGCATCGAGTATTTTCACCTATTAATTTCGCAATTCACATAACAAAGCATCAGGTTATGGCATACAGTTTGTATGTAATCCTTGAAAATATAAATCTCCAAGAGAAACCATCAAAGTTAGTGTGAAAATATGAGTTAAATAGAAGCAATATATTTGGTACAATATTGTCCAGTTGTTAGAGGTTTTTCTTCAAATTTGAATAGTTTACAGTGCTTATAAAAGAATTTACTTCCGATAAGACAATTTTTGGATTTGAAGCAGCTGCTTTTTGTTGAAAAGGTGATATGAAAAATGTCTGAAGATAGATGTCGTTTAGTGAGACACAGTTTATGATCCGGATAACGTATCTCTGCTTTTTTTGGCACTCCTATCATATATGTGGATACACATAGATAATGTAGAGAATAGATTATCCTTGCATATTTAAGAAACGAGGACTCTCAACCAACCTCAAGTTTCATTTCAGAGGCGCGTATTTCCTCTCCGCCTAACTAGCGTCTTGTCTAAAAGGACCTTACACTTTGAAGATACGATTTCAGTGTTGAGCAAAACATGATTTTGCCACCTATGGAAGAACACGTGCTACTTGTAAAGAGAAGAAGGGGACTTAAAAAAAAGAACTTTGTAAAAGTCAAGGTTCTAATAGCCAGTGTTAGCATATACGCTTCCAAAAATCAAGTAAAAGAGAACAGCAAAGGAAACTGAAGAGAAACAGAAGTAATAAAATCCTGCTTTTCAAAGACGTCACAAGCACAGTAGGAGATTACTGACAACAGTGGTTTATTTTTTCTTTCTTTCTTTTGGATGCTTTAGACTTTTCCTGTGGTGTAAACAAAAAGGAAAATATTCCTGGAGTATTTTCTATTTGTCTGGACATCTGATTTAGTAAAAAAGCAGCACTAAACATGAACAATTGTAGTTAAAACCTTCAAAGATCAAAAACACAAGTAGTGATCTATTAGAGCAATAAGTTATATGAATTTCATTATTGAACATGTTGTTATTATAGGTACTGGGCTCAGGGTTGGTTTTGGAACAGAAACCCTCCAAGCACGTTGACACTTTCTGAAAATTACATACCTTCCATTTGAAATGACACAAAACTATTTTTTGCCCCCTCACCATGTTAATTTCCTCTTCAATAGTATTTTATTTCAGTTGAAAATTATGGTATACAATAAATTCTGCCAGATTTAAATCTGACCACCACTCCTGAATGATGGCCAGAGAGCTTTTACTGCTGAATAGGAGCAGTTAGCTGAGCGGCTAGACAGCTCGTCTGTGCTCAGACCTAAGGCTCAGACATCACCTGCGCTAGCGCATGGAGTTTGGCAATTCTGGCTGAAAGGCAGTCAGAGGAATGCGACGTTTATTTCGTGTCACCTTTCTGTTCCAGTCCACCATAGAGAGGTAAAGCAGGTAGCAATTTAATGACGTTTTGAAAAATGGCTTGGATAAATACTGTTACATGCAATGACAGTCTTTTTGTACGTACATGTAATCAACAACGTTGTTTTCATGTCATTCAATGGTAGGACTCTTCCAAGTGGCTCTTTTAGACCCATCCTGTGACCTTACATATTTATCCATGTGTACATATGGATGTACATATTATGTATAGGATGCATCTGTCTTCTCTTAGCACAGACCTGTGCATGCATTCTTTGTGACTTTAATAGTTTCTTTTTTTTTTTTTTTTTTTTGGTCCAGTAACGACTGTTTTAAGACCACATTTTAATCAGATAGGAGGTTTAAAACTCCAATGAGTCAGGAACTGAGAAAGGTAGATTTTACATGGCTCCAGATTTTGGACTGATTTACACCCTAAACAACCAATTTATGGATAAGCCAGGGAAGGACTTAGCGTGTGGAAAAGGAAAGCCTGGAAATAAACATTTTCTTTGCTGTCAAATGGATGGTATACTGAAATATACAAATATTACCCCTATCTGCATCGTTCTTTTTGTATCTTATATGTTTTGTGCTCATTAAGGAACCAAAGCTTGTGAGGCAAACAAAGTGATAGCTGTGTCGGTTATTGGGAGACTCCCTGGTAGAAGCAAAGAACTTTGTTTCTTAACCTCGTGCCACGGCGCGCACTTGTGCTGTGAGCGAAGCAAAGCATCTTCCGACTTCAGGGAACTCAACCGGCTGTCAGCGTAAGTGCTAACTCAGGGCTGGAAAAAGGTCTTCTGGTTTTGTTTTTTTCACGTAGAAATAGAACGTTCTCTGAAGCACACCAGCATGAGAACCTCTCACCTGTGCCATGCAGCGCTATGCTTGGGATTGCTATTGCCTTCTTTTCTGTGACGGCCCTGTATCCTGCTCTGCAAATATGAATAAACTAGGTTCAAATATTGCATTTGAGCTCATAAATAAAGAGAATGCCATATAAAACCAAATCTACATGAAGATTTCCGCTTTAGGTCTAGTCAGTGGAGAAAAACAGGCATTTCCTATGGAGTAAATCATCCCAATGCAATATGTAAATGAGATCAGAAGTAGAAGATACAGGAGGAGTACCCCAAGAACAAAATATTACTTCAGCTATGCAAAACTTGTTACTCATAAGCAGGTAAAATAGGCTTAACTCATACGTTTTAATAAAGCTACTTTAATAACAATTTATGAGCAGCTCAAGCAGACTGCATAACACGTCTTCTTTTTTGTTTTTTTCTTTTACTCTTTTTTTCCTAATTATTGCACCTTATTTTTATAACTATTAATACTACTTGCTTCAGGCTCCTGAAATAGCTTTTCCATTACTGGGATCTGATACAGCCCTAAAAAAAATTGCTCTAGTTACCGATAAAGACCTGTTGTGTTAGGACCACTTAAATGAAGGAAAAGAGGTGTACTTAGTGGAAGGGCTGCCTGAAGAGGAATCTGTCGCTAATATCCACACAGTACTTTATTGTATTTTGTTCGTGATTAGGAGATATAATGTGGAATTCCGAGCACTTGGGGACTTCCTCAAGCTATACCACAGCCCTCTGCTATCTTGAGTTTGCATAGCATCCATCTCAGTGTGAAGGTTTAATCACCTGTCCCGTAGGGATGCTACCATATGCATGTGTCTCTGTAGTGGTTCACACAGAGTTTTGAAATCTGGAAAATTCATCTTCCACTTAACTGCATGCTTTAGCAGTCTGGTGTGACAATGAAAATAAGATATTGTGAGCGTGGAGGGAGATGTGAAGTCAGGTTTCAGAATGTGGTTCAGTCTTCGAGATTTTGCTGGCTGAACAGGGACCAAACTTACTTTATTTTTTTAGAGAGAGATTGATTTTGGGTGTGTCCCATCAAACAACAAATCAGTACATGGTACAAGCAACTTAACATGTTAAAAGAGGTTAATATATTTATACAGGCAGCTAGGAGGATCGTAGCAATGGAAACACAGATGAAATGCGACCGTGTGTATCTGGGCATTTATTCAATATTGCTGGTCTAACTATTGTTACTAAGCATCATCTAAGAAAAACCTGTGGGAACGATCCTAAATATTCTGGTATATCATTTATTGCAAAGATGTTTTCCTGGTATCACTTTGGTAGACATATAGCTCACACCAAAGGGTATTTGAGATATTTCCTAAGGCAGTGGGATAATATGGAAGAAAAGTGAATGCCAGGAAAAATTAACTCTTCTTGAAATCCTATACATTACAGCGCTGTATTCCAGTGTTTAAACCTGCATTTTCACTTAGCACGCTGGAGCTAACTAACCAGACAGCTGAATAGGTGGTTTTTCTTCGGCTTAGGTGCACCTTGAGCATCCAGGCTGGACCGCTAGTTAATGCCAAGTGAAACGGTTTTTGCCTTTGACTGTGCCAAGTAGTATTTGCACCCACCAGCATGCTGGGACAGTGGTGCACAACTTGCCGCTGTAACAATGACCTCCGAGGGCCTGGGTGAGGTCAGATTCTGATGACGTAAGCAGTAATGAAACATCATTTTACTGAAGTGTTACTTGTTTGCTAGTTTGTACCTAAAAATTCTCACAAAGTCGGTATCGAGAACATATTTGCCCTATGGACTTGTAACCACTCTTACAAATGTCTTTAGAAAGATTTAAGCAATGTAAAGAACGTCAGCTATATATACGTGTGTGTGTGTATATATATATGTATGTATATTTAAAAACCCTACCAAGATTCTCATTTTGAGCAATGCAGGGAGGGAAATGCAAGTGTCCTCTGTGCCTCGCTGTAAGGATACGGTACCCGGAGACCAGCAGCGAGGGGACTGCAGGCTTTTGAAAAACAGGCATTGAAAACCACAAATGCAACCATCACGATTCAGTGCACACCCAGTATGGGACGACTTTCTACCTTAAAGGTACACAGGTGTGTAAATATTTTTATAGATTGAAATCTTGATGGCAAAATGGAAGAAATCACAAAACTGGGAGAATTATAGATGTAAGCTATTTCTCAGCATGCAGAGGTTAAGGATTCACGTTTCTGGTCCCTTTTTTGCTGTTCCAATTGGGGTTCTTTCTCGGAGTGTCATTATAATGTCATTTCTTCTGGAAGCTTTGTTATGGTTTCACAAGCCTGCCTATGGGTTTCAGAGGTTCAAATTACTGTCGAAGTATGTACCAGCATGTGCCAACATAACTTCGAAGATGTACGTGCTGCTAAAATTTTATCTTCTCTTCGGAAGAGCTCTTCAGCATCTGTCAGTTGTTCTTTAGAACCAAATTCATTTCTTACTAATTTTCTGTGCTGAGTCCAGTTCCTCTTTGTCTAAAGCAAAGCCACGCAATGCTATGAAGCTTCCTATGTGATTATCAGTTGAACCCCTCCTACTTTTTCTCTTTGAAAATGTACTGAATCTCTTCACTACTTTTTTCTTTTTTTCTTTTTTCTTTTTTTTCTATTTTTCTTTTTTTATTGTTCTCTTTTCTTTTTTTTCTTTTTTTTTTTTCTTTTTTGGTGTGTAGCTCATATCGAGTGTATAACTGGAAATAATATAGAAAAGATCTGTAGCAGATCTACATCTGTTCATTTTTCCTCATAGTCTAAGTTTAGCATTCGAGATAATTTTCGTACAACTCCTTGCACTGTTACTCAGAATACTTACCATGACTACAGACTTTCTTCCACAGCTTCACTGGTTTGTGTTATAGTTGAATCTGTTACTTGTACTAATGATATGAAAACTACTCAGAGACTTGTTTGACTGTCATTTGATTAGTTGTTAGGTTATTAATAATTCATTCTGTTTATGCACTTGCATATCGGTGTATGAGTTTCATAAATACCCCTGAAATTTTAAAAGCTATAAAAATAATTGGTCCATAGGGAAGCTTTGTGAATGCTTTTTCCTAGCCCATTATTTAGATACATCAAATCGAACTGGGAACCGAAATTTCATCACCCAAGTTTGTAAATGGTGCGAATTAAAAACATTTGCATTGCTACTGAGGTGGGAGAGGAACAGGTCTGCAGAGTGAGACAATGGGTGCTGAGGACATGATGTCAAAAATGGTATGCCCTTGGCAGGGGATTTACTCTGGTCCGCTTCTGAGTTCCCCTGTGGAGTTTGCCATACTATTAATTTACTCATCTAGGCAATTCTCTCGTAAAGATCCCCAGGGACTAATCAGGTGTCAGTGCCGCCACAGACCAGCATTAGGTGGTGGGGCTGAGGCGCGGGCAGAGGAGGGGATGTCTCACCGCTGGGGCCAGGGCAGAGGAGAGCGGCTGCAGGGCTGCGGGGCTACCGAAACCCGCTTACGCTGGCCAGCCGGCGTGAGGCTGGGGGCCCAGCTGCAGCATTAACGGGTCTCTGTGGATTTGAGGGCTTTGGTGATACTTCAGCCTGTTGCAGAATTTCTGGGTGTGCATTGTCCTGTGCAGCAGCTCGGAGCTGGGAGTATTCTGGCTCTTCCCAAACCCACCAAAACAGGCACGTGGCTGCTTGGGCTGAGCACAACTGCTGGGTGGGAGACAGCTGCACGGCCTCCTAAAAGATTGTAGCCTTTTTTTTTTTTTTTTCCCCCCTTTGTATTATTTTCTAACCTGCTATAGCTAAATAGTTTCATCTTCTCAGTGCTGTCTGGGTAATGAATAACCTACGCCGGTTTTGCTGCGCACGATGCTGTTCTCCTCGCCTCCCACTGCACTCCCACGTCTGTACCTAAGCAAAATTTTTACTTGAGACTCCCACCAGCCAAAAACCTTACAGCCACTATTGCTAAGGAGCAATGGCCTTTGGATAGCAGTCAATTTATTCTGATAGGTTGTACTAATTAAAATCTACATTTTGTTTTTTCAGAAGGAAAAAGCGAACACATTTTATATTAAAGGTACAAATTAAACGATATGCCAAGTGTTACCTCCTGTCACAATGTGTAAGTGTGCACATCCAGCAGTTTTTCCATGCTTGTATTGGAATGTTTTCACCTAGGGCAAACTGTTTCCACATACATCTTTGTCAGTTTTACATTCATTCAGCCAAAGAAGTTTAGGTAATGAATTTTACAATATGTGGGTGAAAGGTAATACCTAAAATATCTGGAGCAAATTATCTTTTTTAAAGACACATTGATGTGAATCTGGAGTTATCTTAATGTCCTAAACACCCATCTTATAGTAAATATTGTAATTAATTGTATTTATAAGAAGCTGAAATTTACTCCAGCTTTTCCTATTCTTTTACTTTAAACAGCAGTGTTCACAAATATGGTTAAAATTCCATGGATTAGATTTTTATTTCCACACACACACATACACACACTCCCCAAGCATGGATTTCCCTTCTTCGCTTTATGAAGAGTTTAGAACCAGATATTTTTCCTTTCAGCTTACCAAGGGATTAATAACATAAAACTTGGCAAGGAAATTGCCGTCTGCGAACTGGAGTGAATATTACTTGATGTAATCCAGATATAACAGTTCCTTGTGCAAGCTGTGCCTTTTGCAGCATAAAGAACGCAGGAACGGTTTGGTGGCCTGTGCAAATAGAGAGGAAGCAACTTTAATTTGTAGGCATGAAGGAGGGGTTTTTTTTTTTCCTCTGCTTTAGGCAAGGTATATTGAACACTGAGAATACAGGATTTAAAAATAGTTCCAGTTCGGAAAAAAAAGTTCACTTGAAAGAGCTTAAAATTGGGGGTTGGTTTTTTTTTTCTTGTGGTGGTTTTTTTGCTTTTTTTGCTTTTTTTGTTTTTTGCTGATGCCTTCCAAATTTATATTTGCTCTGGACTGAGATGATTCAAATCTCGGTGGCTCTCATGCTTTTTTGAATGAAAATGAAGTTAGCAGTTTCGGGCTATGCCTGCAGTGAAAGCGTGGCAGTAGCAGCCAAAATCTAGAGGTAGACGAGATCTAGAAGGATCCACTGAATCCCTTGCTTATAAGCGCTCTTGAGAGGGGAGTAGGGGGGGAAGCTGTCACCATGCTTTCCATCAGAATGTTGTCAGTGTGCAGCCTGAGGTCAGAGCACAAGTTTGAGCTTCGTCACCTTCTGCTTCCCTGGAAATGCAGTTCTAAAATGGAGGTGTTGCTCCCTTCCACGCACACGCCGCTCCAAAGAAATATATGTCTTTGTAGCCCCAAATGCTTCCTCAGCCGGGGTATGCAAGACAGTTGCCTATTATACTGTTGTTAATCTACCATCTTTTTAATCTAAACTTTGAAGTTATTTTCCCTATACATACTAAATCACCTTTCTGAGGCTTTTTCTTTTTTTGCGTATACTGAAGTATCTGTGCTTTCCTGTCTATACAGCAGTGATGTACGTGATCATTTGAATTTGATCCAAGGAGCTCAAGCTCTGTTTTATAAATCATTCATTTGTATAAGCCAATATCTGCAAAATATCTTTCTTCATCCTCAAGGCCAGGGGTGGGGGTGGGGGAACGGATCAGATGCCTAGCTCTGGATAAAGTCTTGTTTTTACATTCTTCTGATGCTTAGCGTTCATTAATATGGGTGTGTAAATTAATCTCATGTCGGCAAACTGCTTATCTCAGAGTGCTTGAGTCGTGAATACAAACCGCTATGCAATGCAGTTGTGATCTCACCTCCAAAAGGTGCCGTTAAATCACCGCCTCCGAACCGAAGATGACTCTGCATAAAACCGCTCTGATGCCTTTCCGCGAGCACGTTGCTCTAACGCCTTTGAACAGAAGCTGCCAGCCGTGTGTTTTACTAATAGAAACCAGTTCTCTGAAATGCATTAGGCTTGCTTGCCCAGCTAAGGATAGTCTCCTTCATTTATGTGCACAATATAAATAAAAAAAAGAGCAGCACGAGGTAGTAAAATCAGCCTGACCAAAAAAAAAAAAAAAAAGGAGGCATGTTCCAGTTCTATCACTTAATAAAGCACAGATATCCAAAAATGGAGAAAAGGGGTGCACAAGGTTTTTTACAGGCTTTGGAGAATTTTGCTGTAATTTGCCAACAGATTTTGTAGGTTCTGTGTTCACAAACGCTCATCTGTTCACCGAAACACTTATGCACTTTGGCAAGGCGTACCTCAGGTGATACGCACCTTCCGCTGAGGTTTTTGGGTGCCGTCTTTAATAAGCATTAACAGCAGCTGCATATAATGCTAACTGCTGCACTGCCTAAAAATTACAGACGTTATGGTATACTTTATATATACTTTGTATACTTTAGTTACTTTTTTCCTACAAATAAGTCAAATATATGCTTAATGTTGTAATAAAGCAGAAACACAAAATAGTCCTCGATTACACTCTTAGAGAAATAAATGGGAGCATATTATTTAAGATCAAGCCCATAAATAATAGAACTTGGATGTCATTCATTGCTAAATACTAGAAGTTATTTTGAAATTTCTTTAATTCTCATTGATTATTATATGCTACACATGACTTGAATTCACAGTACATAATTTCTTGGTATCTCTTCCATTAAATGCTACAATAAAAAACCATACTTCTTAAGTTATACTTTCTCTCCTTTCACTGATCTGTTAAAATGTTAACGTATTTAACAGGATGAAACATAGATCTTTCTTTTATATATATATAAAAAAGTAATATAGTATATCTAGTATAAAAACTATAAGAGTATATATTCTATTATATATAGTACGTAGTGTGTGTGTACACATATATATTTATTCCAAAAAGTTTGAGTTTTGAGAGACAATGGAATCTTTTCTGTAGGTTTTTTTTAACCATTTATACAGAAAAACCATAGTCTGGAAATCTCTTGAAGAGAACATCAGAAGGAGATCTATTTTATTAAATTCTCTAGGCTTTTTCTGGCACTTATTTGAACTATTAGGATTTTAATTATTTATTTTTTTTTAAGGAAAAACAGTAGTGATGATTTTGGGAAAAACTTCCTCCGAATGCTGTGTATAGTCGCAAATTCAGCAAAGTATTTTAGCACATGTCCGTGCCTATTTCCGATACCATTTCGACCAGTGTTTCACTTGGACCCCATATATTCCTTATGCAATTAATATACTGCAACACCACCATCACACATGTGTTCTTGCATCCATTTTGCCCTAACTATCCCTCTCCAAAAGGGAGTGCTCCCCAGCACCGAACTGAATACTAATTCTTATGGCCACAGCATGAAGAAGGAGGAAAAAAAACATTCCTGGCAGCACGGGGGCCTAACTTTCCATCTCGGTGTCAGAGGAAGTGCTCTCCTATGTACAATTAAACATGCATCTGTCTTTGTAATGTGTTTAAAATGCAGTTGTATTGGAAGTTTTTTGCAGAGGGGTAATACCTGCAAAGTTAGGCAGAAAGACTTTGTCTATCCGAATGCATTCTACAGCCATTACACCTCACAATTCTTTCAAGCAGCTGCTTTTCCTCCTAAAGCATTTGCTTCTGTTGAATATTACTGTTTTCTTTCTTTGGTACTTATTCTTAGCGGTTGATTCATTCATTGTTGTTATTTGCAAAAGTAGCCTCTTAAATTTTATCATCATCACAAGCAACTCAAATTGTACACTTTTTCCATAACTTAAAACTGCTGCACTTAATGCTCATTCTTCACTCATCGTTTGTTTAGTTTTTTGTTGGCATTTTGCATGCTCAGGCCTTTTTTAGCGAGCGGGATGATAAATGTCCTGCACACTCGGGGCAGTGGCCAGCTGAAAGTAATTTGGCAATAGCCGCGGAGTTGTGATTCCCACTTAAAAACCCTACAAGAACTCTTTTTCACCCTTCGGTTACATTTCTTTAAACAATACAGCACAAATACAAGGACTTGTAGTCGGATCTGGCACGATGGGCGGTTGTCGCTGCACTTTTAGTGCTGGCACCGTTAGAGGAACAGCAGCGACCGTGGCTCTAACGTGACCCTGCAAGGCCTTTCAGGGCAAAGAGAAAAGGATGCAGGCTGGAACCCTTGCGTTATTTTGAACCTGTATTTTCAGTTAGTTATTTTTGCTGTAATAGAGAAACTTTTCAGTGGTGGTGAACTTTCCAGGACCAGCTGCACTGACATCAAAGGTAATGTCTTAAACTGCTCACGCAAAGCTCAGTATCGTGTTTTCCCACGACTGTGAAGCTGTTTGTGTCATCAGAAAAATTACAATTGTGTAAGTGAAGGAGGATAATTGCACATATAAATTTACTTATACATGTGAAAATTGGTTTGTGTTTATAGTTACAACCGTTCCTCAGGCATAAACCTCCACATGCTCTTTCATACCGAAGTGGCTTTACAAGCTGAGGTTTTTGCCATACTGATGCAAAGTTTGTGAATAATAATTAAAAATATATAAAAATACATTTATTTCCCTTTGGTAAATTATCTTCTATTTCCTTTCCATGAGGTTATGTCACTACATGTAGCACAGGGTATTTTTATTGGAATGACAAATGTTAGACTTCATCCCACATGAGCATGAGTAGATAACTGTCTTCCGTCTTGTATCGGGGCATTGAGAGCGATCAGAGCTTTACAGGAACGGGCCTATGTAGAACCAAACCCTGCTTTTTTGTGTCTTCTTGTGACATTTGAAAGAAATCTAGCCCGTGTCAGACAGGGAAGCAGATGTTCATTGGATCATATATGTAAAAAATTTGATTTCGTTCTCCTGAACTGAAAAATTTGTGTTGGTTAAATCTCTCCTGCCTTCCCTCCTACCCAAATATAAAGTAACATGACCTGAAAGGAAGGACACTGCAGTCCAGTGAACTCCTGTAGTGAGTTTAATGAGCTTTGAATTGGGTCTTGTGGCAATTGTAATGCAAATAGCAGCCGATCTTTAGCGATGCTCACTGTTTGGTAACAAAAATGCAGTTCACTGCATTTCTGGTCAAAATACCAGACTCCAAACCAGTCTGCAATCTGGTTTGGATAATTTGATAAATTTTCAGACATTTATTTAATTTGTTCTAAACCAACGCTTGAGTGCATGTGCCTATGGGGTTTATATAAAACGGGCTGTGTCTGCACTAGCAAGTAATATGGTGCAATAACTGAGCAGACTGCTGGTCAGTGCAAAGGCTCCTAGACCTACACCATCAGCAATTTGTGTGTCGAGGCTTGCGCTGTTATTCCTAACTAAAATGCTAATGCCAGTACAACCACGACAGAATTTTAGTTGGATCCTCTTTGGAAACAAATGAAAAGGTTTTTATTTCAGAAGCACTTCCATCTTTTTTATTTGACAGAGTGCCCTTCACAAATGCAAGGAGCTAATTAGAATGAATTTTCTGTCATTTCCGAAGAAACTGGGCACCTTGAGGCTGGAATCAAATTTCTTTTGGGGTTGAAATGGCTAGTACACTGAGGGTCTAACAGGAAACAAATAACAAAAAGTATTGATTATGATGGGAGAAATGTCCTCAGAGCATATATGCGTCGTTCTGCTCCCAGAGGTCACTTAGCTGGAACAGAGGTAAAAGAAAAAGCAAAACCAGATGATTTCTAAAATTATTAAAATCCTCTGCTATTCTCCACTTATTCATGCATGCTCTCACAAACACATTTCTTCTTAAAACCTCTGATACTAACACTTTTATGGGGACTATATTAGCCTTCCTGATCATCACTTTTTCCTCCTTTGCTCCAATCTGTTAAAAATTGCCACCGATTACATCTCTCTCCCTGCTACATACACCATGCCCCACACCTCTGCAAACTTCTTTATTAATATGCAAATTTAAACTCACCGTTTTCCTGTCAGCTTAGTAAGACTGGTTTGTCACCTTCAAGACCCTTGGTAGGTTTCTCAGCTGTGCCGTTACGGTAAGCATGACACAAATGGCTCTAAACAGCCTCTCGCTTTCCCTGTCTTTGGGACAGCAGCAGTTAGTTTTGGATGTGGGTGTTTGCTTGGCACACCCCAGGCACAGCTTTCCTCCGGCTCGTTGTATGATCTGAGGTCAGTAGGATCTTTTGTGGCCTGGTTTCATAGATCTGTGTTTTCCTAGCTTTAAAATGGAACACTTTGCTGGAATTTATGAGGATTAAAGTTATGCTCCAGTGCTGCACGCATAGGAGCCAAAGAAGTGCACGAGTCCAGGGAAGCCCTTGGCTGCTCCAGGTTGTGTAGAGCATCACTTCAGCAGCTCTCTCTGCCTCTCCAGTATGTCCTGGGTCTCTGGTCTGGAGCAGAAGTGGCCGGGCCAGTGGTACAGAAAGATATTGCACTTATTCTCCAGCGCCCAGGAGAGCTTCAGCTGCTGTTTTGTGGCAGATCAGTGCCAAAGGGACAAAGCAGGATCAGGCATCGTCACCTCCTCGTACCACGGCTTGTGCAGAGTGGCACTGCAGTCTCTGGACACAACATGCTCTAGTCTTACTATTTTTAATTTACAGTCCTTAACATCTCTCATGGGAGAGTAAGGATTCCCCTTTGTCTTCTTTTGAGGCCTTCACTTTAAAGCATTTTTTTGTCCAAGAACAACCTCAGACAAAACAGAGGAATGTGCTCTGTAAAGCCCAGCAGTTGCCCAGCGAGTTGCCACCACACAGCAATAACGAGACCTCGAGTTCAGAAACTCAGAAGTGAGTGTTTCCAGTTGCAGAATATTGCAGTCCTGGCACTTGGCCACCAGCCCATGCTCAGGCTGTTTTCGTTTGTGCTAAATGTCAAAAAAATATGAGGACGTTTATTCCAGGGTTTTTTTTTTTATGAGGGAGCAAGTCCCGCCGGTGGGGCTGGATTGAGGTTAAGTACATCTTTAGTTTTTATTCTATAATTAGTGGAGAAGGGATCTGGTAATAAAAGAGAGGAAAGAAGAAAGGACTGAGCAGTGCAGTGTTCACACGGATTAGAGGTTTACTTTGGCAATGTTCACGAGCATGACGTGTACTTGCATCACAGGTGTTTTCCCAAAGCATCTCGGCTGCCTAGACAAGAAGTAATGGCAGCAACTCATCTGTGTGCTCCCTCCTGCTGGAGCAGGGCCAACATTTTGCTTAACCACGAAATAACTCATTCAGGAAAAAAAAAGGGGAAAAAGAAAAAAAAAAAAACCAAACATGCTGCACTCTCGATTGTTTTCAATTACAAAAGTGATTCTTGGGGCCAGGATTATTCTGGTTTAGGCTGTCAGAGTTCATTCCGTCATCACAGAAAACATAATCCTGAAGCTCAAGTCCAAGGCAGAGGGAGAAGATCCAGGGTCTGCTTTGAGCTTTGAGCGAGTCATTTTTATCTTTAGCTTCTCCCTTGCAGAAGGACAGCTGAGCTCCTGCCTCTCTCATCCTGTTTAGATAGATCTGCTGGGAGCGTGACCTGCTGGGCCAGGGGACCTCTTTGACAGAACCTGCTGTTGGCCGGTGTTCGTGTCGTTTGGGTCTGCCTGACCGCTTCAATAGCAATCACAAACAGAAAGATGAACAAACAATGTGCAAAATTGAGGACGGTAATGGCAACTGTTGTAGAGGCTCATCATGTTGCCGTAAACGTCTCTAAAATCCTTGAATGCAAATTTGTATGGAAACCTGTATTACGCTGGGGAGACTATCTCTGATCTGTAGAAGTAATATAAGTGTGCTGAGATAGTGCAGTGTGGTAAGGTTGCCATATTCTAGCTGAAACAAGCACTTTTTTATTTTCTTGTTGCTCTGGAAACTGGAAACAAAGTCACACACTCTCCTCTGCTGTCGAATGGGACCGTTTGTAAATGCCTGACACATTAGTGACTGTTTTCTGAATCTATTCCAGAAATTACATCAATCAACAGTACATGCTTATGCATGAGATTTTAATTTGATTAGTGCTGGTGAGCAGATTTAGTGACGATGGCACAGTTTATCAATTATTTGCAACTCATAATCTGATGTTGAAACAATCTTGCATGAGTACCAGCATGGTTATTTTCAATTTCTTTAATTAATATGTGTTTCCTGCCAAATGAGAGATGGTTTGGGGCATAACCTTTTATGAAACAACGCAGGAAGTCACAACAGCTGTTAATAACTGAGACTGACTGACAGAAGGCTTTTGTAGAAAGTCAATATTAATATTTTCAAGGGCTGGGGGTTTTTTTTAATTATTATTATTATTATTATGCTGTGATCCTCAAAGAGGATATTAGACAATGAAAATGAATTACTATCACCTTTTTTACTGTCTAGTATGCATTCATATATAATAAACTCATCCAAATCATATAGAGAGCAAAAGAACGATTTAGCAGGCGTTTACTTTAACACAAGCGCTCATGGCAATTTATACAGAGGGTGATGGGAAGCTGCTGATATTAGGTGAAAGGTTTGATTTGCCCCATAGAAGCTCTGTTGTTGCAGGCTGGCTACTCAATGCAAACTCTGCCAGGGGCTCTGTGCCCCATCCTGTAAAGGGTCCAGGAGACCTTTGTCGGGGATAGTTAGGCAGAGCTGCTCTACCCAGGGCTCTCTCACTGCAGCAGAGCTGGGATGAATCCTGCCAAGTAACGCCAGCAGATCTTGACCACGCTCTGCTCTATAAGATCATGCTCCGTGGTCTATAAAGAGTCACTGGGAGTTCCCCTCCTCTGTTTTTAATGAATTTAGAAATCTGTACAATTAATTAGGCCCTGAAACTGCAAATATATATAAAATTTTACCCTGTGAAGTTGCCCTGCTGGCATCAGGAGG
Source organism: Sagittarius serpentarius (assembly GCA_034782735.1). NCBI lineage: Eukaryota > Metazoa > Chordata > Aves > Accipitriformes > Sagittariidae > Sagittarius > Sagittarius serpentarius. The sequence continues at coordinate 23,269,022 of JAVKLA010000021.1, read as the reverse complement.
ATGGTTTCATGAGGAAAGACGACAGTAGTGCACATGTTTATGTTATTAGGACCTTCAGCCTTTAATGAATAATGTATGGCAGCCCTGTAGTGATATTAAATTTCGTGTCATTACTTGTTCACTTGGAAGTGTTTCTTGTGCAAGATGAGTTTAAAGAAGGGTACATTCAAAAGAAAGGGATCTGTAAGGCTGATCAGGCAGCACAACTTTGTCTTGAAATTGCAAGAGAAAAGACAAAGAAAGGATGGCACATAAGCATGTGTTTAAAGTGACAAAGAGCTGCAACTCTGTGCCAGGAAACTGTGATAAATTCTCCTGCAATATTACAGAGTGTCAGTCAAAAGCATCTAGCATCTAGGAGGACAAGGCAGCTGTGGGAGCTCTTCTCACTAGACATGAAACAACTGAAGAGCTGGCAACGTAAGGTCTATGTGCAGTCGTCAGCTTAGCTGCTGCTGGGGAAATATCCTCTATGCTTTGGCATCTGGCCCCTGAGGTTGCTGGCCAAGTGTAAGACAATTTACCACTGGAGAGAGGCTGTTTGCCAGACGGATAAGCCCCTCCAAACTGAGCTCAGACTTTCTGACGTCTCCCACTTCTGCCTGTGCTTAGCTAAGAGCTGCAGCTGGGACCTTGTTGAAGGGCCCGTTAATGGGAAATGGAATATGGAGAGTGTAGCTGGTACCCAGGGAGAAGCATGCAATGCCCGAGCGTCCGCTTGACCTGACTCCTGCGCAGGTCCGTGACACGTGCGTGCAGTACCTGCAACACCTTCTGTACTCCTGTGTACTTAACCCCAAACTACCTGCTGTCTAACCTGTAAGAGTATCGAAGCAACAATATATTCTCTGTAACGTTGGGAATTGTACATTATTCTCATGGAGTGTTAATACAATATCATGCATGCACATATATGTGTATATCCATGTACACATACATACATAATTTGGGGGATTACTACATGTTTCACAATTACTTGTTAGGATCATTTTGCAGAACAAGGAGGAAAGGGAAAATAAAAGCAATCTCCCTGCCTTTTGAAGAAAGTGCTTTGGAATCAGACACATAATCATACCCTTTACTTTTAGAGCTCTATCTTATTTGAAAGAAGCATGCAACGCCAACTGCGTAATACTCATTTTCTCTTTCCAGAAGGGAGAGCTGATGCTTCTGGGATGTCAGCCTGTGGTAAGGCTATTATAACCCTGAGGCTTAAATCACAAAGCCACCAATTTGCTTCGATCTGCTGTGCAGCTTTACCACCCCAGTGCGTGGCTAGCAGTTTGCAACTGAGAACTAACACAATATGGCTTCTTCTGTTATTCCTGTCTGATCTGTCCACTGAAGGACAGCGGGCTGAGACCAGGAATAAAGCCTCATTTCTTTGCTTCTGGCTGGTTGCTGAACTGGCTCACTGGCACTCTCAGTGCAATTTAAACAGGTGAACAAGCATTTCAGCACTCAACACTCCCATTTTACCTTGAGCTGCAAGTTTTCACAGTTCATGTGTAATTAACTTGCTTCAGAACAAGAAGACTCAAATGAAACCAATTTTAATGGGACGTAAACTTGCAACAGGCTTTGAGATTTCTGTGCATCCAGGCTCTGAGGTTGTTCCATCGTCATGAGGAATAAATTAAAGGCTAACAGCAAATTTGGGGATCTGCTGGCATATTTCTTCTAATATTCAAAACAGAGAGAAGTGATAGAGCCAGTTTTTAAATTGTACTTTTCCTTGGCTCTAATGGAAAGCAAATGCCTGTCAACCCAATACCAAAAGCTATAGAACCAAAGGGGGTTGTCAGGGCTTTATACACAAAGCACTCAGTCTGTAACTGCATGAGAAAACAAGGCATATACCTGCACTTGTGTTTTTTAGGATAAAAACCTAATGTTTTGGAACTTTATCTTGTATCCTTACCCAACTAGATATTTTAAAGAAGGCAACACACCTCACACTAGGCATTGATCTCCAAATACTGCAGAGTTGTGCAACAGAAGGAAACAAGCTGTTAAGATTGAAGCCTGATGGAGAGGAACAAAACAAAGAAATTAAAGCTTTTCCATCTGATTTCTTTATAACAAACTGTGAATATCATTGCTCTCGCTGCCAGTCATGGTCATCCCCTAAAGCTCTTATAAGTTGAGATAAGTTTTTTTGGGTAAGACTTTAGATCTGGCAGCTAAACTGCAGTTGCACAGAGAAGGCCTTTAAGCATGTTGGTATTTCACACCTACTTCTGCACCTGAGTACTACAACTGACACCACTTAGACATGTCAATACAGAGAAGTTTATCCTTCTAACTATTCTGCGATAAAAGGTTAATAACTTTGAAATATAAATAGAGCTGTTCTTTGGATTTTGGACTGGGTTATTTTCACATTCACATAAACCAAAGACTATCCAACATATTACCATAGCTAAAGAGGAACAGCAGAGAGGAAAAAATTGCACAAAATTCTGTCTTCTGACTCACGTCAGGAGAGCAGAAAGTATGGCAAAGTGAGTGGGATCTGTGAAATCAAATTCAATCTTCCTTGCAGCCACTAAAAAAAGGCTCTTGAAGGATGATGAAATAAATTAAGAATAAAGAGTATCCTTGGCAACTTTAACTGTAGAGCTAAAAAGTTGTAACTCACTACTGTTACTACAAAGTTTTTACCCATACAGCTACCATGGCTTTAGATGAGACCCATCACATAAGCATTAGCAGAAGTAAGTGCCTATTGCTTAATTTACCCCAAGTTATTCAGCCACAAATAAAACCATCCACAGGTCAGACCACAGTGGGACTCCGTGGGGTGTTAGCAATGCTGTAGGTCTCGCTGCAAGACCTGAGTTTACAGGGACAGCCATTTCCTCAGAGCCGTTGAAGCAAACACAGCTGCTGTTGCGAAGCCATGGAGAGAGCATAAAAAGTGAGAAATCAGAGAAATTTAGGCCCTGGTGAATACCTATTATGTACAGCTTTGTACCATGAGCAATCGATGAAAAGAAGCACAAGCTGTATTTCAGTGCACTGAGCCGATCAGAAGAGCGCACATGCTGCCAGCGTAGCGTAGCCCGAGAGGACAGGCGGTCCCCGAGCACCACCGCCCTCCCCTCTGCCTTCTGTAGAAACCTGGGATTACTTCTTGGCACATCATTTCCAGGGGCATGCTTTGGCATCCCAGTGTAGGGGAACCTTACTGCCCGGTGTATGTCAGCAATTTTTTACACTGTGTGGATTTTAGATAACCAATTCTAAATCTACCTTCCATGATTGTTACAGAAGACAGCAACATCGTAAAAATATTATCCTGCATTTTCCGTAGAAGAGTTTTTGTTTGTTTCGCTTAGGTGGCTGTATCTTACAACTCTAACAGAATAAACAAAAACCTTCTTATTCCTGGAAACTGTCTTCAGGTTTGAAGGCAGGCCAAGAAAGGAATGAACTCCAGTTTCTGTGACATTCAAAGATATCTGTAAGTCTGTGTTTATATGCATATCTCTTAACTCTATATATGTATTTTTTATTTTTTTCTACCAAAAACCTGGTAACTCCAGAATGGTCCTAGATGGGACCGCAGGGAGGACTTAAAAATAAGAGAGGAAGCAAGGAAAAGAGAAATTTGCTAATAGCGTAGACCTTGTGTTCAGCTGGAGCCCCAGCGAGAGGGGAGAAATCTCCCTCTGTCGCCGTGTGTGGGCGGTGGGACGAGCTGCGTGCTGGAGGGGCCACGGGGAAACTGCCTTCACCTTGTGCCGAAGGAATAAGTTATCATTGAAACCAAGGAAAATAAAGGACTCGGTTGTTCTGAACTACCTTCGCTGCCCCAGAGGAGGAAGGTTTTATGGCTAGCCTGGAGGGATAAGCTTTCACCCTAAGGGGGAAATTGTCATGGATCTCTCCAGCGAGGGAGAAGATGCTGGAGGGTGGGTGGCTGCGGCAGAGAAAGAGCCGCATGCTCCTGCGTGCCACACATCGGTAGCGTGGGGTTTATGATTTGAAAAAGTCTGTAGTATAAGCTTTTGTCTTGAGATTTTGAAAAGCGTTCTCACCAATGTAATCACAGTGAACTAATCTGAGTTACATTATCTTGGGCTCTGACTAAATCTGACCCCAGTGTGTTTTGCTTCCAAGTAGAAAAGGCGTAGGAATGATTAAGTACCCAAGAGTTCTTGTGAATTATGTTTAAAATTAAAGATACTGCTTCTACATAATGACTTATGTGCCTCGTTTTGCAGATATATGGCTCATTCTCCATGTGTTATATCATGAAAAATGTGGCTTGTAACTGTGCTGTGAAGCAAGATGTTTGTGATTATAAACACGAATTACTTAATTACACCAGGTTTTATTTTTAAAAAATAAAGTAAATTGGAGCTATCAGAATATCTTCTGTTTAGGGATGGTAACAAGATTATATTTTAAGTTATATATATATAAATGTGTGTATGTGTACGTGTGTGTATATATGTATATGTGTGTGTAGCATTCTCAGACAGCAGGATGCAGGTGGCTCTTTCTGAATCCCAAGAGCTGGATGTATATCCTGAAGGCAAGTAGATTTGACGAGGAGATGATTGGTACACAGGCTTTGTAAGGCTAGAAAACTGTGCCAGCAGTACAGTCAGTTAGTAAAAAAATATTCATAAGGAACAGGTTGTCTAACTCACGGCAACAGCTCTGTAGCTTTCTCAGGGAGAGGTATGATTTCATGGATTTTCCACGTGTCACTCTGAAACCCAAACGAGCCCAGAGGGCTGCCTAACGAAACTGATCCTGTTGTCCTGGAAAAAGCCTGTTCCAGGAGCACTCGGCGGTGCGACATTGGTGTCGGGAGGATCATGAAATAGGAAATATTTATTTGTAAGCATGACCGAGTCTCGCCCGCTGCAGGAGGGCTGCTCTGGGGGCTGGAAGGGTGGTAGGACACGATCCTTTCTCAGGTTAGCAAAAATGGGCTAGTGGGACCCAGACCACCTGAGTCTGCGAAAAGACACCAGAAGTCTCACAGGAAAGACATCTGCTGTATCTCATCATCTCGAGTTGCTAGAGAAACCCCAGAGGAGCTTCAGAGGTTTGGCAGAAAAGGTAGAGAAGATGCAGCCAGGCACGTTAGGACTGGAATGCAGTGCTTGGCCCTGGAGATGGGGGAAGGAATCAGAAAGCAGATATATCATTTCTTCAGATATACTTCACCTCTCTCTCTTTGCGTAATGCCTCAGTGAGTATTCATTATGCGGGAAATTGTCAGTACCTTGAGGGTTAGTTGCCTTTCTCCTTTTCTTGCTGGTGAAACATGCAGTCACAGGTAAAAGGTTGGTTGTTTGGAATACTCCAATAACAAGCGTTACAACCCACGTTAATGAACTTCAGTGTGAACCATTGTTTTCCAAAGAGTCCTAGCTACGTGAGGTACAGGAGGATCCTAAATAAATATAGGCATCAACAGGACTTATATCCTGTCTTCAAGGTTTGAAACCCAGTCAATTAAATGCAATATGTCCATCTGAACAAACTGCTAAGAAACATGTTAAGACCAAGCCCTGGGACTAAAGTAATTTTATGTCTTTTTCAGCCATTTTTTGGATAAAATCCTTTGTGTATTTTGGTCATGAGGTTATGCCCTCGTGCTGTTTAAGTGGGCCCAGGAGACTGAAGTAACCAAGGTGAAATCAAAGCACACAGAGTTGCAGGCTAAGGCAAATCCAGGGTAGTAGTTCTGTTCCTTTCCACATAGCCAATTGGTTTCATACTGAATAAAACATTTTCATAGCTTTATATTTTTTTCTCCAAATAAGGGCAAAATCTACAGGTGAGATGACATTAAAGATTAGACTTGCATTATCATCAATAAGTTTTTGTAAGTATATTTAGCATGGTTATTTTTGGCAGTACGTTTAAGACTGGCTATGCAGAAATACCTGAGCCAAAGACTCATCTTATGTTCCATATATATAGGCGTAATTGTGTTATCTCAACAGCCAGGAATCTCTTTGCAAGAAATCTAAAGGAAGTAAAGAACTACTGAGAAATGAAACAGATTTGTTCTTCTAGCACCAAGAAATAGGTTGACAATCAAATTACATTTAATTGCAAATTTAAAAAAAACCCAACCAAATAAAAACATTTCCTTTACAGAAACAAGGAAAATAAAAAGAAATATCAGACAATTTTGTTATACCTTCAGCGGACAAAACATTGTCTAGCAAATTTGCGCTTGGTTCTTGTTGTTTTGTAGTAATAAGGGAATCGGTGTTAGAATCACGACTTGACTGATCAAACAAGAATGACTGGAAAAGTTCTTTGGCAGAGATCAGTCTACACAGGAACTTGGCCTGTGTACAGTGAAAATACACTACAGATGTATAAATTAGGCAGGTTGGGACAGTGCTGGTCAAAGCCTTCTATGCTGGAGTCATGTGGGAAAGAAAGTCTAGACATCATAGATTAACTTACTTCATCTAAAATCAGGCAATCTAGAAATTCCCTAAACCCACATCTGCACAAGTACACATACAAAATTTTGTAACCAGGTACGTTAACTAGATGTTCAAACAGGGAACGAACAAACAAACCATTTTAGCCAGTTGGCTCTATTGGTAAAGCTTACGTGTAGTTTTAGTTCTAGTTACAGCTTTTTAAGCAACCAATGAATTAAGCCAACCAGACAGACCAAAACAGTCTGCATTTTATTACAGAAAGTAGCTTGCAATCAAGTGTAAATTCTTACAGTCCTACATTTTCATAGCTGCAAACAAACTTAATCAAACAAGTATCCAAATTTCTAATTATTGGCACACAAGGCCAAATCAAAATAATTTTATTTATTTAATAATTTTAGCCAAGGGCATAGGCTTTTCTGCTGGGGAGACAAAGTCAGGGTGGGAAAGGAGTAATGCAGGATTGTTCAGTCACTCTTGGGCAAGATAAGGATCTGTGTATGGAGCTACAGTCATTTGTGGAAGGCAGGAAAAAGTGGAGATCTGATAGGGAGATAGGTTTTATATATTATATGTTACATATAAATCCCTAATATATTCTCTATATGTTTCTAAGGGCTTTGGAGTTAACCTTTCTTAGCTGTGCCCCTTCTGGTGGTTGTGGATACAGGGTCTGTGGGGTTATGCAGTCTCCATGCCCGTTGCAAACAGTCAGGTCACGATCGCCCTTTTGGACCTACATGCTCAATCCCAAGTGGAGATTTCAAGGGGTCTAAGGACATGGCCAAGGAAAAAAGCTGTTCGAGCAACACGCAGAGTACAGGGAGAACAGAGCGAGAAGTCCCAAAACTGCTTGAAGCTCCCACAGGTCTGTCTGTACTCTGTGTCTGCCCAGGATAAGACGTAACCTGGACAGCCAGAAGCTGGCTTGTATTTGGACATTATTGTCAAAGAACCACGTATGGACAACAAGGCTGAAATGGCTTGCTCAGCCACCAGCATGAAGGTATGTAGATGGGAGCTGGGCCAGCATTAGCTGTATTACAAGGCAGCTATTTGGGAAGATCACAACTTTTCCAGGTACCATCCGTTTGCTTCCTTCTGGGTCAAGCCCTCTGCCCCGGCCCTCAGCAGGCAAGGCCACGCTCCGGCATGCTCAGCACAGCAGGCACATTGAAGAATTCATGTGTTATACTCAGACCCTCCCTCGCGCTCTCGGCTCTTGCCACCAATGGTGGTGTTAGCCACCGCCGTATCCCCTCTGCTCGAAGCTTCCCTGGTCACTTCCTTCCTTTCCAGGCAGCACGTTTCGGCCGTGCCTTGTGTGCCCTCCCCAGCTGAGCCCCCACCAGCTGCCCCCGCCAGCCCCTCCTGCTGAGGGACCCGGCACATGGCAAGGGGCGCACAGTCACCTCCTCAGCTGCAGCATCTTCTAAACCCGGTGTCTGAGATTAACAATAAGAGTAATAAGAAGTAGTTACCTTAGTAGTATACTAGTAAGTAGTTACCTTCTGCTTGCCAGGCTAATGTCATCTTTATCTGTTTTACTCGATGCCGGACTGCTCTGGCTGCTGTGTGTGACTCCTGTTGAGGGGGGCCAGGGCGGGGGGGGTCCGTATTTGCCCACTTCAGCAACTTTCTCAAGATCGCTGTTCAGTTCAGACCAGAAGAGAGTACTGACACCAATTCTTCCAAATGCTTTAGTCGCTAAATGATTTTGTTCTTTACATATCCTGTGCTATAATACCTTTGTAATCGTGCTCCTTATGCCCTTCAGCAACGTCCCCCCGGTGCTGGCAGCTGTCACAGCGCACACCGAATCTAAGGCACTGGACATGGCTTGGATCAAGTTGATGCAGACTATGCCCAGCCCTGGACTCGGCTCCTGTTGCATCGCAAACACAAAATCTCCCTCAGGTATGCATTCAGCTTTCAAAAAACAACACGCTACCTGAAAAATAATTTCTTTCACCTTAAGCTATGGTGGGGAAGGTGCTTGCCAGGCTCTTTTTGACCAGTTTCCAGCTAATCTGGCCTCCACAAATACAAATATGAAACTGTTTACATGTCTAGACTAAAGGTACATTTTTAATTGATGGGTTTTACTAGCAGTCATAATGGATGTACCAAATTGATTGACCAAACTTCTGGAAGAGAGCTACACTAATGCCTGTCTTGGGTGGCAAATGAACATAAAAGGAAAGAAAGTAGAAGAGGGAAGGAGGTATGTGTATACAAGGGATGGCATGATCTTTCAGAAGGCAGCAGAGAAACAGATTACTCCAGTATTTTTCTATATTTAAAAAAAAAAAAAACAACACAAAAAAACCACCAACCCACAGGATTTTCCTGAAAAGAAGTGATTTATCTCACTATACTGACCATGCAATTAAGAATAACAGGCCATTACTGCCATCAGTTAAATTAGACATTGTATGTTTGTCGTATAGATACTTCAGGTGTGATAATGTATGCTGAGGCTCAGTATGGTTTCCTGCAAAGTCAGCCTAGGGAAAAATACACTTAAGGATACAGTGACTGTGTTACTGAGAAAATACTTCAAATGTTGTGAAGCTTTAGTGTTTGGATTAATGCATCCTTAAATTAAATGTTTGTTCAACTGGAAAGGAAACATTTGTGCAAGGGTTTTTCATAGAAGACGCTGAGTGTTTACAATTTGATTTTAACTCAGTTGAAGCATGAGAACCCAGCTTACAGAATACCTTGAGGTGTCCAGTGTGAGAAAACTTAGATCTGATTTTTCAAGTGCATGTATTTTCAAGATGAAGTCCAGGTTTTCAAGTCAAGCAGTTGGAAAATAGGGAACGCACAAGTGACAGACATCATTTTCCAGTTGGTTTTCTGACTAGCTGTAACTCGGCTCCCCACTCCTGTCCCCCTCAGCAGGTTCCAGTCAGTGTGGCTTTATTCCCCGCCCCAGCAGTATTAGGGTATTCAGCAGTATTAAGCGTTGCTGTTCATCCCCAGTGCCGCACTGGATTCTCTGCGTGCCCTGGTGGCAACTGCCCCTCTGATGGGCACCCACCATGAGCCACCCAGAGTCGTTGCGTTGTGCTGGTCGGTTCCTGAGCTTTTCGCCCACTCATCAAAATAAGCTGGATGAGCTCAGCAAGAACCTGGGCTACACTCCCTGTCAGCCCTCTGGCTCACGGGAAGCAGCTCCATATTACGAGGGATAACCATGGCATACAATTCTTTTCACGAGTTGCTCAACCTTCCGTTCTGAATTGTTTCAGTCCTTGGCCTGTGGTGTTTTACTGGGAGGACGTTCAAGCACTTTTCTTCTTTGATGGCTCATTTCCATCCACTTTATGTCTATTTGCTATATGTATGTGTGTATATGTAGTAGTTTAGCTTAAATGGTTCTCATATGTTCCTAATGTTTAGCTCATACTGTATTTATGGAAAGCAGCTATATTGCTTCTCAGGCTTTATTTTAGTAGGCTTAATGCAGCTAGTGTCTTCCAATCCCTGTCATAATACCAATTTTTCTGAGTTTATGCTTTTTTTTTTAATTTGAAATAATCTTGCTTTAACGGGAAATTTCTGTTAACACACTTCAAGATACAATCCAACTAATACCTTAACAATCACACTAATACTTATTTATTTCTGTCCAAAATATCTTGGTTGAAATACAGTAGGCTCCACTCAGATTCTTCCACAGCTGCATTAGAGTAGCTTAGTTACCCTGTGACCAACTAATATCCAAAGCGTTTTCTCCTCTTCTGCCATTTAATTTGCTAAGTTCCAAGCTCAAGGCAGAAATTCTTGCTCTTAGTTCCAGAGTACATGTTTTTGCCAAGTTTCATCCTGTTTCTATTTCTATGTGCAAGTTATAAATTCTTCTTTATCCTCCTCATATTGATTATGCCTCCTAGTTTTAGGGCACCACCATACTTTGTTAATATCCTCTATGTCTTTGTGCCAACATCACTAATGAAAATATTAAATTATGTTTGTCCAAGAACAGTTCTGGAAGAACTTTATAAGTTATCTTGTTCAAGTCAGATGATACTCTTATTTTACTACAATACAAGCAATTGTGGACATGCTACTGCCCCTTAGCAACAGTTAAGTATTTCTGGAAAGAGAGACTTACCTTGAGTTATATAAGGTCTGCTGATGACTTTGGGGTAAGATTTTACCCCTAAAATCATAAATAAGCATTTCCTTAACACAATAAATGATAAAATCCTAACAATACATTGTGGGGGATTTTGAGATAGTTGAGACAGGGTGACTATGCTGGAGACATAAACAAACCAAGAAGAACATCAGTCATCAACAAAAATGTTATTTATAGTTGAAATCTGCCATCCTTGTAAGTTTGTTTAGATCCTGCAATACTTAATCTTTTCATCATGAATCTCAAAACTTTTCCAGTTTTCCAACTCTGCTTAGTGCATGCGAGAGGTTTGTCACAGATCATGAAAAATTATAATCTTTTGATAATTTCATTGGGTTAGAATTTCAGTTTTCAGATCAGTTGAAACTTCTAACTTAGCTTAAGATTTAAGGAGAATGAATTAATGAGAATTTCAGCTGCTTGCCTGACAATGAAACTGTGTTCTCCTTCCCTTTTTCATTGTGAACTGAAATGCGCAGTAAAAGGAAAGAGTTTTGACATGTCTGTCTTCACACATTTAGTAATTTAGTGGTCATTCTACCTTCTGCTGAAATGAAAGACTCACAGCAGTGAACTTTGCAAAAACTGGTCTGTGTCATCTTACAAGAGAGAGGGAGTGGGCTGCCTTCTTAGTGGACGAAGCACGCCAGTGATATATCTTTTATCTTTATAGGCAATGAATAAATCATGAAAAAATAAGAGGTGCTTTAGTTTTTATCAGAAAATCATTAATGTACTTTAGAGTATTAAAGACATATGTCAGTTTAGCTAAATGGGTCAAAAAAGACCTAGCTCAAATTGGAAATAATACGTCTACCTTCAAAGAACACAGTAATACGTGAGCAACATATTCCAGCTATTTCTAAAGGATGAGCTCTCCTTAGCAATCCTTTTCATTCCAGTTCACTATTTAAATCTTGGTTATGAGTTTCTTTTCTGGTGAGTTACTATTAGATAAAAATTTGCATGAACTGTGCCGTGTAAGTTCAAAGATGTATATACAAGCTAGTGTTTTCTGATTTCTGTACAATGCTTTGATGGCAACTGGCAACCATTACTGCAACACATTTGGGATTGTGGAATAGTCATTACTGGCACCAAAAGATACATCTGTAAACCACAAGATCTTCATATTATAGTTTCTCTAACCCATTTTTAGTGTTCTAGACGGCTATTAGAACAGCTGTAATCAAGGAATGAAATATAGTGTAGCAGTTTATCATAGAGATGTAAAAATACTTGATAGTTGACTAAATTGATCTGGCTGCTGTATTCATCAGTTTAAGGTGACACTCTGAGTTTAATTTTCACTCATTTGTAAGATATTGGTTTTGGTTTGGTTTGGTTTTTTTTTTTTTTTTCACCTGCACTGTATGAAGAAAACTAACAAACAGAATGGCCCAGTCAGAAGTTGGAACCATGAGAATTTCATAAGCAGATTTTTCCAGACATTCTATCACAAAACAGAATAGCAGAAAAGCCCTAAACAAGGCCTAGTTCTCCGCAGGTTAGAAATACTGGAAATGGAAAACTGATGCAGCTGAGATGTGTGTGGATTTAGTCCCGCTCTAATCCTAACACTGTGTTAACTAATGGTATCATTGCCTCTAATCCAAAGGCTTTTACCATTATGTACGGGTATAATCTGATATTCAAGAAACTTTTTTTTTGTATGAGTATTGGATTCTTAGGATGAAATTTGCCCTATGAAGACCAGCATAAGCATTAGGCAAGACTTAAGTGCCATTTTGGCCTTTGAAATGGAAATTTAATTGGTGCCCAGTCCTTCGGAACCCAGGGAGAGATCTGGGCAGCAGAAGCAGAGCCAGCACAGGATGTTCCTTTAATTCTGGGAATTCACCACAAACCAGGTTGCCTTTGAAGGGTGGTCTTTTAGTAGACCTAGATGGTTTCTTACTATGAGTGATGCTGTAATAAAATCTGATCTCCTGTAAAATTGTTCATAAGACATTTTGGGGTGTCAGTCTTTGATAGCTGTATCCTGCAAAAGAAGGCGTGCAGCCAGGTTATGGAAAGGATTACACGCCTCGGCCCCTCCAGCAGCCAAGGGCTCGCCTCAGGGATCTGAAATTCCCTTCTGGAGCTCCTGAGAAGCCAGGTTTCAAGTCTGCAGGAAATTATATTTTCCTCAAAGTTTAGCTTGAGTTAAATCAAAACAAATCTGATCCTTTTTTTAGCAGAGCAGCTCTTCCAGCTGCTCACCGGAGTAGTCATTCTTCTACTATTTTGTTGCTAATGAATAACGTTTGTTTGTAATGTCTGCGTCTCAACTGGAAATTAATTGCCATAGCACTGGGGAACGGCTCTTCTGGGGAGCCACGAGCCCCTGTCTTGGTTTCGGTGAAAACGTGCTGAAACTGAGACACTCGGACGAAGCACTTCAGGCCCAGTCTTTTATTAGATATTTTTGTCTGATTCTGCTCCTGTGTTCACATTTGTGTTTGAATTCCCATCTGAATTACCCTATGGCTAGTATAGCACAACGTTGTTTTAACTATTACTCTTTATTTGAACTCCAGTTACACCGAGAAGAATCAACTATGTCCATGAGCTAAGACAGCACTAGAGATGCTCTCTGTCCCAGAAACTGGACTCCATAAGGTGAGACCCCTGTAGCATCTGATCAAGTTGTTTCATCCCATGTGGTCTCTTCGTACCTTGATACTTAGAATCTAAACTTTTACATTAGGATGTGAGTTCCAAGAGCATGAGATAAGCTGTGTTCCTACAAAGACATGTCCTGTAAGGTGCTAAGAAGTACCCATGAGCTCTCAAAATATAAATAGTACACAAAATTAAGTGGCTTGTACGCAGGTATAGAGCAAATCAATGGCAGAGCCAGGAAAAAGTTGTTAGGGAAAAGTGAGGGATTCCTAACTCGTGCTGTCTCAACCACTCGCTCTGAGCTGGCAGAACAGGCTCTCAAACTTTTCCACCTGCAAACCCCTGCAAGGTCGAGTGAAGGAGACAGCCACTCCATAAATTATGAGTTAATGTAAGTATCAAGGAACATAAAAAACTGGTTGTCCTATGCAGTACATTTTGGTAGTCTGGGAAAAACAGTCTTTCAGCAGCAGAACCGGTATGTATTGGTGACAGCGCACTCACACACAAAGCTATGGGAATGCAAGACTTTCATGCTTGAGATAAGGAAGAGAACTACCTCCTTGCAAGTAGCGGGAAAAACTGATGCACATGGCTGTAAGCTGGGGAAACATTTCACTGTAATCTAATCTAGGACTAATTTAAAAACAACAACAAAACCAAGAAAAACTGCAGCTGTTATATTAGCGCTTTTTTTTTTTTTTTTTTAAATACAGTCTGGCAGCTGTGTAGAAATCTGTTGCTGTGGCACATGACACAGCGGTGTATGCCTGCGACTGCTCAGCGTGGTAACAGAGATGCTGGCCCCCAGGTCCTCTGACACCGCAAAAGAGCACAGTGGCCAGCGTCCCCTCTCTCCTGGGCGCTCGGCCAAGGCAGTCAGTCTGAAGTCACTGGAGGTGATAAATCACGTTCTTGTTTCAGAGGAGGAGGAGGCTCAGCAGCGCAGCCTTCATGCATGTGATGCTCAGTGAACCCAGCAGGGAAGGTGGTGTGGGTAGAAGAGATGATGCCATGATTTCCCAATTCTTTTTACCTTGTAGGATCATAGGTGTCTTCTGGAGCAATAGGTATTTAGGCAGACCTACACTCAAGCTAAGCACACGCTTAGGAGCTAGGCTGCATATTCTGCTCAGCATTGAGATATCTTGCTTTCATCGTGCCACCTCTGCTTTATTTCCTCTCCACTATTATTTCACTGCGGCAGTGAATGCAAAGATGAAAATGCCACTGCGTCTTCAGTTATTAATAGTATCTAGCGATTAGTATAATAATTTAATAAAATCCCGTCAGCTGCTGCCGGGCCTTTTGGCGATATGGAAACTGCTCTGGATCAGATCTGCCTAAGGCTACCGTGACACCCGCAATGCTTTCACAACCTGAAAGGCTGCCACAAAATCACTCATCTACATTAAAAGCCATCGCCATCTTCGAGATAATGTTTTCTTTCTGTCTCATTTTTCATCAGGCAAAAAGCCTGGCCACGGCATGTTAGAAATACAACGAATGCAATTTAGTTTAGACCCTGTGATTAAACTTAATTCACTTCAGAAGCTGCTTACACTGGTTAGTTGCTCCAATCTGAAAGGGGAATCAATACCTTCTAGCTGTGGCAAACGAGCAAATCTCATGCTCTGTCTGAGGAAGAACAGAGAAAAGGTTATGAACTTCATCCCACCTGAGATGTGATTGCACATGCATGTAGTACTCTCGCATGGTAATTTTTAATATACTTGTGTAGAAAATTCAGAAATTAAAAAGGATTTTCTTATTTTGCAAAAGAAACTGATACGTTCGTGTAGTACACAAAAAAAAACCAAGAAAGAATAATAGCAACACAGATGCTCTTCATTTCATAATATAAAGAAGCTTGTGCTTAACCTAGAGCACTTTCTTGGAGCTAAAACCCTCAGGTAACCGACTTCCTGAAGGATGGGCCAGATCTGTAAAGAAAGAGATCATTTACAGGCTCCTGAAACTCTATTCCATTAGCAACAGATGGTAAACACAAATATAAAAAAATAAATATTTTTGCAAGGACATTCGATACTGCCTCTTTAACTTTTTACAGAGCTGCTTCACATGTCAGACTTTCCAAAGGAAAAGAGCTAGGCTAGATCAGCAAGTTTGCTAGACAGGCGTTCTGTAACTATATATGGATTGAAAAAGAAACTTAAGCCACGGGAGGCTTGAAGAGTGATATTCCTCAGCTATGAATTAGCAAGAACTAACTGAGCTTCTTTCTATGAATTACTGCGACCAGAGGTTCAAGGCAGAATTGTTTCATTCGAGAGGAAACTGGACTTGAGCCGGGTGCCCCACAGCCGGGTGCGTGGGACCTGCCCCTTCCCTGCTCTCCCATTTCAGCATTCCCAGCCCGACTGAAAAGAGATCTGCTTCGGGACAGTGGTTGTTTTGCTGATCGGCTGTGCCGAGCACTGAAAATACATTTTAAAAGTAACAGCTCTGAAAGAGGTCGGTTGCTTTCTGCAAATGCTGTGGACTGTTTAGACATATAATTAATGTAGTCTTGCACTTATGGAAACTTGGCCTTTCTGCTTGGGATGGTTTTGGCTAAGGGTGTGTTCTTGCTGCTTTTTTTTAAGAAAGGAATGGCTCGTTATTTATTGCTGAGCGAAACGGCAAGCGCTATTAATATTGTAGTGCTGACAGAGAAAGCATTTTCCCAGTTTGCTGTTCTTTTTTTTCTTTCCCTTGAAATGCTTGTTCTCTTTCCATAAACAGATGCAAACAGACCAAACGTTTCCTGCAAAATAAGGCAGTGAGTACAAAGTAGCAATAGCAGGGTTATCTTGTTGATGAAAAGACGGATTTTATTGTATGTCTGCACGTGTCAAAGCATAAAAATTTCACCGAGATGAGAAGTTTCTGTGTAAAGGTGTTTGCCTGCAGCCGATGTTATGCTGTGCTGTATAAAGATGACAGGTATTCAGGTGCGAACCGATGAAGCAGAAACTCTTGACTCCCGTCTGCCCAGATACACCATATAACGCTAGTTTTTTGCTCTGAGACTCGCAGCTACAAAGCCCTTTTGTGAAGATCCGTCGCAGTGGTGATGCCCTGCCCTACCCTGAGAGCGAGAGCTCTGCAGGAGGTGGGGATGCTCTTTGGGGGCCTGAACAAGATCGCTGGGTCTGCACGCACCGAAATGGCTACAATTTGTCAGGCTTATGAGAAAAATAAGAGTTTGGGGATATATATTTTTGAAGGCTCTTTTAGCCAAATGTCTGATGTTGGGCAGACTCGCCCTACCCCCAGCATACCGAACAACGCATACCAAATTTCAGGGCAAACTGAGTTCAGGCCCCTGAAACAGCTGACATTTAAAGCGAAAATACTTTGCAATCCCTGACTAGCCAAAACTGCCACAACTGAGTCAGACAGACATGCTGGGAAAATGGAACATGAGTGTTTCTCATTGTCCTGGTTTCGGCTGGGGTAGAGTTAATTGTCTTCCTAGTAGCTGGTACAGCGCTGTGTTTTCAGTGTGGTATGAGAAGAA
>JAVKLA010000021.1:23234535-23252226 GCA_034782735.1 Sagittarius serpentarius | reverse complement strand
GATTCTCTCCCCCATCCCACTGGGGGGGGGGGAGCGAGTGAGCGGCTGCGTGGTGCTGAGTTGCTGGCTGGGGTTAAGCCACGACACTCATTGCTATGAGAAGAATAATATGATCTCAAGCTGACATTTTTCTTTTTTTTTTTTTGTGCTGGATCTTTACTGTCCTTCCTAGCTGATGCTTTAAACATTTTATATTATATTGAATTATATTATGCAACCAGAGCTCTACAGCTTCATTTCCTGGTCACATGAGCTTGAAGCCACAGAACAGTAATTCAAAACATTGGTGAGAGGCAAGAAATGGAAGAAAGAATTATTTGAGGAAATATAATATTTTAAACTAAACTGTTAAGCAAGATAAAGAAAGTAGTAGTTTCCTAAAAAAAACACAAACCACAAACCCCAAACGCACCAGAAAAAAACAAGAAGCAGAAAGTTTCTTACTCATTGGAGAAATAAAGAAAAGTAGTCTTCATTTTTTAGGCTTGAGAAAAAGAAGTACAGATGTCTGAAGTCTACCTAAAAAAAAAGAGCTCTTTTAGAGTTTATCATTTAGTGTGTATGTCCTTCTGGGCAGAGATTGTCAATTTTTGTTGTTTGTCCAGATCTTATTGCTGCAGGTGGTGAAAAGCCCGTAAGAAATGGCATCAGGAGATGGTAAGAATTGTAACCAACAGCCCAATGGTACATCAGTCTGTTTTCTCACATTTCACATTCCCAGCTCCTCAGTGTACACAGGGCTTAAACTGGTTTGGACTTCATGCTCTTTTTTTGGGCTGGGTAACGGTAAGGCTGTGGTTATGCCAGCACAAAATCCATGCCAAGTGGGGATTGCACACCCAGTTAGTAAATGGCTGCAATATCAGAAGCTCGGTGGAAAAGACAAGCAGCATAGGTAAAGCAGAAATGGCTAGCTCCTAATAGAAATAAACCTGGCGAGTTGTATTTATGGGTTTCCCAGACACCATTCTTTCCAAATCCAGCAAATCCACTGTGAATGAGTTACCTTATTCCATTGCACAGGATTACGCTAAACTGAAGACCTCTTAAACTATTGTATTCATAATGCTTAATGATTCTTTTCTCATTTTCCCTACATACTTACAAGTGGAAAGCACCAGAGAAATAATCCTGTTCAGCCTTCTCTGCAGTGTATTGGAAAAAGCACACATGCCTCTTTTTAGAAGTGGTCTCAGCCAGTTTGAAGCAGAGAGGTATTTTTTCAGTTGTTACCTGCTAGAGCTGTTGTTAACAATTGCCTTGTTCCTCTGAGGTATTCTATTCGAAAGAGCTTAAAAGCCAAAAGCGCTGGAGTTTTGACTGAAAAGGGTTTTTAGGGAGGTTTCAGGTCTTCAGTAGTGTGATTCTGGCTCAGTGAGTGATGTGGGGATTTAATTTTCCTCTGGGTTCCTTGGAAACCTGCTATAAATGGTTTAAATTTACCAGGCTGGTTTCTGTAGTCTGCCTGGTTCCTCGGTGTGTGCTCTCCATAAAGGCTGCCTTGGGTTTTTATCACCTCATCATTGAACCAGGGTTCGCTGATAACAGCTGGCGATAAAGGAAATCTCCGTGTAGGCTGAAGTTCCCCTGCTCAGTGCCGCTGTGATACAAACTGTTCAGATTTTTTTCTCCCATAGTGGCTGTCGTTAAAAAAAAATAAACAGATGGAAGACAAAATGCTTAACCTTGCCCTTGTTATCATCCCCACAGGGTATTTCCAGGGAGGATGCTTTCACTGATTCCAGGCTAGCTTTATAATTTTTTGCCCCATATTGGGACAGAACTTTGCTTTAAGTTTGAAAAGGCGTTTCTAATCCTATTAACATAAACATGGCTGTGGTAGCTGGTGCAGCTGCAGGAGCTAGCTGTGAACCAGCCAGCTCGGTAGCTATTTGCCTGCAGTGTAGCCTTTGCAGTCCAGAACTCACTGCAATCTGCAGTGTCATGAGGGAAGTTAAATAAATACCTGGACATTTATCTTGAGCTGAGATCTGGCCACAAATGGCTGTTATCAGCACTCAAGATAACACAAGTCTAGAAGTTGTGCCTGTACATGCCAACACGGTACATTACGACTGCTGGAAAAGACAGCGGTAATCCCACGGATTTCCCCAGCAAGGAGCCCGAATCTCTGATTTATCAGCTAATGGCTTTCAGTCTCCAAGGTTATCATTCTGATAACTCTCCTGAGGACTAGGATTTATACCTTCAGCAAGTAATTAGGTAGAAGGACATGTCTAGCTGAACTTTGGATGGCAGTATTTTTTTTTCTTTAAACTGATGTGTTTCTTCCCTGATGCCTTTCCAGTTCTCAGAAATGACTGGATTCATGCCACTACATCCATCAGTTCAAAATTCAGTTATATGTATCATTTCAGGCAGCACTCAAGATCACAGAGAAATTTTCCATATTTACAGAATATATAAGCAATTTCAAGACAGCTTCCCACTGCTGTCTAGGAAGAGCAAGCGTCCAAGAAAAATACCGCAAGAATAGTACAGCTTGATCTTTGTTAGCTCGTTATCTTAGAAGAGTCGCACGGTTGATGTGCAGCACGCTGCTGCACTTAAATAATGATGAGATCCAGCAAAGTGAGGTCCGTCCTTCTTCTAGAGGCGTATGCTAACTGTCCTGGAACAGATATTGTTATTAAGGAGAATCACAAAATAATCATTTAAAGAAGATAAGCAAGTGGATTTCCATTCTGAGGCAACATCTGTGCCTCACCTGCTAAATGTAGTGCAGGGAGAAAAGGACCTAGCAATTCAGAGGGGAAAATATAAGATGGTAAAAATAGTGAATCTCATCCCACTCTTGATTGGAAGCCACTGTGTTTTTTTCTTGGGTAAATGCAAAGAGGAAAGAAGAACTGTTCAGCTTATTTCTCCGTGGCCTGTAGCAGTAGATCTTACCTTTGTGAGTGTTGACACAGTGCTGGGAAGGATTGGAGCCCTGAACCCTACGCGCCGTGGAACAGGCATGAAGGAATGGGCTTTCCGGGCTGCATTTTGATGCCTAATGCTCAGTTCTGAAACTGCAAAATGTCAGCACCCCTGTTTTCTGCCCATTGCACAGACACTTGGGGAAAGTGTATTTGTTGGGAACAAAAAACCCCCTAACTCATTGGGATCTCTTGCACAGGTGACACTGGCATGGGGAAACAGATCCCTCGAACAGGATGGTCGGTCGCTGTCCGGATGGTGGTGGGAGTCTCCACGGGAAGGGTCCTTGCGACAGCATCTTCAGCTGGATCGGGTGAGAGTTTCCAGGCTGCTGTTCTGCTGCACGCGTATAGCCAGCTGGGCTGCCGTCCCATGGGACTGCTCTGGCAAACACGTGAGCTGCTTCTATTGATTATCTTAAACTGCAAACTAAGCATCTCCTGACTATATTAGCTGTGTACAAAAGACCGTCCCATGCGAGCATCTGTCGGAGCAGTTATTTGTAATTCTCTGTGCACGTTTTGGTCAGTTCTGCAGGAAGAAAAGGGCTCAGGGCAGCTGCTGGGACTGCCAGGTTCTCCACCTGGGCTGTTACGGAATGTGCAAGTAGTGCCCATCGGCTGGGCTTTGCACAGCAGGCGCTGCTCAGGGGGATTGCTGGGCCTTCCTAGGCTTCCCCTGGAGAAGTCCCACAGCAAGGAGTGGAGTGCTGTGCTATGGGGTGACTCCCTGCCCCACGTCAGACCAAAGGCTCCTCTCTGCAAACGGGTGGAGACCTGGGGAGATCCTGGACCGCCCCAGGAGCTGATGCCTGACATGCACTGGGCGTATGCACAGGCACTGCCCTGACACCCAGCTGCACCTCGGTTGTAGCTACAGGGCAAACCTGAACTTTGTCTGTATACTATAAGGATGAATATTATCATGATGATCTTAATTTCACACACCTTGCCATAAGCCTTTCACAGAGCATCGCTGCAACAGTATTCATACTACTGCTGAGGTTTAGTTTTGTTTGCATTTTTTTCTAAAATGGACTCTTCTCTGAGTAGCTCTGGAACTGCCTGGCTAAGACTATTCATACAGGCCTCAATTTCTTCAGCAAAGCAGTGAACTCGGTGTTATAATTTGCATCAATAGGAACAACACTGCTCCTCTCTGTGCTGTCTACCTTTAAAGACCCTCCGAGCTCCCACCCTACTGAAACACATCTCCCGCAGAGTAACTCAGAATGGTTTACAACCATTATCCATGCTCCCTGTCCTGTTTAAGAGCAGGATGTGGCTGCTAAGGATTTGGCCGGTCTATGAAGGCATTTGAGGTTTAGGTCAGTACGGTCCAACCAGCTGCCTTGACCACGGGCGGACCTGGCCCACTGCCCTTCTCCTGGAGGAGACAAGGAACAGCTGCTTGGGCTGCAAATGCAAACGGAGCTGCTGAAGGCTTCCCCTTGCACCGGCCCGGCTGTCGCGCAGCGGGAGCGATGGCTTCTGACCGGTGTGGGAGCAGGCGGGCAGCGCTGCCAGCCCTGGGGCACGAAGGTGGCCGCCGCCAGGCTGCCAGGCTGGGCACGAGAGGCTGCCGGTGGGGAAAGAAGGCTGGGGTTAAAATACGGAACTTTGGTGAAACGGAGGCCTGGGGCAGCTACTTACTGAGCTACCTACAAGGCACTTGAGTGGTCAGCCTCTGAACTAGCACTATAAGCCTGGAACTACCTATATATATATATTACACAGAAGAGATTCTGCTATAGAGTGTTTCTAGCTGTGCGCATGGCTAAGAGTTAGTGCAAGAACGAATTAGTAGGAAGCACTGTCTGAACATTTGCTTGTCCTCAGATATTTTAGCAAAATAAAAGGGATTGTATTCAAACAGCAGGGAAAAGTTGACTTCAAAATGAGGAGATGTGTATGGTTTAAATATTCCATAGTGATGTCATGGCAGGAAGTTAAGTACTTTTTTTTTTTTCTGGTTTAAACTTAATGGAAAGGGTAAGAAAATATTTCAGCTGTACAGCTACTACTGTGCCTCTAAGTGGTGTGCTGCACAGAGCCGCCGTGCCTCCGCATGTGCTGTGATACACAGCGGACATCCCCACGCACCCTTGATGCAGAAGTCACGGTTTCCCTGTAGTTATGAGGAATTACACTGCCATGATCCCATTGCTAAATATGGTTCGCAAAAGTCAAAGCGTACACATAAAAAAACCCACTAACTAATCCTTGCAAATCCAGTTAGGTAAACCACACGTACTGTTATCTGTGTTCTACAAGGGGGTGAGCCAAAAAAGAGAGAGCACGTCAGTGACTACCTATAAGATAGTCTTAAAGCCTCCAAATCTATGAATTGCTTCTTCCAGTGCTTTCCTGGATGTCATGGTATTTTCTCAAGGAGGTGATCAGACTCATATGCACTAAGGGCAAACCAAATTTCTGTGCTAAATATCCCAAACTGCATACCGGAACAGGTTGGGTATTGGTGGCAAAATGAAAGATCATTCCAGTCTATAATATATTGCAGGAATCACACTCAGTCTGATCAAAGGAACTGGTTTAAAGCTGGATTTAAACCCAGGGCAAGTGCTCGAACGCCCTGCAGTGAGACAGGCTGCCAAGGCTCCCCCTCTCCCCCACCTCGGTGTGTGCCGAACAGAGGCTGCGTGTGTTACTGCGTGTTAGCTGAGGGCAAGCACTGCCTGGGATCTGACGCAGCAGCGACGGTGAGAAATGCGGAGGGAGAGAAAAGAGCTATTACTATTCCTCCTTACACCTTCTTTTGACTCTGCATGTTTGTACAGGCTTTTAAGCTTTTTATAGTTGGCCCACGTACAGCGAGAACAAATCAAGCAAGCAGTTGGACAAAGCCTTGGCATTTCTGACCCATGCCAGCACAGGAGCATCCAAGCTTGCATCCAAGTGGGCCTTGGGATCCAGCAAAGCTTTCAGGAAAGATCTGACGCTCTTTTTCATGTCATGAGTGGTGCAAGTAGCAGCAACCCTGGATACTGGTTTGTTAGTAGATTACATTACTGAGAGGCAATGTTTTGATTACATTAAATAGCTGTCAGCCTCAGAAGTTGTTCAACAATTTGAAGTGTCAATCTTTTACATGGAATTTTTCCTGAAAGAAAATATTTACTTAACACTCGCCATTAACGGATGAAAAAAATACACTTTCCTGACATATATTCTCTTTGATCTTTGCTAATTTGCAAACATCTCTGTCCACGCTTGTCTTTATCATCTTCATAGTCATTGTGAGGAAATGCTGTTTTCACGTTTTTTCTGGCTTATACGTGTTTATATTTTGTTCTGATATCGTCAGCTTCTAGTATTACATGTGGTTTAAATAGAAAAGACATGGTGGTAAAACAAAATTTCTATGATTATTTTGTGGGTTACCCTTAAATTGACCAGTACAGCTTCAGAAGTGTAAAGCAACTAGTGGGAAAGGGAGAAAGGGCTGAGATGCCTGGAAGGGACATACGGTCAAACCATTTTCCAGACCTCCTCTCAGGATATCACCCATGGTGTTTGAAATTTGCTGGCTCACCTGGGTGACCCATGGGTGGGGATGGCTGTACAGAAAACATCTGCTTCCTCAGACCCTTGGCTTGTGAGGACTCAGCATGTGCTTCGCTTTCTGAATATAACTAGCCCTGCCGAGTTTGGTAGGAGTGTGCACGTGAACACAGGTAAGTACAGACAGGAATGTGGCCTTCAGCCTTAATTTGTCCAAAAGCACAGCTGGAAAAGCAGGTCCATTATTTCCTCCTTACCAGTCTATAGGAATTATCATATCATAGCGTGCTCTGTCACCTCACGGTATGTGGGGATCAACGCGGTTTTAACCAGGCACATAAAATACGTAATCAACAAATGGAAGGTAGTGAGGACAGCTTTAGAAGAGCCCCTTGGGGCTGGGAATGTGTCCTGAGTCCTGACTGCGTGAGTTCGGGGGCTGCCGAGAGGTAACTGAAAGGGTTTGCTCACATGGCAAACTGCACAGGTGCAATACTGGCCTTTCCAAAGTCAGTTCAAACTTTCTGTTTGGTGTCAACATGAACAAGATTTAACCTTAAATATTTCTAGTATTTTGGACAGACACCGCTCATTCTTCTGGGAAAAAAAAAAAAAAAGAAAAAACAAAACAAAAAACCAAAACAGAATTCCCACAGATTCTTTCAGAAAGACTACTACCATGGTTCTCACCATGCCCTACGTGTTCCTCTCGAAACGGCATGCTGCCCAAAATGTTGCTTCCTAAGCAGAGAGACATTTGCCTGTCTGGGCAAGGCACAGCTCCACCCTCACGTTGCCTGTTAGGCTTTTCTCTGCCGCCCTCTTTTTTTAAAGATTCAGCCATCTTTTGCTGGTTTTCCCTGCCGTGGTTGATTTACAGGTGTTGAGTACTGAGGAACTCTTGTTTTGGGTTTGTTACAGCATCACAGAAACACGTGCTGGCTGCTCTCGAAAGATCTGGTGACTAAGGCTGCCTGCTTTCAAACCCCGCCACGAACCCTGGCATGGACCAGCTCTCTCCAAAGAGTCACCTTCAAGATCCAGAGTCTTGGACTTGGCAGTGGAGCCTCCTGCCAACCTCTGGTCCCAGAGAGGAGGGGAGGTAGGACTGGAAGGGTATGCCTGTGCTGTCTCTCACAGATCCCGCAGCTGCTGGTGCTGATAGTAGTGCCCAGAAGCGTGAATTTGGGGAAACCACTGAGGACTGCTAAAATTTTGATGCTTCTTAGAGGCATTATTTTAAGGTCTTAAAGTCCCGTCTGCTTACGTCAGAACTGGTATCCACATTCAACACATTAGTATATTCTGTTTATTAACTGTTATGTATTAGCTTCAACAAGTGGGATATGGTTTTCTTCATACAGTCTTACTTCACCTACAAACCCTTCTGCTTCTAATAGACACAGGGAATATGATGAAAGAGAATACGCTGTGCCATTCCAGAGAAGCTTAGACACGTTTTTATTTCCTAATGCGTTCCACTTCCAACGTATTTACTGCTGTAACATCTGGACAAAAAAAGATGTTTGGTAACCAATGAAGTAACTTGGTAAAGTCACGATGTCTGGGGGGGATTGCTCTTGCGTTACTATGTGTTAGTCACACACGGTGTGACTATGTACCAGTTAGGTTTATCTGTTTGATGAAGAGATGAAAACGGAATTTTTAGTAGGAAAGCAACAGAATAAAAGGGCCTCAGTGCAGATAGTTTAGTCTCCAAATTAGATTTGATTTACTTTTTTATCATTATGGTTGTACACGTGAGGCAATGAAGTGTTTCATTTGCAATAGTTAAGAAAATGTTTTAGTAACTCAGCTGTCCCTAATTAAATCATACAGCTAATTGTTTGATAATGTTTGATAACCAAACCCATTTGTAAATGCTAACACTTCTGTACACCTCAGCAGAAATGAACCTTTGCTGAAAATTTGAGCCAGAAGTATTCTTTGCTGTGATGATTTTTCTCATGCAACAACTTTGTCCCAAGGCTAGTCATCATGTATCAATAATTAGGACCAAATAGCTGGTGGTCAAAGAGAACTGTTAGAAAGCATTATGTCAGCCGTAATTTGATTAACAATAGCAAATTCTTTTTTGTAAATCATCTGGAATTAACACAATGAACAATCTAGGAATTACTACTCGTATCTGGAAATGCCTAACATTTCTGGAAACTTCTGTTTCCAGAAACAACTAATGGTTCCTGTATTACTCATTGTGCTGATTCCCAGAGGACTCGCAGCCCAAAAAAAAAGAAAAGAGAAAAGGCTACTGTCTGCAAGTAATTTGCAAGTAAGCCAAGTGCAAGCAAGCCAGTTACAATATAAAGCAAAGTATTTCCAAGATTCATCCTTGACTCTGCCCCACCGAAGGCACGGGTAAAGTCCCCATCACTTTCAGCAAGACTTAGAGAAAACTTGTTTAGAAAATGCAGTCCTCAGTGTCTCTTTCTTAGTATCCTAGTTACTACAGTAGTTATTTTCTCCATTTATGCTGAAGCAGCTTTGGACTCCCTTTCTGTCACTGCAGCAGAAGCAACACCAGCAAATGTCCAGAAACTCTTCTCAGAGGTATGGTCACATTCTTGACAGTGAATTAAGACTAAACCAATCCCTTTCAGAAAAAATGAGGTGAAATTATACCGATAAATGGACTAAGACAAACAAAAGACTTTATAATGTGCAATTAATACCATTTAAATTATTGCCACAGAATTAATGGTCCTAGCTATGGTTTATAACTTGCAAGTCTTCTCAAAAGCTGTAGTATAATGCTCACTGCTCACTTTAACACTTTTGAAAGTCCTGTGCATACTTTTTCAGGAATGTGAGAAACCCCCACAAAACAAGCTTGAGTCTGCAGCACATAGTTATATATGATCCCAGCTGGACTGCTTCAAAAGAAAGGTAGGTTAGTTTTAATAGATGTCTGAATATGTTTTGGTTACAGCATCCATCTCAGAAAGTCCTTGTTAGTCCAAACTATTCAGTTTTACAAGTAATCAAAAGATTATCAGACTATGATTATTCAGAGAGTAATGTCAGAGAGCTTGGCCTGATACTTTGTAGGTTGGATCGGTTCAAATGTATAATGTTTTTTTAAAAATTGGCTATAGGAGAAAATGAGCAAAATGCAATTCTTTGAAGATAAATACATAAAAACATGTAAGTACGTTTAATGGCAATGCGTCTTACTTGCGGCGTGAGTGGCAAACCCTCAGAGCTGTGCCTGGATGGCAGCCTGACCCAGCAGCCCCTCTGAAAGTGCAGTTTCCTGGGGCAGCAAAGGTCAAGCACATCTCAAAATTGTACCCTGCGCAAGGTGCTTTGGGAGGGAAGTGTGAAGATGAGCAGAAAATGGAAGAACCTGTATGCTTTCATTACCCAAAGAAAACTTTGCTGCTATTCCCAGTGGTTTTATTCGTGGTAAACTACCCCTTCATCGAATTTACATGCAAATGACGCCAGTGCAACAAGAAGCTAAGAAGACACGGGATATGTCACCCCTTGCCATCATCCTGTGTGCAGACTTTCTGCGAATGGGGAGCAATTTTGAAGTCCGATGTCACAGCGCTCCAGGAGCATAACCTGCAAAATACATTGTAAGACGACAGAGTAAGTAGTGATTTAGCAGGTTTGAAACCAAGGGTGAAACCCCACCTCCCACCAAAGGTACGGCACAGTGCCAGGGCCAGCTTTTACCCGGAGGTTATTGCTGGCACATCCCAAGGTCCCACAGGGGAGCCAGAAAGGGGAATATTCATTGCCTTTTTTTTCAAAGCAGTATTTGTGCCTCTGAACGTGTCTGCCCTAAGCTACTTGGTAAATGGGGTGAAAGAGGCCACACGCTCCCACTACTCCTCTCTGGTTGGCCATTGTTGCTGCTACCTGCAGATTTAATGCCGGAAACTTAATTACACAGGCTCTTCCTTGGGAAAAGAGTGGGAGGGGAAGAAGAGGCAACCCCGTAGCTGTAGACACGCTCCCTCTGCTCTGAAGGCTGCCAGCACCGAATAAACAGTGCACGTTGCAGCCGTTTAACCCGCCGAGGTGTTCCCCCTGTGGGTTACTCTTGTAGAGAGGATGGGTTGTCCAGCCCTGCCTTCCAGACACTTCTCAGTTTTGAATGTACCCTCTTAATTTTCATTTCAAACAGTTGTCACAGCATTGCTTTGGTTCGGTTGAACCTTCTTAAGGGTCCGAATAGCAAAGTGTTTTGAACGCCTCCGAAGCTGCCTACGGTGAAACAGAAGCGTTTATTCTGTTACCAGAGGGAAGCTGCTCTTCTTTGTGCTTCTGCGGGTTTGGGTGCTGAGATACTTCAGCAAATTTACACTCGGGCATCACCCATCTAACCCCGGAGGAAATCCTTCCAAGACTGCCGCGGCATTACAGCACTGCTGTCTCAGGCTTTCCAGCGCCCCGGCAAGATGGTCCCTCGGGGAAAGCAGGTTTATCAGCTGGCACAGGCTCTGGGAGCATAAACCCCTGCGGGATTAAAGGACCAGAACGGACCGATTTCTGAGACCAAATGTGGTGTTCAGAGGCTGTGAATGGCAGCAGCAGGGCTGGGGCCTTCTCATCCAAAGGCAACCAAGCTGGAAGAGCCATAATATTTCCTAGACCTAAATTAGCCCGCAAACTTTATTCAATCCAGCTTGTTTCCATTAAAGGCAATCGCACGTCTTTGCTTCTTGACCATAAACGTGGAAACAGGCGGGTAGTATTCCTGCAGCTCTGCAGAGCACCCCGTGCAGTCTGGTTCAAAGTCAGTCGTAGCAAATGACCGCGCTGGGGCTCCAGGTCGAGCTGCGGAGGCAAATCTTACCAGTGCCTATCGCATCCTCTGCAGAAGGGCCTGCAGAGCCACAAGCAAGTCATCTCGAATGCCAGTTCCTAAGCCCTGCCATTCTCAATAAAAGTCGTAAATTGTAGTAGGAGGTATAAATTCCCTATCACTATTCTGCACCAACCTCAGGCATGGGAGAATAACGCAGTGTTAGGGCTGCTGAATGAGTGCTCTGTGTGCACCGAGTCATTAAAAACCTGTGGAACAGTCAACCATGACTGCACAGAAATAAATATAGAGCTGACTGTAAATAGTGCCCCTTCACCTGCTTCTTCAAGTAGAATTTTATAAGAATGTTTGTTAAAGGGAATGATTTTTTTTTTTTTAACAGGGGGATTTTGGTATATTTCAATTGAAACCATATGCTTCGTCTTACGCTGCTCAAATACAAAGTCAGTCTAGTTATAAATTTAATACACTGTTAAAAACACCTAAATAAAAATCCGAGTGAATGTGTTAGGATACAAAAGGACATTTTCTAACTCCTAAAAAACAGATCTGGGAATACAAGTGAATTTTACTACAGAAGCCTGGTTTGTTTTATTCTTTATTTGCTACATTAGGAAAGGTATGGGTAAGAGGAGAATAAACCAGTTAAACGCTAGGATTATTTTTTCTGGTCATTTTCCATCTTCTCTCACTTTTATCTGCACAAAGGATACTATTATAAATATTTCAGTTCTATCTGAGGCAGAGAATCGAAAGGCGAAACCATTGTGGAGACATGTTTAATAAAACTATGTGCAGTCGGTTAGCCTGAACATATAGGCTCCTACTCTAAATTCACGAGCAGGGACTTTAAAGGATGGGTGAGAAAAGGCAATTTGATGACTAGTCAGAACAAAATGTGTCAGGATCTAGCTTTTTTTCAGGAAATCATCCCTGATCTTAATACA
The DNA here is from genome assembly GCA_034782735.1 of Sagittarius serpentarius. Taxonomy (NCBI): domain Eukaryota; kingdom Metazoa; phylum Chordata; class Aves; order Accipitriformes; family Sagittariidae; genus Sagittarius; species Sagittarius serpentarius. The sequence goes on along the minus strand of JAVKLA010000021.1, from coordinate 23,240,017 downwards.
GAAGATGACATGTGTAAATCAGAAAATGCCATCCTTATAAAGGTGGCAAAACTGGGAGTTATATAGTGTAAAATCTGCTTAAATTGTTGGGGAAATGACCTAGAGAATAGGCCTGGTGAAATTCAGCTTTTAGAAAATTTAGATGTTTTCAAGACCCTGCCTCAAATGAATACATTAGACCACAGGACGGCAAATCCTCAGCAACTGTATCAGTGGATTAATCCCTTTGGAAATGACATCAGCATTTCCCCACCAGACTCTTCGATTTCTTCCAAGGCCTTTATTCAAATTCTTTTCCAACCCTGCCTGAGCAGAACATGTCAGGTTTTAAACTTTTTCTGTTTTGTGAAGGAGGGAAAGAAGGAAAGAGAAGAGAAGCGTTTGGGGTTTTTTTAAGTCATAAAATAAATCTTATTTTTCCCCTAACAGGTTACAGGCAAGGAGAATGCATTATCATGAATAATTAGTCAACTGTGTTTCTGTGACATCTGCAAAGTGTATGTTTTCACATACAGCCTTTACACGTTCACGTAGAGCATTAAAAATAACATAGAAAGGACTGAAAATCAAATCAACATTTTAACAGCACAATATGCTGTCTCTGCAACAAACCACATTTACAGCAATGGGAAAACTTCTTCATGTGCTGGCCAAGGATGATGCTTTTTTAAGTGTTTTCATTTCCACCGAGGAAGTGTTATTATTTCCACTTCAGGACCTTGCTGAAGAAATACTAGCGATATCCCTTTTGGGGTTCGAGGTTTTTCATCAATAGGCAGAAACTTCACTAGTATATTAACAGTAAATATTCACCCCTCTTCATCTGTCTTTTAACCTCTTCCCTTCTTAGGAAGCATCCAGATGCATCAGTTCTCTTTTCAAAAATAACCCGAGCACATCCTCCATTTTCTGCTTTAAGCAAATTATATTTACAGAAAGTAAACCAGCACCCACTACAGAGAGGGGCTGTGGTAAAATCTCTTTCTGTCTTTTTCTGCCAAGGTTGAGCTCATTTTGGTGTTGGCTAAAGTTGAAGTAGATTCAATACTAATTGCATATTCTTCTGAGACAACCAGCCTGACAGACCCTTTCTGTTGGTTGTATTCACATTCAGCCTCATACCCAGCACTTCCTATAACTACTCATGTTTTTTGAATTTTGTTTTCTGTATTGCTTACCCAAGGGGAGCCAGTGCTAAAGGACTCAGAGGACTCTGTGCACAGACACAGCTGTGGTGTCAGCCTGAATTCTGTGAAGAAGAAAAGTGTTATCAGAATCTGTCAGCCTTAAACATAAGTTAACAACAAAGTTGTTTTCTCTGCAAAGTTGTATTTGAGAAATCTCTTGTTCAGCTGTTCCAGTTCTGAATTAAACATGCCTTTCTGATAAATTCAAAATTTCAGTGTAACCACAGATAAGCACGCTGGTCCTGGGACGTTCAGTACGGTCCGTCCTTCAGCATATTCATTCCCAATTTCTGTTGTATTCCAAAGTTATAATGAATATTAAGTGTGTTATAAAAGTGTCATTCTACAAATCTTTTTTTATTCTGCAGAATTTCTGCTATATTCTTATGGCAATTTTCCTAGAAAAACCTGGCATTATTCTTTCATGGGCTATTTCATGCCCACCTCACTTGATGCCATTTGAGCATTTAGCGCTACACCCTACAATTAGAAATTACACACACATACTTGTTAGTCTCATGTTTAAACAAGGTATCTTTATGTAAAGCTATAGAACAGTTCACAGCAGGAAAACAGAAGCCAGTAGTCAGAAAACAACATTTATACCCTAAAGCCTGTGGGGCCTTTAGGACCATATAACATATATCTGTTCTCCAAATTAATGGCTATTTACATCTGAAACATTCTGATGCTGCAAAGTTTACCGTGATCTGTGACAGAAATAGCAAGCACGTGTGAGCCAAGAAGCAAAGATGAAGCACTGCCTGCCGAGGAAGATTATGCAGGCACCACCTGAAATCCCGTGCCGAGCTGCGTATTTGCCATCACTTTATAGGCACTTTCTGGACCGGAGGCTGATTTTGGTGCTGTTGCAGAAGAGGTTATGCAGAGTAAATTCTGCAGTTCTTTATAGTACTATAAACCTGATGCTGTTCAATGGAAAAACAATGGCCTTACCACAGCAGAGTATATCATGCCAAGTATTTGTGAAAAGACAGTATCACTATGCTGCTTTATTTTTGTTTCCAGTACTTTTTCCTCTTTTTATGCAAAAAAAATTTTAAATGCTTGAGCAGGCAGGGAGGGTAAAATACTGTCACGCTGAAATCAATGGGCCTTTTGACAATGCCAGGATTTCAATGAGGGCCTTCATGGGAGCATGCCACAAGAAGCAGCTGTTTCTTGGATGCATCCCAAAAGCTCCCCAGATATCTGATCTCCTACAACTACCCCTATGGGTTCCCAGCAGAAAATGCAACGTTCAGCAGAAAACGGCTTGCTTTCCTCCCCGGCTCTCTCCACCCGGCGTTTCTGGTATTCCTGAGAAATTCCCTTCTGCCCTCCTTCGGTTTTATTGCCCTCTGTGCCTTGCAGATAATGCCAGAAATTACTTTTGAAAACTCTACGTTGACACTGATTTTTATGTTGTTATTTCAGCCGTTGCTGTGGTGTTCCTGCTGCTGTTAACTGTGCTGAAAATGTCTGACCCTTCAACCCAGGTCTTGATGGATAAAGGTAATTGTTACTTTCAGTGTGTGTCTTTAAAAAAAAAAAAAAATCTGATTTTCATTTGTATGCACACGGTTTTATTGACGGTTTAAGGGTATTCACATTAGATTATCTCACTGCAATCTTAAGATTTTTGTCTTTTAGATGTGATTTTGGAATAAACAATGGCTACTCATGCACAGTATTGTTCTGTCGGCGTGAGCCTAAATCTCTTCCATTGTTTGATGCTTTTCAGTTAAAACTTAGGATTCTGTTGCGTTGTAATCCTGAACCATAATAGGTATTGCCTTGGATCAGGTTGTTGCATATCTTTCAGCAAGTTCCAGCTTTTACCAAAGCTTTGCCCACTGAGTCACCACGGTTGCAGATCCCCATATTGCAGACTTCCCTCAGAAGCAGACCTTCCAAGTGGGTTACTTGGGAAGAGACTGTTTTGATGTAAAATTTAAATAAAACTCGGATAATGCTTGTTGGATTGAAAACAGCAGCGGCCAGGAGTCGGCAGCTGCAGCAGGGAGCAACAGACACCTCTTAGTCTCTTCATGTATGAAGAGATGGAGAAAAAGTATTTACTAAGGGTGAAGTTTTTACCCACTGTGGCACTGGTGAAAGCATAACCGTGCTGACAAAGCTATAGCGGAGTGATTTACAGCGCGGTACTTCCATGAAGAGACCTCAAAAGTGGAGTCCGCCACAACCCAAGTATCAGCCAAACCAGTCAACTGGCAGTAACACCAGCCTGGGTGGAAACTTATGCAGATAAAGTACTATGGCTGGCAAAGAATTGGGAACCAAATAAAATATTAGGTGAAAGAAAAGCATCCTGGGAATAAAATTGTTTGAAAGAGCCCCTGTTGGCAAACACAGACCACGGACAAATGCCAAGCAGGCTCAGTTGAATAAGCTTTAAACCTTTTACAGAAAGCTGAAGCACAAAAGCTTAGCCTAATCCAACCTATTTATATGAATGTTTTCTGAACTTAATTACAAATTTAAAATGTTTCCAAATGTGTGGAGTGTTTCTGTTTGGATAGCTTGTCTGGCCTGGGTTTTCAGCAGTGCAAAAGAAGTTGCCTGGACTCTGCAAACATTGCTCACCTTGAGGTGTATGTGCACGTGGTCTTAACTGACTCTGAGACTTGGAAAGTCTACTTAAAGCAATTCAGTCAGTGAAGGGTTCAGCTATCACCTTGGCTGTCTCTGGGTTAGGTTTTTGTTGGTTGGCTGACTGGTTGGTTTACTTTTCGCTCTTGTTTCTTTGTGTTTGTTAGTCTTATGACCTTCCGTGCTTAGGTAAAGCGCTTCAGTAGGCTCTAAAGTCAACACTCGGGAACACTGATAGCACAGGTTGTCATTAAGCCTTAAAGGCCACACTGACAGTGAGAACTTGCATGCAGTGCTGCTGTGTCGTATGTAATTAAGCCCGTGACTGAGCTCCCAGGAACCCGTCGACGTACCCATTGGTAGCGGGGGGCACCTAGGAACAGAATCAGCAGCCAGCCACCAAAGCCAGGCACATGGAGACAGGAGCCTCACTGGAGCCTCTCAAGGAACTGCGAGTAAAGAAAGGAGCAGCCTGTGGAGCTCAGCACGCCTGAGCTTCGAGAAGAGCAGCTGGTCTCTACAGCAGCTACTTGCTTCACGTGAGCCCAGAGACAGGATAGCTTATGATTACAGAACGAAGCCGCCGAGAGGGAAAGGGCTCGAGACTTTGCCTTTGAAACGTAGAAACGTAGGTGTCTAAAGTCATGGCAGTATAAGAAATGGTAGAGCCAAAGTCCCCTGAGCCCCATAAGGCTCTAATCTACAATGCCCAGCATAACAGTGAAAAAGGCAGAGATACAACAGAAGCGTCTGGTCTGTTTCCAGTAAACTTAACAGTAAGCATCATAGTTATTTCCAAAATGCAGAAAGTATCAGGATGATAGCTAAAATATTTACGTTAAAGAGGCGATACAAATATTGTTGCAGGTAAAGCCCTCCCAAAGAGCAGTGGGAGTTTTAACTCTGGATGACTGCAGGATTTGGTATAATCTCTGCTAGCTGGTGATTTTTGCCATGAAAGAGGAAAGATGATGTGAAAGGAGCTGGTAACTTTACAGACCCTTTCTTTGTGTGATCTCACCTTGATTTACCAACTCAAAACCAGTAAGGACAGATTTATACTAGTTACGCGCAAGGTTCGCCCCTGCTGTAATCCAGCTACTGGATTGACGCAGAATATTGTTTCATGAAAGAGAAGAGCTTAAAATTCTACATAGCGAGCCCCGCAGGATGACCTGTATTTGGATTTCCATCAAACGCAGCTGACATTTTATTTAAGAACAGATTTTGCATTCTTTTTCCCCATCTTTACCCTACCCAGGTTGATTGCATTACACCTTATACTCGACCCTGCATCTTTGTCCCTTTCAGGTTTTTAACCAGTGACAAACCACGCGGCCCGAGCGACTAAGCCTGTTTGCAGCCGGGGTCCCCTCCGCCCCGCACCCCGTGTTTGCCGAGGGGCGCCTGGAGCTCCTCCGAAAACTAGACAGTTCGCAAAGCAGTCACTTCTAGTGGGAAAAGGAGAAAAGCGGCGCAATTCCAGGTTTGGGGTTTTTTTGTTTAGTAAGGGAAGAAAGGTGGACGCGCCTCCCGCCCGACGCCCCCCCGCGGGGGGCGATGCCGGCCGGCGAAGCCCGGGGGCGGTGCCCGCCGGCCGATGCCCGGGGGCGGGGGGTGGCCCGCTCTGGTCCGGTCTGGCCCGGCCCGGCCCGGCCCGGCCCGGCGCGGCGCGGGGGGCG
>JAVKLA010000021.1:23207703-23224840 GCA_034782735.1 Sagittarius serpentarius | reverse complement strand
CCAGGGCCGAGTACAGGGGGTCGATCACTCCCCTAGTCCTGCTGGCCACACCAGTTCTGATCCAAGTCTGCACCATTAACTTGGAGGATACAGACAAGGGCCACTCCATCTGAAACAGCAGGGATGTTTTATGCTGCGACATAGGCTCTATTTGGCCACAGTCCCACTAAATCTTGCCTGTAAAGGCCATCTTTTGTATTCAGTGTTGTTTACTGTAGGCTACACCTAGCATATAAAGAAGCCGGTGGCTCATGACACCTGGTGAGGATAGCCAGGGCACTCTGTGGTTTATGTCTTCCTAGGTCCTTGCTTTGGTCCCGTGGCCTGAAGAGTGTTCTTGGTGTGATCTCTCTCCTCACCAAAAACTGGGAGCCCGAAGTGGCTGGGAAGTGTTTGTTACACACAGGGGAGAAGAAGCCACGGGAAACGATGGCTTTTCCCACCCCTTCATCTTCAAACCAAGGCCCAACGCCTTTTTAAAATCCATCCCTCAGTCCAGCGCAAGGTCAGCGCGGTGATAACAAGCGACTAACCGAGCCCACTTCCCTCCGGTCTGTTCCGCGGGGAACTAAATATTTTACGACAGATTCCCCCTTAGCCTGACAAAGACCCCCGAGCCCATTTCTTTGGGAGACACCACGCCTGGGTAGGCTGCTGCCAGCCCCGTTACCCGCCGCCGCCCGCCGGCAGGACGCTGCGGAGGCGGCGGCGGCGGCGGCGGAGGCGGCGGCGGGATCCTCCTCAGGGCCGGGCCAGGCCGGGCCTACCCCGCCAGGCCCAGCCCAGCCCCGCCGAGCCGACCTGAGCGGAGCCGGGCCCAGCCCCGCTGCGGGGGGGGGCTGTGGAACCGGTCGCCCCGCGGCGCCGGCGGGCGGGCAGGCAGGTAGGTCGGTAAGGGGAGCCGAGCCGGGGGGTGGGAGGGCGGCCCCCCCGCCGCCCGCGGTCCCGGCCCGGTGTTGGGGAGCAGCGGGGCTGCCGGAGCTGCTAACGCGGCTACCGGCGGCAGCGCCGTCGGCCGTAACATCCTTCCCGGCCCCACTCGTGAGCGCGGGCACGGCCGTGGGTGCGCGGGCCTCGCGCCCTTCGTGCTCCTCCGAGGGAGGCGTGTCGTATCCCGTCTGCTCTGCAGAAGCTGCCCGGGTGAATGCGCTTCCTTGTCATTTACTCTGATTACGCTAATTTAGAGGATTGAAAGCTGGAGGGGGATTGCAGCCTGGCTCCCGAAGAGGAACCCTTCAGGCGGTATCTCTTCACACGCAGTACTGTGCAGTCGTGAAGTAACGTGGGCGTGCAGGGCTTTTTCCCTTTGCGGTACGTATTTGCTGCTTTGTTTCTGTTGTAATCTGAGATAACAGCATCAGGGAAATGTTTCCCTGCGGAGACTTTTTGGTGCGCTTGTACACAGGGTGGTATAATTCAGCCTTGCAGCCAAAGGGGCTACACGTGCTGTATTTAGTCTAGGGTTATTCTTTTTCTGAAGTTGGCATTAATTTTTGACTGGGGCAATACTTAAGAGTTATAAACACTGAGCTCAAAGTGAGGCCGGTGCGGGCTCTTCCTGCAGTCATCTCAAGTTTTCAGGTGCCCACAGTGCCAGCGCGACCGGCAGCAGTGTTAAACTCTATTACATCCTGTGTGGAGCTGGTTACATTGACCAGCTTCTGATGCAGGAAACTGTTTTTAAGGGGTAGCTAAAACTTGGTTATGACACAAAATGATACCCTTCACTTCTCTGTAGCTTCTTAACCTAGTGTGAGGAGAACATATGTTATCCAAAGTAGCTCCGCAGTCTTAAAGTACCATTAACCAGAATTAAATTTTAAGTAGCTGTGCAAGTAAAGCTAACAAACATACTGCTGATGTCAGCAAAGAAGGGAGTCTGGATGATGTCTCGTGGGGTGAGGTTTGAGGAGACTGAAGGAGACAGATTTCTGAGAAAGACGATAGTGAGCGTTACTTTTAACTGGAGAGCTGGGGAAGACCAAAAGCATAGCCTCCAGGTGATGGGGGTCATCTTAAATCACAACGGCCTGCCAGTATGCAGGCTGACCCTCGTCATGCTGCTGAGGATAATGAGTGATTAATGACAAGGGGGACAGAAAATCCATGAGCCTGGGACGATGTTCACATGGGGTGGTGTAACTCACAGGAGCTATTGGTAGTATTTGTTTTAAACTACGCAAATCTGAGGTCTGAGAGCAGAGTTACATCTGGTATCTTCCAGGTTCATGCAGATAACAGTAGTTCAGAGACAAGAAGTGCGGAGAGCTGTGATGCAGAGAATTTGCTTTGCATAATAAGTCGCTCCTTGATTTGACCGTGGTTAAGAGCACGCTAACTTTGGGTGAACCACTGAGTTCTGCTCGTAGTTTAGTACAGATTGGAAATTCAAGTGTAAAATAGCAGTACAGGGGTAAGTGTCTGCCTGAAGATTTTGAGAGGGCAAGAGAACAAAAACTCCTGGAAGTCTTGTTGGTAATTTAGCCTCCGTTAATTTGAGTTTAGCATCCTACTTTTATGTAAAAATGAAAAGAAAAAAAAATAACAAAACAAAAACCAAGGCAAACCTCTAGACAACTGTCAAGAATAATTGAAAAACTACACTGAACACGGTAAGTATATCCATGTTGTATGATTGATTCCATTAAGCATCTTCAGTAGCCTCCTGGAATAGAAGATGTGTTTTCTGCAGGGGCCTGGCACTATCAGCACCAGGCATTTGGATTTGTTTTTTTTTACCAGCAGCTCAGCTGTCTTGGACTCCAGGTTTTTTGAGACATAAAGTTGTATTTCTCCAGCATTTAGTATTATGTCTTAACATAGAGGTTTTGGGAAAACGGCAGTATAACCCAGTAGTTATAGTTGTGCAGATGATCAGGAATGGAAATGGTAATTTTGCCCAGTTACACCATCTATAGATACACTTACCAGTAAAGGGGGAAGAATGTTTTTCCTTCATCATCGAGTGGGAAAGTTGTCGTTAGCTTCTGTGCGGTACTTTTAAGCATGCAATTGCAGGATTTTCTGGAACAGTTAGAGTTCTTCACTGCCATATGCAGGCTCACCTTAATATCCTATACATGTTCAGTGTAAAGAAAAATCACTTAATTAGAAATCAAGAATAACGCACAGTTTCCAGGCAAATCCACCCAGTCCATGGGCACTTTTCCTTTCCTTACAGCATGCTGGAAACGGGCAGAGCCATCAGAGAGGGGTTTCTTGTTCATGTGGCAGCTAGGGGCTTGCTAGTGCTACTTGAGGAGTATTTTTTCCCATCTCTATGTGTTCTGTTATCCATTGCTCCAGGAAGGAGGAATGCCAGCACCGGGCTGCCTTTGTCGTTCTAGCAAGAGCTGTTGGTTACCCTCTTCCCCCTTGCTGGTTGGGAGCGCAGGAGGCTGGTGGTCCCTGGGACAGTCAGAGTGGCTGGGTGCTGCATCTGTGACCTGCAGCTGGATAGCCTGGCCAGCCAGGTCTTGCACGGTGCAGGTGAGAAAGCGGGGGCTCGATGTGCCTGACACTCAGCAGGCACGCAGGTCCCAGCTGGGAAGGTTGAGCACTGTAGTAGAAGTAGTGACAAATCCCCAGTTGGTCTGAAATGCCTTACTGGAGTAGCCCAGTGAAGACATGCTGGGTGGCCTCTGTGGAGAACTTGACCCAGAATACTCTACCACCCCACTGATGCAAATTGGAAAAAATCCTACCGAAGGGAGAGGTTTCTGCGTGATGATGTGTGTGTGGAACAAAAACTAGACTTGCAAATCTATTTGATTTGCGCATCTAAGAAGAAAAACGTCTAGAGGGCATGCTGTAGCAGATATTTTTAATCATTGTCATCTGGGTTTTCATTTTAATAATGACACCATGGTATGACTAACTCAGGCAAAACAATAAACAGCCTTTTTATTGTTACAAGATTTCTCTCGGTAGGTGGCTAACCCGAACAATTGCTTTACAGCGAAGACAGAAACAGAAGTTTAATGCAAACACTGCGATGCATTTAAAGAGCAAATGCTTAACTTCACTGCAAGGGAAATCTTTTTGCTATAATAATTTTCACAGCTTCCTCTTGCATGACCAGCAAACTGAATAATACTAGAGCTGGAGGCCCCGATCCTCTCCTAATTAATAGTGGTGTTATGCAGGTACAAGTTCATTGAACTCAGTAAATAGACATAAATGAAGAGCTGAATATGTCCGGAGTCTTGGGGCAGAGTAACGGTAGAAAAAGTACATCTACATATTAAAAAAGCCACGTATAATGATTTTCATTAATATTGCAAAGTGTCCAGGGGAATCATTTCCTACCCTAAAAGTACTGAAGGCTGCTACTGCAGCCTGTGAAGGAGAGCCTCCTCTCTCTCTGCGGGATGCAGTGGCTCTTTCAGATTCTGGCTGTTAGGACTGGGAGTATTTCAAGGGAGCACTTTATGATGAACAATTGTTTTGACTGATGACACCAAAAACTGAAGTCTCGTGGAACAAGGCTACCACTGACAGCAATGTAGGCTCTCTCTGTCTGGTAGTAAAGTTCTAAGATTCTCCCAGCGGTATCGTGTTTAGTGAATTGTACATAACAATGATTGTCTGTAAACTGAAGCGCCAGTTAATCATAAAATGAATGCCATAAAAAGTAGTCTTGCGCAGTGTAGACCCTGACGGTGTAACGTTCACGTTGGAGCTAGTTGCTGAAGCTCTTTTTGTAATCAGCGGAGAGAAATAACAGCTCGGTTCCTCTCATCCTAAAGCAGGTTTCTGACAAGGTCAGCTGAATTGTGATCCAGAGGTGCCTGTTATTTAGGAGCGTTGGGGATGGTGCGTATGATGTTCAGAGGTAGGTCCCGATGGTACATGTCCGAAGTTAGACCAGGTGAACCCTGCTGTACAAGCTTCTCACATCCAAGCAAAGGTGAAAATTCCCATTTGGCTCACAGCCTTTGCCGTCGTAACATAAATTACATGTAACTCACCTCAGTAGCTTCCAGAAGTTTTATTATTCTTTCTTTTATCTAGAAATTGTGTCTGGCAGGATGGGTTGCATCTGGGTTTTTTAGGTTGACCTTTTGTTCCGAAGCTTTTACAAAACTTACTGTCATGGATTTAGAAGAGATGCTGCTTGACACGCATTTTGTGTGACTGAGTTATCCATTACCAGGTGAACAAATACCAGTTAAGCAACATCTGTGATAGGAAGAAAATAAACTCGCCTCAGTTTCTTTCCATAAAAGAAACTTCTGATGTGGTTTTCTATTACCACTACTGTTGTGCAGAGTCTCTTAGAAGCAAGTTTGGATTTCTTAATTGAATGGTAAAATAGATGCGTAGAAGCCCTTTGAATCTGGCAAGTTTCACGTAGGACTTTAAACTTAGTGACGAATCTTCCCTGAGAGACTTTCATAAAGTAATGGCTTAAATATTTCTTTCTGTCCCTTGTTTTGCCATTTTGAAGAAGAATATTTATAAGAAGTTCGTATACAATGTCCAGGTAGTTATAACTTCCATGCGAAAGCTAAAGGAAGAAGAGCCTTTGCTTAGGTTAAACACTAAGCTTAAATTATCTGGTAAGCAGCTTAAGTAAGATGAGAAAACTGTGTACAAAACCAGTACATGAAATACTTGATGGATGGATGGATGTAATGAACGTATTAAATATATTAGGACAAACTATGTAATGAACTATTTAGGTGGGTGTATTATGTATATCCAGTTGTCAGAATTTCCCCTGCCCCCCTTTGGTAAGCCAGAGGAGCTTCCTGGTGGCCTTAAACTTCAGAAGCAAATTCTGGTTCTCATGGTCTTGTCTCAAGCAGATACCTACAGGAGTACCTACTTATATTTAGTACACAGACAAAAGCATCCGTATCCTCAGAGGAGATGGGTAGTTGGTTTTGGGAAAAGTGCTCTGTGCTTGAATTCTTTATACACTGAAAGACAGGTGGAATAAATTGATCTGACCGTTTATGTTGCTCAGATGCTTTCTAGCAGCGTTCTTAAATTCAAGTGGATGCGAGTGCCATGCTTTGTGCTGGACAATTCAGCATTGTCCCGATGTCAGGAATTTTCTGATCTTGCTTAACCTAGTGTGCCTTGGAAGTTTTCTGGTGTGCAGCTACCTGTTCACCCATCTTGGGTAAACTGGATAAGGGTTATATGTGCGGATACTCAAGTCTGTCTGCGTCATGCTGACTTTGGATATGCGTAGTATTAGCATTATAGGGCTTCAGGTAACTTTGTATGCAGAAGGGCAAGCATCAGCAGTCTCTGAGTTGCCTAAGCAATTAGGCAATGGTTTTGTCACTTGCGCTACTGCATCTTAATTGCTCTAATTCCTTCTAAACTATATTTTGGTTGCTTAAGTGTATTTGTGGATGTGACCCATTACCATCTGGTAATCCACTGCCTTGAACAGAGAACTGTCCTGAAACCAGTACAGATGTAGCAAAACTTTACAGTATGTTAAAATGGTCGTCCTCTTTTTTTCTTTTCTTTTTTTTTTTTTTTTCCTGAAACCAGGTATTCTAAAGTTTCAGTATACTGGAAACCTTCATTGTGTTCCAGAGCTTGTCTTTTGTCTGAAGAAGGTTAGAATAAGTATCTAATTATCACGTGTTAAAATCCTTAAAACATACCACATCTTTGCAGTCACACATAATAAAACTTTGTCCAAGAAACCTCAGGAGGCTGCAGCCAGTCTTGTGGTGTAAATATTTTTACAGTCAGGAGGAAAATTGAGTTACTTGAATAATGCTTTGGAGTTAAGATGGAAGTACACATATATATATTTACATACGTATATTTGTGTGTGTGTGTATATATATATATATATAAAAGGAAAGATATTCGATCTGAATATAAAAGAGGTCTAAGTGTGGACACAAAACCAGCTGTGGCTTGGACTGCATTGCAAGTGCAGGTTGCTAATTCCTGTGTGCAAGCAAGAGAAAGTAGAAACCAATATTCTGATTTGCTATATTCAGTCAAATGAAAGAAAACCAAAAGGAGACCCAAGGGTCCTGTACAACCTAATTCTAACTTGTAGCAAAAGAAGAAAAATTAAAAAAAATTCTGACCACTCCAGTAGGTCTTGGTGAGTCAAAATACTGAAACCGATGAGGTTTTTCCTGCACAAAGACAAATGGGGAGACTTTGGTCCTGGCAGGGCATCAGTATTTTGTCCTGTGAGCTTAAGAACAAAAACAACAGAAAAAAATACTGAATAAATATGCAATATTTGAAATGGTTAAACACTCTATTAAAAATATATGTAATGATTTATTGTTTTGGGGAGAGGTCAAGTATTTTTCTGAATGAGAAAAAGGTTAGACCAGAACTACTTCTCTAATTTAAGATTTGGATGTATCACCTTTCTGCAGTACAGTATGCAGCTAGCTTTAAATAAAAGAGTGTATCTATAGAAAGCAGTCTGGCTGTGAAAGGAAAAAAGGAGCTCTTGCAGGACTCTGTTGCTGTAGCTAAAGTCACATTTACAAAGCTTTTCCTTGCAGAGAGGTGGATTCTGTGTTCCCTTTTCCGTAATATCCACAGCAGGAATTAAGGTGTTCAAAAGCTAAAGCTTTTGAACATGGTCAGTAGCAGCTCCTACTTTTGATTTGTGGAACTCATCTTGAGGTGTCTTTTTAAAAGAGGCTATTTGTGCGATACATATTGAACTGACTGCAGAAACAAAAGATGGCCAAGATGATGGATCAAATTGAAGCCCTGCTAAACTAAGGGATTTTTGAATAGATGGGTCTGAGTACAATCCCTGCGCCTCAAAAAACGTAAGCATCAGATAAGGAAGGTTCCTAAAGGTCTAGGTAGCGGGAAGGGAGGCGAGAGTCATCTTAAAATGGTCTTTTTGCTATACTGACTCCTTCAGTAACAAACTGCTCTTCATGGTGTTTTAGGAACTCCACGAAGGCGTCCTCCCTCCCTGAGGATTTCGTTAAAGAGCCCAAAATGTGGAGGGCGGTGGCTAACATCCTGCCAAGGGCCAAAGTCCCCGGAGGCAGGGCGTGCTGCCCGCCGCCGGCGCAGAAGGGCAGGAGCCTGCTCGCCAGGACCGCTTGGCATCGCTGGCGGGACGCTGCTCTGGGGTTCCGCACCGCCCGGCCGCTCAGCATGGCCCCGGGGATACAGAAGGTGGAAGCTTTGGACGCGGGTCATTTCGTCCGCGTGGAGTGGGAGGACGGGAGCGAGAGCCGCTACCCCTGCGTCTGGCTGAGGGACAACTGCCAGTGTCCCCGCTGCTTCCTGCGCTCGGCCGGGGCACGCAGGCTGGTCTTCGAGGACCTGGACGTGAACATCGTGGTGAAGGAAGTCACTCTGGCAGATAGAAAAAAGGTATTTGAAGCAAACCCTCGTTTGCCTTCTTGTGAAACTTGTCTAACAATGCTTGTTAATCTGTAAATTGGAGGCAGTCCCAGGTTATACTTTAATCGCCATTTGTTTATCCGCGAACCCTACCGTGTATTTGCACAGCATTTAGGAGTAATGACAATTTGAGGAGCCGAGATCTTCTCACCTTTATGTGAAACTTCGCTTTATAGGTGTTATGCAGAGGCCACAGAAACCCAGGCTTCGGTTTTAAGAATATAACTGTGCTTTTTAAAGATCTGCTGTATGTTTCTTCATCACCAGATGTTGAAAAGAAAATATAGGCATTCCCCACACATTTAATTCCGCTTACATGTTTTTTCCCCCTATTTTCTGTAAGCAAGTGGCTTGAAAATCAGAAAAACAAATGGCAAAGTGATGACGACCTTAATCCATAACAAAAATACCAGTCTATTAGCTAATTTCCAATGTGCAACAGACTTCCTCTTAGAGCAAGCACTCAAACCAATGTTGAACCCAATATTCAGAGTTGGCCTAGTGTCTGTATCTGTATCTACGTATCTACATTAACATTTGTTCATGAAAAAGAGGAGGCTATTGGGCAAGAGAGGACAGGAAATGCCCTCCCTATAATTTTGATTTTTCCTGCCATATAAAAACCTAACGTATCATTTAGATTTTATAGGTTTTATTAAAAGCAGTATGTGGCTCCTTTAGATTTTATTGGTTTTATTAAAAGCAGTATGTGGCTCCTTTGATATGCAAACTCATTTCCTTCATTTTACACTTAAAGCTGTTTTAAACATGTTAAAGATGCAGCAGTCAACCCTGTAGCAGCTGGGGCGGCCTGGCTGCAGGGTGACTTTGCAGAGGCTGACCCGTGCGGGAGCACGGCTCAGCCACAGGGTAAGGGTCTGTAGTGAGGAATTCTGGGCTCCCAAGTTGATTGTTTGTTACCAAAATTAATGCCGTGTAAATTCACGCTTTGAATAGGCAAACTTGTTATGATAGTAGAGGGATTGTCTGCTTCCACTTATTCTCAGGAACTGATGAAAGCACATCACTAATCCTAAACTGATGCTGGTGTTTTACCACCACGTGAACGAGTGGAATTATGTGCAATGGGAATTGATACCTGCTCAGCAGCCTTGAGAATTCAGCTGAGGGTGTGTGCTGCACTGAGCTCTCAGTTCATGACAAGCAAAACCATATGCTTTCTTTCCATGGTTTTTTTCAGGAATTAAAAACAACACCACCTTTTTAAAATTTATTTGAAAGAGGGAAGACTTTTCAAAATGAGGAGAGGGATATCTCTCATAGCATTTCTTTTTTTGCCTGCCTTTCTTGTCCTTTTTCTTTTTTAACAAGCTGTCAGTGTTTTGGAAGATACTTTTGCTCTCTTCTGACCTGTGGTGAAGCGCTTTTCCCAGTGATATGTGCCAGCTTCTGTGATTCTTCTCTTTCTGCTAAGCACAGCTCCCATGATGAAAGCAGCCCACACAAAACAGCAAATTAGGTCATGGGTTCATGTGAAAATGACCACTGATAAAAGGTGTCAGAATTCGGATCATGTTCAGGTTGGGTTTTCATTAGTTGTTTGCCATTATGCTGCAGGGAAAGCTTAACTGTGATATTACTGATCTAAATATTACAATTTCTGCAATTTCAGAGGGGGTTTTTTTGGTTGTTCTAGGTGGTGGGGTTTGATTTTCTTTTTTCTAAAATGATCTTTGGTTTTATATTGGAAGATCTCTATTACATGGCCCGATGAACACGCAAGCGAATATGAAGCTGAGTGGTTGAAAAAACGATGCTTCTCTGAAGAAGCCAGAGCAGAAATGCGAGAAGATTTATTTTTACCAGGTAGGAGCTGAAACCACATCTGTCACGCTTGTCTCAAATGCAAGGGGTCTGACACTGATAGTCCCGGCTAGAGGTCCCTGTGTGAGGAGCAGGTCTACCCAGCTGGAGCAATGGCAACCGCTCTTGGTGCTCAGTGCCAGGCTGTGCAAGCACAACAGGAACCCGTGCTGACCCTTTCCCTCTTGTAACCTCTGGACCTGAGAGAAGTTCAGCTGGTTGGGCTGAGTTTACTTTCCTAAAAGCCTTTTCTTTCCAGAAAGGGTTAGTAGGTCAAAAAAAAAAGCCTTGTGGACCAGCAGTCGTCTATGTGACAATGCAAGTGTGTGTGCTGTTTAAATGTTTTAAATTTTTATTTTTAGAAAGATTATTTAGAATTGCAAGGGAGTTATAACTGAAATAAAAAAAAAATCCCTTTCCATGGCCTTCTGTTAAACAGTAACTGTGTAGCACAGGGGTGTCTAGTGCTGAAGTTCAGGTTGTGTTTGCTCTGCGTCCCTTACTTACTGCAGTAGTTGACTGCCTTTTGGTCATGAAGCATTTTGTGCAACTGGCAGTATAACGTTTACCCTCTACAAATCACTGACCCTTTTGAGTGAATAGTTATAAACCCACTAGATTAGAAATGATGCACATCATCATTTCTTTGGCAGCTTTTCAGATTGCAAGCATGAAACGTGTGAAAACTTGCAAGGTTACTGCTGTTGCTCTTGATAGTGTTCCTGTGAGATCTGCTGTTGCAGAAATTTGTGGATCTGTATTCAGACTTAAGATGGTATCTGTTGAAACGGAGTATTACTTTAGAAAAAAGACACTAGAGGCAGGCTGATGGTGTGAAACTCAGATCCAGGTATCAGTTTCCTCAGGGCTCAGCAAAAGGTAAATCCACAATTGGTTTATGCTCCTTTTTGGAGTGGTTTTTTTATTCTAGCGAAGAAGATAAAGTTTGGTTGCTTGGTTGGTTTTGTCCCCTGAAAGATAAGAAATGGGAAAATATGTGGCCCTAGGTATCTCCTACATCTGAGCTTTGTTTTGCACTTTAGCGACAACTGAAGGGGCCAGTTATATTTCCCAATTTCTGCAGGTCAAATATTCCTTAGCTCCTAGCACCCGTTCTGCTAAACAGAAGTCAGTTCTTAAGATTCAGCCTTTTATATCTGGCTTAAAACTTAAGTGATGAGTAATATTTCTGTTCTTTTCAGTGGATGATATAACAAACCCTTCATAGTTCAGAACGGAACTTTTTTCCCCTAGTGATATAAAAGTTCATATCTACTTCAGCTTTGGCAAGAATAAACTGCACCATTTACGGTTTTGGAGAGTTGGGCATGTTCCCAGAATGAATGTGGTGAAGATGCAAACCTCATTCAGGGAAACTAGACTTGATTTCTCAGGTAGTAAGAATTTTCATTTGGAAAAATGAAGATGCTGTGGAAGCTAGCAAGATGTTTTGTAGCCTTTGAGGAGATCAATGTAAATCGAACGTTGCTTTAGTTAATGCCCAGGCAAATTAGTCTAGATCTCTGGTTATGTTTATTAGCAAAGGTGTCAATAACCGAGATTTCAGTATTTCAGATGTAATGCTACTTTTTTTCCCCCTTTATGAAGTCTAACTGGCTGTGATTTGCCTTTGCACACACACATTTACACAGTGCTTACTCTCGGTATTTAAATACAATGTCTGTTTTGGAGGCCGGTTCTCCCCTCTGCTACCGCTCTTCAGTGGAGCCATCCAGGTAAAACATACACCAAATATATATTTTATTCTTTGGGCAATGCTTTTGCAAATTCTGTTTTCCGTGGTAGATCTGAAAAAATATGTTTATAAAAGTTACACTAATAAGGGCCTACATTAACTTCGGCTTTGTTTAGTAGTGTCAATCTGCTTTTCCTCATATTCTCAGAGAAGACCTGGCTCGCCATGAGGGACAGCTTCTCCCAGCTTTTCTCAGGTTTCAGTTGCAAAAAAGGCTGCAGTTATAAAGCATATGAGTTTGCTTGCTGGCTGTTTAAGACCTGTTTCTCATTGTGTATCAGGGTAAGTTTAGAATTCGCTTCCTTCTGGTCAGTGGAATTACACTCTGCAAATCACATGCCCTTAAGTAGCTAATCATATCCCAGCAGTATAGTATTACAGATGATGATACGGAATGCCAGCCCTGCATGCTGATTCAACTGTAAGAGCAAACTCACCAAACTGCTGTAGTTAGAGGTTAACCGTCACTGCTGACATGATCACGGCTGTGGCTTTTTTTTTTTTTTGGCTTTTTTTTTTCTTTTGTTTTGCAAGTGGTTATTTGCTTTTCACATTGCTTTTATGATGGTTTTTCATCATAATTTCTGATTCAAAAAACTAGACGTCAGGCGTGTGTCAAACCTGGAAAAAAGAGGTCAGATTTTCACTGCATGATGGAAGTGACTATAAATACCTCTATGGCAGTATGTCAAGATTCGCCTTTTAAAAACACTGTCATATCCTATCCGTGTAGTATGCAAAGTCCACTATTTGTGTATACTGAGGCTTGTTTCAGCCCGGCCTACAAGATAGTTCCAAAAGAGCAGCAAAAGAGCCATCTTCTACTTCTCCAGCTCTGATGTCTCAGAGATACCCCTCCTGTTCACTTGTGTTCTCCTCAACAAATGTCACACCTCATGCGGTCTCTCTGTAACTCAGATTTTGTGTGTGGTAGAGGAAGCTTGTGAGAGACACTGGGTACTCCAGGTGCTTTCCAGTATCCAGCCTCTCACTGCATTGCATTGCATTTGCTGAGGCTCATTTTCCAAAATGCTGGCATCCCGACCACAGGATGTGGGGTTGGAAAAAATATGAAATAATATCACAATGGTATTTTCATATTGGGTGGAGGAAAAGATTCAGTAGAGGTAGTACCTGGTGCTACTTAATATTTTTAACCGTAGGTTAGGTTAAGGTTTTAACCTAAGGTTAAATGTTTCAGATGATGATTGTCCTTTACAATGTGATAATATGATATTGGATATATATCCATCTCCGCCAAAGTTTGAATCAGGATGTTAACAGCATCAATGGTGCTTTCGGTTTCTCTGCTAGGTCCTGAGAGATGATAATTTTAAGGGTAAGAAGTTAAAAGTTTTTACTAAAAGAGTTTGCCCATTTGAATTTATCCTGTAGCAGTAATTAATAAGAGCTGCCCCCATGAGTTAGGCTGCCATATAGACTCATTAATTCTTTCAAAAGGATTTCATTTTTCCTATTTTGAAAAAGCACATAGATCTGGGGCTTTATTAGTCATAATGTAGATGATCAGTAAAGACACAAAATAATTCTGCAAGACCTTTGTTTTCATCCCTTATGAGTTGTTCAGCTGCATTTGTAAACATAAGGAATTTCATTTGGCAACTCCAGCTGTGCTGTGTAAGTGAGACCTCAGGCTGCCCAGGTGCTAATGGCTCATTCCTATCTTTTTTACCCCTTCAGCTTTCACAGCCTGCGTTCTTAGATTTCTGCTATAGTACAATGGAAACTATATTAGCTGCAGTTACGCAGTGGGAAAAAACGTGCTATGCTGACATGATAAAACAATGAAGAACGTGAGTGGGATCAATTACCAGCAGAAAATACTGGGAAAGAGCGCAGTCCCTGCTCAGTGCAGCTTCTTGATAGATTTTCAGACTGAAGGGTTTTTGTGGATAAAAACGGGAATAAAGTTCCTGTTGTTTGGTATGTGGGAGAATAACGTGCCCTGTGGGGCACGCAATTTTCTAAGACTTTCATAAAGACTTTTTTAAAAATATTGTTAAGTGGAAGAACTTAAATATCTTCACATCAGAGGATCTTTTTTTTGGTTTGTGATGTATGCTTCCTGTCCCTTTTCCAAAGAATTATGGAGCTGATAATTTGTCAAATTGTAAATATTGGGCAGCATATAACATTTTCATCTGGGGCTGAGGAGATGGACATCTTTATAAATACTGCTTATTTTAGTGCAGACCTATTGCTTGTCTCTCTCCTCCTACTGTTGTACTTACCTGGCTGTGATGGTCTCTGGGACCAGTCAGGAGAAGAAGTCCTTCACTGCTTTTCATACAAATATGAGATGTTTAAAAGTAGTTCATGCGTATGTCAGACATAAGTGTTAGAAATTTGACCTCGGATCTATTGCAGCTACTAGAAGGATTAAAACTGGCACTAGTATATTTGAATTAAACTCCAAGTTCTCTGGAAAAAAGCCACAATTACTAATATAAAGCATAAAGATTAAAAAGGCCGTAGGAATTTCTGTGCTGAAATGATGGGGAAGTTGCCATATAAACTACTCTCTGCAACTTGCTATATGCACCTGGTATAAGTAATCATCTGATAGTCAACTGCAGAAAGGCAGTATGATTGCCAGCCAATTTCCTCTTTGCTAATAGTAAAAACATTTATTATGCATACAGCCTTGAGCTGGTATGTAAATCTACAAGTTTCTCCCCATTTTGTATGCCTTTATTGCTGCAAATGAATCACTTTTTATTTTAGTCATGGCTCTGAAATTTTTTCCGGTACTTTCTGTTCATGGAGATTATGCCTTTCTAATATTTTGAAAGGTTGATGCAGTGCAGTAAAGACAGTGGTTTGGCTTGTGCTCCAAGTATGCAAGTTTGTTCTTTGATTGTTTTTCATCGCTTTCTTTGGCATATTTAGTATTAAATGAAGTGTGTCATCTTTAAAAAATAGTCAAAGAGTAGCTATAATGGTTTACCATCAAGACAGAATGATACATCAAGGTAGGCTTTGCGAAGGTCTGCGCTTTATGCAATGCAGTGCCTTATTTTCATCCATGACTATGATGGAAAGGAATAGCCACATTAAATTTGCGGATGACACCATCCAGGGATTGACTGGAAATGTGTTGAAGGACCAGGGTTACGATTGTAAATGACCTTGACAAATAGGAGAAATGGTAAAAACATAACGAGATTCTTCAGTGGGTTAGGCGACTAGTTCATCTAGCCTAATACCCAGTCTCCAGCAGCAATGTAGTACAAGCTTGTGAGCCAAACCACTCTCTGCAGTCCATTTCCCTCGTATTTCTTCAGCATCCACAGCCATTGCATCAGGGTTTCCTGTAGGATACTGCAGCTCAGCAGCTGTTTGAGTGCAAGGCAGGGAAATAATCACCAGGGTTGGGTGGGGTTGGTACCAGTCACAGGCTGAATGGGAGCCTGTGCTGGCAGACTGGTTTGGGATCAAGGCAAACATTGCTTTCAGCTGAGTCCAAAGAGAAGTCTAACCTGCAGAAGAGATGAAGTAGTCCTTCTGCTCCATGTGATGGAGTAAGGCTTCTGTAGCGTGCATCAATTTGGGGCACCATACATCAAAAAAGACTACAAAGTGCCCGTTGGAAAGTACTATACATGATTAGTGGTCTAGAAACATCAAATAAGTGAAGTGCGGGGTCGGGGAAAAGAAAGAAGGAATTGTTTGTTTTCCATGTTCATGGTAGATATGTCGTTATACAAATGCATGTGTACATACCTGAATAGATTTTCTTAATGCTGTTCAGAATAGGTAAAAATTTGAGCTCAGACAAACTATTAAAAGTTTTGGATTGAAAGGAAGGTTTTAAAACACAAAGTGAGGGCATGTTTTTAATAGCAATAACTTTACGAGCTGCACTGGATTCTTTTTCCTCCCAGATACCAACTACTGCTGCGTTCCATATGTTTCCCAAGATTAGTAACACTTGGAGCTGTACATAATGCTTTTTCAGCTTTTGGCATATTTGCCACAGTGTCACTGCAGAGAACATTGGCAGATGTCAAGGGGGAAAGGTTACTCCTGCAGTAGCTCAAAGGCTAAGCTCTTGGCTGCATCAAGATGCCACTGAAGGGCTGGGAACTTGGAGCCTTTCTTCTCTGAAACATCAAGTAGGATTTATAAGCATTTGTGCACCAGCCTGCACCTTTAAAAAGAAAAACAAACCCAAACCACCAAGGATGCTGGCTGCACTTGTCACTGGAACTGAATTCATATGAGAGAACTGGAACTTTGAGGACTGAGTTTATAGCCTTGGATTTAACTGTATTTACCACTTTCTGTCTTTGTTTGGGATTGGGGTTTTTTTTAATAGCTAAGCATTGGAAAAAAAAGCCTAAGAAGCTGCTTTACTTGAACCATTTCTCTGTTTTAGTAGCTGCCTGGAGAGCATCAGTGGACAGTTCAGTTTCCTTGAAGTTTTGCAATTTCCACATCATAGCGGTACTGTAAAGATTTGCAGTGGGTTGACCCTGGCTGGATGGCAGGTGCCCACCAAAGCCGCTCTATCACTCCCCCTCCTCAACTGGACAGGAGAGAGAGAGAATATAACGAAAGGCTCGTGGGTCGAGATAAGGACAGGGAGAGATCACTCAGCCAATTACCGTCATGGGCAAAACAGACTCGACTTGGGGAAAATGAACTTAATTTATTGCGAATCAAACCAGAGTAGGGTAACGAGAAATAAAAAACAAATCTTAAAACACCTTCGCCCCACCCCTCCCTTCTTCCCGGGCACAGCTTCACTCCCGGTTTCTCTACCTACCCTCTGCCCCGAGCGGTACAGGGGGACAGGGAATGGGAATTACGGTCAGTTCATCTCATGTTGTCTCTGCTGCTCCTTCCTCCTCAGGGGCAGGACTTCTCACTCTGCCCCTGTTCCAGCGTGGAGTCCCTCCCACGGGAGACAGTTCTCCATGAACTGCTCCAGAGTGGGTCCCTCCCACGGGCTGCAGTCCCTCAGGCACAGACTGCTCCAGCTCAGCGTGGGTCCCCTGCGGGGTCACAAGTCCTGCCAGCAAACCTGCTCCAACATGGGCTCCTCTCTCCACTGGGCCACAGGTCCTGCCGGGAGCTGGCTGCAGCGCGGGCTTCCCACAGGGTCCCAGCCTCCTTCGGGCACCCCCCTGCTCCGGCGTGGGGTCCTCCCCGGGCTGCAGG
>JAVKLA010000021.1:23181009-23197361 GCA_034782735.1 Sagittarius serpentarius | reverse complement strand
AAGGAAAACCAGGCTCAAAATCCCTTTCCATTCTGCCTGCAAGTCTATATCTGCCTCTAACAAATGGCTGCAGGTTTCCACTTTTGGTATCACAAGGTCTATTCAGCAAGCAAATGTCTGATTGTGGTACAGCAGTTCTAACACTCGTCTGTTGTCATGTGCTCTTATAATCAATTTTGATTGAGAATAGGCATGACATAACTCCTTGCTCAGCACTCAGTCTTTCCATCATTTTCTTTACCGTCTGGCAGTGCTTGGATTTGTTAACATCTTGGGCTCTCCTTTGCATCTTTCTGAAATAAGGTAAATGCTCACAAAAAAAATCTGCAGAGGAAAAGACAAAGAATGACACCATCCTGCAGGATTTAACATAACTGGATGATTTCATGAAGACAAATCTACAAAAGAAAATTGATTGGTCATTTATACAGTTGATATAATTACTCTGTTCTAAGCTGTTATATTGATGTGTGTCTTCTCCTGTTCCTTCGTCAGGAATATAATCTTTTCATTATTATATATCCATACAATAATCTCTCTGAGAGAGATCTCTGGGTGCTCCATGGTATTTTACCCTAGGCAAGAAACATTCAAAGCAGTCTTAATTTCAAATTTTCACTCTTGTGGTTCACCAGTACAGACAGAAAAATGAATATGCGCATTTCTGATGTGCAGTTAACAAAAAATGTACCTTTCAAATGGTCTTTCATTCAACTTCTGGGTTAAATTTCTTTACTGCAATGCTTTGCTGAACTTCATCATAAAGGTTGCTTGTTATCCATGCAAACCCAGGGACGCAGTTTCAGGTGGCTGACTGCAGGATTGAGGGCGTATTCACAAATGCGTAGAAATCCTATTAACTTCATACTTCGACTCTGCCCTGAGCTTTGATGCTGAAACAGCTAAGCGCTTGTTTCTCTGTTTCTTCCCTTTCAGAACGCCAGTACTGGGGCTCAGACCTGCAGCTTCCCAAAATACCTTTTGAAGAAATCATGTACAATGACGAAAGTGCGTACAAGTGGCTGTGCACCCTAAAGAAAGTAGGAATCGTGCTACTAACAGGAGCTGCTACTAGGCAGGGAGAGTTGGTTAAACTTGGCCACAGGATTGGGTTCCTGCGTCTCACTTTTTATGGGTGAGTTTGGTTTTTAATATCCTTGCTTTGCCGGCTATGTAATCGCCTCTAATGTATTTCACTTCAGCTTGCTGGACCTCTTTTGTGGATTAATTTATTAAAACAGTGAAATTTTTTCTTCTCTGCATGTTAGAAAATGTGGTGCCAATTAGTATTCTGTATGAGAGGATTGCTTTGCTATCGCAGGCAAGGTATGTAAAGAGCATCAGCTGTAACATTATCTGCTGAGAGAAGGAGAAAAATGCCTGATAACAGATGATGTCAAATGAAAGATAACCACAAGATAGCCATACTTATCTGTACCATGGAACAAGATAGCTTTTATGCAGAAGTAAGAGTTCAGCCTGCAGGGGTGCAAGCAGGAGCTTGAAAATCATCCTTTTGATGCCAAGAGGTAGTAAACTGAACCTCTACCTCCTCAAGCACCTACTACGTGAGTAAACAAATGATGACGGTAGCTCATGTCTTTCTGAGCTGAGGTGGTGACCTCCATCTAGCTAAGTAAAGGAGCAGCATTATTAGCTAACATATTGCCCTGTCCCTCACCCCCAGCTGTTGGTATAATTTTTTACAAGGTATATAAAAAAACCTGTTACTTGGATGTGTGCTTATCCTTAAAATAAAAAAAAATAATTGACAAAAATAAATAGTAACATTTAAACATAATTGTGATTTCTTAGTGCCTGAATAGCCACAAAACCCAGAACATTCAGAGTTTCCCATCTGAAAAGGCCCCCTCTCCCCCATAATAGAATAAAAGATAATGAAAATTATGGCAAGAGTTCTCCTTCACTTGGATTTACCTCTAGTTCAGAGAATAAGCACACAAACCCTGTAGGTAATAACCAGTGTCCCTTCCTTTGTCTAAAAAAAAAAAGAGCTAGAATAGATAGAAATGAGGGGAAAAAAATCACCCTTGGCCAGAAAGACCACATTCCCTCGAGACTGCAAGTCAGAAGGAAAGATTTTCTGCCCCTTAGCACTCCTGTGTGAAGGCACATATGAGCCCTGCTGGAATACGCAATGCAGGTGAGGTTGGTAAAAGCAGCACTGTGATACTGGGAAAAATACATTAACGCAGAATGTTAATTGTAAGGCAAAGGGGAGGAAGGTGAACAAAAGGTCCCTTCTTCAATCTGTGCTGCTTATTAAAACTTACTGTTACATCTTCATTTTGCAAGTATTGTTCCATCATCAGCTATAGAAAAGGATGTCATTGATGCTGCTGGCTTTTAGATTTAGTGAACAATTTCTAAGAGGCAGAGAAATAGCTATTGTGAAATACTAGCAACTTCTAGCAGTGTATAAATTGCTTCTGACCCAATCTCCATCCTTCATTTTTGTTTCATTTATATTGGAAGCCAACCTGTTCGTGCAGAGTTTTTCCCCACGCTTCAAATCAGGAAAGCTGGCTCAAGGAGTCTTCCAGAAATTGGCGGAAACCGAAGTGAACCCATAGCATGTAGAACAGCCTGGAGTTTTAAAATCTTTTTTTTTTTTTTTCTGTTGTCTTCCAAAAAAAAGGGATGGAGAGAATAACTGCCTTAAAATACCATTAATATTAGGAAGCTTTTTTGTCAATTCCAGCAACCGTGATAAATATTTGTAAAGCTTTAAAGGGAGTAATGTATAAATGTACTAGGGTAGTTAAGATAATGTACTTTCATTAAGGTGTGGTTTCCTCTTTCTGCTTACTGTGCCAGAAGGAAAAGTGGTTTTCCAAGTTAACTGGGGTTCAGTCAGGTTAATCCTACTGAAATAAATGGGAGCAGAAACCCCTGCTCGACTCAGAAACCTCATCCAGTGCTACGAAACATTTTCTACTGTCGAAAGCGTTCCTAATGTCAAGCACTTCTATGGTCTCAATTTAAAACTTGCATTGTTACAAAAATACTACTGCTTTCTATTTCTGTTTTGATGTGATCCTAATAACAGATACAGGGAGATTCTCAGGGGTATCCAATCCTGATCATATCTGAGGGTGTTTCACAGCTTTTGTCAGTATCTGAAGGATGAAACATTTGTTCTGTTTGTATCCAGACAGCTGCACAAGCATTTTGAATTAGGAACGAATATAGCAAGCCTCAGATAACAGCAGAAAATGTTGGTTCTTTGTTAAAGCATACCACTAAAAGAAAATACATAATATCTCCAAAATACCTCAGGGGAGAGAGAAAAAAAACACCACCACCAAAAAAACCTAAACAAGAACAACAAATCCCCATAGAACTGTTTCAACATAGACCACCGATTTGTGCTTGGGTTACAACAGAACCTTTAATTGCTTTCCTAAGTTTCAGGGATGAGGAAAGGGATCTGGAAGTTGTTCTTAGATCCTAAAACTGGAAATAACCTTTAAATCTTCCTTGCTGTTTAAAATAACTGCCGACTGTCGGTTTGAAACGGTCTGCAACATCCAGCTTGTGATAACTCTGCTATGTTTGAGAGAGACTGAAAAGTCACTTACTATATAAATGTGCATTAACTGTTAGGATATATTTTTCTTGTCTAAGTTCAGCTAACAAGAGGTTCGGACTGCCCTAGGGAGCAACTGATAGTTGTGTCATCAGAATGTTTTTTTTTCCAATTGGAAAAAGTTAGTCTTGCCCCTCACTGACTCTTCCCTAATACAATTATAAACAGTAATGATTATTAAGTCAGCTTGAATTAATGATTACTCTTTTTAAAGATGGCTTCAATAAAACTAATTTGTCAGGATGAGTTCCAAGTCTTTGAGATATATATGTATTTAAAAGTGGTTAATACATCCTACAAAGAGCCTCCTGCCCATTAATGTTCCATACAAGATCAAGGTTGAAATGTGACCTTGGTCCACACCATTTGAGCAAGTAATGGTTAGAGCCCCTTTCACTGTTTAAATCGGATTTACTATTGGTGTTGATGAAACTTTATTTTTATGTTTCCTTAAGTATTAGGGTTCACAATAAAGGAAGGATAAAAGGCTGTAAATCTTGCTTTTCCAAAACCTATTTGCTAGTTCATGTATTCATTAAAATGCAGAAAGAGAGTTTCAATGCTATGGAAATTTTCCAATTGACTACAAATTCTGCATTTAAAAGAAAACACACTTAGTTAGAATATTTAGTTTAGTTGAGTTTTGGGGGTTTTTTTTGCTTTTTAAACACAGCTGTAGTATTTTAAAGTCTTGAAGTCTGGTTGACATCATCCCAATCGAGCCACCATGGTTAGATATACTCTAGGTCATTTGATAGTTGCTAATTACATTTCTGTGTATTAGGTTGATTCTGTAGTATTAAAGTCTGAAGAGTGTAAGGTCAAAGCCTGATATCCAAAGACCAATTTTGCAGACTAGTCTGGATTTCAAGTAACAAGAAACAGCTCTGCCACAGGGTGAAGTCAACAAGCTATGTACAGACCAACATCCAGCTCTGAAAAAAAGAGCATATGCTCCAGTGCTAAAGGAAAGGCACAGTTATAAAAGGGGTAGGATGTGTATGATACAATGTGTGTATTAGCAGAGCCAAGACTTTCAGGGGGAGAACCAAAAGCGTTGAACGCGCTTCTTTTTTTTTTTTTTTTTTTCCCCAGAATATATTGCCAACTTGCAAGGAGAGAAAGGAACTCTACACACAAAGGCAGCCAGCTCTGGAGTTCAGAGCCAGACTCAATGAGCTGACTTGGGGCGAGTGTGCTATTCCTTATGTTTTGGCTTTCATTTCTCCAGCTCAGAGATCAGACACAGTTTAGCTGTCTCCAAGATGCTCTGTAAGGATGCCTTTGTTAAGGCCATACAGTAAAAGCATACCTATTGAAACGTAACACTCACAGTAATACAAATGTAAGCTGCCAGAACTGTAAAGCACAATTACCCTGCCAAGGAGGTGTACAAGATGAGTTTGTTACCTAAATATAGACTTTGACCCAACGCTTACTTGAGTTGTTAGAAGGATACTGCCTGCCCTGCCTTTGAGTTCTTCTGGCATTGGGTGAAGTCTGTGGGAAATATTTTACAAAAGCAAGTATCATCTGTTTGCGTGTGTGTGGTTTGCAGGCAAAACTGACACACCGCTTCTGAGCATTGACTTCTCAATGCATTGTGAGGAGCTCTTTGTTTATCTTTTACCTCTGTTTAAGAGGACTTTCTTTAATTGCAAAGGCTGTATAAAGAAAGTTGGGTTGCAAAATATTACACCTTTTCAAAAGAGTTGTTCTCCATTTTGCTGCAGAGCTACCAACCAAGTCTCCTTCCTCCCTGGGTGCACGCACATGTGTAGAGGCACATGTGTTGCAGCCCAATAGCCTCAGCAACGTTTAGCTGCTCTCATCACCATAGTGGTGGTGATAATGTTACTGCTGTGAATTTTTTTTTAATGACTCCTTAGACCATGTTTCTTTCCTTAAGAACTCTGCTTGGGGGGGGAGTGGGGCAGAAGAGAGCAAGGAAACCTTAAAATACTGGAAAATACAAGCAAGATTGTGCATAAACTTTGTATTGTTATGTATAGTGGTTTAAGAATTTACCCATAAAGTATTTTTAAAAAATTAAGTCACAAAACTAGTTTCAAATGTTTCAATACAGATGTGTATGAAGTGGTAGCATGCTAAACGTACCTGAAAATAGTTAGAGAACTGTATTCAAACAGCTCAATAACGCAGTATTTGTTAAATGTGTAAACGTGGAATTCATCACATGAAGTCCTGAAAAAGACTAATGGTTTTGGCTTGGTTTTGGATATTTAGGAGGGTAAATTTTTTATAAGGAACAAATTTCTTATTTTTTTTTTACCATGTATAGCTGGAACTCAGCCTACAAATATTACAGAGAAGAAAAGACTTCTTTCCCTGTAGTAGCTTTTCTCCTAATTTAACCTCTTTCATTTTCAGCTATAGTTATTGCAGTGCCAGGTCTCGTTGCTCTTACATATTTCTTGCAGTAGCAGAAAGTCCATTGAGTTTTCAGTCTTAACATCAGACCTAGAGCAGTATTTTACAGTCTATCTCTTCACCTCTAAAACAGAAATTCATTTCTTACTGGCATCCAATTGTGAGGTGGCTTTTACAACTGTAAAATAATAACTTTGGGTAATTCCCTTGCTATTTCACTAGGAGCCACATACAAGGCCTACCAAATATTATAAATAAAAGGATAAGTTTGGAATTGGCAAGCTTGCCAAATAAAACATTACCTCAACAGAGCCATGAATTTTAAGCTGAAATGTAACAGCAATGAATATAACCCTGACACATGGAAAAACAAAAGCCTTTTTTCTTGTCTAGATGTCTGGTACATGCTACCTAAAACGTCACTACTGTAAAAAACGGAAACATTCTCTGTATCAGTCATCTAACAACAGCAAGGGGTTCCACCCTTTTAAATTAACCTTTTTCTTTGCATTACGGAGGCACAACTCCATTAACAAGGTCTCCGGTCATACCACAATTCACTTCTCCAGCTTCCTCGTGCCCTCGACCTTGTGCTCCTCCCCTGTTCTGAAGCCTTATGCAGGGCATGGGGTGGCATGAAGGGCTCCCTTCGAGGCCCCAGAACTCCCACTGAAATAGCCAGACCACCCGCACCTATCTGAGGGCTTCAGCTGCAAGACAAGGGTATGGGTCCCAAATCTCTTACGAATGAGACTTAGATATTTATTGAAGTGCAGGACCAGATGGTTCAAGTGTGGCTTCAGTTCCTAGCGCAGCGGTTTTGCCAGATGAAGGATGTAACAGACAGGCTAGTTTTCTGCTCAGGGAGACTGAGCCTACATTGGCACTTAATGCAAAAAATTGCTACACCTGCCTGATGCCAAATTTCCTCCTGTGTCAAACAGCCTGAGCAATTGATGTTGAAATCTGACCCTAATTACTAAACCGTAAACCATTCAACTCTGCTTTGCTCTCCCTAAGGGCCAAGAGTCCTCTGACATTACCCGCATTTTCTTCCTTTACTTCTTCTGTGTGTTCTCCCCACGACTGAGTTGATGCTTCAGCTCAGTTGAGACTTTGACAAAGTAAGGCTTTTTTTTTCACATTCAGTGCTGAGCTCCCTATTGGCATCGCTGACGTCAAGTCAGTAACTTGAACTTTGACTGAAGCTCCTTGCGTGGAAGGAAGGGTCCCAGGGACCAGCTCCTCTGGCGAAGTGTAACAGCACAAAAGCACTGACCGCTTCTGCAAAACCTTACGATGATTTTATAGAGTACTACCAATCTAGCAACTGTATATATTGCATATAAATGAGATAATTAAAATATGCTAAATTGTTTTAGAACCATCACGTGACACTGGAGCCTTTTAAATTAAAGATATAGTGAACCTAGCTACCTTCAACACTACTGACAAGGATGATCTAACAGGCCATTTTTTGGCTGTAAAATTGGGAACTGCGGAAGTATGGTTGAAATTATCATACCTGAGTACTGAAGTCATGTACTGATGAATATGTGCTGTACCAAGTAGTAAAAATTATTTCTCCCAGGCAGTTAAACACATTTTCAAGTATTCAAGGGGATTTCCTTCTGGCAGTTTCAGAAATTTAGTTTTAGCATTTTGCATAGTTTCTATATTAAATATCAGTCCTAGAACAAAAGTGTTTGTATACTCTATATAAATCATTTTGGTCTGCATGTTCTTTAGCCTATTTGCTTTTTAAACTGTTATTAAGAAGTAATGCTAGACACACACCATCTGAAACATCATGTATTTGGTCTTCAATCATGTGAACTCTGTACAAACAAAACACGTGGTTCTTGGTCTTAAATTCTCCTGCATGGTGTGTCACTTGAAACAGATTTTGCTTGTGCTGCAACGTGATGTATTCATCATATAACTAAGACTTTTTTTCGTGCAGTTGTCAGTAAATTTTCATACTGAATTATGTCAAATTTCAAGACAAACTATGTAAGAAAATAAATGGGAGTAGTTCTCAGAAAGCATCAGAGAAAGGGAAGAAGTTACAAAGTCTTTCATCAAGACATTTTCCTTTAGTGGCAAGGCTTCAGGTTACGGGAGAGATCCCCCTGCAAAGGATACTCTATATTTTCTAAGATCATAAAGCTTTAAAATTAATTTTTGGGGAAAGTTACATAGCTTTTAACAATTTCATATTCCATTGATAATGTGCTCCACCTGGGAGGGAAAAATGGAAGTTTGATAAAAAGAAATGGCCCAACTTCCACTTCCTTATTTCTGAAGCCTCAATCTTAAGGTGGTGATTTATCCTAGCAGATACCTCTTGGTTAGGGTCTTCAACTGATCTTTGCTTTCAGCAAAGTACCGCTGCTGGAAAGCCATCATTCTTCTAGATACTACGCTGGGGCCAGATATCCCTCGGCACACTTAAGTTTCTAGCTTGAATCTAGGACTGCTGAAATAAGCCTTCTTTGCTGGGGTGGGCGGACACTGCTAAATCATTATTTCCTTATAATTTTACAGTATTTTCATGTTCAAAGATGGAACGACTCTTTTGTACTGTGATTTCACAGTTTCAGTGTGTACTGTCTGGCATGCTGGCTGGCTGTTTTAACGTGTTTTCTCTTTTCCCTTTCATTATAAAGACCAACATGGCAAGTGCAAGACAAAGCAGATGCTAACAATGTGGCTTATACAACTGGAAAACTATGTTTTCACACCGATTACCCTGTTCTGCAGCATCCACCTGGGGTAAGGTGAATCTACTGACTTTTTCACAACACAAAAGGGGAAAGGGAAATGTTCCTATAGCATGAAATATAGTTAGCGTTCAGTGACTCTGAATTTTGTCTTAAAACAGCAATGCAAAAATAACGATATATTAATCTGCATATAACAATCTATATACATATGGATACGCAATATATACGTTATGATGTAAGTTCTGCATAACAAGCCTGTTATGTATCCCATAATTTTTAAATGGAATTCATACATATGAGAAAACATTAGGGTCCTGTATGTGCTTTTGGTAGTGCTTTCATTATGTTCAAAAAGATAGGTGTCTAAATGCTATAGTCAAGTTGTGACATTTTAGGACTCATCTGTTCCTCTCAGGAGAGGAACGTGTTAGAAGAGATACGATTAAGATGTTGTATTCTGTTTTCTGTGAATAGATTTGAAGTTAGACACTTACTTACCCTTTCATACTAGACAAAAAAAAGGGGCATTCTGAAAAGCTGGACAACAACCACAGAAAATATGTTTTCACCCAATCCTTGCCATACCAAGCATATCAAACGCTAATCCACATAGTTCACCAGAGAACTGGAAAGTAGTAGGAACAGGTACAAAGGAACAAAGATAACCCAGGAAAAGTTTGCATCTATAAAACTTCCCCTTCTAATGTTGTGGAGTACTTTGTATCAGTTGTTTCTATAATTAAACAAAAAGCCAATGTGATTTATCCACAAGTAAGTACCAAATACTTCACACTAACATCACCTTTTAAAATCTGTTCATTAATGTGGAGTAAGAATGGAACAGGGCTTCATTAATAGAGAGCAGATGTGAATTAGCTCACTGTCTTGTCTGTGCCAAAGCTCACACCCTGCTATGAAACATTAGAAAAAGAGCGTAACCTTTTTCATTCAAACGTGCTTGTAAGAAATAAAAATATTAACATACATTGAATTATTTCTGAACGTTGTCCTGCATGCGCAGTTTTCTTTATTGATCTAGTTATTTCACAATATTTGAATTCTTAAGATGTATTTATTACAAATATTTGAATAAATGTTTTTAAGTGGATGATGATTAGTTTCAGAACTGTCCCATAAAAACAGCTTTAGGATTTCCTAGGTTTTGATCTGGCAACTATTTTTCCAGGAGATATCCTGATTAAAAACAAAACAAAAACCTGATGATTAGATCTAGCAGAAACGTTGGCTCTCTAGGATGTAAAGCTAGATTCTCATTTGAACTAAATTCTTCTTTGAACTTTTTCAGAGTCACTTACCATGAAGTACATTACTGCAGCCCTCCTTAGCAGTGCCAAGCTCTGCTTACCCTGCACAAGGCTGGCTGTGACCGCAGAAGAAAAAAGCTTGTTGCCTTGTGCTCCCTTCGGTGGGAGCCCCGAGTCCTCCCCACAACTTGTTGGCCAAAAGGAGCATGGCAGGAGGGTGGGAGGCTGCTTGATCCAATGAATAAACTAGCTTATGGCCTTTCTAAACAAGTCCCCCTTCTGCACTGTCAGTTATTCCAGTTTCCCCCTTCATCGCCATCATCAGGGTCTGCAGGTCCAGCTGGTGAGGACATTCTGGGACAAACCCTGTTCACTGCTCCTCTTTCCGCTCCTGGTCTTCTTGCGGTTTTTTTTTTCTCCTAGTGCTCTCAGAGATAATTCACTATCACAAACGCTGTTACCACTGGTGTGACAGGTGTATTTTGTGTCACTTGGCCGAGACGAACAGTTACGCTTTGCGTGCTGCTGGACTCTCTTAACGCCACGGGGAGTTTTACTGCCTGTGTCAGTAGCTCAGATTTACACTGGTGCAACTGAGAGCCCAGTTCAGGCTTTCTGCTCCGTCTTACGCCTTGGCGATTTCACTGTGAAGTGAATTGAAACTGTCTTAATCCTACTTTATCATAGAGACACTGGGCCTGTTGCCTTCTATGACAGCCACCTTTTCCCCTCTGTGAGCAGATAATTTACAGCAGGTTTTGTTCCTGCAAGAGAAAGCTAATCCTCCTTGTTGAGATAAGACTGCAATGCATTTAAAATTGTATGACTGCCGCAAAGAGGGACTCAAAGGAAAGAAATGAGACCAGAGCTTTGCAGTTGACTCGCAGGTTGCAAGCATTAGAAGAGATCCCAAATGGGATGGATTTATGAACGTGCTACTTTAATTTTCTGCCTTTGTGATAGTGGTGGCAGAGGGCTGTGAAGCTGCAGTAATGGGAACTCAGTGTTTCACTGGAGGGGGCGGGGGGGAGCCCAACCGAAAAAACAGAACCACAGATATGAGGCGACTGAATCTAATGAACTGTTAAATATGCAGGCTAATTCTTTTTGTAATGAGATGTTAATTCATTCCAGGTTCAGTTTCTCCACTGTATAAAGCAAACAGCCGCAGGAGGTGAAAGTGAAGTTGTAGATGGATTTCACGTAACCAACAAGCTGAAGAAACGAAACCCTGAGGCGTATCAGATCCTGTCCTCTACTCCTGTAGACTATACAGATGTTGGTGTGGACTACTGTGATTTTGCTATGCAATGTAAACAAAGGATTATAGAGTGAGTCGTTTCAACAACATCGAAAAATACAATCGCCGTTGTATGGTGGCTTACGTGGTGGTAGGGGAAGGTCTGCTCCTGCCACCTTGTGGGAAAACACTGGTTTAACTTGGTCTGTAGTTTTTTGGGGTTTGGGGGGGATTTGGGGTTCGGGTTCGGGTTTTTTGCCAGCGTGTGACTTGTTCTCTGCATAGTTTTCCTTATTTGTTTTTTCCACACTAGCAAGAAGTGGTGGTGATTAGAGCAGCTCCTAGGTACAGACACAGGTTAACAGCAGCTGGGTCTGTTACTAAATTCCAGCTGATGTACATCTGTATTGTGCCAAAGACAGGTCATAATTTGAAGCATTTAGATTAAGAACTATATACTATAAAAAGATCAAGTGCAAATGTTAATAATCTCTTCTGAATTTAAAAAGTTTATGATCCTGCAATTAAAGAGTATAGTATATAAATTTTTGAGCAAATTAAGTGTCTACGCTTTCTCCTGATTATTCCCTTTTCCTAGTTAGGCTTAATTATCAAAATACAACCCAATAAAAATCTGAACTTCATTATGGAAACATACTGAAATTCCAGCAGGAGAGTTCAGTTGTTGTTTAACCATCTTAAAATGTTTCAGTAACAATATAATACATTCCTTTTCCTTTCCTTCTGTTTCATAGCGTGGATTCCAGAGGCCAAGCAGTTCGCATCAATTATAATAATGCAACAAGAGACACAGTGTTTGACATACCAGCTGAAAAAGTGAGGCCATTTTATGCAGCTCTAAAGGAATTTGATGATTTATTAAACAGCGCAGAACACAAGTTTACTTACAAGCTGAAACCAGGTCAGGAAGTTGCTTCTCCTCGCAATGATTTTTCCCGTGTCCCCTAACAGTCAAAACACTTGAGCATTGTTAGCACTGGTACTGAGAGGAAATTTCAGTCCTTCTATCACCTATTTTATTTCATACTGCATCATTACATTCATCTTATAGATTTCTTTTGCTGTTGTTACGCTCTAAAGAAAAGGTGGAATGAACAGAGTCTGTCTATGGATTAATCCAATATATCTTTATACGACATCAAAACCCCATACCATAGAGGAAATTGTAACTTGTCATATCAATGGCACCACAGATGGGAAACATCATGTGTAAGACTGCTGTGCCGTCCTAGTTCAGTGTCTGTTCATTAAATGATACACAATCACATACTTTTTTTCCTTTGCTTCATTGGATGCAGAGTAGGGATGTTAAGCCAGATGATACATCTTTCTTTATGACACTTTAATTTATTAATGGGGCACCTTCCCAATGGCTGCAGGAGTTGCAGAACACCTAGAAGATGATACGGATGCATAATGTGCATAAAGCTGAAGGAAGCTGAACAGCGCTGTGGGGAATTCAGTTACTGTCTTTGCTTAGACACCGAATGCCAGCGTAATGCTGGATGAATTACGGAAGGTCACTGCTGCTGTGCTGCTTTTTCTGGGTGGCCTATGCGAGACATCTGGAGGCAGAGTTGCAGACGTGCTAAGTGCTCTAAACTTCAGCTAGAGTTGTACGGGGCTGTTTTGAACATAAAACATGCTGCAAAAATGCCCTTTACTCTTTAAAAGTCAGTCTGTGCAGATATTTAACTAGTTTGGCCTTAATCTCTGTTCTTTCACTCCCCAGCTATAAAATAAAGAAAGATATGAATAGTCCCTCATCTCTCAAGAGATGTTACAAAAGTAAATTCATTAGTGTATCTGACTGCCTCAGGTACTATGATGCTCAAGTCTTTAAAATGTCTATGAGAAAATGAATCTCTTTCTCTGCTGGGAACATGCAATAAAATAATTTATAAGATCACATAATAAAGGGTAAAACAAAGTACCTCACATTACATTAGTACCATCCATCCCATCAATTAATGCACCAAAATGGTGGTAGAGGGGGAGGGGGAGAAGGAAGGGAAGGCTATAAGGTTATTTAATTAGAGATTTATCATAACGGTGGCACACAAGGGAGAAAAATTCAAACAACATGCTAGCTTTAGTTATGTGGTTTCCTAACTTTCCATGGCTTAACTTTGTTCTCATAAAATTCTTTTAACAGGGATAGTAATGCAGGGTGAGTATAGTACAAATAGTGCCAGACTGATCAAATAAAAACCATCCTAGTGCCTTTCACCCTTTCTTTCCTTCCTGTGGATTTGCTATAGTCGCCTTTCCCCTCAAGGCCTGCTTTCCTCCGTGTAGACTCCCCTACCACTCTGCTTTTTAACTGCTGGTTGTACAAAAACAGCAGCAGAGGTCAAAAGGGACCTGCCCTCTCTGGTTGAGAATGACCGGCTAAATCAAAATTCCTGCGTAGCTCCAGATGAGCTACTTGAAATTACTGCTCCCTAACTGTTGATACAGATCTACCTCCACGTTGTCTGTTTGAAGGAATCAACTATAACATAACCAAATATTAAACTTTGTGCAATCTCTTTATAGGAGACATAGTGACGTTTGATAACTGGCGCGTGCTTCATGGTCGCCAAAGCTACCAGTCGGGATCAGAAGTGACTCGTCACCTGGAGGGTGCCTATGCAGACTGGGACGTGGTCATGTCAAGGCTCCGGCTCCTCAGGAGGAGTGTCGTGAATAGGGACTGAGCTTGCTTCTGACTAGAATGAGCAAAACCTAGATGGTCTAACCTCAACAACAACAACATCAATTTAACAACTCTCTTGTCTTTTCAGAAACTAACATCACGAATACATTTTTGAGTTCCATAAGCTAAGAAACCTGTTGTTCATAACAATTTAAGATTTATCTGTGCCCTGGTCTCTGAATCTATAAAATGCATTGCTACCTCTGTCAGTTTATTTGCTTTTAAAAATCAGTGTGCAAAATGGCTTGAAAGATTATCACTTTACTGGGCTGACTGGGTATCACAATGCCTTCCGTTGCCACTACAAATATACGTGTACTCCCTAGAAAGCTTGGAAGGCGGCATCAAAACAGAGGTTAAAGTATTACTTACTAAAGGTTTGCTATTAACAGCACCTTCCTCTGTTTTCAGAGAGGCATTCTTTATTGCATAAATCTTAACTAAAATTCATTATCAAAACAAACAACATCTGCTGTGGAGTTATTTTTATACACACACCTTTCTAGGTAGAACTCCACTTTAATACAAAATCCCATTCAACAGATGCTGTATTCTGTATATCCTGCTGTACATGTGATGACTATCACAGCCACAGGTAATTTTTCCTACATTTCTAAGCCCATAAGCTCAGAAACGATAGAGGTACCAGAGAATGCATCATACTAATTTTCCTCTGCATTAGGAATAGGAATAAATCACAGTGTAGAGGTCACAGATAGGGTCAGAAATCCCATCCGATGCTGTCCACAGGCATAATTAAGATCTGCAGGGCAGACAGACTTTTGAGTAAAGTCAGGAGGAGGAATGCTGATGCTGCTTGGCGGCTAGAAACCACAAAGCACAAGAGTTGGTCATTGACTCTGCACCTGACAGAGAAGCGGCGACTGAACTCGGATCCATTTTTGTTACACCAAATACAAGAGCACGCCTCTGACAGCCTTGGTCTGCAGGATGTTTTCCTCTAGGTTGCATTCTGAATAGAGATTACACTAGGGAAAAGTTATTGCAGCCGAAGCAGTGGTTTTTTTCCTTATATTCAGATGCCAGATTGAAAGAGGAAGAGTTTTAAAATACTTGGTTTTATACCCAACAATATGTCCACTGAGTTTATTTTTCACTGTCCTTACAGCTGCAGAGTTAACAGGACGCCCTCTCATCTGTGCTGCGAACCAGACAAAATAACCACACCTCCACCCTCAGATCTGCTCTGTTCAACCATTCATTTTCAAATGGTTCCTTGAAAGTCAAATAAATCCTAGTCTCTTCCTAGTAGGCTAAAACAACAGAACTGTAACTACAGAATTAAATAACTAGAATTAAATTTGTTGACACAAAAAAACCCTCAACATAAGTGACACCCTAACATCAGCTTGCAAACACTTCCATAGCTTCTACTCATCATTTACAGTCAACAGGTATCTCAGCTGAATAATCAAATAAAACTACATTAGGCTTTGGTCATGACCTAGCATAGTGCGGTTCAAATCCATTCCTCTTTAGGAAACAGCGAAAAGTTTTTATCAAAGCTATGACAGTAAGACATAGCATAACAAAACTGGCTTTTAGTGGTAATTTGATTTCGCAGTGCCTCTTGTAATAATTAATTTTGGAAACATGAGGAAAGTATTTTTTGCCTTTGCTATGAAAGGAAGAAAGACAAGGAAAGGTTAATACCTATGTTCTGTAAGACACCAGCAGTACTGTGCTTTAACTGTGATATTTTCAAAATAACAATTGAGTGAAGATTGCTATTTATAACGTTAAAACAAGACATCTTGGGATTTTTACCAATGGTTAATAGGGAAGAGATACTTTCTGCTTTTATCCTGTACTTTTCTAAAAGCTGTTTTATTCAAATTTCTGTTTATTAAAAGCTATTATGGAACCGATTACTGTTTTGGGCTTTATCTCATCTCACACATAACATCTTGCACACAGATATGAAGTCATTATTCTTATTTTAAAATATTTATAAATATGATTAGACCTGGATCCATTCGGGTTTGTCCTGTATACTTAACATATAGTTAAAATAGAAGTAAACCCATAGCTTTGAACAGCTGTGGGGAAAACAAAAAACAAAACCAAACAAAAATTAATCCGGGTTCTCAGTGGATCTAATTTTGCACTGCTGGGATTCCTTGTCAGTGAAGTATGCCCTGTTAAAAACTCACACAAGAGATCCCTGAAGTTCATAACTTTATGCCTGAGATATGTTTCACTTTATATACCCACACCTCCTCAAACTGTCCACATTTCCCCAAAACATGTAGTATCAACGTTAAATAAATAACGTCCCATGGTATGGAATACCTCTTTGGCCGGTTTGGGTCAGCTGTCCTGGCTGTCTCCCCTCCCGCCTTCCCTGTGCCCCTCCAGCCTTCTTGCTGGCTGGGCAGGA
>JAVKLA010000021.1:23140243-23180909 GCA_034782735.1 Sagittarius serpentarius | reverse complement strand
ACATCAGGGTGTTATCAACGTTCTTCTCATACTGAACTGAAAACACAGCGCTGTACCAGCTGCTAGGAAGACAATTAGCTCTATCCCAGCTGAAACCAGGACATAATTTTTAAAAAGGCAGCTTTGCAGATCACAGGCGTATGCCACATACACAGGCAAGACGGGTGGGTGTAGGAGTGCTGTGGCTCCAGGTTCCCAACAGCGCAATCACCCTGCTTGCATGCAATTTGCAGCATATAAATCCTTTAGTATTACTTATAAACAGAATTCAAGCTACTATGTATTCAACAAAGTATTTCATGCAGAATGGAGCACAAATAATGATAAAAACTGTTCATCAGTGGAAATGTCAAGTCCTGCACAAACAAAATCTAATCCCTGCAACACCTCCGTGAGCTATGGCACGATATCCAGTTTAACTGGGAAAGGGTCAGACTACCCACGCAAACCTGACACACAATCAAAACTTAACGTTCATGGCTGCAAACCCTCTGCTCAACTTCTAGGATCCAGCTGCTATCTGTATCACAAATTTTAATTCTAACCACCTTTGCATATTACTATAGTCATACTGGGAAAAGAGGGTATTTCCGTTAACTATCTGCAAAGTAGATCTGAGGACTATACTGATACCTGGTCAGGCTAAATAATGGAGCAAGCTCAAAACGGGCTTATTTCCCCTTCGTCTCCAAATGCACACCAAAGAATGACATTGCAAAGCTTTCAGGTAGGTCTAGCTTCTGATCTGCCTGCAATACTGACATGCAGGTCACCCAGCACAGGTACCCCAGCCTTCATAGGCTACCAGGCCCAACTGTCTCTGCTGCCTTATAGCAGCAAGAAAAATTAGCTGGGAATAGGTTTTTGCAAGACAGCTCTGAAGAGGCTTTGGGCTGTATCCAGAGGGTGCTAATGGACATGATTTCCTTTAGCTGGTTGTAGTCCAGAAGCTATACGGTCAAGTTACCTTTGTGCTGTCCCTGATACATCAACTGTCCGGCCTGTGGTCAGCAGCTGGCTGCATCTCGTGGGCTCACAGCACAGGTGGAGAAACAGGGAACCTATGTACCTGTCGTGGTTTAACCCCAGCCAGCAACTCAGCGCCACGCAGCCGCTTGCTCGCCGAAACCATGACAGTACCCATTTTATTATTTGCAAATGCCTTTTCTCTTTTGTCCTAGCTTTCTTTTCCTCCCGTTGCGTTTTGTAACAATGGACGTCGGATCCAATCCCGTGGAATTGTTCTCAAGTACACTTTTTAAAATATTTTTTATATATCAGATTTCCAGCTAGTTTTTAAAGCCTGCTGAAAGCAAGCAGCGTCTTGGGTGTATCAGTACACTCACATCTCTGTGGATCACTTCAGCACATCTCTTTAGCCGCTGCTGAGCGACCTGAGGCACGTGCCAACTCCTTTTGGCTGGGCGGACAGTAAACTTGAGCCCACAGAGATTTCCAAATGCCCATTGTGGGAAGAAAGCTGGATTAACTGCCCAGCTTTGCAAGTTGAAATATATTGCTTTATATATGTCCAGATATATCTAACATGTTACGTGTGTATACACACACACACACACACACACACACACACGCACGCACAGAGTCGTGTTACCCAGAGGCATAAAGGCAGGGGCAGTCCTCTTCCACGTTTGGTCTGTACTGGCTATGGCAAGGTCAAGAAGCCTCGCTCCGAACAGCTTGACGCTCGTTACACAGCTCTTGTCTAACACACACCGCAGGGCGCACGGCTCGCGCTCTCTGCCAGGAAGGCCTGGAACGGGCATGGCTGCTGTCACAGGGTCACATCATGCCAGCACCTTTCACGCAGAGTTCCCACTGACTTGATGGTGGGGTAAAAGATGAGAAGACATTATAGCCAACAGACTCTGTTCTGCAGCGGTGGGAAGCACCAGCACCAGCTGCTCCCTAATACTCTTCAGGTATTTCTATGCAAAAAGGCATTTAGCCATTAGGCTCAAACTCCATTGGTACTTTCAGGTTTATTTGCTGTATTAATTTTTACTGTAAGTTGGAGAACTAGTTATACTCATTAAAATAAAGATCACTTTGTGACTGATTCTTCCTTACTCTAAAATACCTTCAGCCTCTAACTTATTTGTACAAGTTGACAGAGTATAGAGCACATACGCTGCTTAAAATTCACACTTCTGTAAATTCACAGCAAATTAAATGCA
This sequence comes from Sagittarius serpentarius, assembly GCA_034782735.1. Classification (NCBI taxonomy): domain Eukaryota; kingdom Metazoa; phylum Chordata; class Aves; order Accipitriformes; family Sagittariidae; genus Sagittarius; species Sagittarius serpentarius. Next base: position 23,178,714 of record JAVKLA010000021.1, on the reverse strand, counting down.
GCATTTCATCACCTGTGCAATATATTACTCCTGGAAAATGTGTATTTATTCTGTAGTGTGTTTTTCTCTGACACAAATCAGAGAAAGTACTTAGCGATTTTGTCTCAAATTCTCCCTAAGGCAAATGAGTTTTCATTCTGATCTACACATTCATAAAGCCGTCAGTTTAGGGCAAGTCCATATTTGAAAGGTTCACGCTGGAAATTTGAAATAGTTTTTGGTAAAAGCTAACATAATAAATGTATTTTATACACACATTTTAAGCTAACAGCAAAAGATTCCCCAACCCTGTTATGCCAGTCCAGTAGCACAAAATAGATGGTAAAGACTGAGACTCAGAAAGAGCACAAAAATCCCCTTTAAAAAAACAAACACAAAAACCCAACCAAACAAAAAATCCATCCCACATCAACACAAAAAGGAAAATAAATCACAGCTGCTTATAAGAAACCTAATTTTCTACGCAACATTTGATTAAAGTCTAGAAAAGGAAACTGGCAAAGCCAGGGAACCAGCTACATCACCTCTACAAAATAGCCCCAGTATCAAACTTTAGCTAAAGCACAGAGGTGGCAGCTGTATGGAGGTTTCTGGCTGAAACCAATGTCATGGTTGGACACGGGATGAGATCTGAGGGAAGGGAGCGAGGGTGGTTTGCAGCCGCCCTTTCCGCCCTGGTGCTGGTGCTGTGAGGACCAAGGTGTGGGCAGGCGGGCAGTACCAGTCCCCGCCGGGGCCGCGAGGGAGGGGGAGAGGCACGTCTCCCAGTCTCCTGACACATCTCCTGCGGGACAAGGGGGACAAGAAAAGCAGCTGGAGCAACAAACAAGCTACTATTTCCCCGGCTACTTGGAAGGATCTTTGGCAGAGGCACGGCAATTCAGGGTGGCCCCAAGGCCGCTCTGCATTGCACCAAGGGCATCTGCTCAACCAAAGGATTAGGAGCCGCTTTTGGGGTATTGTGTAGGCTATAAGCTGGTTTAGTTAGCAAAATATATTTAAAGACAAACGTTTTATGTATTTTTAATGACTTTTTTTTTAATATGTAAAAGTGCCCAATGACTTTAAAGCAGACAGAGGATTTTCTTTGCTGCCATGCCACAATACATGTCCTTCCCCGTTAGCTCAAGCAAAATAAGGCAGGAGGTCTAAACATGTGGATAGCAGAGCATGGTTTCTCTATCGTCCTTTCTTTCCAAGAAGTCATTTACATCAATAACTACTCGTGTTGGCAATGATCGAGCTATGCATCTCTTTTAAGTTATTTTTGGAAGCATTGAAAGCAGCAAAGATCACAGAGCAATGGACACAGAGAAGATACAGCAATTTGCAGAGAACATCATACCCAATTTCTGAAATCTTGGCCTGCTTTTTTTCTTTGATCAAACAGGAATGTTGTTGTGAAAATGTGCTACGGGCCATACAATGCCCTTGGAAGGAAGCGGGTGAGGAGCAGGCTGCTGCAGCGAGCTCTGTGGCAGCGTACCTTTGTAACGCTGCTCGTGGCGGAGGAGCTAGTTAACTCCCCACAGCATGTCTGGAAATCAGAGGGACACAACTCTCTCACTTCTCGCCACCCAAGCCCGTAGCTGTCTCCCGTCCTTTGCCGTCTTCAATACTGTGTTCACCATTAAGTTTTCCCACACTGCTCCCTTGCAGCTTTGTGTTCACTTTGACAAGTAAGCACACTAGACCAGTGCAAGTAGGAGGAATTCTTGGCTCCTGTACAAGATTGCCAAGAAAAACAAACACTACACAGCCAGATCACATGATTTATTTTTTTTTTGGCAACTGCAAAGACTTAGAAAGAGCCTTTCCTCATCCTTTTGCATTTCCCCAATGCCACGTGGCAGCAGTTCTCTTACAGGCATCCCCTGCAAGGAAACGGAGGCAGTTCTGTGTGTTGTATTTGCAGCTTCTCCTTGACTTCATCACTCCCCTGCCCTCACAACACCATTCCTTTGCCCAGAGGCATGCAATCCGCTAGATTCTTCTACTCTGGATATTGTTATGTATAAGTAATATGCTTTATGTACTATTTACTTTTATCCATTGCCATTATTTCCATTGTTATTTATATTAAAAGCATAACTTAATTGTTTTTTCATAATGAGTAGCTATCAAAGCTAAAAGAACCATCAGTGTCAGAGGACAAAATACTGCCTCCTCTAAAGCACTTCGTTCCTAAGGGTTTACTTCCGACTTTCTTGGTTTTTTTCAGTCAGATTAATTCTTTTTGAGTAAGAAGATGCAGCAGAGGGGTAACCCCACGTATTTCAGAGTCTGCTTCTGGCCACAGCTGCTGCAGAAAGAGCTCCTTTCCCACTCTGTAGGATTTAACTAGCCTAGCAGATCTTCACTTGGTTGGTTGAGTTTCTTTCCTTGAACTCAGTGTTTGCAACCTCATAGCAGCAGCGATACAAATATAAGCTGAAGCACAAAGCCATTTTCTTTGTACAGGAACTAAGTGAAGGCCAAAAGGTAATGTTTATGGCTACACCTGTGGTTAAACTGGGGCCTTGGGCATCAGGTGTTCAGTTACTTTTACGGGAATTCAGATTAAATTTATGGAAACATAACGAGATCAACATGTCGTGAGAGGTCCGCTAAGGTCCAGCGAGAATCAATATGGCTGGAGAGATTACAGCCTTACCCTAACTGGAGGAAGACAGTAGGTCCTGTTCCTTTTTTGAATGCAACCCACAGCCCAATTCAAGTTGAGCCAAGTCAAATTCTCATAACTGAATTTTAATCGTCAAATCCTCCCAAGGCTGGAAGCCTTGTGCCAGCCCTGCCTCCCCCGGCCGGCGGCCGCAGCAGCCCTCGGTCTGCTTACCATCCCTGCCGTGGTGTACGGAATGGAGGGCGCTCAGCTGGGAAGCACAGCAGCCAAGGGGAAGCCAGGGTTCAGGGGAATTTCATCTCCGTCAGATGAGTAAGGTAGACCAGTATGATAGGAAAAACAGACCACATTGTTGCTGCAGCCTGGACAGATGTTAGCTGTTAGACGCATCGCACATTGTACGGCCACATCTGCTGGAAAAGCACTTTATGGATGATTTACCGCATTACTGTGCCAAGGAGCTGAAAAGCCCCCTGAAAGTTTTCCACTTGATACTAATGTTCCCAGCTGTGTGATCCTCCCTGACATTTTCTACGTTATTGTTCAAAGCAGATCACGGAGCGGGGGGAACCTTCGCCGTCCCCTGGCTTGCCGGCGGTACCCTCACAGACAGGACATCTCAGGGAGCCAGAACACCAAGTAAAATTTAGGGCAGATTTGTGGCATTCCCTTCAGGTTTTTCCATTTACGGCCATATCGCTGGGGAAGGGATGGTTTTTCCTGGCTGCCAACGTACCTATCCTCCGCAGAGCCTCGGAGCCGAACGCCACGCGGGGTGAGGGGCGGTGGGGGCGGCTGCCCGGGCGTGCGGGCCGCAACGCAGCTCCCGAGGTGCTCGCAGGATCCTGCCTTCTGCGGGCAAGCGAGTCTCCCGGCGTTGGCTGCCATCGCAAGCACAGGCCTAAGCCAGAGAAACTGTCAAATTACCTTGGGGTAACTACTGGTGGCCAGAGCGTCCCCAGGCAGCTGCTCTTTAGGAGCAGGTTGTCCTGCACATCCCTCTTTGCAGTCAGCTGCGTTTCTGGCCTAGGATCCTTTTAATGGTTGGTCTCCCTCCCACTATCGTTGCTGCGTACTGCGACAGTGGAGGGAGCCCAGAAACAGCAGAGGCCCAAGTTAGAAAGGGATATGGATTGGTTTGAACATAACACTACGGTTTTCAAACAAATTAGCACCAACAGCTCCTTGCGGGATCAGCTGCTGACAGGGATGATCAGCAGGAGGCTGCGGCTCCCGGCAGCATCTCCCTGCAGCGGGAGCGCTCCCTTACCCACAGGGAAACCAGGGTTGTCCAGCCCAGGACAAGCCTCTAGTACCTACTGTAGAAATCACGAAAAAGAAGTGCTATTGTCGACCTCATGGGAAAATGCTTAAAAATAGCTAAAGAAGAATGAAAAACCTGTAGCCACCCAGAAATAGACATGCTTTCAGTAGCTTTGACTTCTTTTTTTTCCTGAAAAATGCAGTGGAGTGGCCTGTTTTGGCTGATAGGAAGGACTTCCCACAGCACTGAAAACTTTTTTTTTCACCAGAGCAGGCATTTAAAGACCTCCTGGGACCAGCATGTTAGACAAATCAAAAAAAAAAAAAAAACCCAACTAATTAAAAAAAAGAATAACCGGTATCCTTGGGCTTCCTCTGCGTGGGGCCGAACCCAAAGCCACCAGCGCCGGTGGACAAGACTCCCATTAATATTATGTACCACTTGGATCATGTGCCAAGTTCGAGCACCCGTTTTGTTTCTTTTCTCCTACACTAAGGTGGCCTCCTCAGTTTTAGCTGCAGCTGACGAGACAGGACCCCCATCTAGCAGCTCCAGGGAAAGTCCACAGCCTCAGCAACCCAGATGCATTTGAGTTTAGAAACTCCATTACCCCACTGCAGGCAACCTCAGGCATTAATATTTTAAGAAACCTACAGCTGGAAGGAGTCAACCAAATCACAGTATGATGAAGGATGCAGTTTCGGTTGCCGAGCCAAGCTCTTCAGGTCGGGTTTTGTCATACCTGCTGCATTAGCCGCAAAGTTATCCTTCTATTCTGGAAGTGATTTGGGGAGTGCACAAATCTTGCTCAATGCCCCTCTCAGCCTGAATATGGAGAGGAATATGGATTTCCCCTTGAGATAATTCTTGAGTCCAGAGCTTCGGTTAACAACCTCCCCACCTCTGCCTATACAGGCGGGCACCTAGACTCACAACGCACCCACCCCACTGTTTGACTTCAAAGCTCCCAAGGCACCCGCTCCCAAATTCAGCTCCCCTGCATGCCCAGGACCACTTTTGCCTGCGCCCCTGGCACCAGACCCCGTCCCAGAGCTGGCAGGGTGGTACCAGCATCATTGCAGAGGCCAAAACCAGCAGACACCTCCCCGGCAGCTCGGTGCACACCGACAGGCGCAGGTGCTGCACCGGACACCCACGCAGACGTTCAAAGCGCCATCCACACCTGCTGCTGCTGCCTCCCCAGCAGGGAGAAGAAACCCACGTCAGGCACTAACCGCCTCTCATTAAAAGCTGGGGGAGCTCTGGCATCCATCTCGGCGTTGCTCTGCTCCTGGTGCCTTTTGGCCACGCAGAGCTCCGGTTCCCACTGCAGGGCACACGAAAGCCCAGAGCCACCGAAGACGCTGGTGACCGGGTGTACACTAGCACTAGCTTACGTAGGTTAGAAATGGGGTTTCCAAGAGATGGACCCAACTTGAAAAAAATCACCATAGTGCAGGCTAAGGATTAGTTAAGTGTTGCCATAGTCTTCTCCGACCTTTTTTACCTTCTACAGGAGGCTTCGCTGGGGTTATGGACTGACTAATGGGTCTGATCTACAGCCCAGATCTCCTGGAGATTAGACAGCACTTAGAGCAAGTTTGGCTCTGCAACTGCCTGCCCCTATCAGATCAAATGTCTCATCTGAGTAAACACATTTCTGTTCTCTTTTTACCCATAGATTTATTTGTCCAGAATAAGGCAAAGAATCAATAATCCTTGAAAGTCTCCTTTTTCCTTCCAAGTATTTTTGTTTAGTCCACATGGCATATAAATCTGAAAGTGTTTTGAACAAAGGCATAGCTCCAGTCAGCTTTTACATGGCCAAGGAGCTGCATTCTAAGTTTTGCAGTGAGCGATTTTGGCAGTATTTTCAGGCTCTTTTTTAGGAAAGGAGAGACAGGATGAGCTCAGATTTTGTGCTGCCGTGCACAACCATCCTCGCTCATAAACACATCCCTCACTGTTCCTTCCGGAGGGGGAAAATGCTCTCAAAAAGGGTTGTTGAACATAGAAGTGGCATGAGCTCATGGATTCCTTTCCTTCACAGGGCACGTCTCAGAACATTAGGGAAAAAAAAAAAAGTAAAAGACAAGAAAGATCCGAAACAGCAAGGCCTTCTCTCGCACTCGAGATCCCCTGCATGCTCTTGCCCACAGACGCTGACCCAAGGACTTGTGCAAGGGCCACAACTCTGCTCAGTAAAGGGCAAGGGAAACATCATAAACCGCAAAACTGTGCCAGAGATGGCTATCACAGTGTCAGGCACAGACATTAAACCAGGAATGAAAAACCCTGTGTTCGAAACCCAGCGTTGCTGCAGCTGCCCTATTAATTTGAATACAGCAGTGAGCTGAGTGCAGAGGAGTTTGGACGTACTCCGGTTCCTTTCTGGGTCAACATAACCCTTGGCATCAGGGTACGAGCACGACCCTGAAGCTGGCTAGATACATAGAAAAGTGCTCACTAAAACGTGCTTAGACTTTACTAATCCCAGTGATCGCCATTGCAGGGAACACAAGCATATGGTGTATCTGAAGACAGAGGCAGCTGCGGCAGCTTTGTGTTGCTGTCTGAGCAATAGGTGTATCTGTGGGAGGACAGCCCTGTCACCGGGAGCTCGATGCTACAGGAGGAGCTCTTAGCTCCTGGAGCCAGGGCTCAGCAGGGTTAAAGCCAAAGGGTGCTCCGTCCTCGGTCCGGCCGATGCTCAGAGCCCTCATCCTGCCTGCTGGGCTGCAGGGAGCCGAGGAAAAACAAAGCAGCCTCCAAGGATGCCACTGCCTGAAAGCTTTGCGCTACGTTTCCGCCGGAGCCAGGCCCTGGACAGGCTTATTGGGACCAAACAAGGCAAAGATTCCTGGTTTTGCTACTTTTACTACTTCACCCAGCCCAGCCAGATCAGGCTGATGGCGCAGCAAGACTTCACAGGAGGCTGCGGAACTGCTGTTTGAACAAATTAACTGCGGTTCCTGATTTCGAATGAGTAATGGTGTCGAACACCCCTTCTTTTGTTAAACACGACTCTCCTGGCAGGTATGTACCTTTTCCTCCAAGTAACACTGTGTCAACACGAGCTCATGTTTTGCTCTTAGCCCGACACCCTGTCAATACACACAAACGCACACGAGGCAATATTGACTGATGAAGTTTGAGAACATGAGTTTTCAACAGGAAAGTCAACAGGAATTGCTTTTTTGGACACTTGTATTATTTGAGTTGTGCAGAAGGAACACGCTGTTACAACTTGTGTGTGAAAACTGAAAACTTAACGTTCGGCTGCAACCTATAAGCATGAAATCGGCTCTGTCAGAACATCCCGTGAGGAACATTTTTTGCTTATGAGTTCTAATGTGACAGCCTTCAACAGCAGACAAATATCATTTGGATCAAAGTGGAAATTGTCTTTGGAAACCAATCTGAAAAAGCAGAAAAATATGTTTTTCTTTAACTGAGGATCTTTTCTGCTCTTGAATTGCTAATAATATTGTTTTTCTTCATATATATTTATGTGTGTAAGTGTTCAAAACACTAGCCTCAAAGAAAAAATAAAAGAAAAAGTAATACTAGATGATTTTAAAAAATAACCCAAACAATTTTTTTGCTCTGATTAGGTCTACACCACTCTTAGTATCTTTATCAACTTTGCTAAGTCATTTAAATCAAAAGAAGGATAACCAGTGCTTTTAGTCAATCTCTCTGCTAATTCTTTTATTTAATCCAATAGATTACTGCATTTCCTAGAATAAAATAAAAAATGCCTTTTTATATTTGCTTGCTGAACTGAGTAAAATATTTGAAGTGTAAAATCAATGATCTGCCAAAATCTGGAAGGAAAGCAGACCCCTTAATGCACTTGAGAACTAATATAAATAATATGACCACTAGTAGTCTCTTTCCTATAGATATTTTCAGTGTAACCCTCATGAGCAATGCATGGTTAAATAGTAAACCCCTACGTAGTTGGCTATACAGGGGTGCCCAAGGACATGTGGGAAATGCCGAATAAATACCTTGTACTGAGCTCATATAGCAAACCAGCCATAGTTTACAAGAGACTCGTGCGTCTTTCACTAACGCTTGCATCAGTTTCTGATCTCACTCTTTCCTGGGCAGCCACCAAATGATGACGAACCCAAAAAATTCTTTCTGGAAAAGTAGTATCTCCAGAGACAACACCCAGGGTCATTTAAAGTACAAATTATTTCGATACCTGTGCCGATATTCACATAGCACGTGCAGCATGACTTGATCTCTTTTCCAAACGGGCAGCCTTGTATTGCCCAAAAATACTGCTTCAGAGCTCAGGGTATCTATCATCTTTTAGTTTGGAAGGCTTAGTTTAAGTGTTGCAAATAACAAGGTAATGTTACCACGGACAACTGAAAAGGCTTCGATCAAGACCACTGCCTTCCCACCACAGAGCAGTCAAGCACAGGGCCAGAGCGGGCACGGCAGAGGGCAACCGGAGTGAAAAGACACATTAGCATCAGCCCTTTCTGAGGAGAATATTTCCAGAGTATTTGTAAGGGCTGCACTTCACATGGCAAAAAAAAAATAATATGCACTGCTTAATTTTGTTTTTAAAGATGCTCGTGGTAATGCGATTTCCAGATGTTTAAACTCTGGGGCAACTCAGTGTGAAAATATGCTGGGCAGGACTCGGTCCTTAAGGCCAAATTTCCACTTCCAGGCTATTGGACTATACTGGGAGCAGGCTGCGCACTAGATGCCTGGCTATCAAAACAAGCTAAAACACAGCACGAGAAAAAGCTCCCACCAACAAACAGGGTGATCAGATTGAGGTGTTCCCATATGTGAACCTGGGACAGAGGAGCAACAGAGCTAACAGCTTATGGGTTTGCTTTCTCGAATGCACCCACAGATAACTGTTTGTCCCAAGACAACCCTGAAGTATCATGGACTTTTTGACCTAAACATGACTGTTTGGCCCTACTGCCCGTGCCCTGCAGTTCCCGGGTGCTGGGACGGCAGGAGGTATCTGCAGCCTGGGGAAGATACTTCAGCAAACAGGCGCTCAGGGTCAACGCAGTGGTGGTTGGTATTCAAGCCCTTCTTTGGGGTTTGGCTTATGGTTATAAAAGCTTCTTGTTTGTTTACAAACCTGTTCTGGATTCGGAAGGTAGAGTGATCAAGCACATTCCACCCGACATCGCCTCTTTATTACAAGAGGATTATTGCATAAGAAACACAGAAACAGGCTGCAGCATACTTGATGCCCTCTAAAAGATGTTTCCTCATTATAAAGCAGCAAGAAATAGCTTAATCTCTCTGGCCCACAAATATGCCTGGACACATTATGACAGCATTGTTTAAAAAGCAAACACACAAACAAAACCAAGACAGAAACCCCACCACCACTTGCATAGAACCTCTCTGTGCAAGAGATTCACGCATTCAGACCCCACGTTTCCCATTGTCCCCATCTCCACGTGGTGGCTGCAGCATGCCGGATGCCCCCCTTCTGCTACACGCTCCAGCACACACAACAGTACCAACAGGCAGCACATGCAGCTGGACAGTCCGACTAAGTGATCTTCACCGACACGAGTTTGTGAGTAAGAATATCCATTGCCTTTTATAAAAGTAACTATTGCTAAAGACTTTGGCTGAGGTTTAGCTCTTTGCTGTGTGCTGTTGTGAACTGCAAGATCAGGGACAAGGATGCCCCCTAATACCGCACCACTACGCCGTAAGTGGATGCACCTATAAATTGAAATTGAACTATATACACCAATTCTGTAACAATTACGGAAAACAAAACCAGTCTATCTCCCTATTTTCTGCCACTGGAGGGCATTCGTTGCCCTTACAAAACATCTGTATCGCAGTTTGCCGGCAGCAGAGTTGCTGCACAAAGACATGCGGTGGGTCTGTGTTGTTCTATCTTACCCCATGCAACACCAACATGCTCTCTCGCATTTCCCCCATGGGATCTCCCAGGGAAACCAGGACTCTTCTGCGTCAAGGTATAGGAACGTGCATTTTGTCTGTGTGCTCAGAACAACCGTGCTGAAGTCAGAAGGCTTATTCAACAGCTTAAAACTAGACATTGGCTCAAGAGGCACAGAGCCGAGCGTGGTTGGGGAGCAGCATTGGTCCCTGTCCTTGGACGAGACGGGGTCAGTCCTTTGGCACTTGCGTTTCTGAAGCTCTGGCCCAGCAGCTGCACAATCCTACCACTTGAACGTGCTGTTATTCCCTTAGATGCAACCCAAGTCGCTAGTGCTGTTGAACATCTCACATCATACGTTTTGTTAAGCAGGAGCAAAGAACTGCATTTTTTCCACTGGGGAAAGTTCAGATAAGCCTCTGTACAGCTCATGTCACCGAGGCGGCCGAGCGCCAGCGCTCCCACGTTTCAGGGAGCAGCAGAAACTGGATTTCTCTCTGAGTTACTTAGGCCAGTGTCACCTCTCTGGGGAGTTACTTATTATAAGAAAATGTCTTCAGGCTCGAAGCAGAGAAAATGGTCCTTTAATATAGCGGGATTGTATTTAGCACGATAGAAGCCCTAGGGTCCGGCATGGCCAGAAATTGAGACTGTCCCTGCTCCAAGGATCTCACCAGAACCAAAGTATGATTATCAATAACACCACAAGTTTCAGAGGAAAGCTTTTGCTTTCTTAAGCCATTTTTTATTTGCACCGAAGCAAATAAATTCACGAAAGTCTTGAAAGGGTGAAAGTTTGATAAGGATAAAAAATTGCGGGGGGGAGGAAGGAATCCAACTATAAATAAACCTAGCTGGTTTCACCCCGCGTATATATAGAAGGAGGACACTTGCATATCAGTTGAAGATATAAAACTGGTGTGTTGACACCTCGGGCGGACCTGGAGTTTCTGCAGCCGGGAGTGAGAGCGAGGACATGTGAAACGACCGGTACAGTTTCACATCACTGCACGGGGTTTCCTGTATTTATTAGCAGCCTGTCCCTCTCCTCACACTGACTGCTGTGTACAACTGCTGTACATGGTTCTGCCGTCTCCCCGCCCACCCTAAGCAGCTGGGAAACTTAAAGCAACTCTCTCACCCTCCGCCTTGCTGCATCCTGCCCGTGACCGCCCCGGCCACAGAAACAGGCGCTGATGAGGATTATGCGAGGAGCTAAATACCGTTTCAAGTAACTGTCCTAAGGGTGTGCGAGCAGTATGAGCTTTTGACTGGGCAGGGGAGGATAAAACATATTTCATGAGCATTTGTTGAAACAGTCTACTGCTCAACGTTCCCTCTCTCCTTGTAGTCAAGATCACTGGAAAATCACATTGACATCAAATGACAGCCCTCTATAACAGTCTTCATCCCCCTGGGAGGGTTTTTTTATTAATGTTTTTTCTTTAAATGGACTTTTCTGCTTGACTTACTGCATAATGTATTTAAAACAAAACAAAACAAAAAACTAATCGACGCTTAAATAGCTTCACAAACTATAATCATTCATTCTTTTGACTAATGAATAAATTCAAAAAACTGTACTTGGACTCAAGTGCAAACGCTTTTTCCCTTCATTGCAGAGTAACACACGGAAGTGTAGAAGACGGTCTTTAATCAATAGCCAGGCTGAGAGAGAACAAACAATTTGTGTTATCCTCAGATTTTGGGTGTAGATGAGGAGGCTCGGGAACGCAGAACCCCAAATGTTACATTAGCTCAGTTCTAGTCTCCAAAAAACCTACGGGCTGCAGCTTGCAAAACGCTGGGCTAACCTGGAAGGCAAGAATCACAACAGCCGGCAGAAAGAGAGCATAGCTTACACTTTCTCTTACTTTTATGTCCCATTCCCCATCTTTAATCATTCTGCAAACTGGCTGTGAATTGTACATGAGTTAATCATGTTACTTAGTTACTAGAAAGATTTTCTTTGTCTCTTATCATCTTGTTTGGAGGCAGAAAGTACGAGGAGGAGGATAGTTATACCATTTTCTTGATTCCCATTCACAGACTTACAGCTAAATTGTCCATCCAGAAACAGGACTCGGAGCCTAAACCCGAGGTGCCATTTGGATGTCTGCAACTACTTCTACCTTTAGGTAATTTTATCATCAAAAAAGCAGATAGCAGTCAGCCGTATGGGCACAGATATATATTGCACAGATGTGTATTACGTATATGATACCTAGTTGCCATCAGAGTACAAAACTCTACCTGGGAGGTTACTACAGCACGGAATGACCTGTCCAGTACCTTTTAGTAACAGTTATTATGTTTTTACCTGGGCCGCAATAATTTTATATTGCAACTTTCATGTGTTAATTACTTATTAGAACACTTCCATAAATTTAAATTATGTGTGCAGATATATCCGCGTCTCTGTGTATAGATACAGCATATGCACACATAGTTTTGTATTTATCTGTATATCTTATCTGTTGGAAAATTAAATACACCAAGAAGCAACATACATTATTGAGTTTAATTAAACTTTATTAAATTTATGATGGTTCCTGGCTGGCTAAACATCATTTCAAACAACTGTCCTAATAAAGCAGAATTCCAATGAAGTTAGTTGTAATAACCTTGTTCTTCACAGTCCATCAACACTTTCTTGGGACTTAGCATGTAAAATACAGACAATAGAACCATATATTTTCAGCAGTAAGATCATTAAAACAGCCTCAGTGTTTTTACTTAAAGTTCTCTGAAGCAGTAACAATTAACTGGCTCTCCCTTGAAGTATTTCTGGGTGAGTATTTGGGGGAAAGAAGTGGTTGAGCTTAAAAAAACCCAACAATAACAACAAACAAAACACCACAGTCTCTAGATTCAGGGATGTGGTGTTTTTTCTTCTTGGTTTTCAAGAAAATTAAGTTCTTCAAGAGACTCTCTCAATGCTGAAATTGGCTCGTGTAAAGATTTGGTTTAAGTTGTATTTGCTGAGATTTTTTTTTTTTCTCTAAATGGCTAATTCTGACAGGTAAGAACAATGGAATAATTAAAAAAACCAACCAAACAAACAAAACAAAACAACCACCTTTGACTGAATCTTTGTTTTCAAAAGGAGATCATGTATATTGAAGTTCTTTGCTGGCAGATAAGTTACTTTTCACATTTGGCACAAAGATAGCGTGAACTCCTGTCTTAGTATCTGGAGAGATGAGAAACAGTGTCAAAAGAAGTCCTGAGAAGTTTTCAACTGCAGTTAGCATGCAGGTTTCTGTCTGAAATGTCTTGCACTACTTTCTTTCACTTGATGTCAGAAAGTTGGGGTTTTTTTAAAAAAACTGACATGCATTTTCAGACAGTTGAACTTAGTTACCAATATCCTTGCCCTGTTACACAACAGGGTACGAGAAGTTCAGCCATATTATGCTTTTTAGTGTCCATTTTCAAACAAGAAAAGCAGCAGAAAAAAACTGGCACGTTTGATTATGCCACGCCCAGGAGGAAGATATCCCCTACAGGTATCACTGAGAAATCGTTTTTTAAATCACCCTTTAAAAATCAAATATATCTTGCTGGTCTCCCGTCTGGCCTGTATCATTCCCAAACATGACTATTTCCCATCTCACCATGCAATGGCATTAATGCTCCTTCATTTCAAAAGAGTTAGATGTGATGAGGAGACCTGGGTATCTGTGAATACAATAAATATTTCTGATCTTGATTAAAAGGGAAATAGTTACGAGACTGACTGCCTACTATGAATACTCTGCTTTTTATTTGGGCTCATATATACATACAGCGGTGGCACGGGGTGAAGAAAGTATCTCTAGCCGTTTCCTAGAACATTTTAACCCTAAATGCTTCAGTGCATCCAAGGAAAAGCAAAGGCTTGCATTTTGTCCGTCCCTGATAAGAACATAGCAAGCTTATTCCCTCCTCCTGCCTTCTAAATGCTCATCAGTTACTGTACATAGTACCATATAAAAGCATTTTTAATGTTTTATAGCCCTGAAAGACAACTGTCAATGCTACAACACACTCAACAGACCTGAATGTTGTATGCCTCAAAACAGCTTGAAATATCTTTGAAGTATTCGTTTTCAAGTAGTGTCCTAGAAACTGGCATGCTGAACGGAACACAGTCCACTTAAATACAGGAACTTGACCAAATGCAAGAATTTGGCTGAGCAATCTGGAACAAAATACTGAAAATCTTCATCTGAGATGTACCGGTTAGTAAACAAAGAACCAGCAGCTGTTAAACAATTCATTCCTTCTGACTTGGAGGACAACATGCTACCTCAGAGGCGCAGATTTGGTTACACTTGAAAGGCAGTATTACACACTCACCTCTAAATCAAGGATGTTATCAATCCCTACCCAGACAAATAAAAATCCAGAAATAAGTTCAGTGCTAAAGAAAGTTCAAGAGAACACGAGTTCATCAGCTTATTCTCATGAAATCTTGGGCGGGTTTGTCCAGGAGCTAAAGCTTAAATATGTATTTTTATTCATTTTCATATAGTATAAAAAGAACTTTTGATTAAAAAAAATAATCAAAACTAGTTTTGATACCTTGCATTCAGTCCCTAAACTTTTCTTCTGTTTCAGATCTCAAGCATGTGAAAGTCTACTACCAAAAGCAGCATATTTGCAGATATGTCAACTAAACAAAGGTCAATAGGCCATCTAAAACATGAGCCAGACTAGCAGTGCTGACAATTGACACAGTGACAAGTAAGGGACAAACACATAAGATAAGGGACAAGGTACTTGGGCTCTCATTCCTGCATGTAGAGGAGGCTAAACACATTGTAAAGACCGCATGCTATTCATTCCCAACACAGGCCACGCACCATTCCGCAGACTCCACACTCCCATGTACACTGGGGCAGATGCAAAGATAAACGGGTCACCAGAAACCCTCCCCTTAACTTCAATGAGTTTTAACTGCAGCTTCTGAGCTCTAATCTGGTCTCTCAAACCTCACTGCTTTTGTGATTGCTATAAACTATTTACAGAGCTTGACATAACTGCAAGAACGTCTTCATCCAAAAATCAGAGCTGCTCTGTCAAACAGAGCACAAATTAAGAGAGTTCTAGTGGCACTGTGCATTAATTCCAGGATGAAATGCAACAGCATTTAGAAAGACAGAAGAAAATCAGGTCGATGGTATGTTAATCTGAATGGTAGGATAATGAGAAGCTTTGATGAAAGAGTAGTAACACGAAAGAAGCTCTCAAGAATTCTGCTTGACACATCCTCTCCAAAACAGCCGCTACAGAGTTTTGGTGCTTTCTGGAGAGTATTACTTCAGTTCTGACTATTTAAGGAAAATCCTGGAAAATAGATTACCCAGATCCATGTTCTCACCTCACTCATGTTGGAGGGATGCAAATTATGAAACAAAGCTTATAAAAATCAGAAGACAATATCTCCCAAAGACCCAAATACTGGATTTCAACTGTGATTCCCAGCCTTGGTTGTTTTCAGGCACTGATACAGCAGCTGGCATGGAAAAGGGCAGTTGACAGATCAATCTACTCTACATCATGTGTCACAGGGCTCAAAGGGACTCTACAATTATGCAAAATAAGTGGAGTACTGGACACATCCCCACTATCCAAAATAAGTGACCAAAAGTCATATAGCACAGAGCTGCCATGTTTGCTCCAGCCTGCCTGGGGATTCCTTGACCTGGGACAGTTGTCCTGGTAGGCAGTAAACCAAGTTGAATCGCCCCATCCAGCTGCCCCAGTGCACTAGGCCAAAACTGGTAACGCAGAGGTGAGGGGTAACAGCATCCCCAAACACGAAGGGGAAGAGGGGAAGGTGGAGGGGGAAGAGAGAAAGCTACAAAGATACCACTACTGAAGAACTGAGATTTGTGATGAAGATACTGCTACTTTGCTGGCTTCCCGTAACAGCAATTTTGTGAGTATTTTAACATTGCATTCAGTAACAACAACAACAACAACAAAGTCTGAATTTGCTCACAAAAACACATCTGACCAAAAATATAGGTCAGAAAATAGTAAATTTTATATTTCGTCAGATATCTAGGCAGCCAGTCTCATTTCCCACTTCCATCCTCTCTAACGCACTGCTAACATACGCAAAGCAAAACTGATCTTCAGGCACATCCCCTTTATTCTCATGCTTAGCTTTTCCTTGGAAAAAAATCCTTACAGTGTTTTCAACTCCTGCCCCTTGGCCATCATCTCACGCCTTTGGTAAACAAGGTGGTGACAACTGAGAGTGCAGTTTTAACTTCCCTTGTGCTTTCTTCTGTTACCAAACGACGTTGCCACGTCTCAGCGAGACTTGCCACACAGGTATTTGGAGGTCAAAGGCTAACAAAGGAAAACACAGTCTGATAACTATGTTACAGATGATCTCAGGGCTCGCACCTCGGTCGGTCCCTGCTGTGGTTGCATCCTTGTGAGACTGCTGTGGGGAAGTTACAGGGGCCTCTCTTTTGGTTTTAGGCTACTCTGAAACCATACTGAGGAAAAAGGTGGTGAAGTTCTCATTGAATGTACTCACTTCGATACCTTTTATACTTGAGATACAAAAGTCTGCTTTTTGCATTAATAAGCGTTCAAAATTAAATGCATCCTTTTTTGAGTGTATAAATTCTTACCAAAAAAATTGGTGCAAATCACTTGGAGACTTGTTTTTATCACCATATTCTGTCCTGTCAAGTGCAGATCATTTTTCAGGGTGCTATACTCCCCAGTTGGGAAAAAAAAAAAATAAAAAATAAAGCAGTAGAAAGGCAAGATGACCAATGCTGTGCATTACAGAGCCTTTAGCCAAGTTTCTCAGACCACTTTACACTAAAAGTTTGCTTGAAAGAAGGAAGAAATTTGACTTTGTATCAAAGACATGCAGTTCATTGGCTGAGCTGAAGACTATCCGCTTTCTCTCACCTGTCCTACAGTTTTCTTTCCGCCCCCCCTGCTGTCTACATTCTCGGCACTTACAAAATGACATTGCCTATAGGTCAGTTACAGAGTGACATTGCCTATAGGTCACATTCAAATCTGTGCATAACAACAATCGAATCCTGCCATTTCAATCCATTTTGGAATTCCTACCAGTCCTTCAAGCGATAAGGAATACCAGACCTAGAAAGAGATAGTACAGGTATAACAGTTACGTAGTTAAGCCATAGACCCTCGGATTGTTACCATAGTCTCTCAAGACTTCCATCAACTTGCATTCAAAAAGAAAGAAAAGCATTTGCTAGTCTGAGCAGAAGTTCTCTGTAGCTCTTGGATTAGTTAATACCACCTTAATAAATCATGGTTTAAGAGGCAGTGAGTACCCTCTGAATATGGCGACAGTAGCCTACAAAAACTCAGAAAAAGGAGAAAGGTACGTAAGAATTTGGTTTTGTGATAAAGGTTACGTAAGGGTCCATTGCCGTTTCGTACATCTCTAGACGCGGCATTGCACTGGAAGACGGAGAACTCTTTTCTAGTCCTACTGCAGATACCCTGCGTGCTCCCAAGTCCGCCAGATAGCCTCTTCGCGCTTCACCTCCGAACCACAAATTGCAATTTTGAATCCTTTCTGGGAGAACAAATAAAGCACATGTCACACATTGCTCAGCCTCCTCCTTCATCTCACAGCAGCGACTCTGCTACGTACTAACTACAAACACTTCTGGAGGCTCTCAACAACCTGGAAAATCCTTTAGTACGCATTCTTGATTCACTGAAGCCATCAAGCATTTAATGCTGACTTTAAATAGGAAGGATCTTTCTCCACTAACTGTAAGAGGAATAGCCAAGGTCTCTGAGCGTCTTTGCAGACCAAAACCCAAAAGCAGTCACCGAATTTTCATTCAGGCTCACAGTACAGCACAAACCTGGCCAATTAAGAAACACACAGAGCAACTACTTAAAATTCTCAGAGTTATAGGTACGGATAAGGACAGCACACTTCCTTCCTGACGGAAGGAAGGCTGTGGTTTCCCTGGCCACCGAGCTGGGAGTCAGCAAACAGCCGCGCCGCTCCCCGGAGCTGTCAGGGAGAGGCCAGCACGCATGCGGGGTGTTAGCACCCAGGTGCCCCAGGGAACTGCGACTGGAAATTGCAGCCCTGTGACGGAAAACAGGTTTCATTAGAGGCAAACGGGCCTGGCTACACTGAAGAGATGAGAAACTGGACTTTTGTGCTTAACTTCATTTAATTCCCAGTTAGAGCACCTTCCGTTAACAGACGTTCCTTCTGTTTCATCAAGCGGTGTGACTCAGAGCCGTGACTCCAGCTACCCACAACACCACTCCTCATGTGCTCTCCAGGAGCGAGTACGTTCCAAAGCTACAATTTAGCAAGCATTTATTAATCTAATTTAACCTCGCACATAATCCTACTGACGTTAGTGTGTGAGTAAAGTTTAGCAACCATGGGAGTCCAAGATCAAAGTTAGACTTGCCTGAACTGTCCAGCCCGAGCTGAGGCAGCAGAGGACTACACCTCCAGCAGTCAACCTGCCTTTGCTCTGCCTTTTTTTGTCTTTTTCCTAGTAGTCTGGCCTGCACTTTAACCCAGACACTTTCCCTTAAATCCAGTATGTCTATCTTGCCAAGTTTGATCACAGCAAAAATCATAAAGGCTGCATCAGTCTATGCAGCAATGGATGTTTTTTTAATGTGCCTAGAAAGCCTGGAACAGAATATGGGTGCAGCTTCTGGCAGCAAATGCATGTTAGGAAGATGAAGGATGACCACCAAGGTCATTCCTTCATTAAAAGAGGATCTGGATGGCAGAAAGAGGAAAGTTCATAAACGTGATGTTCCAGAACTGCTCAGAACATATTGCTTTCTAGCTGAAATAGTCATTGCCCAATATCTTCACTTTTGCATCTGTAAGGGAAGCTCTGTACAGAATTCAGAATAACTTTCTTGTTGTAGAAACAGACTAGAAACACATAGATCAATGTCTCTCATTAAGCCTTCCAAGTAAAACCACATGCAGATTTTAGTTTGTGTGCATTTCCTTGAGCCATTCCAATGGAAAAAAATTGTGGGGTAAAGGGAAACTTAAAAACACGAGTCCAGCTGTATGACTCCCAGAAATTATTGACTCAAATGAACTGACCATGTCATAGACTAACCCTCAAGAGGTGCTTAGTCATACTGCTGAAGGAGATGAAATGGAAAATACAGTAGGGCTGGAAGACACCCAAAGAAAAATGAGAAAGGAGATATATTCTGAAAGACTGTGGGTCAAGAAGCAGATGAAGGCACACTTCACAAAGACAGATGCTTTTCTTGAATTACTTACAGCTTGATTTAAGCAAACATCCACAAAAGTCAAGACACCAGAATCCACCCAGACTTAAAGCTCGATCTTGTCTGGTTTGTGTGCCTAGCAGTATAGAGGGGAAAGTGTTCAGAAAGGATAGTTAACAGCAAGTTTTGAGTGTATAACAAAATATCTAGTAGCAGGTTAAACAGACATTTCATTCGGGAGAACTGAGGCTAAGGGATGAGATCAGGGTCTCCAGACCTGTCTTTAACTGTAGCAGTCCGGTACTGCCCCGGGACCAAACAGCGACCTTGGCTTCGAGACATCGTCTTGTGGAGACGTCACAGTCACTTTTCCAGGGCGTCCTTGTCTTGCCACCAGCTACCAAGAGGCTGTCCTGGGGAGCGCTGACGATCTCCCACAGAGCCTGGTGGCCCCTCTATTGGGCTCTGGAGGCCGTGCGGGTGGGAACGCTGGCAGAGTGGTGGCCGCTTTTGGGGTGCTGGCAGAGCCTCTGCTCCCACAGGGGAGCAGCAGGGCTGGCTGCACCAGTGCCATGCGCTGCCACTGTGATGGAGAACAGGCCAAACCCAGTTAATTCGAAAAGACAGACAAATATTTTTCATGCCAACTTTAGCACAGGTCATGCTGCTGGTGTCGATACCGAGTGCTGCAAGGATGAAAACAGTCACAGCTCCTGAAGGGCTTTGTCTCTGCATGGCTGGCAGAGGAGAAGCACACACCAGAGTGTTTTCTGGCATGTCACACTGCCAGGGAAGTTCACTCTTTAAACAGATGTCTCCGTGCTGAATATTAGGGGAGCTTAACCACGCTGTAGGTAGTTGGGTGCCATCGGTGTGCAGAACCTGACTGTAGTAGGATTAGACCAGGCTAGGGCTGGAGGAAGGACAGGAGCGCTGTCTGAAGCCAGGGATCCTGTGCTATAGGCATTGGACAAGCTGGAGCAAGAACCATCAGGAAGCAGGACCCAGGCAGTCCTCTGCAGTCAGGGTTCAAAGCACCACCCAATAGCCCCAAGCAGCTGGTGGGGTTCTGGTCAGTCATCGACGGGCAGCTGGCCAGCCCTTGTGTTTAGGCAGACCAGCTGTGGTCAGGCAGCTGGTTCTATCTGCTTGCCTCGCCGCGATCAAATGGAGCCTGACACTTAGTCACAGATGCCAAAAACGCTGACATACCACCCCGAGAGCGCAGAGGCTTAAGGAAAAAACAAGTGGGCAACAAGCAAGCGCGCACGCGTGTGTGAGGCCAGCCAGTCCAAAGGAAGCAGTGGGCGAGGGGTAGAGGAATTCCTCTTCCCAAGCCCTGGAAGAGCAAGAGAGGCACTACCCCATGCTCCCTGGATGCAAAGGCTGAGGGAGACGCAGGGTGCCTTGGACACTACCTGGGCACTGGTGAGCGCACCTCTGAGCTTCAGAGCGTGTGTTGCAAGAACACCCCGCGGGGGAATATATAGGCAATCGCTAACAGGAAAAAGGGGGGTTAACAAACTGGAATAATAACTGATAAGGAAGTGGGAAGCTGTTGCAAGCAAGGAATATAGCATGATAAAAGAGGAAAGGGAAGCATTTATATCATGGGGAGGTCTGCAAAGCACAGGATAAAAGCAAGCAAACCAGTCTTATAGAATTGCAGGAAGCACTGAGAGCACGGAAAGTGACAGTTTGGGCACAAATTCGCAGAGGGACTTCTGCAGGGTGGATCTTAGCAAAGCACACCTACCTCCAGAGCTACACGGTCTTAAGGCACTCCCCAAAATTCCTTTATCCAGTAAATCCAGAGAGGTAACTGCAATTAAATTCTCTTGAAACAGGGCAAGGAGACATGTGGAAGACACTAAACTAGCAAGCAGGAAATGCAGAAGAGGGAAATGTCTCTGAAATAATCTTTCCCAGACTGAGAGCCAGAAGTTATCTAGGTGTGAGACCCAGACCATCGCAAGCTCAGAACAGCTTTCTGCACTGAAGCACCTCTGATCTCTGGTTGACTGATTTTTTTTTTTTTTTCTTTTAAAATGTGTTTCATATGATGGGCTGATGTGTTCTCATATTCCTTCAGGTTGTGGAAAACCAAAGTTACAGGTCCTCTGTGATTCAACGCTTCTCCCTGGCAAGTACTTTCCTGGCTGAGTTGCAAGCAGGCACTCTCTTCCCTTAACATCCTTTCCTCGCAGGGCAACAGACTCATGCTTGCACCTGTTTCTTTACCCACTCTAGGCATGCCCTCTCCAAAGTGTGACCCAGTTTGAGGAAAAGAAGGGGTAAGGAACAACTCTACTCCCTCTTTCTTTTCTTGTGTAGAAAATACGCTTCTAAGTAATGTGAATTTAAGTCCCTTAGACTAAGAAGTAGCGCACCAGGCTCCTGGGTTAATGCCCTGCTCCCTTGGCTGTTATGCAGAGGACAGGCACATTTCACTTGTGGAGTTTTTTGGCTCATACAGAAGTGTAATTTCTCGACTTCCTCACCCCAATATAACTTGCTGCTTGTTCTTGATGTAGAACAAGACGAAAGATGGAAAAGACTCTTTGGAGAAATCAGTGGAGCAACAGGGCACAAGACAAGTACTGATGGGACATAAAAGGGCACCAGAAAAACAGCTGCAGTAGCCAACAGGGAGGTCCAAAGGTGTAGATGACAGACAGCATGGATGAAGTGAAAAGGGCAGATGCTATGCACGGCTCATAAGAAAGAATAAACAGATTTTCACAACGTTGTTTACTTTATTCATTTAAAATATGTTCTGTTCTGTTTTGTTTTCATGCTAGATCAGTCGGTCTTTGCCAAACCTCTGCTTCCCATGAGGCTGTCTGCTGGTTGGATCAGTTTGTTGTTCACTCAGATATTTGGGTTACCCAGAGCCAGTGGAGAGATCTGGAAATGGTCCTTTTTGCATGTAAAGAAGAAATACAAAAACTGCTGTTGATTAGTTCAAATTCTGACTGCACATTTTTATACCCAGCTTGATATGTTGAAAGTTCTCAGCATGATTCATCCAGAAAAATAGCAATTTAACGTACAAGGGCATGTTGGAGCAGGCAGAAGCATTTCAGGGAAACACAGATTTAGCCAGAGGATTTAAATATCAACATACAGAAAATTATCTGGCTTTATCTGGGTGAAGAATACTTCTACAAGCTAGGATTCTCAAAAGGATAAAAAGAGAGGTAGGCACCCAAATTGCACCAAATTTTTTAAAAGCTCTTTTTAAAATCCTCTCCTGTAATGTGACTCTCAGACTAGACTAATGGATCAGATCCAAACATGCGTGAGTGCAGCCTCAATGTGGAATCATGGAAAAACAGGGAAAGAAAATACTTTATGAAGTCATCTGGGTTTATCCCTCTGCCCCAGGCAGGACCATCTATACCTATATCACTTGTGACAGATGTTTGTCTAATGTGTTTTTAAAGACTCTGAAGACAGAAACTGCAATATTTCATTATCCTTACTGTTAGAAAGCTTTTCCCTATTGTTTAACCTACATCTTTCTTCCTCTAGTGCAAGACCGAAACATCCTATCAAATAAAACATGGGCTTTTAGGAAAGACTATTTCTGTCCCTTTTACAGCTTGATTCTAGCTCCTGCATGCTTGAGGATTATCCCTGCGTTGCCCAAACTCTTCTCTTCTAAAAGCTGAACCATGTAACTTGATTAGCTCTTACTTCCTTTGTCGTATCTGAGACCTCTAATTATGCTCAATGCTCCTCTTTGGGCTCTTTCCAACTGGTCCACATCCTCTTGAACTGCAATACCAGAGAAGTCCAGCCGAGGTTTTTCTAGTGCTAAGAATAGCAGAAAGATTACTGTATGTATCAAGCAGGCTACATTCTTCCTCATGCATTTTGGTATTCAGCATTCCACTTCATCTTTTTCACAGGAGTGTGACTTTGTTGACTCATTCAGCTCCCAGAAGAAAACCTTTCCCAACTTACTGAGTTCACTCCCTTGTTTTATGTTCCACTTATCCCAGCTGTCCACCTCAAAAACCAATTTTTCTTTGATAGGTTCTCTTACTTCAGATCCTAATTAGCAACTTCCAATTGACTCATTATTTAAAGCAGATTTAGCTCCTATAGAGCTTGCTTTTCTGCCAGTGTGATGCTGTTGAACAGAACAGTTAGCAATTACAGAAATGAACCCCTGTGTTTCCTTCCAGCCTGTGCAATTTGTTTTAAAAACAAAACAAAACAAACAAAAAAATAGAGCATAACAACGACCTTAAACAAACCATATAAAACATCAGCTAATCTCCGTTGTTCATTATGAGCTTGATTGGCTTGTAAGGTTTCAGAGAATATCATGTCAACTATTTGAAAAATCAGCATGATGCTAGACACATGTAGATATTACTCTTAACTGGCAAGTCTGGTTATCAGCTGTAAACACAGAAAGCGATTTTTACCTGAAAAAAACTTGCAATGAAATTCTCCTGCTAAATAGTCTGCCAAGAGGTATGTTTTCAGCCTATGCCATGTTTAAGACTGCCATTCACATTACCAGTAATTGTGCTTGCTGTGGATGGTACAATGTAGGCAAATCCTGTATTTACAGAGCTCTGTGAATAGCGTGCTGCAGAGAGAGCAGCCCTTCTTAAGGCTGGGAACCTGGACACGAGGGCTGCGTGTTAGTACCAATATCCTAGCCGAATCAAAACTGGCTAGCTTGTTACGACTGCAATGGCTGCTATTACATATTCAACAGTTTCAGTTACCAGAACATAACATCTGAGTTTCTGTATATCTTTCCTAGGGTATACAGCTATATAGACACGTATAGGTTTTCTACTTTCTAAATGTAGTGCATTCCAAAAACTCACTCTAAAAGAAGATAAATGTTATAAAATCAGGCACTCAGAAACCATAAACCGTGAGAAGTTTGTCTGGGAAGGCTGGAGAAGGTGTCCTTTTACTCATACATAATAAAAGCAACCGCTCATTTTTTCTGCAGAACCTCTGTCCATTTTGTGGTGGACATTTCTGGAGCTGTTGAATGCAAAATTTTCTTTCATTCAGTTTTTATACTGCACAAAATACAAATTACGCGGGAAAAACATTATTAATTTCCTCATGGATATTTCCAGTGTGCATTCACCACAAGATCACAGACTGACGTACTGAAGGCATTCTGACACCTAGGTCACCAGGAAACCAAGAGAAGCTGGACGTAAGCATCCCTGAGACCTAGGGCTCACAGTACTGCTCTCCATGAGAAACCAGCAGAGCCCAAATATGCCAGATCCCGCAGATTCCAGCTGCCTGCTGCCACTGGGCAGGGGTTGCCCCGAGTACACAAAGCACCAAGCAAAGGACCAGGGAGACTCCAAGTCCTCGCTGCAGGTCTTCCCGTTTTGCATTTGGAGCCTGACAATATAAAAGTCATGAATAGCGTTAACTGGGACGGAGTTGGGCTAGCATAGCCCTCCTGCACCGCCCTGAAGAAGCTGAGCTCTGCCTGCCGGTACACGTGGTGCTTGGTGTGGGTACGACCCCAGGGACGGTGGCCTTGCAGATACTGGTCAGGGCAGCTGCACTGGGGCTGGGGGGGGACCAGGCACAAGGGCTTTGAACGCACCTTGCTAGAGACGTCTCCCTTCTTTCCTTGCACCAGGCCCGGTGCTAACCGTCGTACACCCCTGCAAGGATGGCGCCACTCAGTACCCTCTGAAAGGTTCGGTAACTACACGGGTGACTGGGAATTTATACTGCCAAACATTGCCTTGCTGGAAGTCATTCTAGCAAGTGATCTCACCACCCTAGCTGCTGTGACAGACTTCAGCAACAGAGTGGAGGCTCGTGAACCTTTTTTTTTTTTTTTTCCCTAAATTGTGCATGTTCCCTCCCTATGAGAGCATCTTCTGAGTATACAAGTTTCCAGCTGCAGAAGCTGAACTTCCACAAACCAAGGCTTGCTTCTGAGCCTAAACCAAACCGTATGCTCCAGTCAGTTCTGAGCCAGCCGGCGCATTTTTTCACCTACTACTTTTCAGTAAATTCCAACTGACCTTGCACTAAACTGGAATTTCAGCTCAGTTGTCCCTCCAACACTCAAAAGTCAAGCAGGCTTTTACCAAGCACTCACAGACACTCCCAGGCCCCTTCCCAGCGTTATGTGTGCGGCATTGCTGGAGTTAGCAACTCTCTCCAGACAGGATTAGATAAGATGCAAGATTTTGCCCACATGAGTCAACCACCTCACCCTATTTCTTTGTAACTGACTTTAAGACTTTGTCTCTACTTGAAAGATAAACCTATAAAACAACACTGTACATGAGATGGAGCTTAGACCAGCACCCAAAATAAAGTTATAATAGGAAAACCTTTCTTCTTACCAATGTAACCATGTTTGCAGGCGTAGTTACAGCATCCCCAGAATCGTACCCCATGGCCAGCATAATCCTGCTAACATTTCAGTGTTGATCGGGTCAATTGTAAGCCCAAGCTGTGAAACCCAGAGAGAAATCTACACAATCAATTGTCTCATTTACATTAACAAACATTAACAAAGGCTTGCATCCTGTAAAAGAGCTGATGAGTTATGATCCAATTGAAAAACTAATGTCAGTTCCTTTCCACTCTGCCCTAACTTTATACAATTAGGACTGAATATTGAACATTTTCCAAGTTACACTTTGAAATTACAGTTACCAGCCTTTTCTGACTTCTTGGAGACCCACAAAAGTTTAAGAAGATTAAAACAACTTGGGGGGGGGGGGCATATATATATATTTAAACATTTTTCAGTAGAACTGTCTTTGGGTAGGAGTTTCAAAAGTCCAGCTATTACAATGATTGCAATGTCTGAAAAAAATGAAGGTCCTGTACTTCATTTTTATCTGATTGATTACTTCGAAATTAGAGAAGTCCTTTCTTGTGAGTGTTCGGGCCACCTACAGCAAGAAGAATATGAATACACACTCCTATGAGTCCCTGGAGATATTCGTACTGCACAGATACTTATTACTTTATTTGATATTTATGACAATGACATCTTGCGGCTTCAAAAAGGGCCTGGTAAAATTTTACAAATAGCAAAGTAAGTCAGAGGAGCCAGGGACACATCGGAAGCCTGAAGCTAATCAGCGAGCTAAACACCATCCCTGGAGTCTGGATGGCAAGACTGCTGGCCAATATTCTTTTCTAATGCAACCAGCACTTTCCTGCTGTCTTATATTTGCAGGTATATTGCCTCGGCACGGCTGAAACAGCGGACACCATATACTGCCCATTGCGTTGCACATTTATACAAGCATTTTCCTGGTTTTGCTTTGCATCACTGCGTTCCTTTGCAATATATGTATTTAAAATATGAGTATTCAGATGGTTTAATTGGAAACCTGGCTTTTAAAGGGAATATCCCACTTCTTGTGGCTCTATTTTTGATTCAGACGTGATGCGCATAGCTCTTTCAATATGTTGCTTTTGTTGTATCTATTTTTCTTACCTTTAAGACATAGATTTCAGGAATTTGGTGCTGTCTTATTACAGGTTATTCTGACCAGACTCATTAGAGCATAGTAAATGTACAAAGGTCTGATCTGGACTTTTTTTTTAAGTTTGGTTTTTTTTTTATTTGCCACCAGGAGGTGCAAATGATCTTCTCACCAGCACAACTTTGGTCTTCGTTATAATCGCCAGCTATATTCCGAGGCAGAAATGGCTTGCTTTATTCTTTTACCAGTACTCTTCTCCTTATTGCTACCCCTTCATCCTTTCTGCTTGCTGGCCATGAGGGCTCTCAAGGCCCTAACGAGATGCGATTTGCGGCCTGCTCTTGAATCGGCTTTCTCTGTGTTGCTCTTGCTCCTGGCAGAAATATTTGGTAGGGCTTACACACTGGAAAACTGCATGTACAACACCGTGGCATTACTACAGCTGATTTCTGCGGGTGCTTTGAACAGCCTGGCCGAGCTGTATAGTCAGTCTGGATGAGAGCTGGCTGCAAGGCACACAGTGAAAGCCAAGGACCCACCACATGCCTGCTTTCCACTTCTTAAAGGAGTGAGCAGCCAGAGAATTCAAAGCAGGAGGGAGGGGAAAGAGAGCCCTGTCCTTTTCACCCCGAGGAGAGGTGAAAGCACTAAGGATGGGTGGGGTTTCTGTCCCACTGCAGGCATGTTCCAACCCAAATGTAAATTTAGCCCTCGTGAGAACTGGCATCTGAACCGAACCCAAACCTAAGAGGAGGCATTTCTTCCATGCGGGAGCCGCCAAGTATGTAAGATATAATCACAGGGTGAGGGCAGGCTCTCAAGATTAGGTGGTCTCACTGGACTTCTAGTGAAGATAGCAGAATTTTTAGCAGATTTAGCTAGTTTCCACACTTCTGACTGCAGAATCTGATAGCAGCAGCTCAGATCTGAATCTGGGAAGCTCCTTAACATACATACCCGAACAATTTTCCCTCTACCCTTTACACATGCAGAGACACAAACACGCTATCAATGGGCAGCACGATGATGCTGCAGTATGACTGTAACACCAAGTGTGCGAGACACTCGGCACTACTGAAACAGCCAGTCCCGGTACCCTCAGGAAATGCAGCACCGGCAGCGCTAACCTGTGCCCCATCCCATCGGAGCAGCCTCACCGCTAACCTCCTCCGCCCTTTCTCCCCACAAAAGCGGACAGGGTTACCTGGATAGCCTCTCTGCAGAGAGTTAGAAACAGGCCACACTTCTTCTCTCCATGACCCAGAGAGCACCATACCTTGCTCTCCCCAGCAGAGCTGCTGCTCCCTTAGAAAGAGGGGGCACCAGGAGGAGGTCCAAGGTCTCAGGGTCTTGCAAACCACATGCTGCAGTCTCTAGGGTCAGATCCTGACCTCCTCACGAGACCAGATCTGCTGCGGAGTGCTCTGTGAGACAACTGCCTTCCCATTTACAGACCTCACGACCCTGTTGAGCTGTTTTCAAGTGCTTATTCGCACAATGACATCTTGCTATATTGTGATACCTTCTTTTGTTATCAGCATGATGAAAGGTATAGCCATCAATAAGACCCACACTAATGCCTTCAACATATAAATGCAAACACATGTAGGGGTTTTACTGATTTACAGTGGATCAACCTTCAACATCTATTTTAAGCTTGGTCTCTTTTAGAGCCAAGTGCAAGTATTCTGGCAATAAAACTACTGTGAAGCTTTTAGACGTTTCAATCATATTTGGAAATTTGGCGAACAGTGAGTGTGTGGTGGAGGAAAAAAATATTGGAGAGGTCAGAAGTGTATATGTATTTCTACAGAGAACACAGTCAGGATTAGCTTGCATTGAAAAGACTGTGGGTTTTTGGTTTGGTTTGGTTTTTCTTTTACTTTTTTACTTTTTAAAAAATTATTATTCTGAAAGTCAGGTGCATGTTTTCTCTACAGTTTAGAAACTGGCCAAGCAAGGCGACATTTAAAATTTCTCTCTTTCTTTGTCTCTCTCTAAAATACTGAACAGAAAAATCCAGGGAAGTTTCTAGCTCTAAATGTGCAGATGACTTGGGTTAAAATTACACTATTAAAACTAGATTTCCACGGCAATTCAGCAGTCTGCTAACGGCTATGCACTTACCAGCCCAGTCTCTACAAACAGCAACGCACGTAGCCTTGTAGTCAGCAATCTGGCCTTTGTTTGTGAACACGGAATATGATCCATGTCAAAACTTCAGGGTGTGCTCACAGTCAGCAAGAAGGTACAGATTCAGAGGAAATTCAGAAAACACTAAGAAGAAAATAAACCCAGTGTATCTAAACAAGTATACCTCCAAGACTTTCAACTAGCTCTCTGACTGTCCAATGGTTCTAAAAACCGTCAGCCACTGATGACTTCCACCTTAGTCTCATCTACCACGTGTGCTCTTCCCCTCCTTCTAACACAAGAGTAACCTGCTGACACGCTGCGTGACTTGGTTTGCAGAGAGCAAGAAACACGGAGGTGGCGAAGGAAGGGAGGAGCGGGTTCACGCAGCTGCCTTTCAGAGAGGGCTGCGGCAGGCCCTAGCATGGGGAAAGGAAGAACAGCCAGAGGTACTGGTGGAGGAGAATTCGAGGTAAGGTGGAACATGAAGGTTCATAGTTTGATATTCAGGAGGAGAAAGAAGAAGGGAGAATAAAGAGAGAGCGAATAGGGGAGAAGAAAATAAAACAAACATCACCCACGTTCTCTGGACTGTGGCGGATGTGAAAACTGTGGAGGGAGCGAGCAAGGAGAAAAGAGGGGTCGAGGAGCTCCAAGTGTGTATGGTGTGCACAGCCCGGAGCCACAGCAGCGCAGGGAATGCTGAGGGTTTATCGGCTTCGCCTATGCCAATTGCCAAGGCCAAGGACAAATTAGACAATTGCAAATTGACAAAAAGCTTAATTCCCTCCTCATTAACAGGCAAAAGCATTGGCACCAAAGCACGCCTCTCATTATCTCCACAGTTATTTTAGCGGTAAATCTTCAGCTATCAAAAGGAGAGTATGACTGCATCATCACGTATAAAGAAATCTCAATTCACTTATTTGCGCCCTCCAGCAGATTGCAAGTACAAAATTGCAGGGTGTTTTTTTTCCTAAATGTGACCTCTAATTGAAAAAAAGATTATTTTGTAGTGCCAAAATTATTTTCTGGTGCTGAGATTATTGTCTAGAGCTCAGCTGGGAAGGAATTAAATAGGATCTGAAAAATAGTTAATTAGAAGGGCTTGCTGTGGTTAGAGGTTCTGGTTCCTTTTTATCCAAGTTGTACAGCCATACTGTGAATCAGGAACATCAAGAACCACTTTTGTTACCCAGTAAGCTGTATTTTGAGATTGCTAAAATCAAGGGGATTTTTCTCATTAACTGCAAGGGTAAATCCCATAAGCACGTTGGGTTATTTAATTAATATGCACAAGTTGCAGAACACAAGAACACTGCAAGCATCATTAAGTAGCACACAAATCATTTAAATGGATGTCCCTTTTCTCCTTCCTTCTGCTTGTTTAAGGAGCATTGTGGAAGCTCCCTAGTCAAAGGGAGCAGAAGCAATACAGCAATACAGGAAGGTGCCCAGGGCACACACCACTGGCTGACCCATAGGTAGGGCAGCCGCAGTAATGGAAGTGCTACAGCTAAAACATCAGCGATAAATTTACACCTGGCCAGACTTCTGTCTGAGAAAGCATGGAGAGAATAATGTCTTGCAAGAATTTTGATGGTCAGTGAGGATAAATACAGCATAAACGTATATTATTTTTTATTGGAGGAATGAAACAATATCAAGATCCATCCTTCTGATTCTAGGATGGATCTACTCATTTACCCAACAGCATATAATACACCAGGGACTTTTCTGAGCATCCCAAAAGGAAACATGAACTCATAACAAGAGCCGAGGTTAAGCCTCAACGAGGCTTGAGATTTCTTCATCTCAACGTAGAAGAAATGAAACTGCAAAGTGCCTGCATGGCCATTTTCACTTGCAGTCTAGCCCTAAGACAGACCTTTGCTGTAGCTGAGCTGAGCAAGCACACCTACTCCAAAGGCCATACACAACCCTGGCAGCATTTAAAATAATGTTTTACTTGCAAGAGAAGCTCTTTTTCACACCAGAAACCAAATAAAACCTTGTAAACCCAGTATACATCTATTCTGGGAGAAGACAGCAGCAACTTGACAGAAGGTGTAACTTGAACCACGTGTAACTGTGCAGGTAAGGTAGAAAATACTCAGAAAAATATTGTGCTGGAAAAAATATCTAAATGTTCAAAGAAGTTGGTGACCACAATGATGGGTGCAGTTTAAAAACCAGAACAGAATACAATAGAATGCATTTGGCTCTTTTCATAACAAACAGCATGTTTCTAATCACCAGCATCAGAGTCAAGCTAAACTTTTCAAACCACACCACCAAAGACAATAAAACCGTATACGCTGATGTGTCCAACCCAGCAGACTGTATTATTGCTTTATGCCCACCTCGTCTGTTGTCACAACAACTTTCTTCCTTGTTACTAGCTCCTTTTGCTTGTTCGCAACTTTTATTTTAGGCACTGTATTTTTAAAATCACTCAGCAACTCACATTTAGATAACTGCTCAGATTTCCTAAAGGATTTTGTTCCTATTAGAGAAGTCACTGAAACAGCCAGTTATTCTGGCATACTTAACACCAAACAACTCCCTCTGAAATATCATTTGGGGAAATGCAGTTTTAAAACTCAGTACCTAACCAGCTTTCTTAAAGATGAGGCAGTTTAGCAATTTCATGGTATTCCCACTTTTCTTCTCTTTTCTTAAATATATAGCTGGAGGGGAGCGTGGTGAATACCAATGGCCGGCTCTACATGCCTCTCTGTTTTTCTCATTAAGAAAAATAGAGTAGAACGGCTGTTAATCTCAGGAGGAGACAAAATACAAGGTTTCTGCTGTCCGATAGGATGGCAGTCTGTACGCCTGCAAAAGCTACATACAACGTTTACATGTTGCAATATTAACAATTTTTACTTTTAGTATGCAGTCATAAATAATGCCATGTGTAAAGCGAATGCGCAGGAAATTCTGATAGACTGTTGGCAAAGACTCGTCTTGTTGGGTCTCATTAGTGAGGGCCATAAAAACAGCAACGAGTGAAAATGAGTCATATTGAAAATGTATTAGAGGCTGCCGTATTTTCAGTGTTCAATTCAACGGTTTTCCACTAAAGCCAGGGAGGAGACTCTGCAGATGAGGCCTCTGGAGGTCAGTCAGAAATGATTCCTGGCTCTTCCCCAAACTCCTTGTGTGATCTTGTCTAAGTAAGTTTATTCTTCCCTATCTGGACCCTCTGTCTAGCTGCAAAATGCACCCTAAGTCTCTCCTGGCAAAACAGAAGTACTGCACTTAGGTAGGATTAATCAGCTACACAAATTCAAAATAGGGAGCGATTAGCCAGGGTTAGGCCTGTTATTTTTCGTAACAGGTCTTGGAGGTTGTGATGGATCACCAGCTGAGCATGAATCAACCACGTAATCCATTACGAAAAACAGCGAACACCTCACCGGGACGCAAACAGGAGCAGAGCCCGCGGGTCACGCAGGAGACCGTTGCCTGCAGGTAGTGCCCCAGCTGAAGAACGGCATCCCGCTTTGGGTGCATTTTAGGGAAGCCAAACCACGAGGAAGACTTCTGAGGAAGACAAGAGAGGGAGACCAGAGGCCCAGAGTGGCCGACCCACAAGAAGAGCCTGCATTAATTGCTGTCACCTAGCCAAAAAGAAAAAGAAGACTGAGGAAGGGAGGACTAAAACAACAGTGTTCAAGGCTGCTGCAAGATGGAGCAAATAATCTTTTTTCCATTATCTGCGGTGGCTAGGAAAAAGAAATAAAAAGCTTAAACTGCAGTAAGAGAAATTTATGTTAAGCATGATGGAAATAATTTCTCTAACAGGAAGGGTAGTAAAGCACTAGAATAAATTGCCCTGGGAAGCTGTGGAGTGTTCATCCTTGGAGGCCTTTAAGAACGAGTTAGACAAACATCTTTCAGGAATAACACAGGGATAGTTCATCTTGCCTTGGGGCAGCACGATAAACTCTGGTCTTTCGAAATCCATTCAGCCTGTGGTTCTGTGATAATATCCGCGCAGATGCCGTGTGTTTGTACAGCACCTTGCCCATCAGAGCCCTTTTCTTTCTTCCCGGAAGACAAACAGTAATTAGTAACTATAACTAGTTTTATAAACATTGTATTTCAAAGCACACAGTTTTATGGCCGTACGTATTATCCAAATTACAACTTCAGTGTCAAAAAAAGACATGTTCACCAATTTCTTTGCTGAACTAGACTATCTGTTAGGAGCAACTGTTTGTTTTTCAGTGCCACATTTATAAAATCGATTCACACAGCTTTCACTGACAGTGGGAAGAGAGATCACTACTGCTTTGCAGGTGAAGACTTCTTCATTGTTCACATGCTCTACTGTGCCGTAAAAAGGAAAAACAAAAAAATAAATATAAACCATCTCTTTATTCTGCTTCTTAACACCTAAAAAATATCTTTTTGCCTTAACCTCAATGAATTTGAAAGTGGTAGGACTGTAACTCTGAATTAATTAGATGGTTGTTTCATGTGAGATTTATCATAAAAAAAAGAAAAGAAAAACAGTTCATTCCTAATATATATAATTTCAGCTACTGTTTAGACTCATCTTACATATGTAGGTGACACTGTCATCAGAATTGGTCACTTCATATGTTACTGCCAGAAGCTATCTTCTCTGTTCAGGTCTGTTAATGCTGTGTTTGCTCTCTTTCCAGCCTAACTTCACGTGCATGTAGAGGCACACCCCCTAAATGAAGCAAAAAATGATTCAATAAAACAGAAGAGTGGACATGTCGCTAGCGGGAAAATTCAATGGCTGTGGTACTTCTCCCTCACAGAAACTACTGGCAGTTTCTATTTAGTTTAGAGCTTCATTATTAAATTGACACTAAAGCCCCATTAGACAATAATAAAACGTAACCAATATTCCATTTGTTGTAGTCTCAGATACACCCTCATGCCTGGCAGCAAAGGACGTGATTCACTTCAGTTCTCGTCTTTTAGGATTCTCTACTGCATGTCGGTGTCTACCTAATGAATTAAAATTGTCAGAGCCCACCTCTGCTTCAGTGTCAATCTGACACAGGGAAATTGAATCCCATCAGATTTCAAAATTGACACACCACACAGTTTTTCTAAGTAATGCAATTTGACGCAGTGGTCCAGTCACTGGATGAAGAACAATAAGAAAATAGCGTGCCAGCTACACAATTGTTTCCCAGATATTGAGATGGTCTACAGATATTTAGCTACATTCCCATATCATGTAGAAAATGTTACAATTTTTTTTTTCATTATTATTGATGTATTTGATATTTTAAGGCTCAGCTCCTAAATACACTAGTAGTTCAGCTTTCATCAAGAAAAAAAAATGTTTCCTATCCTAAAGGATGCAAAGGAGTCCCTATAAAGCAGCATCTCTTGTCACATAAAGTACAGTAGTTGCCTGAGAAATTACAAGGAAAATGCTTGTCCACTAAGCCAATAAGGATCTATTGACAGTATTAAGAAGACCAAAGTATTTAAAGCTTTTTTATACACTAAAATTCAGAAGGTAAATCACAATAAAATAGCAATTTTAGATAATACTAGGAGGCAAGAGCATGGAAAGAACAGGTTAGAGAGCACTTAGGTAAGTCAAATACTTTTAACTCAGGCTAAGATATAAAAAAACCTGAGGAAGACTTGGGAAAACTCAGAGCCCCCTGGCAATTGCTTATCTATGGAAATCTATGGAGGATTAATAACATAGCAGAAAACTGCAGAAGAGTGAAAATGGTGATTATTCTTACAAGGAGCGAAAAACAGAGCAGCTGGGAATTTGCAGGCCTGACAGCATACTTCATTTATCAAAATAATACTGGCACATATAATTAAACAATCTATTTGCAAGCACTGAAAAGAAAAGAGCTCCATGAGTGGCAGTCAATGTGAGCTTAAGCTAAGGGCAAATAATGACAAACTATTCTAGTTTCCATCTGTGGTACATTATCAGGTCTTTTGGGTACGCAGAAGAGAATGTATCGTGTAGTTTTACTTCAGTAAAGCTTTTCATATTTTCTTACAGTCACACCGATGTCCAAGATTAAAATGTAACAGGTGAGGTACAAAATGCGTAGGAAAAGAGATTACTTATCAAAGTTTCATGTAAATGGAAGCTAGGATTCTGCCAGGGATGGCCATGGGATTTTTACTACGACTGTATGACCAGGAGCAGGTAGTCAATAGTCAGGACAGTGGAAGAATGAGGTTATTAACCGATGGATGACGTGAAGATAAGGAGGGGCAACCAAAAAGTTGGAGGGCAGACTGTAAAGAAGAGGATGCTGTTCCACAAGGACAAGTGCAATGTGCCACGAGTACACAGGAATGAACAGCCTTACGAATACCAACCAGGGAGCTATGGGCTGGATAAAGGGATGCAGTAATGTTGTCAGCCTGAGTCAGCAGGTCGTCCTCTGGAAGAGGTGAATGTCGTACTGGGATGTATAGCCAGCGCACAATCTGTTGGGCTCAGGCGGGATGCGTTCAGCCTACTCAGATGGAGCTCAATGCCTAATTTCAGGGCACTGCACTTCAGGAAGGAAGAGGAGCTATTGTAAGTGGATGAAAGCTGGATGAAAACCAGGACGTAGCTTGGACTGCTTAGCCTGTAGATGAGAGTGCAGGAGGTAGGTAGAACACTAAATAAAAGGATGTTGCAGAAAGGAAAGGAAATCTATTCTGAAGGTGTGTGATGAATAAAAGTAATGGGGATTACATTTCATCACGGAAGACTTAAGAAAATTAAGAAAAAAACCTCATGTTTGGGATAGTAGAAGTCAAGAAAACATCAGACTACAGTGTGTTCATCATTGCAGATGTCTAAGAATAAGCAGGAAAGCATCTGTGAGGACCCTCATAAATATGGGCTGTCTGGCCTTGCGTTGGGGAAGAAATTACAGGATCTATCAAGGTCCCATTTAGCCCTCCATTTCTGTGGCATTCAACATTTAAACAACAAAAAAATAAAGACAAGACAAGACCTCAAAACTTCCAGTCTATAAATCTCAAGTTAGGGGTGATACAATTCACTTTTTTACACTCAGAGTTAGTCATCTTGCATAGTGCCTGTCCAGGTACTACAATGAAAGAAAAAGGAAGAAACAAAACCCAATAGGACATTTCTCTGTGGGACAATGATGTTTTTCTGTTACAGCGGTCAGGCACCACAAAAAACCTATAGAAGAACCTGCACATCAGCCTCCCAGATTCCTGGTGACAATCCTAACAGCTTAACTACCATTCAAGTATGCCCTGCCTCAATTCTCCTCCAGAACTATCTTCTGCAGAGACAGCTCTGGCTTGCCTTGACTCCATTGGTGTATTTTGGTGGCTAGTTGTAAGCTGGAGGGCAGCTTGCTAAGGGGCAACCTAAACCATTTCTGTGACTGGTGAGCTAAACCAGTTATCACTAGGAAGCAAGCAGAAGGTATTGGCAATCTCCTTCGGCCACCTTTTAGGACAAACACATCTGGAAAAGTTGTCTGGAGATGTCTTTCCCTCCAGATATGAATTATTCACTGACAGGGGCATTACTGGATTCCTGAGGTCTTCACACCGAGAATAGCGTCCTGGCCGGGAAGTGGGTCTCCACCCAGACCACAAGCAGCAGGAGCAATGATTTCTAATTTCTTCAGCAAACTAGCTTGGGGAAAGGGGGGAAAGAAAAAAAAAAAAAAAAAAAAAAAAAGGAACGAAACCCACCACCAAAACAAGGCAGGAAAGCAGTCCTGAAAGACAGGAGACACAAGGAGAGAGCAAGACAGACAAGA
Source organism: Sagittarius serpentarius (assembly GCA_034782735.1). Lineage (NCBI taxonomy): Eukaryota > Metazoa > Chordata > Aves > Accipitriformes > Sagittariidae > Sagittarius > Sagittarius serpentarius. The sequence goes on along the minus strand of JAVKLA010000021.1, from coordinate 23,142,302 downwards.
CTGGCGACCCGAGGGAGGTAAGACAGCAAGGTAACGCAAAGTGGAAAGTCAACGGGAAGACAAACAAAGTGTTTTTACGAAAGCTGTTAATTCACTCTTCATGTCTCCCACTCAAGTCATCCATCACAACATAAACTAAATAGAGCTCGGAGTGCAGCTGCCTGCCTGCCACTGTAAATGAACCTTCTGTATACAGAGCACTGCTCCGGCAAGCTGGCGTCCTAAGAGGAAAAAACCTCAGCTGCAAAAATAAACAAATCAGGTACCACAACCCTCCTCCCTACATTTTTTCCCAAAGAATGCGTGCTACTAAGTTTTAACTCCTTCTTGCTTGTTAACTAAGCTCAGTATATTTTCTTTGTTTAAAACACACACAACCAGTGTCGTTCTGAAGCACTTAAATGGTTAATGTGTTTTACTGAACAGTACAGAGCTTTACTGAGCACCAAATCTGGGCTCATGTAAAATTTTTCCTCCCTATCAGAGCGGGCATGAGGAAAGCTCCGACTCCCGCTGTCAGATCTGCCGAACACATATCCATGGACCTAAGCTGCTCTCAGTCCCAGAAAAAACATGTTTTTCAGTCCCTCCTGCAGTCCTCTTATGACGCTTTGCATTTATGGCTTCCTGTCTTTTGCTGCAACCTTTGCTTTAGTGATAAAGCGATCAGCAATTTTCTGTGGTGTGTGGGGCACTAGGAGACATAGAAAAAACGTTTCATGGATTACACAAATATTACGTATTGTTTGGTGGTTCACAGATTTAGGTGATCAGGTACTGGCATCTACCAAGGGTCTCAATTTTATGGCTCTGGCTAGAACGAAGGTGCTAAGGGATGTTGCCATTTAGATAGCGGTGGCTTGGCCCTTCAGGTTTTGAATGGGACACGCTGGCACAGCGGCTTTTGCAAGTCACGTAAGAAAAACCACAGAAAACCCAAAAGTTTTGGGATGGCAGTCGGAGCCTGTCGTTGGGCCTCCTCCTGTGACTCAGGACAGTTCGGCTCTGTGCCTAGCTAAATGCCTGAGCAGCACTGCCCTCCGGCACCGGCTGCCTTGCTTTCTCATAGGAAGGGAAGGGTCCCTCCCGGCACGCAGATATACAAAGAAGGCTTCCAGGTGAACTACAGTCTCCAAGAGATACTAGAAGTAAAGGCAGCATGAATTAACCCAACTTACACCGCAGAAAAAAGGACTTGTTCTTCTCTCCTAAAATAACTGAAAACCATGTAGGAGCAGAATAGTTCCTAATATGTGACCACATGGCAATAACAATGTAGAAATATGTAAATACATAGGTCTTCTGAACCTCTGAGCCGCTGCTACAGCAAGGGAGGTTGCGTTGCAGCACATCCGGGCAGTCTGAAATGGAAGAAGCATTACAGCTCCCCAGATGTTTAACGGAAAAAAAAGCAGCAGACAAACTCTAAGAAAAATATGCCAACACTGCTAGTTATGTCACGAAGCTTGAGGGGGTGCTCTCTATAACCTTCATGAGCAAGACAGCAACCTGTGTTTCCAGGTGAGAGACTACTAACGACAAGCAACCATAGACATTGTTTGAGTAGACAACTACCATTCAGAACTTGATGAATAAACTTTGTTTTTTGACTTAAAATCATACTCAAAGTAGATATTTTTTAATAAGAAAAGGTGGATTATACCTAGCTGCTATTTTGTACAAACCAGGCATGTTCTGTAAAATTCTTCTTTTCTTAATTTAAAATTATTTAAACTTTAGGGTAGCTTTTAGGGATGCTTAGACAATAGCCTGCATAATATTTAACAAATGCTGAATCAAAATTAATTGCAGACCTTTTGCGAGAAGAGACTAAATCAGTGCATAAATGCCTATTCTAAACTTTGACAACATTGCAGCCAAAAGATAGGGAAATTGCAACATATGATTGTCCTGGTTTCGGCTGGGAGAGAGTTAATTGTCTTCCTAGTAGCTGGTACAGTGCTATGGTTTGGGTTTAGGATGAGAAGAATGTTGGTAACACCCTGATGGTTTCAGTTGTTGCTCAGTCATGTTTAGACTCAGTCAAGGACTTTTCAGC
>JAVKLA010000021.1:23123427-23140143 GCA_034782735.1 Sagittarius serpentarius | reverse complement strand
TCACTTGTTTTGTGTATTCCAATCCTTTTGTTATTATTGTCACTTTATTGTTGTTATTAGTGTCATTGTTAGTTTCTCCCTTTCTGTTCTATTAAACTGTTCTTAACCCACGAGCTTTACTTTATTTTTTCCGATTCTCTCCCCCGTCCCACTGGGTGGGGGGGAAGCGAGTGAGCAGCTGCACGGTGCTGAGCTGCTGGCTGGGGTTAAACCAGACAATGATTTAAAGAAGAAACAAAACCACAGAGGAAGAGTAAAATAAGGCTTTTGTTAGCTTTGAATGTGGCTCCCACTGCCCTGGCAATACAGTTTTATGACACAAGTTAATCACATAGCCCCAAGCGTAAATGTCATCATTAGCAGTATGGTGGATACCATTGTAGGTCTGTGTAGTGAGATGCAAATGTAAATTCTGAAGAAACATGTAGATTAGCAAAAACAATACAGACTACCTTCCCAGACAGAGTATTTGTGGCGTTCCTTCTTTAGCCCTAGAAATGTTACAGAACAGGTAAATAGCAAAGTTTCTCATTTGTATGAGGCTGTGCAGTTACCTACTTCAGAGGGTGCTGCACAAGCCATTACGTTAGAGACTCACATAAGAAGTTTCAAAGTTGCAATACTACAGAAAGAAAAAAAAGGAAGATAAGAGAAGACCTGGTAAGATCAAAACAGCCAAAATTCTAGGAGCTGGATATTGTTAAAAGGATGAAACCCTGACTCCACTCAAGTCAGGGTTAATAAAACAGATAGCATGGCATCTAACCCCATCTGTATTTGGGAGGTTAATTTTCTTACCTCTGAGAATCCTGGAACAGGTTGTTAACTGGATTGTTAATTGGATCGAAATTAACTTGCAAACTCCCGTAACTTTCCTGACGCTAATGTAGCATCGGGCCTTTCCATTCCTGTTATGTCACACAGCTTGCTTTGGCTAGTCTCAGTTCCACAGGCTTAACCAGAAATAAGCTTTTCCTGCTGCGTTTTTGTTTGTTTTGCTTTTCCTGCAGGTGATTAGAGTATCTTTGTAACTGCTTGCATTATGGATTAAAAAAAATCACCTGCAGGTGGGCTGAAGTAATCACATTCTGGTGAATGTTTATTAAAGCTGTAATTGCTTTCATTTCCCAAAATACACAGTGCATACACCATCTACTGTATAAAATTCTGTTAAAATAAGAAAGAAGTACAATCGTAAACCTTTACAGGCACGGAAAGCCTTGCTTAGTCTTTGGTTCAACTCCACATGGTAATTGTAGATGCAAACAACTTGTTATTGCAGGGGCTTCTATCACTGAATAATTGTAAGTACTTTAAACATCCTTGGCCAGCACTTTACAAATAGATACAGCATTTGGGGTGCTCAAGAAGCTGCCTTTATACACATGCTCCATTCAGCTGATTAAATATTGACCTTAGGCAGGAACTCGTATCAAGCCATGAACTTGCCATGTTCAGGGAAAACACTCAGCATTTTCCTCTGTTAGATCTTACTATGGTGTTCTTTCTCATACATGGACAGAAGAACTTCAGGAGTGAATGCCTCCTTCTGCATGTTGGCATAAACTCTTCTGATTGATGAAACCTACCCAGACCCATGTAGTGCCAGCACTGCATCTCCTTCCACCTGAGTCACCCTGCATCTCAAATAGCCTCTTTTTTTTTGCTGCAGCCCAATACCCACCCTGTCAGCTCTATTATCTGGCTTATAGAAGAATGCCAAATGCCTCGAGTGCATGTAGACCTATACTCCCACAAAATCCTACGCTGATTAGAGCAAATATGTCATGTTGTACAGGTTGTGCAATCAGGAACTAGATGCATTACAATGGCCAGGTACTAAACGGAGCCTGCTATGTTCCCCTTGTCTGACTCTGCTCCTTATAAAGCTGAATGATGTGTTTTTGTATGTCTAGCTCCTTTGTTCGGTCAATGGCAATATAATTGCCAGTGCCTGTGTTTGGTTTTGACAGTGTAGCAGGGTCATTGTGATACCATTTTGTACCGTGGCTGAATGAGCTTGATCCCATGGGAGATACCACATAATAAGTGAAGAAAAGCTCTTAAGAACCAGACGACTGAGCAGGAATTAGCTGAAAAGCCATGTGCATGTGGACATATTTCTTCTAATTAGAAAATCAGTCTATTCTTGGGAATGACTTCTTATGATTTGCAAATACAGCAGAAGTCTTGAACCCATAGTAGCATACTGCTGTCACCATCAAGTGAGAAGCCAGGAGTGGAAAAATGACACACACCTACATCATGCGTTCCTATGTCTTGGAAAGCTGAGGTGGAGCGTGTCTTCCTCCTTCCGTCACCCCAAGAGGGAAACAAGTATTCATGGCATAGTCTTCTGGACCTGGTGTGTGTGCCCATAAAGGACACCACCAGTTTTGCAAGCTCCAGCTTTGCAGCTCCGGCTCTTAAGCTGCCAGCTCTGGTTTAGGAATGTCTTCCTCAAGGAAAAAAAAAAAGAAAAAAATCATTACTTCTTTTGCTCTACGTCGCTAGCATTCTTTCATTAGCTTGCCTGTTACTAAAACTCCAATATTAACTAGACTATAATAGATTTACCCTGAAACAGATTTTCCAGATCATTTAAATCACCGGAGTCCTCACAGGCCAACATAACAGGTCATGTAGAAACATCCCTCCTAGAAAACGGAGGGAGAGAAAAAGAGACATAGTTACCGAGAACCAAGAATTTCTGTGTCTCTTTTAACTGAAAAGTGCTTTAGACTCATAAGAGTCTAGAACAGATAGAAACACACAAGCTTTTGGCTTACACAACAATATCCCCTCCAGAGAATTGCTCATGCGGTGTGTATGTGTGCGCATAAATGTGACAGGTACAAAGGTAGTTACAATTTAAGGAAGTAAGGAGAAGTGAGGATCACAGTGATACGTAAGCTAAATGGCGTATTTGGAAACCACTCAAACCAGGCATATTCATTAAATGCAACTCCACTGTCCGTCAGAAATACTGAAGTCTCAATCAAGTGATTTTGAGTGGTTTAGAAACTGATAGTTGTAAATGTCTGAAACAACTGGGTTCACTGTACAGTTCTCAAAACATGGTGTGGTTATGGTCAATAAACAGCTGCAATTTGCATTACAAAACACCCCGTCTCAACTCAGGGTGAGCTGACAAAGGCAAGGGAGAGCATTTGTGTCAACAGACGAACAATCAAGCAATCACCTTCCTTTGTTTATGTGTTACTGTGCTATATGGAGAGCCCTTGTATCCAGATATCTCAAAGGAGTTGTCGTACACTTTTTGCCGCTGAGGGGTCTTTCTCTAGAGAAGGATGTATCCACCAGCTGCTGGAGAGGGCTGGGGATTATGCTCTGGACCCCGCTTGCTGTTCCAGACACACACTGGGCAAGAACCATCCCAAACCCCCTGCTTGGGGTGCAGCCAGCTCCCCAGCCCGTCTGGAGCTGCCATTCACTCCATCCTTGATTGCAGCTGGCTTCCCAAGTGTCTTGAAAATTACTCAAAATTAAATAAAACTGTAAAGCCTGGATAAAAAATTACAATTTGATTTGCCAAATTAGTCTTTCTAATGAGCCCATTAAGTTCCTTGCTAGCACAAATTCTTGTAGAGCCAAGAACTGCTGTTTCCCAAAATAGGCTTAGCGAAAATTGGAACCGATCTTGGGTTTTGGAAGTGAACATGGCAGGCGAGGCATTGCCATCATTATTCTAAAAATGCAGTCTGTACATAGGCAGCTAACCAAGGCATTTTCTCGCAGATGAAATACCAATGTTTGGTTTGGAATCAATTTCACAACGTGCTTGTGAATGAAGACCATACATCGATGCCAATGCATATCATGAATTCATCTCTGTGTGCTATTAGAAGAGTAGGGTATAATTTTACATAAAAGGTGTCTACATCTGGTGCTGTTCATATGCTCTTTCCCCCTTTCCCATTCAAAATAAAAATAGCAACACAGGAAAAAGTTGGGAAGCTTTCAAGAATTGCTGTGAATTACATGAGAAGGAAAGTTTCAGTAAGTCTGGAGGTTTGCCATGGACATTTGCACACTGATTCCAGTGAATTTGTCCTGGTGGCATAGCAATTTGCCAACATGTTGCATGCAGCGATTGAGAGCCTGCTTTGTTTTTAGGAACAGACCCCTGGCCCCTTCTATACTCGATGAGGACAAAACCTCCCAGGGACAAACTGGAGACGCCCTCTGAGGGGTGTCAAGAGCCGTCTGCTTCCCAAAATTCCTCGTAAGAGAGGAACTGCTTTAGGACAAGCAGAGAAGAGAACTGGGGGGGGGGGGCCTTTGCTAAATCATCTATCCCTCTCCCAGTGGAGAGCAAGACTTGCCTCACAACCGTCTCGGTACGACTGCAAGGAGCACAAGGCTGACCACAGCTAACGCCTTGAAGAGAAAGACCATCGTAAGAAAGAAATTCTAATATTAGTTTCTTGATAGTTTGCAAAAATTGTCCTCTGTCTGGGAAAGTGTAAAGGGAAATAATTACCTACAAGCCAAAAATAAACAGTCTCTCTCCTTGAAATATATTTGTGTGCACAGATGCCTAGAAAGTATTAACTGTCTCTTAGCCAAACTATTAATCCAGACTTTCTATTGCATTTACAAAAGGAGGACTCTTCCCTGCCTCTAAATAAAATGTATTGCTTCTGCCTGTATTTCCTTCAAATCACTAGCATTTTTCTGAAACCCACAGATGTGACAGCAGCATTCCGGATCTGGACCCAGCAGTGACAAAAAAAAGGGAATCTCTCAATCCAATATTAAAACAAACCAAATGTATATCAATATTTTCCCCAGAATGCTATTTTCTTCTATTTAGTTCTAAAATTCTCATTTCAACCACTTTTACCCCGTGAGGCCATACAGCTTAAATAATTTGACTAAATTTTCAACTAATGTTTCCTGATGTCATAAATATTTAACTTGAATGCAAATGCCCCTTACCCCTTCCCCAGCACACTGGTGTAGCTCTCCAGTGGGGCTTGTTGGAATTCCCTCAGCACTTTTTCACTTTGAGAAATTTTATGGATTGCCCCACAGTGAAGTACTCAAAAATAAAAAAAATAAAACCCAGAAAATTCATGTTCCAATACTTCTTCATGGAAATAAAGCTACTGTAATATTTATTTTTAAGTATGTGTTTTATACTAGCAAATACGATACTGCAAAAATAAAATGCGAGGTGCCTCCTACTATAGCATTCTTTTCTTCAGTTGTGTTATTCCTGATTTATACTGTACCGTGTGGCCAATATCAAAACTTGCCCCAACAAGCCTTAGGCTCCTTCAAATTTTCTGTTTTGAAAATCAGCTAGAAAAAGAAACTTCCTTAAAAATGTCTTGAAGCACTACAGTAATTCGCGCTGGCTTGGCACAAGGCCAAACAGCAACCTTTTCTTCTGTTTCTGTTGCGTGCCTAAGAGTGATATTACTTTTCCTAACCAACAATTGTACAGGCGCCCATCACTGCAGAGCTCTCTAGAAACGGTCGTCACACCCAGCACAGGGTTCGGGGCAGCCTGTTCCAGGAGCTGAGTTTTGCAGGACTGCGAGCTTAGCAGAAGCCATCCATTTATGTAGAAATGTAAAGAAAGTAAAAACCAAGCAGTATTTCTATCCATATGATAGCAGGAAAAACTATCCATAGCATAATAATATATGCAACCTGTACTCCTTTATTCATTCTGTTGAATGGCAGTAGGTACTTACTAGTGACAGCACAGCTTTTCAGAAACCTGAATTTGATCTACACAGTCATAAAAAAACAGCCTATCATCACCATTTTTATTTGTATGCAGGGACAGATTTTAGCTAAAATATACTGCCGTAACCTCATTGACTTCAAGGACCTATGCTTACAGGCATGTACGAAGAATGTGACAAAATGTTTATTTGTTTTTTCAGACCACAAAAGTAGTACTGCATGATCTATCAGTGTATTTTAGTAAAGCTGACCAATGGAGACTCCCTTTACTTTAATGCACATATTTTCATGTTTCCCACAGATCTGCTACTTTTTTTCAGGCTCTCACTAAACCAAAAACGCATCTGACTTCCAAACATCTCGTGACTTAGTTGAGTTTGTTCCCACTACTTCATTTTTTCTTTTGCACATACATCAACTAATGTTAAACAATGAAGACAACCAAAGCAGAGAGTTTTGCTCACAGGTTATTAAATGCCCATTAATCTTTTCCTTTCATTTTGAAGTTCTCCAAACAGCGATGCAGTTGGCTTAAGTCTGGACATGACACAGTTAGAAATACAGATGTGAAAGCTGGAACAGAGAACATGGCTGAAGCGGTAACCAAGATGGTGTAGCAAATGAACAGACATGTTTGCATAATATCATGGCAGCCTCCTGAAAGGCAAAACTATATAACTTGCCAGAGCAAACAGATGGTTACACAGCATGTGAAAATATATTTCTTTTGCACAAATTCAGCTGAAGCAATGTAAAATATGAGCTCATAGTTAAAGAACAGATGATGAATAGAAGGTAAACAAAGAACAGGAAAATGTGATTAGTCACCTTTAATTTATTTCACTGGGCCTGATATTTTTGTTACCTAAGTCAATGATAAAACTACCCTTAACTGCAAGCAAAAGAGCCTTGAATCCATTGTCTGTGCCTGCTTATGTTGTGGCAAGCTTCTAGCTGCACCTGCCAACATGTGCTTTCTACCACTTGAGCAGTTCTTACAGAACCAACCCAGTTTGTCAGAAATAAAACCATGGGTTTGAAGAAAGAGCACATGCAAAGACAAGGTGGAGTAATTTTGAATGTCAAAATATGGTTGAATAATATTTTACATGTTAAAAACAAAGTTTTAAGGCCACCCACGATATTTGATACCCCATTCCTATGTTCCTCTTCATTTGTTTATGTAACACTGCTGCAAGCTGCTGAACAGGAATAGCTGCATTTTAGTAGTGGATGTAGTAAGCCCATAAACATAGACTGGGGACTTGAGGGTGAGAGAGAGAAAGAGAGAGGGCAGATGTTAAGGAGAGAAAGAGCAAGAGGGCTTAAAGACCTCAAGTGAGGATGAACTCTTGGGTCCGCTGAAGATTATGGGAGTTTAATCAATTATTTCAGCAGGATTAGTATGGTAATCGTGGCTAAAGTGCACTTCGATCTTGCACAACAAATTTCAGATCAATGTCAGGTATCGTTAGTCCACATACAGTTAATGAACAGTATTTTCTTGAAATTGCCTGTCTCCTTGAAATTCATTGCCAAATTGCTTAGACTACCAAATTATAAACCCTGTTCCCATAAGAAAGTAGGTAAATCATCTTCTCAATAATCTCTTGAACAATTCACTACCTGTAGCACAATGAGTAGAAAGCTGACTGGAAATAACAAATTTTGTGATAAAAACAAATAAAATAATTTGCTCCTTCCTTCCTTAAAAGTTTTGATGACTATTCCAGAAACAAAGTGCTGGGATTGAGTAGTTATCTCTTCCAATGGCTACCACAAGATCAATTAAATTAATAAAACAGTTCTTCCATATATATGTATGTGTGGTTAAAGAATGGAAGAGAAAGTAATACAGAGGATATGCAAATATGGAGCAAGAGTCAGGTTAGATAGATATAAAGATTACAAAGCCCCTTTTAACTACAAAATACAAAAATTCTCTGTATTCCTTACAGGAAGTGATTCTACACAGGGACTGGTCTGGATATACTAATAAGTTCAATGATGCATAGCTGCTGGTCATATAGATAATGTCTTAACACCTTTCCCTTCAACTGCATAACACCTATAGACAATGTACTTTCTCCATAAATGCCCTCTTTCCAACGCTCCGTTCAAAAACCTACCCACAAAGACAGCCTTCAGAAGCTATAAAGCTGGTCTCATGGATAAAGGATATATATACTTTTAACTTTTCAAATAAAGGAGGAACAATCAAAATACTGAGATTTATTCCCCGCAAAGACATTTACCACCCAAAATACTGGGAAATGTTAAAATCTTTTCTTTGGACTCTTTTTTATTGAGCTTTCTGTCACGTGCCGGTCACAAACCGGAGCGAGGTTTTGCTCGTATTCTTGGGAACAGAATTAAGACTCAAAACGGAGTCAAGCGCCCGGTAACTTTACTTGCCCGACAACAAGTTCGCAAATGCAAGAGAAAGAGAGAGAGAAAGGAAAGAGGGAAAAAAACCCTTCAGTTGCAATAGCTACCACCACGGAGCTGCGGCGTCCCAACAGTCCAATTCACCCGGTGGGAGAACGTTCCGTCTGATGTTGGTCGTTTCTGTTCTTTTATCGGGTCGTCTCATCGCATACTCATTGTCCTTCCAAGAATCACGTAGCATCTTCCAAGAGCTGTTTTGCTTAACCGCACCCCTCACCTGGCGGTGGTACGCATGCCCAACACCGTCTCCGGGCCCCTCTGTTTTCCTGGCCTCGGGTCTGGGTGCATGCGCGGGGGGTAAGGCTAAATTTCTCGGAATCGGCTTCGCATTCAGGTTCGTAAGAAACCAGGAAGCCTCTAGGCCTGTGGTTTGACTGCTGCTCCGCTGTTATGGCGGTGCTGGCAGGTGGTGGTTTGATGTTCCGACAATGCTGAGACAAACATCCAACAGAGTCTCTTACACCACCCCATGGCTCAGCATGGTTGCCTCAGGGAAGGTGTTCCGTGGTGGCATAAATGACAGAGGGAAAGGGAGAAAGAAAGAAAGAAAGAAAGAAGGAAAAAAAAAACCCAACATATCGCAATCGCTCCTTGCTTTTTCTTTATAGACATTAACAAAAGCCATACCATCGTGTACAATTCTAAACATTCTTGTTTGTCAGGCAAGTTACGAAACTAAAAGGAAAGGAAGGGAGGTTTATCCAATTGTAATTATCAAACTACAACATCAGCCTATGTACATAAAACAAGGTTAACGCGACAAGACAGACAAAGTGAGATAAAATGCAGCAAAAAGGAGAGAGACAAAGAGCAAAATAAGGTGCTGGCCGCAAAGAGAAAAAGAGAGAAAGAAAAGGATAGAGGTAGAGGACACGTGAGGTAGATGTATATAGTGCAAGCAACCTGGTCTATTAAACTTTATATAAGTATACAAAAAGGTATAAATGCCCAATAAAAATAAACAAAATATTTTCTCTTAACTATAACATTCCTAATAACATTTTTAAACTAATAAACAATATATTCCTTAACAATAACATTTTTGAGCTAATTAACAATATCTTATCTAAATAAATTATCTTAACATATCTCAATCTAATTAACAACATTTTATTTAAGTTATTTTAACATGTCTAAACCTAGTTAATAATATCTTATCTTATAAAACTAAACATGTGTCCCAGGCCAAGTTTGAGGCCTACGGCTCTGGGGGATCAGAAGAAGAGGGTGATTGTCCACAATGGCAATCAGAAGGTAAACAAACATAAATCAACAAACTTACAGCAATGGTCAACATACTAAGCACCCCAAAATAGAGCGCTATCAAAATGTTAAGCATTTTGTCCTTTCCTCTTGCGAGCTTTCTTTTTCTTTTTTTTTTGGCAAAACAGTTCAGTTTTTTCTCTTTTGGTGAGGCTGGTGGCTAGGCCCTCGTGGAGCTGATGGCTGTGTGACCCTGGTCCACCGGAACTGCGGTCTGGATACGCAGCAGGAAAATGGATTTCCACACCTCCAGCTCAGAGCACATGGTCGGTTTGGGCCTAGAAACCTCTATCCCGTATTTAGGCACAGCAAACAAACAATACCACTATAAATTTGCCGTCAATTTTTATACTACCCAATGGACCCATGGTGGTTTCAAAAAAGGAAAGAAAAAAGAAACATCTCATATAATTCGTATTGCTGATGGCGTGGTCTGACGCACAGTGTGAATTTGTTTGTCGCCATCAAGTGAAGCAGTAGTTATAAACTGCATATTAGCTACAACACGTTGAATTAATTGTATAAAACATGGAATGATGCATGGTAAAAACATTGGCATGGCGAATCCACATAAGAAATAAGACAGGATTCGCTTGACCCCTGGACCACCAGGGAGCCAAGAAATTATGCCAATGTTCCAGCCTTTCCACGTTTGGTCAGGAACATGGGCTAGCTTTTGTATTCCTGCGGCAATTTGTTTAACAATTTTCCTGCTGTCATCAATTTTTAAACAACAATTAGAATCGTTCAGTTTACCACAAACACCTCCTTCTTCGGCTAGCAGATAATCGAGAACTATGCAATGTTGTAATATTGCTGTTCGCATTTGTGTAGCCTGATCTGCCAATAGATCAAGGGCATGGGCTGTCTCATTAGTAATAATTTCCAAAAAGGCTTGTAGTCAAATGATGCAATTTAGATTATAAATAGGTTCTCGAGCACCGCTAATCCACTCATTGGGGTTCTGGGTGGAAGGTTCATAATGTTGTATGATACGTTGAGAGGTCCACTTGTTTTTGCCCCAGGTTTGATCACTTCCACCTGCTATAGAGACATCAATGGACCGCCGCTATCGTTTAAGGTCATCATATACCCTAATTCCCAAACCGTCTCCACTCTGGTCTGGTAACAAGAAGAAGAAGGGGCGTGTATAACCTACATAACACGTTCCGCTTCACTTATTTAGTAATTTTTGGTAAGCATGATGGCCGCAAATCCAATAATGACCTTTTAAAGCCCGAGTTCCATTTACAGTGGTCCGTTTCCCTTGCGTTTTAAATCAGAAATACAAGGGGTTTCAAAGTAAGTGGTATTTTTCAAACCCAAAGGGTGTTTAATTTGACTATTTGCCTTTTTTCCTTTTATTCAGAAATTACATTTCCGTGCCTCTGCCAAATCACTATAGTTATACTGAATGGTTACTGTCTGGTTGGCTATGCCACTTATGGCACAAGCCAAAGGATTAGATTTCCTCAATATTTCAACTCCTTTGAGATTGGTATTTGACCAAAAACCATCAAATCATTTTTTGTGTCCAGTTTAATTGACCCATGTCCAACTCAGTTGGCGAGGGACAAATTTTTTCATCAGTGGTGTTGCCTAGCATACACCGTAGCATACCTCCTTCAACAGGAAGAGAACAACTATAACTTGAACAATTAATGGATTGACACACCGGGAAAATACAACCATTTCCATACCTAAATGTCCAATTACACACACTATGACCCATAAAAACTCAATTGCTGTCATCCCATTTAAGACAATATTCTCCTTTTTCTGGAACTTAGATTTTCTGTGGTTTTATCTCTTCATGCCAATATAACGAGTCATTTTTAATGGTTATGTCACTGAAATTACTCACGGATTTTGTGGATATTGGTTTTGATGTCAATGGCCAATCTTTAAATCCTAAAGGGCTTCCACATACCCAGCAATTAGTCAGGTTAAAAGTATTGGCCACTTGCTGGCCTAAAGCTGTGAATTCATTTTGCAACCCCAAGCCAAAGAGGGGGGGGGTGCAAGAGTTTCCCCAATTATTGAAGGCAGCAACAATGGTCAACCAAAACAATGTTTGCAATAATATGGCAAACATCCTATAAATATTAATAAAACAACCGTCGATAAGATCATACAGGCAATCAACAGCTTCATATATTTCTTCAGGCTGGCATCAAAGATTTCATCTGGAAAAGAAAAGAAAAAACAAACTCGGTTCCTTCTAAGGAACCGGAAGCAGATCATTATTAGAAAGATGGAATAATCCACCTGGTGTTAATTTTATGTTCTTTCCCAGAGGCCTCTCTCACTTTCAATGCATACATGTTCAGAGGGCTAGTGAGTACCAGTGGTACAGTTCCGATGGTGGGTAGCTTGACCAAAGCAAGTTGTCCCGGAAAATGGGAAGGGCCCAAAATCAGTCAGGGCCCGAGATGGCGGGTACCAAGGAAGGGGTTTGGGACAAAAGGCAGTGAGTCTAGGGCACCCATTTATTCCCCACGGATCGTTTACTTGTTGGACAGCATCCCACAATCGATTGGCCCAATTTGCCTCCTGGGGTTTCAAAAATCATTTAAGAAGGCTGTTGGTTCTCTCAACTATGCCACTGGCCTGTGGGTAATAAGGCGTATGGAATATCCATTGATCCCCTCTTGTTTGGCCCAGTCCTGAACTACTGCTGCTGTAAAGTGTGATCCATTATCCGATTGGATTGACTGAGGTTTAGGAAGGGAACTAAGCCACATTTTGAGGGCCTTTACTGTATTGATACCTGTAGCACAAGAGAAGGCTGCCGCATGTACCAACCCTGATACTATCTCCACTGCAAATAATATATATTATTTTCCTCCAGATTCTCGGAAAGGTCCTATATAATTGATTTGCTAAGTGTCCCAAAGGCCTTTTCCATCACGTAAATGTAGGGGAGGTTGTTCTAAAGGATATCTCTCCGACCGCACACGACACTGTTCACACACAGAGATGCAGGTGCAGCACATTTCTCAGGTCACTGGCCACCCTCTGCTGGCTGCTTCTCGATAGAGATCACGAGCTCTGGTGTGGCCTCGCTTTACGTGCAGCCACTCCAAGAGTCTGTCCCATTTTTCTATGAAGGCTTCTGTTTCCAGTGTTGCTAATCTAGCCAATTCAGCAACTTTGCCATTCCAATGACTTGCTGGGATATCATCTTCCTGGTGGGAGGCCACCCAGCCTACCAGGAAACTTCCCTTTTTCACTATAGAAGAGATTTCCTGCCATATCTCCTTTTGCCAAACAGGTGTCCTATTTACTTCCCAATTATTCTGTTCCCAAAAGGGAAGCCATTCGGTACACCCTTTAAACACTGCAAAGGAATCTGTATATATATGTACAAGCATTGACGCCTCTGATTCCCAATCAAACGCACTCCATACAGCTATAAATTCTCCAACTTGTGCGCTAACTTCTCCTTCTGTGATTATTTTGTCTCCTGTCCACACCTGGAGACTGCCCAATACTTCCAAACTTTTCCTTCCCGTTTGGATGAGGCATCGGTGAACCAAACATTCTGTAATTGCTCTGAAAATGGAGGGGCAACTTGAATGATGGGAGGGAAGGGTATTATTTTCGACTTCAGGAATCATCTCCTCCTGCAGGGGAAGGAGTTTAGGAGTCCCTTCTGTTACTTGGAAAATAGTGCAGTAATGTTCAATTTGAGCATACCGTTTCTGAATAGAGGCATGCTGGGCTGTTCCATCAGGAGGAGGAGTTCCTGATAAAACCAGCTTTATTACTTTGAACAGTCCCCTTAAAATAATTGCTTGTTTATGAATGATCCTTTCTACCTCCCGAAGGGCAATGCTTACAACAAAAAGACCCTTTTCCCAAGTAGGATACCATTTTTCTGCATCTTTGAAACGACGAGAATAAAATCCGATTGGTTGAACAGGGCCATCAGGTCCTCGTTGCCACATGTGCAGTGACAGTCCTGAATTCGCAAATCCCTGTTCTATTTGCATGGGGTCTGTGGGGTGGATAGGGCCCAAAGCCTGGTGAGTCATAGCCTCAAAAATTAAAAGCCGCAAAGCCTCATCGTGAAGGGGAGTCCATTCCCAAGTTGCTCTTTTTCGCAGCAGGTCGTATAAGGGCCACGCAATTATTGCAAAGTCTGGGATGTGTTTCCTCCAAAAGATCAATAACCCTAAGGCGTGCTGCAACTCCTTCTTATTTTCTGGAATTTTTACTTGATTTAGTGCTGAGAGGGTGTCTTGAGGAATACAGACTGACCCTCCTTTCCACCATATCCCTAAAAATTTCACCTCATTTGCAGCAGTTTGTACCTTTTCCTTGGGAATCTGGAGTCCCAGAGACTCTAAGTGCTGTATAATCTTTTCCTGTGTCACCTGCACTGGAATTTTTTTATCTCCTCTTATCAAAACGTCATCGATATATTGATAAACTCTAACTCCTGGTTCCGTGGGAATTTGGACGAATTCTTGTGCCAAAGCATGATGTGCTAAGGTGGGAGAACGTTTGTAACCCTGAGGGAGGTGAGTGAAAGTATACTGCCGTCTCTCCCATGTAAAGGCAAAACGATTGCGGTCCCCTTCCTGCAGGGGAACCATAAAAAACGTATCTTTCACATCACTTGTGGCCATCACTTGGTGAGCTTGTTCCTGAACAAGTGAAATTAGCTCAGCTGTATTAGGCACCGCGTCTGTCAAGGGGCCAGTATTAGCATTGAGTCGACGATAGTCTATGGTCAGTCTCCACTTTCCGTTTGGTTTATGCACTGGCCACACTGGGGAGTTGTACGGGGACTGGGTGAAGAGTAAAATTCCCCATTGTTTAAGGTCCTCAATCACAGGGGCTTATCCCTTCTTGGGGCCCCAATGGCAATGGGTAGGGTTTCACGTTAGTCATCTTGGACAGGGGAAGGGCAGGTGCCGCTTGTAATAAACGTACTTCCGTCCAGGACAATTCGGAGAGTTTTCTAATCTGAGGAGTGCCAAAAGACCATGAGTTTCCCTGGGTATCATACCATTGTCTGCCTTTCAATACGTCTATGCCCAAAAGTTTTGTCAGAAAAGGGCCTACTGCAGCCTTGGTGTTCACTGGATCTTCCTCCCCAGGCAACCGAGGCCATAGATACCAACTGGGTTTCTCCCAAAGCATTTAAGATAATGAGGTTTTTCGACGAAGTCAAAATTCTGCATTGCTCTGCCTCAGTCTGCATCAGTGCAGTGATTTGTGCTCCCTTGTCAGTTAAAAAGGTTACTGTTTTTTTCCGTGGCCCTACAGCCACTTTAATCAATAAACCTCCTCTCATATTTAGGGTGAGTTGTTTTATAAACATCCATCCTCTGTTTCCCCACCACACACCTTCGGGGAATGGAGGACCTAGTTTCCCTTTGCCCTCTTCTCTGCACCAGTTTCTTCCCCAAGGTCTATCAATGGTGGGGCATTAGGGGTTGTTTCAAAATTAACTTTTCTCCCTGACCACGTTTGTACAAGTTTCTTTAATTTCTGGGTTGGAAGCCCATCCATCAAATCTCAGGGAATGCCTCTCTGGAGCCCCAACTGCCACCATTCCTGACGGCTGAGGGGTCTCCCTCTCCCAGCATCGGTAAGTCGGACTGACTTCGAATCCTGACTTCTCTTGACCAGCGCCAGGCGGCCTTTGCCTTTTTCCGCAGCTCGTACGGCTCTGGTTTCGGGTCTTTGCCCAGAACCACCAACAGGACCGCATTTCCTCCCACAGTTAATGAGCTCTTGGGCTACTTCTCCCCATGTCCACACTTTCCTCCCCATTCTTCTGTGATCAGGGGTCACTGTTCCCTCCAGAGCGCCTGTAAGTCTGTCTGCTACAGGGGTACTTTGTATCTTCCCCTGTAGCTGGATCCCAACGGGTTTCAGAGAATCAGGAGGTCCTCGACTTAGAGGAGTCATCCGTTCTGGATCCACAGGCATCATCACTGGAGAGCCCTGGTGAGGTTTGAGCTTTCTGTCGTACATCATCTGCAAACAAGCCGCTTTCTGCACACTCTCTACCAGTTGATCTGCCGTACCTGTGATGGCTAGGGGGTCTCCCCTCTCCAAAGGATTCAGCCCCCCGGCCCAATACGCTGTCCTCTGCATCAAAGACCATGGGGCTCGATAACTGCCAGTAGTTAAAAATACACCTGGACCCCAATACCCTTCTGCTTCCTTCTTTGACAACAAGATTCCATCTCCTCCCGACAACGGTACTCTCCAGACATAATTTGTTTCGGATTCCTTTGGAGTCCTTGCAAAATCCTTCCTTAATTTTGCCAACTCAGTCGCTGTAAACGGAACACTTGGGGATGATTGTCGGTTTCTCCCTTGTACACATATTCAGTTTTAGCTAGGGGATACGTGTGAGGAGGGTTCTCTACAATTTCTTTTGCTCTCTGCAAGTCACCCTGAGGGTAGATTTGCCTGATCCCTCTCTCTTCTGACTTCGACTCTTCCTCTCCACACAAGTCACTTTCTGTCCACAATTCTTCCTTCAATGTCTCTTTTAGTAAAACATTCAGATGTTTCTCTTCCTCTAACAACTTCTTGGTCTCTTTTAACTGCTCTCGTAACGATTCAACTGCCAGTTTCAAAGAGCCTATCACAGCACCATCTTGACAGAATTTCTGCTTCCTGTCTTCCACTGCTGCTGCCAAACTTGCTCCTAAAACCACACAAATTATAGATTTTCCCTTCCTGGGTCTAAGTTTAGAGTCTGTCTGCAATACCATGATCCTATCCACTATACTCTGCGGTTGGAACCAATGATTTTTCGCCCATTCTCGCACTTCAAGAGCTGGGCGAGCACGATAGTTTTCCAAAAGGTCATCCAGTTTATCTAAATCCCCATTCAATACCTCATCATGAACATTTACACATTTGCAGGCACTCATCTCATCAAAGAGGGGTTATTTTGTCCTGAGAGGGCCTCAGCTTACATTTTCTACCACAATTCCCCTCCACACACTCTCAGGAGGCCACACCTTTCAAATTCCCCAAAGAGACTCATATCTCGCCCAATTCTATCACTTCGTCCTTCTCTGGCTGTTTTCCTCGCGGACAAACAGAACCGCTGATCCAGACTCTGCACTCGCTTTTTACCAATGTACATCTCCGTCACACACACACTAAAGTCTCTGATAAAGTAACTGGACACTTTCCGTTTCTCCGAGAATCCTGCCCGTGATGCCAATTAAAAAAATGTCACGTGCCGGTCACAAACCGGAGCGAGGTTTTGCTCGTATTCTTGGGAACAGAATTAAGACTCAAAAC
>JAVKLA010000021.1:23107884-23123327 GCA_034782735.1 Sagittarius serpentarius | reverse complement strand
TGTTATGGCGGTGCTGGCAGGTGGTGGTTTGATGTTCCGACAATGCTGAGACAAACATCCAACAGAGTCTCTTACACTTTCTCAGCATCTCATGGAGTTCGCCTGATTCCCATTTCTGTGCTTTGTGCCAGACTTCTCCATGGACTACGCTTTCCGTTGCGACAGGATTTCTGTGTGGCAAACCGTGTTGTGTGACTATAACCTGGCACGAAAGACGCGGCTCTTCCAGCGAGCCCCGGCCCTGCAGCGGGAGTGAAATAAGGCACCGTGAAGGTATCATAACAACTGAGATCAACACTGATTAATAAGAAGCAGATCTAAAAGGAAAAGAATTGGCTTCGTTTTACAAACTGGTGTTTTTAGAGCTAGCCTGACAAAAAGTAAGTGCTTTCTTCTTAGCTGCACTTTCTTTTCCAGTAGCAAATCCAAACCTTCAGCAAAATAGTTTTAAGAAGACCTCATTTCACTTTCCACAAGACGACAGAGCAATACCCCCCAGCTCACACAGAAGGGCAATGTTTTTCCCACTCGAAAATTCAGCTTGAGGGCTCCTCCAAGCGCAGAACGGGTCTGACATGAAGCTGTCAGCTTTTGTTGGAGTGGGTGAGCCGAGCTACGGCAGTGCTCAGCCAGCAGACAGAAAAGGAAGAGGGCAGGATGTGGTAGTGGTTATTCAGTGGGTGGCACTTTTCTCTGTGAGGTTCCACTCTGGCAAGAAGCCCCGGTCAGTCAGACCCCAGACAACGGCTATATTGTCCAAAGGTTCAGAAATGGAAAAATGCTTTTTTTTTTTTTTTTCCCCTGATGCTTTTCACTTGCAGAACATAAACGTACGGTAGATTTCAGCTGGACCAAAACAGAGAGGCGAGGAGTCCACCGGCAGGGAGCTGCCTGCAGGGCTGACCCTGCCACCACTGACTTACTGGGGCCCAGGAATACAGGCTGGTGCCCCGCTGCGGCGGGAGGAGCAGGCGGCTGCTGGAGGCTGGTAAAGAGTGTAGTGAAGCCTTGTGTGTGGTGTTTCGAGCAAACTCAAGTCTGGTCAGCGTCAGCCTGCCATGCAAAAGTATCTTCAGGGTTTAATTTGGCTGATATATTCTTCTCTCTGGAGTTCGTACACACTTCTTCTGTCGACTGCTGTTTCTGTGAGAGTGGCTGCTTTCCAGGAACGGAGAGATTGATTTCTGTATGCAATTAAAAGGGGGGGGGGGGGAGAGAGAGAGAAAAACATTCAACAGAGTTCATGGTTCATCTGACACTGTTGTTAGAAACTCAGAGAGGACGCAGTACGAAACTGTGGCCTCCTGAAAACAGTTAATCAGGGATTAGACAACACAATAGTTACCTTGCTTTAAGAGAAATTTCTCCAAAGGGTTAATTACGGACCCAGAAAAAGACTAACAAAACAAAACAAAAAACCATGTGGAAGGCATCAGACCTAAATTTTCAACATGAGCAACTCTAATAGACCTTTTCTATAGCCAGGCACAACCCCCGTAATTCTACAAATTAGACTGAGCCCCTGGGAAGTATGCGCCTGCAGCTGCTACGCAGATGTGCAGACAGAAAACGAAGCAGATTCTTCCAAATAACACTGGATGGTTCTGAGGCTAATAAAATTACCACTGATCCAGTGTTAGCTGACAACTTTCCTTATAAATAAGTCATATATTTCATCTTATAGCAAAACGCATTCAAAGGTATCCTCCCATGGATGGGCAACAAATGTAATTCTTCTCACTTCAGAGTGAATCCCATCTTGTAAATATTAATTTATTGTTAAATGTCTTTCTTTGGGAATTAAGGAAAGTTGTCCTTGGTGCTCGCTTGGGAGCAAGAGGTCTTCCTCAGGAAGCTGGTTAATATTTGTCAGGACAGACAAACACACCTACTCTCCTGCAAGTATTTATCGAACATTTAAACACAAACTTAGTTTCTGCTTGTGAAAGATGAAGGAATAGCCCCAGACAACCTGTATGGTTGGCTGATTGTCAAGATCAGCTAAGAACCAAGTTGCATATACTGCCTTCCTGCTTTGCTATCATGTGGCTACATCCCTGTCTGCTTTGCCTACAGTTTCTGGCCTCCACATGAATGCGCAGTGAAGCTTGGATTCTGCCACAAACACAGAAGCAGAGGTTCTCAATAGAGCTTGGAAAAACTAGGTAGCCAAACTCAACTGCACTGCCACAAGCACCAAAGGCAAACTCCCACATCAGAGATGGTTAGACAACTAAACAGACCTTCAGAAATCTGGCTGAGCACTTGCTTTTTGGCGCTTTTGACAACTACAGCTCTAAAAGCTAAAGGATCTGGCTGTGGCAAGTATACATTTGACATACGGAGTTCACACAGATCCTACAAAGACCTTTAACCGTATGATTTTGAGAGTCGTATGAGCTTGGCCAATTGAGAACCTTTTGTAAGCAAGTCACAAATGTTCAGGCACTGAACTGACCTTCAACAACCCTTACAGAAACCCTAATTAGCAGGAACAGTGACAGCACACCAAACACTTCAGAATACTGCTCCTTTATGAGAGCGTACCCATTCATAGGTAGATTCCAAATGACCAAAGTGGAAAGAATTCCCCTGCATTTCGGGAGGGAGAATCAAAAATAAACACCACAATGACGGGTACAGAGGGTGAGGCAGGAAGGAACAAGAGACAGAGCAACCAGAAAGAAAAAGGTGGACAAGGGCTGAAAATGGAGGAAAATGTATGAAAGTTAAGAGGGAATGTCACTGATGTGATGAGTTCACAGGCAGGCGGCGGGGACAAGAGGTCTTTTACCCATTGGAAAACAAAAGGAAATGGGCAGGTCGGAAAGGAAGCAGAGGTATCTGACAGGAATTACTTTAGCAAGCATTTCTCCCTCCATCTCTCACCTTACTGTAGACTGAAATTCATTTTAATCAAAAAGGTTTTTTTATATGCTCTTCTTGGAACCCGATCAAAGTGTTGCCTCCTTAGTCAATATATTTCTTAAAGTCCCCAAACGTGCCTAAAATGTTCCCCTCCACTACAACTCTAATGGCCTACAATCACTTCAAGCTGTGGTCTCCTCAGTTAGGATAAACAATGTTGTGCCAACGTTTGGTGGATGAAAACCTCCAGAAACGTACCAGGAGCTTAAAAGGGAGACATTGTAATTTTGTAAAGGGCGCTCCTCCCTGTGAATTACTGTTCTGTTAGTATCCCACCGTGCCATTAGGAGACACCACTCCAATACTAGCACTAGCTGTCCTAGGGCTCGTTTACAACTAAGCATATTTGCTAAGACATCACCACACCAACATAACTACTCCCTTTCTACTCCCCAACTACTACAAATCTCTCAAAGTTTTGCATTACGCACCACAAAAGTCCCAGAGACCCCCGCCATCTTCCATAGAAGGGAGCAGTTTAACAAGGGCGCCCTTGCCCAGTGTAGACACCGCTAACACGTTCCTTAAGCTAAGTTCTTCCTACATAGTTTCCTCAGAGTGCAGGGCATTCTCATCCACTTCCAGGCCAGAGGCACTCACGTGGACTAATGGGTCAGTTGCCATTTTCCACTCTCAGAGACTGGAAAGACTTGCCCGTAACACCCTGTTTTTAACGCTCTTTTCTGGATAAATATGTGATCGTATTTTTAAGGCTGTTTTTCTGTAGCAGTTTAAAACACTGCAGACCCTGACACCTACCTCATGGAAAACGCGCTTGCGGCTGACGCCCAAAGCAGAGTTCAGGGCAGCATCACAAGAGATGATCCTGTTCCCAGTCCCCGCCTCGCAGATGACCCCCAGCACGTGGCCGATTCTGTTCTCCAACAGAGACGTGGGTCAGGATGAACCTCCCGTCATGTCTGTTAGCACAGGCTGAAGGAAAAGACACTGGTCTGGCTCCCGGTCCCAATTCCAGCCCCTGGGGACCACTCTCACAAGGGGGACTTGGGCATCAACGTGATGCCAGAGCATGAGGAGCAGCTGCTACTTCTCCACGTCCCATTCAAGAAGTGAAGGGAGGAAGCTACAGCTTCACTCGTTGGCTTTTGGCACTGGCTGTTTCTTTACATGAGAATAACTGGAAGGCTAGATGAACCAGGGAATTGATAATAAGAAGAGATAAAATACTTTTTTGACGGTGCATATGCTTCTGATCAGGTTTGCCTGGAGAGCAGTCCAGGGCTGTCGTTGCAGAACAAGGCTGCTTTGTTTTTATTTACTATTGGTAACATGGAGGCAGCTAATGGCCCCAGCCAAAAGTCAGGACCGTACTGCATCAAGTGCAGCTCTGTAAAATCGTAAGTAAAAATGTTTGTCCTCAAAAGCTTGTACGGGAGACAGACATTGGAAGGAAGGAAACGATATCTCTGTTTTGCTATGGCAACTGATGCACTGGGATGTTTGTGCAGGGTCACATAGGAAATCTGTAGCAAAGCCAGAATTTGAACCTACATCTTCTGCGTGCAATTACAGCACTAGCACAACAGGTCCTTCCTTCCTCTCAAACATTTGTTGTCTGACTTCTAGCTGAGGGCTTGAACCCAAGAGCATCAGCCTTAAACAGTCACATCAAGAAAGCAACTCCATCAGCAGTCGGCAGTCGAAAATTCCAACTATGCCTGCAGATCAGTTGTTCCACCAGCGACTGCGTGTTCTAGGAGGCATCTCTCTGAGCCAAGTTTGAAAGCCATCCATGAGGCAAAACGGCAAAGCTTGTTTTCCTGCTGTATCATTGCGCTCTGTAGGTGGGAACACAGTGCCAGGGGATGCAAATTCAGACGTACCCCTGCCAGCAGGAAGAGGTGGACATAGCTCAGGATATTGTTCAACACTTCTACGGGTTCCCAGTTCACTGCTAATATCTTTGTTTTCATCGAGGAGCCCTAAAAAAGGTCTTAATTACTTGTTCTTTCCCAGAGTGCCATGACAGTCGCATTCATCCGGCGGAAGGGTTGCGGATACAGGATCGTCAGAGCTAACGTCTTTTGACTGATGTTGAGCTTGTACAGAGCAGGTTGCCAGTTCACAGAACAAGCACAGTATCAGAAAGAAAAAAACAAGGAAACTGATAGCAGCAGATATTGTGAAATTGTTAGCCTTAATTTACTCTGTATCCTTCTCAGAAGTCATGGTAATGGAACATTTAATTACATTTATTCACAGATTTGAATGAGAAAAAGTATGTGGGCTGACTAATAGGACAGATCCTAGTATTAACTGTAACTAGCATAGCGAATTCTACTTCAGAAATCTCAGTTAGAGAGGAATGCGGGTTCACTGATTCTTCTGGATGCACTTTTGAAATTTTGTAAGGTGACTCGAGAAATCAAACTTTTGATGATTAAATGGTGGCAGAAAGGCTTACAGGAACAAACAAGCTGCACTGTATGAAGCACCATACGGAGCTTCCAGCTAGAAATTCAGATGGAACAGGGGATAACACAGTTAACAAGAATCAAAACTAATAAATCTTAAAATAGCAGAGTACTCTCTGTGGACCCGCAAGGTGTTATCTGGAAGCGAAAGGAAAAGGGTTTTGAGGACAAAGGGATACATTTCTATACTATTCACAAAAGTCTTTCCTAATGTACCAGGTCATTTAGGAAGTTTTACATAACCCCTTTAAATGCCTTTTCTTCAGCTATTTTTGACATGTCTTTTCCATTAATATAAGTGGGAAATGCAGGCAAATTAAAATAGTCCCCTCGGGCTGTCGTAGGGCATGTTCTTGCCACTTGCGCCATTGGCTCAGCTCCACCCACCACCAAACCTGTGGTGGGAGAACTGGAGTAAAGAAAGTATCAATGACCTTGTGCACGCTACAAGCACTTAAATCAGAGCGTGCAAGGGTCCGCTGCTCAAGGCTAGGGAGGCCAGTGGTGAAATGATCTTATTCAGAGCCTGATTTACCACTAGTACTTCCAGCATGGTTACCTGGAGGCTAGCAAGCCTAGGAAATACGAGAGATTTTATGGAGCAAAGCCACTGGCAGCAGGAAAGGTACACAGGCAGCATTCACTGCGTCCCCTTAGCTCCTAAGATTTAGGCCAGTATCGGTACAGCATGTACTCATGCGGTTCTGTGCTACTCATGACTTTGGAATCAGAAGTGAGACCATTTTGTCTTCCCTGTCCATTTCTTCAGCAATATTTTACCAGTTTGCACACAGTAACTGTTGAAACAGTTACTATGAGGAGCCACATGTTGGTATGCTCACCGGTGCAAGCAGTCCCACTGAAGCAAACAGCCCCACTCATGCTGAAAGGCACCAATATGCAACGTGAGAATGCAAAGCAAAACCTGTTCCTAAATCTCAAGGTTTAAAATAGGAGAAAAACTAAACATGATTTTTCAGTTGCTATGAGGCACTTTTCTGTTAGAACGGCTTCTTATACTTGTCATCAGTTAAGTGATTGGTTTAAAATCATTATTAAGCCAAGTGTTCAAAAATTTGCTATAGTAGCATTAAGATTTTTATACAGTGAGCTGTATTACTACTCAGTAATTGTCCTCTTTATTGTGGGTATAAAAAAAATTACACAGTACCTTTTTGCAGTAGCAGAACTACTATTAGAACTGAGAAAAGGCTTGTTAAAGCATGAACTTTTGGAACTATTTGTTTCAAAGTCAGAAAAACCAGCTGGACAGCTATAGATACAGGACACAATCTAACTAGGAGTAATCCTTAGATCCAGTAAAAGTAAGCCCTAAAACCAGGGATTTCACCTGAATAATAAGGGAGATTAGGCTTTGATCCCATGTCCCTGGTGTTAATTCGTCACCCCATATTGCCTGGCAGTAAACAATTAAGGGCCAATCCTGGGAGGCTGATAGAAGTCCAGGGAACTCCATGCCTAGCAAAGATAAGGAAAGTATATTGTTTCCTGTTTGCACTGGACGTTGAGCTTTATATAATTATCCTACCAGTTCGGATTAACTGGGCAATTATCCTGGCAAACAACGGGACGTTGATGACAGCAAAACAAAGGCATCTCAGAGCCGGTCCTTTGTCAGCGCTGCTGCCAGCCGGAGCCCCACCGAGCGGCCCGGGTCCTGGCTGCTGTCCCAGCCCCATCAGCCCTCCAACAAGGGCTGCACAGTTACAGGGGGAGCAGCAAGGGAAACAGTTTTCCTAACCTGTCAGTGTTTAAGAACTCAAACATTTTTCCTTACCACAAAAGGAGTTGAAATTTTGGAGAGAAAAATGTCCACGGACTAAGCACGTGCAGAAGAACAGATTGGCTGGAGAGCGCAGCTTTGCTCGCCACGCTTTTGAAATGTTCCCTTCAGGTTTTGACCTTCTTTATCTGAGCGAAAGCAGCATTTCAACACTGGAATAGAAGACCAGAAAAAAGAGAAAATGTCAGAATGGGAATGTCAAAGGGCTTTTTTGTTGTTGTTTAACCCCAAAAACCTCTAAGCAGGAGACTCAGCTAGCCGAATCTTTCTTGGCAACAACTCCAGTTCAGTGAATTGACTCATTTTGTCAGAAAATTTCTGACCAGCAACAGTCGGTGGTTCATACAAGACAAAAGAATAAAACAACAGTGGCATTCCCATGACTCTATTTCGAGCACAGGGGACTCTGTTCAGGCCTGGCATGGCAGGCAGCGTGCTCTGTGGTAGCATTTCTATGTCCCTTGCCATACCGGACCTAAACAAAGCCTGAGTCACGGAAGGCACTCGCTCTGAGCACCGATTCCCATGTTAGACGAACCCTTAAAGTTACCCAACCTGAGCAGCCGTACAACACAATTTCTAGAAATTAAACAAATTATTCCAAGTTTTAACACTGAATTTGTCCTTTTTCCAGCATATTTCAGAGACATCTGAAGACGGCTCTGAAATGCACGGGTGCCTGCTGTTCCCTTGTTAACCTGAGAATCCCAAGTCACCAGAAATTTAGACCTAATTCATAATCTGGCCAATCATATTTAGCCTTAATGTTTTCTTTTCTGTACAAAGAAAAGGCAAAATCCTCTTCTTTTCAGAACACAACTCAAAAGACGATCGTGTCTATAGAACACCTCACACTAAATCTTAAAACAGCTACAATCTTAAATATTTGAATCTTTAGACAGAGATTCAATACCTATGGCAAAATTGACCTGTCAAATCCCCATTATAGAAGTATTTCAAACATTCTGTTTCTATAGCAATATCTACAACCACCATCTTGAAAGAGACCAGAGCTGAGAATATCTGTTAGTTATCCAAATTCCAGGTTTTCCAAGAACAGCTGGACCACGCTGTGAGAGCTGGTGCCGTGTACTTGTGACCGATTCTTATTTTGGTCTGAATAAGCTCACTGCCTTACTAAGGCTTAAGTAAAACGTCCAGAAAAAAAATCTCGCACCTCAACCGTACTACAAAAGGGACAAATTCTAAGGGGTTCTCAGTCAAGAACAAAGGCTAAAACTCAATTACTTCCTCTATGAATTCAGGTTGCTTTTATTCCTCATATTTCATTCTGGAGACCAGCAGCCACAGAATACTCATCCACTGCAAATATACACTGAACAAATAAAAGTTCCCTTCAGTTTAAGGAAACTAGTTACATAGGTACATATTCTTCCAGAAATTGAAGAAGGCTGTGAGAAGATAGGATGGTATTTCTTTTCTCCTTTTGTCTTTTTGTGCTAGATTTTTGGTGGAATTTTCATAAGGTGAAGAAGAATCACGAGGAGAGAGGGGGGGGGAAAAAAAATCATTCGGAAGCTCTGCGGGTTAGCAAAATACACTGGAGAAAACAAGAGAAAGGGTCTGTGTACTTCCATACTGTTAAGCAGGAGAGAAGCAGAGGGCAGATACTTTTTAATGAATGTGATGCTACTTTTACATCCCTGTTCTCTCTGGAGACTTCCACATAATTTTAGTTTTGACTGATAATAAATAATAGGTTTCCTGCCACTAACGACAAGTTAGTTCCCCTCTCCCCTCCCAGGTTAACCGGGTCTGTCCAAGAGATCTGGCCCTTCGCACACAATAGCTCGCTTGCTGCAGAGCCCCTGCAGAGGCGTGCTGAAAGCACACAGAAAAATATTTCTTCTGCTCTCTTCCTGAACTTCTTAAACTCTAGGTGACCCAGAGTAAAATCCATTTTAATGGGGCCTCGGCTAAATCAGTTAACCGAGTCCTTGTTGAACTAGGCAATCTATGCAGAAATAAAAAAAATAATAATTAGAAAAAGACATTCTTGTTTCTTTTTGGAGTCTTGGTTCTTACATTCCCTTCCTTAGACAGCAAAGAAATAGTTATGTTCCCAGTTTTAATCCCCATGTCACTGCAGAGCACTATTCAAGTACTGGAGCTACTGTTCATTAAATAGTGGTGCATTTGGTTTTGCGGCAGTACTCCGCCAGTGCCATAGCAGATGAGGTCCTTCACTCAGTAATTCCCTCTGATGGTGACACAAGCCCAGAGAGCAGCAGTTAGAACTAAGAACTGGTAAGGAACATGTCAAAGTTGTTGTTAATGTAAAAAGAAAGTAAGAATATGTCTCTCTGTTCCACCAGAACATCAACTTTTTAATCTCTCATTTCAGTCTGATGCTGCAATGAGAGGAGCCAGAGACATTACAGCAGTTGTATTACTTTCTCTCTGTTGTGCTCTTCTCTGGAGTAGAAGTTATATTATGTTTAACTGTATGGCTACTCTAGTAATTTTAAGACAAATGTGTAGAAAAAATACAGAAGACGTCAGATATCTTCAAAAACTTGTGTTATGAGCGCTGTAAACTTCAGTCTTCACACATCCAAACTCCTGCAAGTATCATAAACCTGCATTACCAAAATAGTGCATTCTTGAATCAAGTTTTAATTCGGATTAGAGTAACAGTGACAAAAGAGGCAAGTTTTGCAACAAACCCAAAACTCGGCTCTTGACATTGTCACGTGTATTTAAACAAAATTGGTTACACCAAAAGAGGCAAAGCAAGCTAAGAACACACCTTTCCTGTAGCATGAGCAACAAGTACTCTAGGGGGGGTAGGAGGCAGCGGAGAGAGAGGTCCTTCCTATCATCTTATTCTGAGGTTTCTCACGAAGCGTTTCAGTCTTTCATCGGCCTTTGAGCGCGTTCCTGTGAGACACAAACCAAGCACGCGCGTCAGGACTGCAGCGTCACACCTCCGTTCAGCGGTTGGTTTGCGGAGTCTGAAAAGCTGAAATAAACCCTGCCACATTCACCAGCCTTTCAGGACTCCACATCCCCAGTTCCTTACACGATTCCGTGTTCTCTGGATTTTTGTGTATATAACACTATTCTTTATGACCGCAAGACCTAGGCACACATTCCTTCAGGTCTCCCTTGCCTTCTAGTATTTCTGCATCTGCAGCTAGAGTCTCTACCGACCCACAGCTACACAAAATGCACTTCTTTCATGCCAGCATTTCATCCCATTTTCAAAAGCATTTTTAGGAATGAGTCTGAGGCAAACAAATTTTCTAAAGCATGAAGCAGTTCCTGGTTTTGAAAATCTTACCACATCGTTTAGACGGCCAGTCTATAAGCCCCGAGGCAAATTTTCAGCACTCAGACAACAGAGGAGACACACACTCCTTTTAATACTACTAGTATTTGATCATTTAAACAGCCACATACATTTTGAAATGCAGTCCTTGGAATTTTTACTCTATCCCCCCCCACCCCCAGGCGCTCTTTAAACAAAGGGTGCCTACATTTGCTGTACAGGTCTTTACATAGAGGTTAGGAAAAACTTCTTACGGTAAAAACCACAGAAACAAGAAAAACACCCGTTTAAATGATGAGCCACAGCTGGGGATCAAAGGGTCAGCATTTTCACCAGAAGGGAATCCCTCTTGCACTCCTTGTATTATTTATCAAACTAATGACTGGACTTTGCTTCAACAAAGAGCACAGTTTCTCCACTTTTGGCTCTGTTTGCCTTTAAATTTTGAGTAATTTAGCGAGAGTTGGTCTAAGTAAGAAGGCTGCTGAGGGCTACTACAACACTAACTGCCTCTGTTTTCCTTTTGCCTCTCCCCTATCCCATAAGCCACACGAATTTTGCTCTCTCCATTACCCGTAACTTAGATACACTGTATTTAGATTAAACAGTCACAGTCCTTAGAACAAGATGCTTATCTCCTTTCAACTGCTCCAGTCTAAAAGCGAGCGCAGTCCTCAGCCTTTGTGAACTTTACAACTTGTTGGATTTTTCTTGAAATGTGTCTATTCTTAAAAGCCAAACCCATGGAAAAATAACTGAAACCGAATGCCATGTGATCAGGGCCAACCATAACACATGAGAGCCCTAAAATAACAGGAGAGGTACTGCGGTAATGCCTGACCTTCTGAACTGCGCATATGGGTTGAAGCAAAACAGCCCATATTCACGTCTTAAATGGTGCATACTAATAGCTTATTTGTAATGCAGAAGAACCCAGTTTACAGAGCCGTGATTTTAAAGCTTCAAGGACTTGCTGAAAATGCCAGAAATGACTTCACTTTTGGAATAAGCTTAAACAAGGTCACAGTTGAACTTTATTAGCTTATATGGTCAAAATCATTTCAGCAGGCAGTTTCAATGGCTGCAGATATTCCCTTTTTCTCCTGTCATGCTTCCACCTCAAAAAGGAAGGTGCTCTAGCAGATTTTCTTTTCTAAACATCTTTGAAATATGGAGTTATTCTGGCTGGCCTGAAACTAGCAGTTCAAAAACTTTTATTTAAAGTATACAGACAGCACAACTTCAACAAGAAGTTTCTTATAGCAGTGTTACCAGCCTGTTCAGACCTGCACCCAGCCCTTAACTCAAGTGATAATGTCTATCGATTACGCTCAGATCATCCCTGTAGAAACTGAGCATGAGCAATCCCAGTAACCTAAAATGCAGTTCATGTTGCTGCTGACAAAGATGACCGGAGCTCTTCATATATATCCATATGCAGACCCTAATGCCACCGGGACACTTACTGACAAGGAATAGTAGTAATCTTTGTGAATATAAACAAAGAAGCCATGATACATCAGTAAACAGTAACTTCAGGCAACAAAGCTCTGGCAGCGTGGGGATAACTAACGGCTATCCAAGTTACATATACAGCCAGCGAGGGTGTTCAGTAGCTGTTGCTGTTACGAGCTAAGTCTCTGTACAAACTACAAGTGTAAACGCTACCCTGTATGCAACCTAAAAGTTCGAGATGGCCAGACACAAACCCAAACTGCAGACACGTCACCTGCACCGCAGAGAAAGCATATTGAGGTTTGCTCAGGAACTAATAGAGCTGTTTCCTGGGGAATATTTTTAACAGGATGTGCAACTGTGACACCAGGAAAGGAAAAAGTATGGGGGAAAAGGACCGATGCATTGAAGAAGATGACATCTAGGCAGTTGCCGAAGTCTTGGCAGTGTGAATAAAAGGGAAAAACTTTGAGAAAGTTGCTGGGTCTGGTGTTAGCTGAATGAGGGTGACAGCTGAAAGCAAGGAAACCTTTTGTTATTATTCCTGTCCTGTTTTCAGAGAAACTGATTGTCCTACTTCCTTTGCAAATGAACAGGATCATTCTAGAGACTCCTCAATCCACAGCCATGCTTTCTTCCCTGTAGGAAAATCCTGCAACACCCTTGGCCTTCCAGACAGGTACCATCAGAAGAGTAACCTTTGTTGCCAACTAACACCACTTGTGCTACCTACAGCCTTTACGCTACATGCATACAGTGAAATCCTGATCCCATTCTAGTTGAAAGTCCCTCTACTGCTGACAGCCACACAGACAAGGTTTTCTTTTTAAGCATACTTTTACTTCATTACAAAGTTTCATATGAATAAAGACAAAAGCATTACATGAACTATGTAAGATGATAGTTTTGTTTTTCCCTCCTTCTGGGTCTTGAGTACGTACGTATCTGCATACCCATGCTTACAGGACTCTTGCAGCAGAAGCTACAAAAGATCCTGGCAGAGGTGGGCAAATCAATAGGTAAAAGTTACTGAAACAACTTGCCATGCTCTGCTTGATAGGTAGTTATCTGAATTCAACAGTTTTGACAATAAAGGTGAGATGTGGCAGCCAGACCGCAGAGGAAAGGAGAACAGTAAAATGTCTCTTAACGCGTGAAGAATTCAAGCATAAAAATGGAAGCAGTTGTTGTGCAGATAGGGTAGAGTGGCCAGAGGATGAACTGTTACAACAGTTGATTTTGGCACAGGATCATACTTCACTGTACTACTTCCTTCAGGTGAACTCCTGCCAGGAATATTGCTGGGCAGAATCCAGACTTTCATCTGACAAGAATCACTGAGCACAGGCAAAACCATTCAAACTGAACTGTAGGGAAGGGGTTAAAAATATAAACCACCACTTCCTACAGGCCTCAGAAAATGGGATCACCATAAAGACTTACCTTCTTTGTAGGACCATATTTAAAATCCATGGAAGTCAGTAAACTGGATGCTTCTAACTGTTAACAGGGATACTTCTGTGTTTTGTTTCGGGGTTTTACCACCATCCATCCAGAACATTGGTTTCTTTCTTCTCTGTTGGTTACAGCCTCAAGAGAGAAGATGAATACGCAGTGGCTAACACAAGAAGGCATAGGACTTACAGCAGGCTGACCCTAGATGATGACAGTTCATACCAATATACTGTTCCACCATCTCGTACTGTATCTTCTGCCGGTAGCATTCGCAATGCTTCCAATATAACACGAAAAATGTTATTTTGCAGAAATGTGACTTTGCAGGGGAAAAAAAAAAGAACAGTTGCTGCAATGTCTTTCTCTAAAGTCAGCGATTGCAATGGAAAGTCCCATTATTTAATATGATCAGGACAGAAATCCTTCAGCTCTGACATCTACCCAGTCCTGTGACATGAAGGATGATCCTGGTCTTTCCAAAAACATCTCCTCATCTGCCTCCTCTCCCATCCCATCAAACCACCGAGCTATTCTCAAACACTTGTACAAACAGGAAGAGGAAACTGAACTGATACTAACATCCTTATCTTCAAAAATGAGGTAGCTCCCTTGTGCTGTATCATTTGCTCCCTTTTGAGTCTTGATGAAGTACAAAACGTAACAACACACAAAAGCTCTGCCTAAACTTAATTCTTAATGTTCAGATTTAATTCACAGCTTGAGCAAAGGGATCTTACTCCAGAACTTCGAGTTATTATCTACACAAGATTTTAAAAGCTGTCATTTCTGATTTCAGCAAAACATTTTAGTTCTTCTGTATACTGTGGCCTCTTTCTAAAAATAATCTTAGTTTCCTGTCTTAAAAATCTGCCTGTATTCAGTCACAAAAAGAGGATGATTTGGAAAATTTTTCCTCTATTCATCTGATACTTTCGTAAGTGCTAGGGGGCAACAAATAATAGTGCCACTCTTCACAATAATTTTGATTATATCGGTATCCTATGAACTAAAAATTAACCATAATGCAGATCAGAGTCGTACAGCATATCCTATTAACAAACAAAACATGCTACTTTTATACATGTCCAGGATGGGACGTTGCTAAATAAGATGGGTCAGGGAAGGAAAGACAACTCAAGTTTAGCCTGGTCAAGAAACACTTACTGAAACTGGGCACAGTTATGCTATTTCTTAATAGATACAGCACTCCTCAGAGCAGAAATGCATAATATTGTGTCAACATTTGGCTTTGTTAACTGCATTTGAAGACAGCTTTGTAATTACAGAATCTATCCTGGAATAATATTAGCTCATACGTACAACAGTATCTCAGTCCTTTCCTTTCACAGGCAGCTTTCTCTTGCCCTACTAGTGTGCTGGTTTTTGTGTGGATTGCTAGAATTGTCTGGCTGTTCAGACACAAATCACCCGGAATGAGGCTTTTTTTCCTTGTAGCGGCTTAATTAGCTTGTCAAGAACTGGTCCAAGCAGTGACCTGCAATGCAGAACTGCAATGAAAGAGCCCATTGCAGAGCATCTGGTTCCTCTACGTAACGGCTTGACCCTGGCTGGATGGCAGGTACCCACCAAAGCCACTCTGTCACTCCCCCTCCTCAGCTGGCCAGGAGAGAGAGAATGTAATGAAAGGCTCGTGGGTCGAGATAAGGACAGGGAGAGATCACTCAGCCAATTACCGTCACGGGCAAAACAGACTCAACTTGGGGAAAATGAACTTAATTTACTGCCAATCAAACCAGAGCAGGGTAATGAGAAATAAAAACAAATCTTAAAACACCTTCCCCCCACCCCTCTGTTCTTCCCAGGCACAGCTTTGCTCCCAAATTCTCTACCTGTCCCCTGCCCCAGCAGCACAGGGGGACAGGGAATGGAGGTGACGGTCAGTTCATCACATGTTGTCTCTGCCACTCCAAGGAGGGGGAGGTCTCCTCACACTCTTCCCGTGCTCCAGCGTGGGGTCCCTCCCACGGGAAACAGTCCTCCACAAACTGCTCCAGCGTGGGTCCCTCCCACGGGCTGCAGTCCCTCAGGCACAGACTGCTCCAGCGCGGGTCCC
>JAVKLA010000021.1:23085867-23103561 GCA_034782735.1 Sagittarius serpentarius | reverse complement strand
CCCCCTCAGTCTTTACTCCTACCTTTAATGCAGTGGTGTGCTGAGATGGAGACAGACCTTGTATTACCCACTGGCTGGCCTTTTTGCTGGTTCAGACATCCTTGACCTACTAAAATGCTTAGGTTTTAATTGCTTCGGTTTAATTGCTTACGTTTGACCTGGTATTTTCAGATTTTTTGGTATGTGAACTTTGCTTTTTGTGATGTTGTGAGAAAATTTTGGATTGAAAGAAAAGGGAATCCCATAAATCTTGAGTACAGACTGACTTCAGTTACCTGTGAGAGTTTCTTTTCACATTGATTAGGATTCCATCATTAGTTATGGTTACATATCAAATTGCTTCTGACAAATCTCTTGTATCACAATCCGGCCAGAGGCTCCTAAACCAGGGTTTCTCAGAAATTCCCAATCATTTCACTAGTTGCAGCATGTCTGGATTTTTAAAGGTGTTTGCACCGCTGCTGGAAAGCACGAGGAAATGGATAGTTAGGTAATCTGGAAGGACTGGTGAGTAACAGTCCTAGAGACAGTGAACACAAAATTAAGGGTTATATACTGGGTACTTTACTGCTGCTGTCAAAGAATTTTTTTTAAAAAGTAGGCAAATTAGGTTTCATAAAACCCCTTGTTTTTTCACATATCACGATTTTCAATACCGCAATATCATTACTAAACTGTACACTGAGAATTTATGCGTATCATCAGCTAACTACCTCATCATTGTCACAACCGCCCAAGCTTCAGAAGTCTCATACAGGTTTCTTCACAAAAATCATCTTCCAGACAATTTGCAGGGTGTTCAATTTTACAGAGTAAATAGGAGTATTATTTTTTGCTTTTCTTTGTTATGTTGCTTTTCTTGCAACATATAGCGCTGCTAGGCACCAGATGCACAGCCCATACTGTTCATTTATTTGTGATACATTTGGGTCCTGCTCAAAGTGATGCTGGAAACTCCGAGAGGACTGAGGATATACAGGCTGCTGGCAACTCTTCAGTCCTACTAGAAACCTACACAACCATAGAGGCAAATTACGTCTTTATACTTCTAAGACCTGCTTCCCGGTTTTCTCCATCTGACAGTGCAAACGAAGTTAGCTACGAGACACAGTGACAGCTAAAATCTGATGGACAGGTACAACTTATGTCTGGGAGGAACTGGAAGCCAAACGAATAGAAATTTAGTTTGGATTGACCAGTAGTGCTGCTTACTGAAAAGCGCAAAAAGCACGAGTTGATTCAGTAAATTATCGGGGCATTAGCTTACAAACCACAACAACTAAGCCTCCTCTGTTTTCATAGTACTTTGAGGTGATATTTTTTTAAATGAAAGCGAGACTATCATTCAATCCAGGATTTTAATGAAAAAATACCAAATACAAGACTCTAAGTTGTGACAGTGACAATAATGATAGACATAGTTTATCTCAAGACACAGCGAATGCTACAAAAGCTGTGAACTGAAGTGACACAGGTAGCATTAACCCGACCAAGCAGCAGAGACCTGCACAGTAGATACCCTCCAAGACAGTAGTTATATACAATGGAAAGAAACACACACTTCTGGAGGTTAATTTGCCTTTCTCAAAGACCATTGCTGCACCCTGAGCATGCCAATATGTACCCGTTGATATAAAAGAACACAGTGGGAGTAGATTACAAGGTAGGTGTCTAAAGTTGGGCGAGATGAAACTGAACCCAAGTGACTTTCGCTTTTCCTTTGTCTCCGCTTATTTGAGATAGATATTAGGAAAGGTATATCTGATTTAAACTGATGATCAATTTCTAAAATTCATCCACTTTGAGGCATATCAAAAGTTGATCACCTAAGGAAAAAAACAGCACTTAAAACCACTCTTGAAAGTACAGAGCACTGCGACCAATTCTTGATGTTGCAAATCAAGTTGCGTTTGAAATCCATGACACAGACTTTCATCCCTCCCCTCCCTTCTCCAGCAACAGGAAGAACTCGTCTTTCCAAAAAGCTGGATTCTAAACTATGCCCCAGGCTGCAGTGAGTCAAGGTTTCATATGGGATTGGTTGAGTGGTTGTTTCTTTTTTGCCTTGTGGTTTTTGTTTTCTCTTCCCCTAAAAAACTACCAAAGGGATTTGGGGTGGACTCAAAGTGTAGAAAAGTTACCATGTTTTAAAACTGGTAAGAGAGAGGAAAACTTACTAAGTAATAACCGCTCTGTATATAGTACTTATTTGTGTGGTACTGGGCATTACAATCGGTTATAATTTCCTTTATTGCCAAAGGTTTTTTTTTCTTGGTTTTTTGGGTTTTGTTTTTTTTTGTTTTTCTGAAAGGGCAAGAACATCTGGCTTATAATGTTAGTTCCAGACATTCTTTGAGCTTGGTTTATGCCCTACCAGTAAGCTTTTATTATATTTTTTAGCTTTTTAAAAAGTTCATATTGCCAAAGTGCATTTAGTTGCCTAGCAAAGCATGCCTTTAATTCATAATCAAGAACAACAACGTGGCAGCAAAGACAGAAACAAAATTGAAACAAAGCTGTGGAAAACATGTAGCGATCTGGTTTCTAGATAATATTTAATTGCATCTGTTTGAGACTGTGGCTCTTACAGCAATGGATCATCAGTGCATTTAAAATAATACTGTACATGCTAGCCATTACAAAAAAAGCC
This sequence comes from Sagittarius serpentarius, assembly GCA_034782735.1. Classification (NCBI taxonomy): domain Eukaryota; kingdom Metazoa; phylum Chordata; class Aves; order Accipitriformes; family Sagittariidae; genus Sagittarius; species Sagittarius serpentarius. Next base: position 23,100,911 of record JAVKLA010000021.1, on the reverse strand, counting down.
AGACAACTGGAAGTCTCCCTTATCACTCAGCTATTCAGTGTAACCCAGCCTCCTACACCCTCTTTCATATGTGTGGTTTTACCTGGCAATCAAAAGTGCTAATTTATGAAAGCTAGTAGCTGTCAGACATGCTCTGACTTTGGCAGAGAGAAGTTACTTAGCTAGTCCTAGATCTAAAAAGAGTCAGAGTCAGAGTCAGATATCTAACTCTGGAGTTTTAAATCAGGTTCTTTGATTTCATCACAAGACAGCATTCTTTACCCACTATATATTGTCTCAATGTTAATTAAAGAGTACACTGTGTAATTCTATAAACTATACACAGCTAGACAAGAATTATTTTTTGAGATCGTGATTCAAAAGCTTATTATTCATTTTACTTCCCTTTTGTGTTAAGAAACTGAAGCAACACAAGAACTTAGCCAAAAGTTTTTCATACATATCAAAATATACTATATATGTTAAGACTCCAAGAGAAGTACATTTGAAATCTTTATGCAAATAAAAATATAATTTCATACATGTTTCTACCCTTGAAAAAGTCCGAAGATAAAAGAGAATGAAAATGCTTCATAGTGTTAGAAGGAAGAAGAAAACAAACCAACCCCTGGATACACTTTGTAGATCGTATCACCAACTTGTGAGGTGTGTCGTTTGTTTACCAGTGATTTGCTCTAGAAAGTCTAGGTTGCAAACTCTTTTTATATAGGACTTAAACATAATTTACGATTGAATATGTGCAAAATCAAAAGGAAACAGTAGCGCAGTATTGCAACACTTGTATTGCAAATAAAGTCAAAATGCTAATTAATCCTGTTTCTCTTCCTAGCTAGCCTCTCTGCTGACCACACAGGGAAACACAAGTCGCTGCGCACAAATACGAGTCACCCTCCACGCATTCGTATCCTGCCAGCCAGCTGTGTGCAGCAAAACCTTAACTGTAACTTAGATGCTGAGGGACACTGCTGTAAAACTAATTAGTTTTAGTATCAGTAAAGGAACTACGTTTTCCCACCTCAGTCTTTTCCCCAAAATATCATTCAAACTGCATCCAAACAGAAGCTAAAACTGTCCTTATCAAGATCAAAAGCCTGAAGTATTGTTCACTCAACATTAAACTTTTGAGATAAAACAATTTGTATTTGTTACTATCAATAAAATATAAGATGATTAAAATAATTTTCTCACAAAACTCCTGAAAAAAAACCAAACCACTTTATTTTGCAATAGTCAACACTTACCAGTGATTTCCATTCATTTCTCCCATGCGTATTCAGGTGAGTGACCTAGTGGCCAAACGAGAATATATTACCTGGAGCTGTTTAATCCCTTCTGCTCAAAGTATTTTACTTCGCATATATAAGTAAAAGTTCATGGTCAGAGACTGAAACTCATATATCTTATTTTCTAGGCCAGTGGCTCTGGAATCGTTATCACTTCTAAGTTATTCTATAAAAAACCACAACGGTTTCAACAGCAATGTCTGAGGGAGGTCAAATTCTGTAAATTTATTAGCAAGGACAGTAAATTAATGATAAATCACCATTCAAAACACTGAACTAGGCATGAAGTAGATTAATATTTTAAGTGACTAAACCAAACATTTGAACTGCTTTACAAGATTATGCTTTAAAAGTATCAAAGGCTTAAGGGTAAGTTGGAAGGTGCAATGCCGCTTTTCAAGAGTTTTAAAAGGTATGATGTTGAAGCTTAGTTGCCTTACTCCTGTTTAAGCATTTTAATCCTGAAATATTATACCTCTGAAGCAGTCTTAGAAGAACCCTAACAATTTTATGTATGAGCAACACACCCAGACCACCTGAAATAACAAAAAAGTAGGGAGGCTTTTTTCAAAGATTTGTTTGTGTTGGAATCTCATGAAACATGACCAGCACATCCACCACATTCAGGAGATTACATAAAACCTTACCAATTTTCAAAGCTGTTCATCTTAACCAATATGGAAGTGAAAATAGTTCCATGGTCAGCATTTAAGCATGGACTTTACAAATAGTTCAATAACAACTTTGGTGTAAAAAACAAGAAGGGAAGAAGAAAAGAAAAAAAAAAAGAAAAAGAGAAAAAACATCAGCAGCACCTGGATCCTAGAGTTTTTTCAAATTATACTTCCTGTAACTTTTTGTATTACTAGCAGATTAAAACAGTATGAGAATACTTTCCTTGCTAAATTCATTGGGGTCATACTACCCACTTCCCCTACACCAAGAATCTTGGTACACTTACACAGACTTACCCTCCCATTTCCTTCCTAAGGAGTACAAGAATTTGGGTATGAAACTGTACTAAGTTCTGGAAAGGTGTTTCAGGTTGAGGTACACACAAGGAAACAAGGAAGTTCCGTACAGTTTCTGTCAGCTGAAATAGCCTGGAACATTATCAACAAGTGCTAGCCAAAAGCTTTAGTGTTCAACCCTATATCAATGCAGCAGCTTTGGCACTTACCTTAATAAATCCCACACTGTCTAGATTGTATTGATGAGGGTACTTCAAGCTGCTGTCGCTCACACTTGGCCTGGGATAATTTTGATACACCTCTGACAAACTGTGCATAGGGTGGCATAGAAAAAAGTGCTGGATGAGCACAATAACTCACTTGTTCCAGTTCAACACTGCACACATTCCTATGTCATGTGAAACAAATAATGCAACATAGGTACCATACTCTGCCCCTTCACAGCTGCAGCCTCAGTTGCCACTTGCCTTTCGTCTTTGTTTCCTGCATCCCTGGCAGTTACACCTAGTATGGAAACTGGTTTTGCAAACTTCACATGTCCTTTTATATATTGGTCATTGCCTAACTCAACATGCTGTGAGCTATGCTCAACTGGAACAGACATCCTAACAAGCAGAGAGAGAAATCACTTCTGAACAGCAGGAATAAAACTCTTGGTGTTAGTCCTTTAAACTAGTGCACTCACTTAGCAAGAACAACACAGGAATTCTGGGACCCATCTGCTACAACTCGATCAAAATTTTGTTAGCAAAGGCTGAAGTGTGGATTTATATCCGTATATTTGAAGGGCTCTTTGAACTCAGGCATACCACAGCCGTCTCACTTTCCTCCTGGGTACTGATAAATAGTCTACATAGCTTTCAGTAACTGTTATTTAAAGATGGACGCACACGTGTCAAGGTAAAGGGGAAACTGAAGAGCTTTCTCCTTACCCTGATCAACACCTTAACAAAAAGGACCTATACATTATGGATTTCATACCTGTACAACCGTATGCAGTGGTACTGTATAATAAAACTTGTAGAGGTTTTTTGGTTTTAGTCAGACTCAAGTTATGGAGAAAACATTCTAGCATCTATTAACATTTTGGCACTGCTGGATTACTTATTAACAACTTCTTACCTTAATCCCAAAACACACAACCTTGCATTGTTTAAATGAATTACCTGCAAAAGTCGAAGACCCATCTTGCACAGAAAGCATACACAAAAGCACCTATTATGGTATTTATCTAGCTAGGCTAACCACTTGTCATTGTTTAGCATTAAAAATACTGAAATCATTTCTGTTGTGACTTCAGTAAAAGAAACCAAAGTCTGAGTCCTTTGTAACAATATCATTAACATAATTGAATCCACCCTTGCATCTGGCCACAGCATAGTTCAATAGATTTTGATACTAAGAGCATCAAGTATCTCACTTCTCAAATCACCCACCCTGCCAATTTTCTGTAAATTCAGATTTGCCTGTGAATTAAATATTTGCAATCCTTGAGTCACTTAGTTAGACCAAGCAAACATTTAAGTCAATATACAAAGAAAAAGTCTTCACATTTTGCAAAAATTTACTCTCACTTAACTACAGCTTTAGAGAATTGTCTAATAGGTCATTGTAAAATCAGTCACACGTGTAAAAACATGGACATAACATTATACAAAAAATGGAGGCTATGCTAACTGAATAGGCTTTAGGTCCTAGGCCTCAAATCCAGGAAAGCATGACTGCTTTAGCCCTGCTTTATCAATGATCTCCCTAACACATTTCGAGTTAATCAAGCGTTTATACGCTTTACTAGCTCAGGGTGCTCAGATTCCTTTCCATTACTGAGTTTAAACACAGCTCATGACGTTGCCCAGGGGACAGCAGTCTGGAACATTCACCTTTTGACCACAGCAATAAAGTGTGAAATCTTCCATATTTACTCACAAAAATCTCCCAGTGAAAATTGTATCAGGACTACTGACTGCTCTTCAATCTGGTTTTCAAAATGATAAATTAAGAAATTAATTTTACAATTAAACATTACACTGGCAAGGACATTATTAGAATCTGATGCAATTATTGGGTTCAGGTGAAGCCTTGGCTCCACACCAAGAACCAGTAACAAAACTGCCAACAGTGAAGTTGTACTACGTTACATTAACCGGACTACTTCCTGAGAATGCAAGGCTGCCTACAATAGTAGTGACCTCACATCATATGCTCTTCTATGACTTCTTTTGATCCACTTTACTGCTTGTAGACTTTCAACCCTGAAACATCTGTGTGAAGATCCCCTGTTAATTAATGGTAAGTCATGCTACTTTGCAGAGCACCTACACATTCATTTTCAAAACCAGTAAAAGCTCATAGGAGATGTAAGCCTTCGCAGTGAGGCTGAATGTGGCACTCTATTTATGACTGACAGATGGAGAGGAGGAAAGGTTGCGGATCCTAGAAGGATGCAGCAGCCAGGATTTTGAAGTGGTCTGTGAATTCTTACAATCAGAAGTTCTGCAAAAACAAGGGGATGAAAATAAGCTGAGGTTGAGTCTCATATTATTTGAGCAGCATAGATATCAAGAGGCAAGATCTTGGACCGTTTCTAGTAAGTAATTCGAGATTCTGCAACTTGATCTACTGTGAAATTTCATGAGCAGAGAAATCCAGGGGAGAACTTAGTAAGAGACTACAGAATGCTGTTTAAGCTACAACAAAGTGTTAAGATTTTATCTAACATCTGCGAAAGAATGGTGTAAATTAATTATTTTCTGCAACAGCATGGAATTACAGCTTTTTGTAACATACAATCTTAAATTATGCTACAAGGCCAGATCATTTTATTGTGTGGGTGATACACTGTTGGAAAAAATCCAAACAATATTTCTCTTCTTTCCTCAGCAAAACCATTATGTTGATTGAATCGGAGCCAATATGTACACTCATGAGCTATCTTGCCTTAACCTTATTTTTAATTTAGTTAGGACAGAACTGCATTTACAATGCTATAGATAAGCTACAACAAGGGCCTCATCTTAAAAGCTGCTATTTCAGGGTTGTAAGTCCACTTAAAGCTGGCTGTCTCCAAATGAAATGTTCTGATTCCGAAGACAGGATAAACCTTTCCACAGGAAATTTGGTGGAGGAAAAATAACAGTATCTTTGGTTATGAGAAAAAAAGAATAATGGCTTTAGATATTCATTAGTATTTTCTAAAATCTCTAAACCAGAATTCCAGTAAGTACTCCGTTTGATTATTCTGGCTGAGGCATCTGAAAGAAAACTACTAGACTTCAACATTTACTGCTATATTCCCATTCCTGAAGCAAATACACATGGAAGATTTATTTAGCCCTTCACCCTGGGTGCAGACATGCAATCCTGAAGGACAAGTCTATTTGGGTTAGCACAGGAACCCCTGTTAAATTGCCATTTATCACTGTTCAAGCCAACAGAAATCTCATCAACAATGTGTTACAGCAGAATCGAGCCATAGATTCTTTCATAGTCTCTTAATACAAAATGCTATTAATGCCTGTCTTCATACGATAGGCCACTTTATGTCACTACAAGCAAATAAACGCTAAAAGAAATACAAAGCCTTAAATATACACTCAGGTAATTATGTCAACACACCTTACTGGCGGCCACATGCTATTTCAGAAAAACTATTAGAGAAAATACTAACATGATAGTATATGGCTCTTCAACTAAATCAGAGTCCCAAGAAACCTCTGTAAGCTAATGCAAAATTAATCATTTACATTACAGTCAAATGCTGTTCCATCACCTAAACACTAATGAGCTTCTGGTAGCATACACCACTGTCAAACTTCTGGCTCTCATAAGACATCTCCACAGGGCAAGGTCAGCTGGAGAGATTAACAACTAATCCATCAATCCACTAGTTTCATACCAATCCATCGCGGAGGTCCTTATAGAAAAAGCCGGGCACAGAGTTCTACATCCTGAAGATAATGTGCAGACTACTTCTGTGAAGCCCATGTTCTACTTAACAGAAACAGTTTGACACTCCACGTATTTTATGGAGTCCAGTCTTCTCCTAAGTGTGTATAGTAAAATTAATAACAAATGACACACAGAAGAGAATAGTGCATGAGCCATTAAAATTATTTTCTGCCTTTAAAAAAGAGAACAACCTGCAGTGAACCAAAAGCTTTACATGCTTTAGAATACGGAAGTAACCTGTAAACAGCATTAAGAGAACATTTTAGTAAGTCGTGGCAGTGGCCTTGCTAGGAGCTTTTGTTGTCTTTCATGAGAGCTGCATTAGGTCTCTGGTTTATTTACGTATTAGAATAAATAGCAAAATAAACTATTAAATAAATACAGTATTAAAAATTAACAGTTTTTACTCCGTATGCCCTATGACAAATATTAGACTGCAGAAAGTCAGGTACTCTTAACAGACATTCATTAATTATATAACAATAACCCATGCTGTATATTACATATTTATAAATGTTTGGCACTTGATCTCCCCACCGTTACAGAAGTTTGACAAGAACAGACCATCACGGACACTGTGGAGCCTAGGTATCTTAGTGACAGTAGAAGTGAAACGCATCAGGTCGGCTCATGTACGCAGCCTATGTGATAAAGTGATGAATATACTCATGTACTAGCTTTTGTGTATTTTGTCAGCTTAAATGATGCACCTTCAAGTATTAAAACAGGCTTTCCCTTGTATTTAAATCTAGTACACAGCGGTCCCAATTTTAGTTATTTTTGGCCACTACTATAATAAAATGATAGAATTGACTTAAAGAAGATTCATACATTGCTCTTTAAAGCATTTTTTCTTTCTTTTTGTTCTGACGAAGAATAGTTTTATGTTCATGACTTTACATTTTACAGTGTAAAATGAAAAATTAAACTCGATTGCAGAATGTCCTTTGCACTGCTTTAACAATAGGCAAATGTGAAGTACTTTGTGAAAGTCTAAATATCTGAGACTTCACACTAATTCATATCATAAATTACTGACAAACACAAACCAAATAATCTATTAACTACTGTAAGATGTTGCAGTCTTGTTAGCATTTGGCATTATCTAGAAAGAACAGTCATAGGTATATTGTATAAACTGATTCACTCCAAGTAAGGGTATAAGTAATGTTTTAAGTATCAACTTGACGTGAGATAGTTTAGTATTTGTCATGATTTACTCTGAAGATATTTGAATTGATTGTTAAGATTAGAAGCAGAACCAATATATTGGAATACTTACATGCCAGAATGTGCCTTAGTGGATTTTTTGCCATTTAAATTTTGTAATATGTAATATACTTTTTAATATTGTGTCATTTTTAAAGGATAACAATATATTTCTTAAAGTGATACAACTATGGTAACAGCAAAAAGTCTTATTTCTTTCTGCTTTCTCCTTTTCACCATTAGTCACGGATTTGTTGAGACTGGAAGGGACCTCCGGAAATCGTCTCGTCCAACTCCCTTGTTCAAAACAGGGCCAACTAGAGCAGGTTGCTCGGGGCTGTGTCCAGTAAGGTTATGAGTATCTCCATGATGGAGACTCCACAACATCTCCGGGCAACCTGTTCCAGCGTTTGATCACTCTCACTTTAAAAATTTCTGTCTTTAAGCAGAGTTTCTTCCACTGTTTAAGTGGAATTTCCTGTGTTTTATTTTGTGCCCATTGCCTCTTCTCCTGTCACTGGGCACTACTGAGAAGGGTCTGCTCTGTCTTTATCTCTCCACCCATCAGGTATTTATAGACATTGGTAAGATCTCCTCTGAGCTTTCTCTCCTCCATGCTGAGCAGTCCCAGCTCTCTCAGCTTCTCTTTGTCTGTCAGCTGTTCCAAGCCTTTAATCATCTTTGTGGTTTTTCACTGAGCTTGCTCCAGTTTGTCTATGTCACTCTTTTACTGGGTTGCCCAGGACTGGGCATAGCATTCCAGATGTGGTCTCAACCAGTGCTGAGTACAGGGGAAGGATCGCTTCCCTCAACTTGCTGCCCAATGCTCTTTCCCATGCAGCCAGGATGCCGCTGGCCGCCTTTGCCACATCCATCACCTTTCTAGGTGACTGAGGTGAGGCTGACTGGTGGTTCTCCAGATCCACCTCCCTGCCCTTCTTAAAGACAGGACTGACATTTGCTTTCTTCTAGTCCTCAGGAACCTCCCCGCGTCACTGCGACTTCTCAAAGAGAATTGAGAGTGCCCTTACAGTGATATTTGTCACCTCTCTCAGCACTCACGAGTGCACCCGATCAGATCCCATAGACACGTGTATATCCAGTTTGTTTAGATATTCCCTAAACTGATCCTCCTCCACCAAGGTTGTCTCCCTTGCCCCAGATTTTCCCACTGGACTCTGGGACCTGTTATTGCTGAGGTCAATCACCAGATTGCCAGGAAAAAAAAACAAAAAAAACAAAAAAAACAACAGAAGTGAAGAAGACATCAAGTACCTTGGCCTTTTCTATGCCCATTGTCACCAAGTCCCTGCCCTAAGTGGCTCGGGGCCCACATTTGTCCTAATTTCCTTTTGCTGATGATATACCCACAGCCCTTCTCGTAGCTCGTCACATCCCTTGCTAGTTTCAGCTCCAGATGGGCTTTGGCTTTCCTAATCCCATCCCTGCACACTTGGACAGTGTTTCTACGTTCCACCAGGGTCACCTGTTCCTGCTGCTCCTGCTGCTCCCCGCCCCCCCCCAACTTGTATGCTTCCTTTTTGTATTTCTTTTTAGTCAGGGGTTTCTTGTTCATCTATGCAGGCTTTCTGCCGCTTCTGCTTGACTTTCTGCTCATTGGGATGGACCATCCTTGAGCTTGGAGGAAGCAACCTTTGAAAATCACCAGCACTCCAGGACCCCTCTTCTCTCCATGACCGTATTTCCATGGGATTTTTCCAAGCAAGTTCCTGAACAGGACAAAATCTGCTCTCCTGAAGTTCAGGGTTGCGATCCTGCTATTTGTTCCCTCTTCTCAAGATCCTGAACTTCACCATCGCACGGTCGTTGCAGGCCCCTGACCAGTTCTCCCTTGTCGGTACATACCGGGCCCAGCAGAGAGCCTCCCCTTGTCAGCTCCTCTACCAGCTGTGTCAGGAAGTTACCGATGCTCTCCAGAAACTCCCTTGACTGCTTGTGCCCTGCTGTGCTGCCCTTCCAGCAGACTGCGGGGTGGTTCAAGTCCTCCTATGAGATCAGGGCCTGCAAGCATAAGGCTTCCTCCAACTGCCTGGAGAACATCAGAATTCTTCCTGATCGGGTGCTCTGTAGCAGATGACCACCACAACATTGCCCACCTCAGTCTCCCTTTTTAATCTCAACTCATTAGGTCTCAGCTGGCTAATTGTTGGTCCTTGGGCAAAACTTCATGCATTCCTCCTGCTCTCTCCCCTTCTCACCATCCCAGTCTGTGCTTCCTAAAGAGCCTGCATCCATCCGTTGCAGCACTCCAGCGACGTAAGCTATCCCACTACATCTCTGCGATCCCAATGACATCATAGCCCTGCAACTGCACCCAGGCCTTGAATTCCTTTCACATTAAGCCAAGAATCGTTTTAAAGTCCGTTATAATTAGCATCTTTAAAATAACCTAGTAATACTGTTGCCCCAAAGAATAATCACATACAGAAAAGAACTCCTTTAGGAACAAAAAAGGAGGAAAGGAAGAAACAATCTGTGCATTTTATTGATATTGAGGTACAGTCCCATTACAATTGGCTAAATATGACTTTTTTTTTTCTTTTTCTCTTTTTTTACTAAAATGCAACATATAAAAAACCATATAAAAACGCTGATTGGTCAGTTAGCTGTAAATACAAAACCTGTTCACAAAAAAAAAAAAAAGCAGCCTGTTTGGACATATAACTATATATAACTTCGTATTTATGGCCCAGTTCACTCAAGATCATAAAAATAGTTTTGTTTTCTGTACTATGACTGTTTTCTGCACAAGGATCCAATACAAGGGTTGTTCTTGGGCTTATAAATTACTATAGGTGAAGACACATGTGACTGACAAGACACAGGTCTCTTACTCTTCTTCACGGTAAGAACAGTGTCTTCCTTTGGAGGAGGCACGTGTACAGGTTTCCAAGGAATGGGGTTACAATATGCTGGAGCTGGGTACAAATTTCCATCAGCACACCCTAAAAAGTTTAGAAAATACACATAACTAAAAAGGAATATTTACACTACAAGCAGTACAATGCAAGCAGTTATAATAATCACCTGGACTAGCAAAGACACAACAACATCTTCAGAGGAAGACAGCATAGGCACATCACAATTTAAATGATTCAAAGTGATAAATCTTCCACCTTTTTTTTTTTTTTACCATTAACTGGCATATTTTTCATCTCTATTTATAATAATAAGCAGGTCGAATGCTGTGTAACATTCAGAATGCTCAGTCCTTTGTATACTTAAAAGCTGCACATCTAAGAATTGGCTCCTTTGCATTTTTTAAAAGTATTTATAAATAAAGCTTCCTGTCACCACATATGCAAAGCTCACATTTTTCCATCTTTGCTTAACTGTTATTCTTCATTTTATTGAGGAGAAAAATACACTAATTATCCACATATACATTAATAATCTGCAATTAATAACCTAGGGCCCATAAAGCAATATCAGAAAAACTAAAATGCAACAGAAGGAACATGTTGCTCTATCATTCGTCTGTAGTGAAATATCAGTTCATACATCAAGTGGCTGGGTAAAACAAAGTCTGTAATATATTCTATCGCATGAACACAACTCAGTAGAGAAGTATTTTTCAAAAAATCACTTAAACAAGAGATTGTAGCTGTGGGGAAATAATGAAGGTCCAAAACAAAACATGAAGGCAAAGTGTATCACACCATCTACAGACAGATTGTTCACCTGTTTTATACACTTTCTTAAACATTCAGAGCCTGGAATTTAGGTCCTAAAATACTTTCTGTTGCGAATTCAAATAATAACAATTATTTTAATTCTCTGCAAAATAAAGGCAAAAGTGTATATATATTTTTTTAAAGACATTTAATTAAGCACTCAAACATAAAAATGCAATACTATTTCTTACTGATCTTCTGCTTTTGTATCATGTGGGAAGACAAAAAAATACAAAAACAAAGTGAGACTCACAAAACACCACACTATCAAGAGCATTCTCTTTAACACTTCCCTTTAAAACAAAAAAGGAATAGGATTACAGAAGCCAAGAAGGTGCGATGCAAGAGTAAAGCTAAATGGAAACGAAATCTTAGCTCAGAAGGCAGGTTGATTCCTATGTCTCCTTTTTCAGACAGGACTTCTATCAGCCTCTTATTAATCTTTGCGTGTCAAAACCCTACTTCTTTTCTAAGGGGGATTCAGGTGCGATAAGGTGGCATACACCATCTGTAACACAAACACTAACTTTACAAGGATGTGCTAACGTAACTGATTTGCTTCACAGGAACCAGTAATTGGCTCTAGTGATTCCTATGCCTGATAAGAAAAACAAGATCAAAATCAGTTATAATTTGGTATGCCACATTGTTCTCTCAAATAATATCATTTTCCTCCCAGATGACAGGAAGGGCTACAAAAAATGCATAAAGGGTCTCAGAGTAAAAGCTTCTCTGACTTATACCATATGAGATACTCATTCCCATGTGCCAAAATTAGACTGGATGAAAATCTTAAAACAAGCTCCATTTTGCATTAAAAGATTAGAGAGAAGGAACCACAAACCTAAGTCACTACATATGTGTCGCAGAAGTACAAACCTGTAGACTTCCCACGTGGGAAGCCATAACCATTTAAAACAGGGCGTGGTTTATTTCTAGCATTATGTAGCCATTCCTTAAAGATCTTCTCTGATCTTGCTTTCTTCTCCAGCAGCTCAGCTTCCCTTTCTTTTTCTTTTTCCTAAAAGTAAAAAATCCTAAGATACTTCTAGACAAAGCCCTGTACAATAACTGAATATATTTCAAATATGTTTTCAAATACAAACACATTTTCCTGACAATAGAAAAGTTGCTTTTTTTTTTTTCTTTAAATCTGAAAATAAAAAAATCAACCTCTGCATTAATCCAGTGCTCCTCTAAGAAAAAGCTGTCAGAAACCTTTTGGAAGACTGCATGTAGAAGATATTCTAAACATAATGGGCAGATGACCAGGGCCTACTGTGCTGCAGTTAGCCTAAAGAGACTATTGCATCTGGGACAGCCATTCATTCTTCTCACCCGTGTTTGTACGGCCCTGTATCAGCCATGACTGGGTTGCCTCCAAGCCTGGAGCAGGCTTGGGGAACCATTAATCAGAAGTAAGAGTAAAAACAGTATGTTTAGGCATGGCATTTGGATTTAAACTAAGTTTAATTGATACTGTGAACATGGCTTATAAGAACCTCTGTAATGAAGACATGACTAAAAGAATGTATATGGTTTCAATCTGTTTGATGACTTTCATTTTCTTGGGTTTCAAGGTCCTTGTGCTGCGCATTTTAGAGGCTCAGCAGAGACACCGAATCAGCTTAAGCAGGAAATAAACACCAACAGTACAGAATATTGAAATGTGTTTTAATTATATGGGAAATCTTGAAAGATTGCAAAATTAGGGTCATTAAGGCCTGAAAATTGATCTGATACAGCTTACGGTATTTTAAAGTTACTCCAAAGAAATTATTATATGTACTCGTGAAATACTTACAAATGTGTTCTGCACTTTAAGAACAACTGCTGTAATTACAGGGGGAATATAAACAAATTCTTCTCACCACAATCCTCCCCCCAACTTAACTACAACAGTAGTGTAGTACTCCTATAACATTACATATCTACTGAAAAAATATACTGTAATGTTAATTAAATGAAAATACAACCTATCAGCTTCACAGATAAGACATCTGGTCACACACTTCACAGTTTTCAGGCATAATCATTACCAAAATGTGGTATTTCAGAGGAATTCTGGACGATTCCTGCAAGCGTAGCCTGGTTAGAACATTTGTTCTAATGAACTAGAGGACCTCAAAGCCTGTACTTTATGAAGCTTACAACAAGTAAGAGGTCTTCTGAAGCTCACTATAAAAATACATAGGTGATTAATTAATATGAAATAACATTAAAATTAGAACTTCTAGAAACAGATTAGTACAGATAGATATGAAGAAAAATGCTTTTAATTAGAAATATGTGCAACTATAATGATAATATAATGATAATAGTGGTGCTGGGAGAAAAATGTCCAGAACGCTGCCTATTTTCTGTCTGGGTCAGCCTGCAACAGACTGAGTAATAAGGGTACACTGTGTCATTTGCATTTCTCTTTCCCTTATCATATCACAATTGCAGCGGGTTTGCAAAGACTGTTAACAAAAATGTGTTAATATGCATCTTGCTTTGCTGACCATACCTCAATGTCTTCAATGCACTAACATTACAACTTCTGAAAGGTTTTTTTTCATGTACAACACTGCCATTTGATAAATTCTAACCAATTCAATCAACCAATATATTTAATGTAAGTTACAGTTTAGGTAACCCCATCCAAATATATGATTGATTAATACCTTCTCTTTCTTCTTCTTTTCTGCCTCTTCAGCTCTCTTCTTCTTTAACCATTCTTTATACTTTACTTCGGCCTTTTCTTGTAACTGCATTTTTTCTAGTTCCTTTGTGGCTTTTTCTGCCATTTCTTTGCTCAGCTTTCGTTCCCTTTCCCTTCTTTCCTACATTAAACAGATCAAAGAAACAGAACAAACCTTTCAGTATATTTGAATGGGCAATTCGTTTGAGGAATACAGTTAATTTTATTACATAATTACAAATAAAATTATCATAACCCTGAAAAAAAATATCATACTGGAAGCTCTTTGAAGACAGAACCTATTCATCGCTAGGTTCCAGATAAAAATTTTAAACATATAAACTTGTCAGAAAACATGATAAAAAATTTACTTTCAGCACTCCTTATGCTATTATGTTTACTACTCTGTTTTATTTATTCAGATATTTAAAATACTTCAGACAATTCTCAGTATTTCTGGGAAACAAAGATATGTGGCAATTCTTGACAATGGTGTGTTAGTTTTACTTTTCAGTGAATCCAGAGGAAACTACAGTTCCAAACGGAAGTCAGGCAAACTGTCCCCTTCTAAGAGTCATTGAGATATGCAGATTGTTCAGCACACTTAAGCATAAATTGATATGAAAATAAGAAGTTCACATGAGAATCCAGTTCATGTTTTGTGGTATTGCCTACATTTTTTATATTCTTTAGTTTATTTGTTTATGGATTTCTTCTGTGAATCAATCCACACATTTCTCCGCTTCAAATGATGAAGGGGAAAATGAGAAGACACATTCTAGGGAAGGTAAAAAGTGGTAACTGAGTGTGAAGTGAAATTGCTACCTGTATAATTTGGAAGATACAGTACGCTGAGGTGTCATTCACTTCTACGTCTTTTCAGGGTGTGTATGTATCTAACAATACACAACCATGTTTTGGGGGACCATTCTCTAAGCTAACAAGCATGTATTGATGGCCTTTTCCTGATCTGGAGAGGGAGGTATTTTCATCTGAAGACTAACAATAGCTCTTACTTCCCTTCCCTGTAACCTTTATGAAATGTCTGGGACTCAACTGATCCAGTACTACTACCGCTTAGCTTGCTTAGCTCTGAAGAACCTGCATACACACATAGAGGCAAAAATCTTTACCAGACAAGCTGTGCGCATGACTTGGAGGAGAGGCAGAAGACTTCAGATCAAACAGTTTCCACTTTGTAGAAAAGAACTGCTAAATAAAAATGTTTTTCTTTTAAGAAATCTTTTTCTTGTAT
>JAVKLA010000021.1:23029757-23068894 GCA_034782735.1 Sagittarius serpentarius | reverse complement strand
AGCGCGGGGTGGGGGGGGGGGGAATGTCCCCGCCGTCCCCGCCCGCCTCCGTTTCCAGCCGGCGCGGCGAGGGCTGAGGAAGCGCCGGGGGAGGAACAGCGGGAAAATACGGGGCCAGAACCGGCGGCCGCTGGTTTTGTGTTGGCCAGTGCAGTCCTCCCCGCGCAGGCTTCTCCCAGGGTGAGGGGGGAGCCCCGGCCCAGGGAAGGCAGGAGGCCCTGCAGCCGCCTGCCTGCGTGCCTGGCCCTCGTCATCTCCACGGCGATCGCTAACGCCCTCGTATGCTACTTTGTATGAACTCTTCACAGCTCTTCTTACTTAATAATATTTTTGCACATTTACCAGTTCAGTAAAGGGGCACCAGCCACCTCAGCTGCAGCTGACGATTCCAATACATCAGAAGAAGGTAGCTTAGCATTTTCTAACAGCCAAGTCAGTCTGTCATCCATCCTTATAGTCATCTGTCCTTACATTAAACTGCGACGTCCCATTTCAGTCCCCACAATTAGAATCTTGCTTCTTATTTAAAGTTCTAAAGATTTTTGGTTTTCATACACCTCTGCTAGACTAATGGTGTCCTTTCCCTTCCCATCTATCAATTAATTCTCCACTGAGTCTGCAACTATTTGTTCTAAACAAAACATTTTATTTTTTTTTTATACGTTCCTGTCCTTTCTTGTTTGCCACTGGATACTTTGTCAATATTCCATCATGGTTCCAAATCCTGGGAACACAGTCCCTCTTCACTGCTGATGTTGGGCTACCTTAACCGCCTCTTTAGCCAAACATTTAAGCAGAATCAGCTTTTAATTGCCTTTGAATTTCATCTACCAAGGAGATAACCACTGACTAGCAGTGGGTAGCTTTTTGTAACTTCATTGAGTCATTTTGCTGTGACTGACTAAGCAAAAGTCTTACTGATGTGAACACAAGATATAAAAGTTTGAAAGTGAGAGTAAATTTGGTAGCTATATTGACATAATTGCTCTTGCCAAGATTCTCCAGGTAGGTAACAAGAAATATATTTTTAGTTGGATAGGCAAGTTGAAATACAAGCAACAGTATTAAAAATGCTTTGTCTAAAATAGGAAAGTCATTTGCGACATTTGAGGCAATTGGCTTGCCGTAAAAACTGAATTTCACTGGCTCAATGATATAAAAATGCCATCAAACCTACAAAACCATTATGTCTGCCTAGACACCACCACCAAAAATGAGTGCCAGGAGGTGAGAGACATTTTCGGCGCCATCATTAACAGTCCTAAAGAACGCCCAAATGATCACACTCGGGAATTTTGAGGTGGGCTGTTTGGCGCTTGGGCTGCAGATTCACGGGCACCCGCGTCCATTGTTTCTCCACCAAAAGGGCCACATTTCTCCCGTCTCTCACGACCATATACTTCTCCTTCCCTCTTGCTCACCGGACCCTTCACTGAGCCACACCACCTTACTAATGTAGTAGAAAACCATCCAACTTGTTGGCCAAGCAACTTGCGGTCTGAGCAAGTTAAAGCTCCGGGAGACATCTGACAAGCGCCGAGGCTAAACCAAGGCAAGCGCCAGGAGTGCACGGCCATGCGGCGGAAGGAAGGGCGAGGCAGAGGTAAGCTGTGAGGGGTTTCCCCCTTTCAGTGGTGGAGCTTCTTAATTTGGCTTACCTTCTCATGGGAACTGCAGTTTTGGCAGCTTGGAAAAATACCATTATGGTTCCTGTAAGGAAAAAACAAGTGTTATCCTATTGCTGATAATATGTGCTGATAACCAGCTGATCATCTGGAACGGTTTGCCAGCAGGCTGAAAACTGAATACATCTCTGATCGAAGCACTCCTGTAATATTGACTACATCGCTATGCAGCAAATTGATATTCATGATGTTAAAAATAATTCTAGCGACTTGCAGTAGATTGTTGAGCTGATCATCATCAAATAAAGATTCAAGTATTACTAGCTACAGTGTCTAACAGACAACAAATCACACCTGTTAAAATAATTTAAGCAGATGATTCAAGGATTGGAGACAACAGAATATCACTAGAACCTAAATTTCATGCCAAGTAAAGTTACAAGAACAAGAAAATTTCAAATCAGACTGAATTCTTAGGATACGAGGTGCACAATGCAATGCCTTTGCTCTGTTAAACACAAAACACCTACGGTTTTACATGAATGTCTGTGTATGTGCTGCATGCAGTTAAGAAGAAGCACAAAAGTTGTTTACTACATGCCTAAACAAGCACTGTGAGCAAAGCTCCATGTCATTGTGAGCACGAAAACGTCAAGTATTTCAACAGGCTGCAGACCAAGGTAATTTCAGAACATCTTAGGAAGGCTTGAAAACCTCCCCTGACCTTAGAGCCCTAAATTTCATAGTGAAGACTGACAAATAAACAGAAAAAGAAAAAAAAAAAAAAAAGTCCTGTCTCATTGAATTGAGGAGTTTTGGAGCTCACTGCATGGGGCATCTCTCTCTTCTGATGAAGCCCCACAGCTCTCATCCAGGATGGCCAGAAACTATGAAATGGATGTCTCAAGACAAGGCAGCAGCCAGCCGCAATCTTGCCAAAGACACAAACATTTGAGTCTTTCTCTTCCCTCCCTATATTATTATACAGAATAAGATAATTCCTTCGAGATTCAAGAACAGGAATTGGGTCAATAGCTTATATTAACAAACCTTTGTATTGTGACAAGGTACCAGAGTTTATGCATCGAGACCGCCTATACAGAGGGCGGCAAGAGCCAGTTCACTTTTTGGGGAATTAAAGCGCCGTCACTGGAATGACAGAAGTGTCCAACTTTGAAGAGAAGTGAAAGTATAAAATAATATTGTTGTTATCCTTCTTCTTACCATTCTGCCCAACTTGTCAAGCCAGCTCCACAGCCACTGTGCCCTAGTTAATACAGGCAAGGTAAGAGCCCAAACAATGTCATTTTGCAAAATACTAACGATTGAAACAACAACTCTGCAGGTTCAGATACACAACTCCTGTGGCCACAGGACGGACAAGCAGACAAATGGCACGTTACAAGGATGCGCTTCGTGGCAAAACCTTAATTCTGTCAACTTAGTGTTGTAATAGGAAAGATTGCCTCTAGAAAGCATCTGCCCTGGCAGCAATTAAGCGCCACTGCTAAAGCCTATGGGCAAAATCAAACTGACAAAACAGAAGCACAAAAGTTGCCACAAACAACTGAGTGTAGTGAATAAATATATATACACACACCCCATGGTTGTTACCATTGTGAAAAATCAGCCTAATTTCTCACCAAAGAAATGACAAAAACGACATTCAGTCTTTCAGCGCTAACTGAAACACCACCATCGTAGACTACCAAGTAAGCACCTTAAGCTATCTAGAAACAGGGAGTTAAATTCAGAATAAACACAGTGATATATTCACAGACCTATACTTTGTTCAGTCATCCCAGTCAGCGTGTCTGAACATCCAACTGCTCCTGACAGATTGCTCACAGGTAATCCCTAATTGCCATCCGCAGTATTTGAAAAAAACATTTTACGTAGAAAATGATATCAAGAAAGCAATTCTACAAGTAACAAACATAGAAATGAATTCAATTCTAGGCATAAAGCAACTACGCTGAATCACCAGCTACCCTGATTTGACAACTCCGAAATATGTGAACTTGCCAACTCTTCTTTATGAAATAGTTGAATTTTCGAAATTCAACTGTAATCTGATCAACTCAGTCTCCAAAAACATAAGAGCCATCAGAAGGAAACCTCTCAGTTCAACTTGATTAATACTAGCCAGATTTAATGAAAGAATCAGATAAAATTGCTTTCAGATGTAATAATGTCTAGTTCCACACTTGCATTCAGAAACACAGAAGAAGCATAAAAATAATCCTACTGAAAGAAAACCTTACTAAATTTAGGCACAAACCAAGACTTAGACAACATGCCTTAAGCTTGTTGTCCAAGCATACATTTATGAAGAAAAGAATGTATATCTTAATTCTACTTGCAACCGGGAAAAAAAAAAAATAGAAAATTTGAACCAAATGTAGTCAAATTTAAGAAGTCTTCCCGAGTCTTCAGATTTTCCAGAGTGGGGAAAAATGGTGCAGCAGGCACAGGAGTGAGGAAGAAAGCTACCTGGCTCCACTCTCCGTGTCAGAGCTGAACTGCCTATACTCTTCTCCTGGCTGTTTTTGTGCCTGCATTTGTAGTTCAGCTTGACTAGAGGCTGTGAAATCTGAGAGGTCTCGGATCGCTTCAGGTTTCCGTCAGGGTACGGTGTATGCTCATCTTTGCAACACACTGTACCCGCTGCTAGTCCCAGTCCCGATTCTGTTGATTGCAGATGCAGAGCCATCTGCTTTCAAGGAGCACGGCCTTGAGAAGGTGAGAATTTCTGTCTTGGTTAAGGGGAATGTGCAAGAACTCTATGAAACACATTTATATTCAAATCCCATCTTTTTGAATCAGTAGCAGGATCTCCTCAACTCAGTTGTTTCACGTTAGCTGGAAGTCACAGCCCTGCTGCTTTTGAACAGACTTCACTTGTTCAGCTAGTTTACACTTCTGCATGCAGTCTTTTATCTCTTTTAAAGGTTCAGTTACTAACAGATTTAGTTGTTCATTTTGGGGCTGAAATTTTCAAAAGACACTTACAGGTTATACTTTTGTTACCAGAAACCAGTAAGACACTTCGTATTTTGTTACCCTCAAATCTAAATAACTTCCCTATATTAAATGCCACAGTGACCACTAGTATTTCTTAGGTAAAACCTAAATGATATTTTATAGTAGTGTAGTGCCATGAATGCAACATATTAAATGTGTCCATTCACCCTCCAAGTTCTTACAGTATGCAACAGTAAAGAAAACAGTAATTTGTGATGTATTATCCCATTTCAGATTTAACTCATTTCCTTATTTACTGAATTAACTTCAACTGAACTCTAGTGCTGAGTAAATCGGTCATTCTACTGTACGATATGCGAAAGGTAATATTAAAAAAACTCTTGCTAAAAATAAACTTATTATGCTAGCAGTAAAAGATCAAAAGCGTCTATGTAATTAAAAACTATTGAGAGTATGTATGAAACAAACTCTGCACTGTGCTTTTAATTAAAAATATTACCCTGTAAATTAAAACTGAAGGCTTAAAAATAGTAATCAAGGTCAAAAGAATTATTAAAGTATCTCCACATAACTTTGAAATTTCTGAGTAAATTTATGATTAAACACAGGAAATTCTACTGGAAAGAAATGAAAAAGGGCAAAAGGAATCTAGACCAAAACGTTGCTAAGTAGACGCATTTTTTTCTAAGAGAATAAAAAGTCTCCATTTCAAATTAAGAGATCTCACCAGCATATTGCCACAGAGCAGGCTAATAGCTGTCTGTAAGAAATTACTCTTAATGGAGGGAGAGGTAGAGAATACCTTAGCGACAACTTTGGCAATTTTATTTGTGACTCGTCTCCCTGTAGAAAGCGGCTTCCTCACAACAGCAGAAGATGAGGAAGGAAAACAAACCAACCAACCAACCAACCAACCTTCTCCTTGCTGTAAGTCTTCCTTCATTTAAAGTCAACAGCAAATTATTTTTTGTCTGAGAAATCCAGTGCTGGAGCTCAGTACAACAGTTCTTCAGAAGGGTTTAGAAGCACAGTATGTGACACTGCCACTGTAAGAACAGTTTCAGCTAGCTTTAGACTCGAGGAAATCCCAGGATTTATTTCCTGCGAACACCCCAGAAGAGCGCAACTTGTGAAGTTTCAGTTGTCTGAGTATCAAAACTGAAATTAGGAAGCTTTGCCTAGCTGGCCTGGGTGACAGCTCTGAAAGCCACTTGTGCAGAGGTAACTGAAAAACCGCACGCGTTACTAACACAGCACAGCTTTAAGGCATGTTGTCCCCACATATTTGATACCGCTTTTGGAGCGGGGAGGAGAGGGAGCGAGTTCTCAGTGGGCACCTTTCCTACTGCAGCTGCAAACATCTGAACATTATGCCCCGCTACCAAGATCACCTTGTCCAGCAAAGACACAACAAAAAGGCATTAAGTACCCGGTGGCTGGGTTTCTCCGAGTTCTCCCTATGTGATCGTCTGAAGGTGTTGGGCACATGGTGATGTTGAGATAGCCAAGTTTTGCAGCACTGCTTCTTGATCGGCTGATTTTAGCAGCCGCTGCCTGTATTCTTTCACCTGTACCTCTAGAGATAAAACCTGCGTGTGTTGGAAGACACTGGTCCAACTGCATTAAATATTAACCGTTAGCATAACTTCAAAAATGTATTGATGTATAAATTAAACACTGTTACTCCAAATGGATCGCATCTGACCATTTTAATAGCATTTCAGTGAAGACTCATTTGTAAAACAGAAGAAGAAATAAATCCATACTCAAGAATATTGGTTTGAAATTGATAGTTGGATTTCCTTCCCTACCAATTATGAAATGGCACCTGTCAAGTTGTTGTCCTTTTTGAGAAGTATTCTTGTTAGAAGTATTCTCATTACCTGTGACTGGTTGGCCAACAGAGAGAGTGTGGAACAGACTGGAACTCTTACAAAACTATGGCTAAAAAAAAACAACCACCTCACAACTCTCAGCATGGAAATAGTATCAAAACCAAAATCATAATCCGTATGATTTTCCAAGGCATACTAAAAACATTTCAACTCAAATACCATGTGTAGTATTGTCTTCATTAAAGACATTGCTTTATAAGAGGGCAAACACTTCTCCGAAGGTTTTAACCTTTGGCATGCCAAGAGTCAGCATTAGTCCGAGATCATAAATCCACTTGTAAATTGGCAACTTTCTTTGCTGGCAATTCTTTCCTGAAACTCTCATCACATGTAGTGGAGAGCAGACGACGCTTTATTTATGCTCAATATTTTCACATATGCACCATTTTCAGCCTTAACTTTTGAAAAACAGAGATAAATAACAATCAATATTCATGTACCCTTTATTTGCTTTCAGTGTAACATTCCATGCTAATTGCAGATGTAATATTCATGAGTGTAAATATAAGAATTAACAACTCTGGGTTGGTTTTCTTCTCTTTTGTTTTTACATGTGAATATTTTGGCTTACAAAATTGAACAGCATACAGTAAATAATCCTCCCATACTTTGTACAAACTACATGATTTTGATATACAAGGATTCTGTTTTTATTACAGTGACAATATACAACCATGTCTATTTACAACGCAAAAACTATATAAACCACATTTTAAACATTCTGCTACTGGCAGCCACTATTGTTTAGGAGGTAGCTTTAATTAACAAAATGAACTGAAGCCACATTTCCCATCATGTGTTCTATCAAATAATTTACAATACAAAGATAAAAATTCATTGTATGAACAGTATATACAGTTTAATTCTCAAAACAGCAATCAAGCTTTAAATCTTAATGAGAATGTCTCCAGAGTAACTGGGATGGCAGTGGATTTGCTCTTGATTTAGTGTATTGTTCAAGAAACATACGCCATTACTTAATCATGCATTCATAACTTTATATTGATCAGATTTCAAACTAAATATAGATAAATGGATCATTGATTGTACTTAAATCATTTGGGTTGCAGGACTTGAATGGTTTAAAAATAGTGCACCGATTTACATGAAAATCGGTGACTTTGCACAGTGTACTTCACTCAGTAAAATAATTGGCAAAAATGCTTCTCTTTTATTGCAAAATTGCTTTCTGTTTTCCCTCTATTTGCTAAAATCTCAGTTTATTCGTGGATATTATTGGGGTGCCGTAACATTCAACAGGCTGCAGAGTATTAGCCAGTCTTTCTGCAAAGACACGAACTGTATCCATCGACAGCACTGCTAACACCCACCGATGCATCGATACTCCTTCCAACAGTGTGACCCGGCTGCGTAATACTGAAAAAAGTTGCTGTGGTTCACCTGAAGTAATGCATCATCGCTGGAAAAATGTGTTCAACCCTATTATTCCTGACAGCTGTTAATATGCTTATTTCATAGTCTACAGATAGTGTGGATTACAAGTGCTTTATTGTACCAAAACCTTTTTTAAAAAATTGAACGTTGGCTTGAAATTCAAAACGAACATGGTATTCCTATATTGCTGTCACAGTTATGTATGGGAGAATTAATCCCTTTTTTGGCCCTGCAGTAAAATTCGTCCTGAGATTCAATGCTGAATACACTATACAAAGCTAGCAAGAGTTTTTTGCTTAATTATAGAAAAGTCACATTTAAAAATAATTTCTTTAATATTCAACAGCTGTCCTTTATATTGTGCTTTGGCAGAAAAAAATAAGGAAAAAAAATCAACAGAACTTACCTTGCCAACAGCAGAAGTAAAGTACAACTGGAGTACAACGTGGAAACACACCATTAGCATGTAAAAAACTGTATAAAAGAAACCACTATTGCGTGGAAAGAGTAAAAACATTGGGTAACAAATTTTGTTTACCAATTATTTACAGCCAGGGCAATTGATTGATTTGTTTAATTATTTTTAAATGTATGGCTCAAGAAGTTACTGCCCGCTTCCCTTCTTTACAAATGACACTAAATGATGATTACAAAAGTGCTTCCTGCTCGAAAGGTCAAGACAGGCAACAGTCTACGAAGCATTACACCTCTTTATTGGAACAGCTGATGGCAAAAAGCCCTTTCAGTCTTTAATTCTCGGTATGTTGTAGGCGTAACGAACCAAAGGGAATCCTCGGCTTTGGTAGAAACACGCACGGCCGCAGGCCTGCACTTGGTCTGAGCTGTCCGACACGAAGGAGTCGTCCTCGTCCGCGTAGTCGGAGTGGGCTGACTGGGTGCCGCAGTCCGACCAGTAGCCATCCGGCCTTTGACAAGGCACCACTGCCAGCGCAGGACAGCTGTGTGATTTTATTAAATGTTTACAGGGGACAGGCTTGGATAAAAGGAGCGATTCGCAACATTCACACACGGCGATGTTACCCTGCAAATGGGCGTACATGCCACAGTCGTAGTAAAAATCCTGCGTCACGCAGCCCCCTTGAGCGCTGACGGCAATTGCTACCGCTCCGTTCTTCCTGCTCATGTGGCGCCTGAGCAACTTCCAGTCTTCCTTGAACTTTGGGTTGAAGAACACGTACAGAACTGGATTCAGGCAAGCAGGTAATGGGAAAAATATCAAAGTAACAGACTTCATGATTTCAGGGCTGATAGAAATCGCAGTGATCAACGGTGCAAATGAGAAAAACGCAACAGGGCAGAAAAAGATGCAGTTCGTGAAGATTAGCCAAGCGACATGCTTAATCATGCTGGACTGTGAGTTTTCGGAGAGGTCCTCTTTTTCCAAGTTGCAATACAGTTTAGTGTAGATAACAGCCATTAGCAAAAATGCTAATGAATTCAGGAGCACTAAAGTTACCGTGAAACCTAACGAAGGTGTTTCTCCAGTGGGGAAGGGCAAGCAAAGGGGTGAGGCCGAGTACTCCGCTTTATAAAAAAGTGGTAAGCATCCCGCTACCACAGCACATAGGAAAGCAAAAACTGCCGCAATTTGAAATTGTTTCTGGCGATTGCTTTTCCCCTTTTTAATGATCTCCTTCGCAGAGAAGCTCCGTTCAACAGCTGCCAACATCAGGAAAAAAATGGCACTTTCTGACGAAAAGACTGCAAGAAACCCAGCAACTCTGCAACCACTGCCAGTCTCCCACCATATGCCAAATTCAGCAAATCTTCCCCAAGAGATAGCATCCAAGAAAGTTAAAATACCAGTATAGACTCCCATAAATAAGTTAGAGACAGAAATCAGGCCTATAAACAGTTTGGAAGGTGGCAATGGAGTACAGGATGCAAATATTGTTAACATGACAAGCAGGTTGAAGAACAAAGCAACCAAAAAAATAAACCAGACAGTAAGTCGAATCATCCAGCTGCCCAATAAATATTCACAAGGCTTAAAAGCACCTAGAAGGAAAAAAAAAAAAACAAAACAAAACACAACACGTAAGGACAACCAATTTAGGAAAAAAATCGTGCCTTAATAAGCAAGATTTTCAAAAGGTATTACAAGAGCACTCCTCATTAATTCATGAATAGAGTACACAGCTGAACTGCTAAATAGGTCAGTCAAAAGTAACCTATTCTGCTGAAGCTATTTACTAATTAATTATGCCCGAAATAATAATTACTGTGATGAATGGTCACTTGAGAATACTTTGTATAAACAAGCTAGCTAAACAAACTTAATTACCTTTTAGCTACTCAAAATAGCTTTTATTAGTGCCACCTAAATACTTTTTATTTTCTTTAAATTTCATACTTCATAAAAAAAGTTAGTAACAAAACAAAAGCAAGTGTTCACAACCAACTTGTAAGGGGAAAGAATTTTTTAGAAGTAACATGTTCTCTCAAAAAAATGATTCACAAACATGCCTTCTGGAGTAACTTTTGCTCACAAGGAATTACCTGTAAAACAGCCGACAAATTCAATTTAATCAGATTTAATAGGGACAGGAACTCACCACAAGCTCTCTCCTCCACCCTGTCACTGAAAGACACTGTGAGCTTGGGAAGTCATATAGGGAAAATGATTTTTTTCTTCTTTTGTCACTTAAAAAAGTTTAAATAATAAAAACCGTCCAACAAGCAAAGTAATATGAGGCGAGACAAGGAAAAAAGGTCACTACTACCGCTTACCCTTCTAATCCTTCTAATTGCTATTTATTCCATAGGGAAATCCTACTGATTTTAAGTAACAATTAGAGGAGTTTAACCTCTCCTACATCCCCATTAAGCACTGCTAATTGTCCGAAGCACAATAGCTGGGGATGTCTCCCTGCAGTCGGGCACTCTGGGAGCTGGAGGCAGAACAGAAAAATGCCAAACTGTGCTGCAACCTCGGGCTGGAGCTTCTGAGCTGGATTCAGCCCGCGACTCCCGGCTCTGCACAGGTCATGCCTTCCCTTTAGGCATGTGAGTACAACCCATCGCTAATGCGGGCTGGAGCAACTGCAGAGAACCATCAAATGCCACTGCAAAAATCTCCCAAGGCCTAAAGCAACTTCCAGAAATTACTGAACCGACAAGTCAAAAAAAAAATCTTGTTGTTTGTTTAAACAAGCAAGCCTCATTTCTGGGCAAGGAATAATGGTGCTAACTGGATTATCAGACCAGTAAAATCAGCAGTAAAATCCCTTTTTTTGCAGGTATTCCTGAGTAAGCCATCCCTGCCAGAACAACTATTTTTACAGTACATTCACATGACACAACAATACCTGCTAAGCTGAGTCTACCTAAAAATAAAAACAACTTCCTCCTTAGGAAACTTAAAAATGTCAATGCTGTGCTTCCAAAATCAATTTGAAGTCTGTTTTCTAGTAGCTGTGCAGTGAGGTACCTTTAGACAAACAAACCCCACCACACTTTTCTGTCTTTCTCCCAAGGTCTAACTATCCTTGGAGTTAAAAGTTACCCTCCTCTCTTGCTAATACTCCGAGCCCACCAGGGGAAGTTCATGCTCGGAAGGATGAGTTCCACAGCTTTCAGTGCTATGCTACTTGAGTGCCACTGTTCAGCAATCCATTAGGCAAAGCGGAAAGTGGATCGACGAGATGAGCAATGATTCACAACTTAGATGGTGGGTGGAGTGTCCTACTTACGACCAGAGGACAGCATGGCGTAGAAAACAAGTTGTTAGTATGGGAGGGACTGGTGAAAAACAAGGCAAATTGTGAGCTTGTAAAACAAGCTCTTCATTCCTTTTAGAGCTACAGCATCTCTGGCATGGGCAAAAAAAAAAAAAAAGAGCGCTAAAGGCTTTAAAGATTTAACCCGTGTAACACACCATCTGAATTCTCATTCTGTGAACAGGAGATCAAAAGAAAATAAGCAGCATTGGTCAAATTAATTCTCAGATCACAGACAGTTACATTAATAATGTATTTGACTTTCTGACCATGATTTTTTTTGGCTGTGATCAAGAAATCCCTGTGATATTTTGTATACTAAAGCTGCAGCTACCCCAAAAGATGAAGACCAAACAGATTTTCATAATGGATGTAAAATACCAGTTTAGGAGAAGAGAATGAAACAAGACTTGGAAAACCCCTGCTTATCCAGAAGGAACTTCACTGGAAGCATACTGTTCCCCCCATCTATGTGTTCCTGTTTATGCAAACAGGAGGGTACAAGATGTATAGAAGGAATCCTCTGGAGAGCCCATGGCAAAGGCAAGGAAGTAAGAGGCACCACAGCAAACGCTCTGGGAGCCGAGTGGAACCGCGTGTGGAAATTTGCAGTTCGAGGAAGATAAGCAGAAAGGCAGCAATCATTTGCAAGATCAAAGACTTTCAACACTCCTGGACTGTTCAAGCCTGAATTGGAGTACTTTGGGTATGCCAATAAGACCACTCATTGCACAACTATCTGTAGCAGTTTAAGATGCTACTGCCTGCTCCAGCTACTTGTAACAGCCCTCCGCTGTCAGTTAATGGGGCTATAGCAGGGCTGGGGAACAGATCACGTGAGCGTTCCTCATCCTCTCTCCTGCAAAGACATCAACCTTCGTTAAAACCACCCATGACAGCAGTTTGAGTTAAGCTTCTGAAGCACAGGCTGACTTCTCACTGAAACAGATGAGCATTCATACAGCCTGCTCCATAGACATCTCTTTGGCAAGAGTAATGCAGAATTAGGGGGCAGTACATTAAACACAGCAGGCTCCAAATACAAGTATTACAGTCTCGATTGTTCTGCTTATGGAAACGAACTCCTGGCTTTTTCCTAGCATAGTTCTGCAATATAGTGCTATGTGTCTAAAGCTGAGCCAAATCTTTGTGACTGGTCATCCAAAACAACACTGACATCAAATGAAGTTTCACCCAAGCATTGTAGAATTTAATCTTCTGTGTACAGAATGACTACGAGGAATGAAACATGTAATTCTGCAGACAGCTCTATTTGCGTAACACCGTGCCTGAAGTTCACAATGTGACTAAAGCACATTATAAGATATACCTGTTGCTGGTGTACAGTGAATAATAGTCTGTCCCAGTTCCTCGTTTTCCTCATTTCTTAGAACATCTGCATCAGCTGTATCCAAGTAAAGATGAAAAACAGGTTAGTTGTAGGAAGAAAAAAAAAAAGTGAAATGCAGTGAAGCTGCCTAGGATGGAAGTAGTCCTTTGAAAGATCAAAGACCTAACACTTCACCAACGTTCAGGCTTTAACAAGTGGAGCTGTTCCGGTTTGCCACGTAAGTTCAAACACTCACTGCAGAAATCACTGCAGCAGTTTGAGTTACTACTGCCTGTCCCAGCTACTCACAATGCTTTATAACAGAGCAGCAACACCTTTCCTCACCAGGGAAAGATCTGTGGGCCTTGAAGTAGACAGTGGAAGGATAAACCCTTTCTAAACAGGAAGGCTGAAATACTGAGAACCATTTCTGCCAGAGCAGAAAATGACAGAAACAATACTGGGAGTTTACAGTTTTTTTAAAAATGGATTTTTTTTTTTTTTAAAAAAAAACAAGCAAATCTTACACTCTCAGATAAATCCATTTCACGCATTTAGAAGAAACATGGCACTGCCGATCTGTAAGCAACCTCTAAGCACTTTCAGAGACAGCTCTTGTATCCCTATAAAAATTTACATTTTCCAAATTTCTTTATTCAAAGACAACACACAGCATTATTCAGTCTAGCCTGGCCCAAAATAATACTGCCGGTTTAGTACAATGAAACACTTGCCCTTCTCACGATCCATCAAGGCACCTTGATCTTGGTGACTGGAATCTTCAGCATTAGAGTTTACATAAGAATCACAACCCCAAAATGCACAGCACTGGTAAGCATATGGTACAGAGAGTGACCTGAAATACAGGCAGAACAACAAAAAGAGTGTTATCCACTGTAACCAAAGGTAAGATTACCATCTATTAAAAATATTTCAGTGGCACACTTCAGTGCCAAAACTGAAGCTTCTTTTTGTCACGGCTGCTAATAAAAAACTATTTCAAATTGCATCAGTTGTAACTATTTCTGATGAACTTTTGCACTGAGATAAAGGATAGGTGATGCATCGAAGTCTCGTCCGCTGCAAGGGTACAAAGAAAATTCTCTGATGTTTAGCTGTCTTTACTACTCCTTCTACTCCACATACAGATCAAATTCTGATCAGCGTTTTTGGCGTTGCTGTACAAATTAAACTGAAAACTAATTAAGCAAGTTAATTAAAGAGTAACTGTTTTGTAAGAAAGTTCATTCCCAGATGACCACAGTGTTAAAAATTACACCTGTCCTTCTCACTCTTCATTTTGTGGCCCTGAAATAAGATTTTTTTTTTGCCATTTTTTTTTGTGTGTTTGACAGAAATGGTACATACTATTAATCCTGGTAGAGAAGTAGTACAGCTACACAGAGAGTTTTTAAAAGTCCACATAAACAATGAGATAATAGCAGACCAGAAACTAAATTTTCTGACTCAAGGCTACAATATCAACTGTCTGCAGTGTAGTTCCTGAATTCTGTTCTTGTAAATATTTAGGAGGAACATCAGTCCAAAGGATCCCACAATGCATTAGTTCTCAAATACAGATCAAAACCTAAAAACCAATCTGCTGTCTCCACAGGACTGCTGAGGCCTGATTCTAAAAGTGACATGGATTCCTTTGCTGGCCTTACGACAAATTGACAGTATCTTCATCTCCATTTTTCCATCAGACGCTATGGGAAACAATTTTTAACTGCTTCTTCTTAATGTGCAGAAAGATCTTTGAAAACGCAAAGCAGTTAATCCCTGTTTGATCCACCTCCCACTGAAATCAGTACGAGGTTTCCATTTGAATGATTACTGTTACTCTTTACCATTTGCCTTCAAGAATAAACAGCGTATGTGTAACGCGTGGTGATTATGGAATCGGGCACCTGCGCATCTGCTCCCGTTTTCCACACTCTGGATGACAGATGTGCTCGGTCCAGTAACAAATGGAATTCACCCAAACCACTACTCCAAAGTCATATGATATCTTCCTGAAAAGTGGTGGAGGAAAAAATATAAAAGGTTCCAAGAAAATTGTCTGGAAATGACTTCTATACCAGAATAGTCAGATGCCCTTTCATATATGCCAACATTAAGGCACTACAGGACTTGACAAAGGGCCTGATCATTTGTCATGAGTATTATCTAAACTGGCTTCATTTATTGTCACATTGCTTGTTACTGTCAAAATAAGCGAGGCGCTCTCTGGTGTTATTTACCAACGTACCGGAGCTTTGCAAAGTTCTTTGATGCCAAAGCTTCTTTCAACTCAGAATTGCCTGCAAGTTTAAGCTGGTTCAGTCCACTCAATCCTTCACTCGGAGCTGAAGTGAGTTCATTGAAACTTAGGTCTCTGAAATGCGAATATTAAGACAGAGTTACAACAAAGTACGTTTGAAGATCCTATAGCACACATCTCATTGAAGTAGGAAGGCTTTTTAAAGTGTCATACTGAGGCTGCGGTCTGGCAATGCTGTCAGTGCAGCAGGCACTTTAAAGAAATGTGCCCTGCATACGTTCAGCTAGCAAGAGGTTTCGTGATTCAGAGATGAAACACAATGGGCACATATCAATTTTAAGCTAAAAATATTTACTATCTCAGCAGTTTAATGACAGAGAGAGGAGGCCACTGCACAGAATAGCCTACTCACAGGTTAACAATAGCTCCAACAGTGGTGAAAGCTTCCTTGTGGATCTGATGGATCCGATTTCTACTGAGGTCGCTGCAATGAATGCCAAATGAGATTATTTTAGCAGTTTCATCAAAACTTTGTAACAGCCACTGTACTGAGAAAAGCAGCAAGGTGACAAATACATTATGCCTCTGTCAGAAAAGCTGAATAACCCTCCCATTTCCCCTCTCTCCCCAGTCAGCCAGGTGCAGTAGCAGCCAAATCCCTTGGTAAGGCAGCTGTACCCTGCTTCACCTCATCCCCAAAGCAGAATCCACTTCCCATTCCTGCCCCCTTTCCCTTCCTTCCTGGTGCCAGCAGTTCAGCCTGCGCTCCCAGGGTAGAAGCTGGCTCTGGCACCACCCATGCCCAGGCTGAAGGTGCCAGGACGATCCCTTCGGTGACAACCGCACCTGCGGCAGGACACGTCGGCAGGGCTGGGGGAAGAAAACAAAAGAACAAGCAGAAGGGCATCTGCTTTGTTGGATTTCAAAATCCTGATCCAGCTCCTGCCGGACCACCATGACTTATATTATGACATTCCTTTTAAAACACCTGTCAATTTGTGGATTTTTTTTCTGATAATTTCAATGTTCCTATATAATCTTCATATAGACAGAGATGCAAGGGGAGGGGATAATTTTGTTTACTCGTCTGCTCCTTCTGAGGAAAACAGACAGGATCCTTCCAATAAATACTATATAATGGAATAATTTAGTAATAATATAATGCAAAATAGTGGACTACCAAAAAAAAAAAATCTCCCTTTTTTTATCGCTCTCTCTAGATATAAAAGGTATCTTTATAGGCTAGAAAAACAAAATGGAGAATAGAAAGAACAGGACTGAAACTGGCTGCCGGTAGTATCCATTGTACATGGTTTGCTTCACCTTAGGATCCAGCATACCTGGCCCTTTGCCATCAATCAGCTTTGTAACACCAAACCCTGACATCAGTTTACATGGGAATCAAAAACATTATCTTGTTTTACTCAGCATGCAGCAATGTGCACTTACAGGATACGAAGGGAGGACAGTCCTTGAAAGGTATGCTCTGTGATTTCATGGATTTGATTATGCTGTAAGGAACTGCAAAGTGGAGAAGTAGAAACACAACTTTATTGACTAGCTGGGCTGACTTCAAACCAAGGGATAGCTTGGTGGTGCCTGCTAATATACAGATTTAGCCTTACCAATAGCAAGATTTTTCTCGTCTCCCCTTGCAGGCAAACTGTTTAAGTATTTCACATTAGCCATGCTAATACAACCATGAAGCTCTTTCGGGGCACTTCTGCCCAATCCCAATTCACAAGTCATTTAATTTAGAAGAGACAGTTATTTATTAGAAGAGACTAAATTATTTCCAAGCTAAAAGTAACATACTTTGAAGAGTCACACTGAGACTTAAAACAAATTTACTTCGTTCTGCAGGCAGTCTTTAGACATATTCTAACCCAGAGTGGACTTTCATTTCTCAAAATACAGATTTATCAAAGGAATATGTTGAGTAATGCCTCAAGAGCTAATGGGCAAATTATATTTCCAGTTCACTAGCTCCCTTTACAACGAACCATGTGTACAATGAGCCCGAAGATGCCAAGAACATAACAGCAAAGGCCTCTGAGAAGTCTATTAGCCCCACTCTGGTGAAGGGGAAAGAAGCTGGAGTGCAGCAGAAGGAGAAGGAGGAACATATGCAGGCAGAAAAATTTTGTAGGGTCTGGAAATTAAGCTTAAGAAGCTTTAAAGCAATGACGCAAGGAAAAGCAATGACAGGTTTTGAATGTGTCTTATGGGGACTAGAGGAAAAAACATTTTACACGAGCATAGGCTGATGGTTGGAGGGAACTGAAGAAGAGTGGAAGAGGCAGGAAGGAAAACACATGAATGCTCATTCCATTTATGCATATAGCAATACTACTGTGAAATGCAGGATTAAGGTGTCCTTCGTTCTTTTTTGTGCCATAGGAACAATTAAACCTTAGCTAATTGAGGAAAACACAGGTGGTTGAATTCTCTGTCCAGCACACTCCTCACATGAGATGGTCATATTATCTCTCTCTGTCCTTAATCTTAGAAACTTATGATCAAATATGAAGCAAAAAAGTTTCTAGAGACTTGGACTCAGCATACCAAGGAGGCAATAAAAGATAAACACCATTTATTTCTACTTACATTTCCTCTAAGGAGTGGCAGCCTTTAAAACTTGGGAGGTCCTTTATATTGTTATAAGACAAGTCCCTTCAAAACAGAAAATGGGAGAAAGGTGCTTAGTTCAGCTCTTTTCTACTTGAAATACCTCATCACTTGTAACCATGTCCTGGTTTCGGCTGGGATAGAGTCAGTTTTCTTCCCAGTAGCTGGTACAGTGCTGTGTTTTGGATTTAGATTGAGAATAATGTTGATAACACACGGATGTTTCAGTTATTGCGAAGCAGTGGTCAAGGACTCTTCAGCTTCTTATACTGCCCTGCCAGTAAGCAGGCTGGTGGGGGGCACAAGAAGCTGGGAGGAGATACAGCCAGGACAGCTGACCCCAACTGATCAAAGGGGTATTCCATACCAGATAACGTCAGGCTCAGTATATAAACTAGGGGGGAAGCTGGCTGGGGGCTGCTGCTCGGGAACTGGCTGGGCATTGGTCGGCGGGTGGTAAGCAACTGCATTGTGTGTCACTTGTTTTGTATATTCTAATTCTTTTATCATTATTATTATTTTCCCTTCCTTTTCTGTCCTACTGAACTGTCTTTATCTCAACCCACAAATTTTACCTTTTTTTTTTTTCTGATTCCCCCATCGCACTGGGGCAGGCAGGGGGAACGACAGAATGGCTGCGTGGTGTTTAGCTGCCTGCCAGGTTAAACCACAACAAACCATTAAATGGATTGGCAGAAAAAATCTTCCTGTTAGTAACGTTCTGCGGAAAAACTAAGGGCAGTTTAAAGAAAATCATGAAGGGAATCACAAGTGTGATCTCTCCACAGTCATCCTAACTAGCGCCACTATGCACTTTGATTATACATACATACACCCAAAGACACAGAAAGGCGTTAACTGCTATGTCAAGCTTCCAACAGTAAGCAAATAGCAGAAATAAGGCTGTCTATATAACTCTGTAAAATGTTGATTCATTGCCTTCCATTCACTCTATTTGTGTGACCTTTTCAAAAGCTACATTTCTCTCTCCCCCTTTTTGCCTCTGAATTCAGCAAACAATTTTGTTTTTTTTACTTTCCTGAAATATTCAACTAGTGATGTAAAGCAAGCAAGCATTAAAAAAATTTCATCCCAAAACTCTCTATTTGACAAACTTTAACAACTGACACGAGTGCCCTGTAATTGAAAAGTAATGGAGAAACAGGCCATGCATTTGTAGTGGCTTCAACAGCCCATGAGATCCCTCCCAAACAGTATTTTCCATTCTATATTCTATTTCTATGTATATACTATATTCTATTTCAGTGCTTTCAGCTCTGCATCTGGATATTTGCATACCCCAAAACCATACTGTACAAATTCCCTGAATTCTGAGAGTTGTAATCTAAAAAGGTTTATTGATAATCTGCTTTCTTAGAATAAACTGGATGATGGTATGCAACGCAGGAATTTGCTGCAAATTTTGATTTAGTGTGCTGGTACCTGCCTAAGCAGAGCTAGAAAAGTTTGGAATTTTTTGTGAAACTATGCAGCAAAAAAGGAGACCAGAGACTTGCAAATGATCTTCAAGTTTCTGTTCAAAATATAAACTGCCATTTGAAAACAAATCCTACCTCATCATTCTTCTTCCCCAGTTTTTCTTCCATAAAACAGAACACATTTTTCTCCTCCATTTTTCAGCACTTGCTTTTGTTCCAAGTTTTCCTGCGTGTATCCTTTGTAAACATGGCTTTGCCTCTCCCCTCCCAATGCTTTCATTTACCAGTCCGGGTTTTTTTGCATTTATTTTAACACATCCTTACTGCTTTTTCTGCCTTGCCTTTGTATTACTATCCTCTTCCTAATCCTCATCTCCATTTCTCTTGGTTCCTGATGCTCTCTCCTGTGTTCCCGAACACAAAAATTCAAAGCGCTGTAACTAAACTCTTCCTTAACCTCTGAATGTAGATGACTGCTGTTCTGTTAAGAATGAATGAATGATGGCTGAGTGAATTTGAAAATGCAAAGACTGTTCTGCAGCACCATCTTACATATCTTTTATAACATATGAAAGAAATACAATGCATCCCTATAGGGGACCCTGTTTCAGGAATATAAGGCGTTATATCAACTCTGCCATGAGTCTTGATTTGAAGAATCAAGAAACCAGAATCAGATTTCTAACTTTGATAGAACTACTAGGATGAGCAATTCTAAGCAACACTTTTGCTTTAAATTAGATTTAAGTTTCTTTTAAAATATTTTGATGCAGATGAAAATACGAGCACGATGTATATACTTACAGAGTTCGTAGCACCTTTTGCTCTTGACATAAATTAACAGGAATACTGTTTATCTTGGTCCCTGTTAGAGTTCTGTGGAAATAAAAAAAACCAACCCATATATAAATGTTTGCATTGCTGATGATAGACGGCATAATAGGCATATATAAGAGCAGAATATGGATGGTGTCTCAGCCCTCAGGGTGCTAGATTCACCCAGCAATAATTTTTTTTTTTTTTTGGTGAAGAAGCCAACTTTTCTGGTTTTCAGTTCTGTGAGAGGGGGGTTAGTATCAATGGCCTTTTCATAGGCTGTTGTCAGCTTACCCTATTAGAAAAAAAATTAAAATAAAGAGGCACCCAGGTATCACAGTAAGGAAAGCTATATATTTACATTTATTGACAGGGAAGAGAACATATATCCGGTTGCTCTCCAGCTCCACTAATCATATTTAATCACTTCTCAAGAGGCAAACCCAAGAAATTACTGGAAATTATTTCTGTAGAAGATACTTACAAGCTCTCCAGATTAATGGTTCCTGTCAAATTAGGAAACCACTGCACCATGCTGGCACCCCGAATGACCCTAAAAAAATCCCCACAAAAATTAGCTGTAAACTATTATGCAAATGAATTGTTACATTCAATCCTGCTATCAGGTAGATATTTTTACTAAGGAGACATTCTAACATTCTTACTGCTTTTGTTTAAATTTTACATATGAACAGTGTGTAAAAGAGTCTTTTCATTGGTTCTTATACTAGTAATTTGCTTAATAAATTACTACTCCTCCATTAGCAAACTACTGGAATTCATCAAGCTGGAAGGAGTCATATCAATACATGTATGAAAAGGGCATAAGCTCATAGGTAGTGTGTAGTTCAAAGTTTGAAGTTCCACTCCATTTTGCTTACTTGTCACCCCCAGAACTGATACCTTTTGAGAGCATGCATGCACTAACCTGCAAAACATTCTCACAATGTACAACCCTGTTCAAAAAACACCTAGGACATATTGCAGTTTGTTTAAGTAAGAACCTGAGCATTTAGCCTGAGGTTATGTGTCTTATGCAAGGTAATGAAGATTTTTAAAAAAAAAAAAAAAAAAAAAAAAAGGTTGTCGAGCGTATTTATGAGAGCTTCTTAAGGAACTGCATATTCCCAACAATAACAGTATTTATTAAAGCTTACTGCAAAAAATTATAAGGTAAGAGGCAGTCAGAAAATTTAGTTATTTTGAGTTCTTATCCACAATATTTCACATCCATTTATTGTACTATCTAGTTGAGAGGATACTTACAGAGAATGTAGATCTGACAGATTCTGAAATGCTGAGTTCCCCACAAAAGACAAAGGATTATCATACAAATGTCTGGGAAATGAAAAACATGTTTCAATCATTGTTCTTGCAGTCATTGACTGCTAAAGACTAAAAATAGATGCATGAAAATTACTTACATCGTTCTTAGAAGGGGGTTTCCTGCAAATGCACCATCAGGAATTATGGAAATGTAGTTACTGTGAAATCCCCTAGAGATATTAGCAGAGAAGAAAACCAACATTTAAAAATATACTGCCAGTAGATTCAACCAATAGTAATTTTCTTCACACCTACTCAATTTCCAATCCTGCCAAGAAAAGGATTGTAGTTAAATAGGGGTAAGTCAAACTGTAGGAATAACTTTGAAGGTATGATTTCTGCCTACTGCACATCAGCTAAACTGAAAATATTTCGTTAGAAAGAAACTATTCTGTCCAAAACATGATCCTGTGCTTGCTTTCTCTCTTCTTCCTCCTCTCTCAAGGAGGGGACAAGGAAAACGTGTGATCAGTGAATACTTAATTCTGCTGCTGGAGGCCAAAACCAGCTCATGATTAAGATCTATGCTAATGCTTCTCCTGAATAAATTCCTTGCTTATATAACTCCAAAATCATTTTCAATAAGTTCCCTCTCTAGCTGATGACTGTATTTTCCTTTAATTATAGCTTCACTTAGCATAACTTAATCTGATTTACGTTGCTGCATAATGAGACAAGCATTCTTAAATCCGGGAATTTCTTTTCTCTTTTTATTTATGGGAAGGAGAAAGAAAACTGGTAAAAAGGGAGAACAAGTAATACTCACAACTCCTTTAGACTTGGGAGTGCTTTTATGGCTTCAGGGAACTCTACCATGTTATTATAATTTAAATCCCTAGAAGAAACAAAGCAGGAAAATTGTAGAATTCTTAATAGTGGTCATGCATTGTCAAAATAGTTTTTGTTTAAGAGAATTCAATGAAAGTAAACCAGACCATAGAATAACTTTAACTTAGATTTAGTCTTCTGATGTTTTACATGCTTTATAACCAGCTAATAACTTAGGTAAGATATTTAATATTATTCATATTAAGTCAAATGACATTTCCTTACAGTGAAGCTCAGTATTTTTCAACACCTCACATATTTTTCTTCAACAGAATTTACATGCAAATGAACTAAGATTTCAAAGTTAAAAAAAAAAAAAAAGATACAAATGACTACTCTTTATTAGCTTACTAAGAAAATTTTTTTTCAGGTTTTATAAAACAAATGGTAAATAAGCCATTAGGTAATGGCAGACCTTGTAGCAAAAATAATTATAAATACTGAACAGAAGTAGAGGGAAATCTCATCACACTGAATCAGTACACATCAGTGATGGGAATCTGTTGAAGTCTCAGTTAGTGTATCAGCACTGAAAGAGTTGTGGTCGACGGCTCGATGTCCAAGGGGAGATCAGTGATGAGCAGCGTTCCTCAGGGGTCCGTATTGGGACTGGCGCTCTTTAACATCTTTCTTGGTGACATGGACAGTGGGATTCAGTGCATCCTCAGCAAGTTTGCCAACCACACCAAGCTGCGTGGTGCTGTCAACACGCTGGAGGGAAGGGATGCCATCCAGAGGGACCCTGACAGGCTGGAGAGGTGGGCCTGTGTGAATCTTGTGGAGTTCAACACAGCCAAGTGCAAGGCCCTGCACATGGGTCGGGGCAACTGAAGCACAAAGAGAGGGTGGCAGATGAAGGGACTGAGAGCAGCCCTGAGGAGGACGACTTGGGGATGTTGGTTGATGAGAAGCTCAACGTGACCCGGCAATGTGCATTTGCAGACCAGAGAGCCAACCGTATCCTCGGCTGCATCAAAAGAAGCGTGACCGGCAGGTCGAGGGAGGCGATTCTCCCCCTCTGCTCCACTCTTGCGAGACTCCACCTGCAGTACTGCGTTCAGCTCTGGGGCCCCCAACATAAGAAGGACATGGACCTGTTGGAGCGGGTCCAGGAGGGCCATGAAGATGATCAGAGGGCTGAAGCACCTCTCCTGTGAAGACAGGCTGAGACACTTGGGGTTGTTCAGCCTGGAGAAGAGAAGGCTCCGGGGAGACCTTATAGGAGCTTTCCAGTACCTGAAGGGGGCCTACAGGAAAGCTGGACAGGGACTTTTTACAAGGGCAGGTAGTGATAGGACGAGGGGTATTGGCTTTAAACTGAAAGAGGGTAGATGTAGATTAGATGTAAGGAAGAAGTTCCTCACTGTGAGGGCGGCGAGGCACCGGCGCAGGTTGCCCAGAGAGGCTGTGGCTGCCCCATCCCTGGCAGTGCCCAAGGCCGGGCTGGATGGGGCTGTGAGCAGCCTGGTCCAGTGGAAGGTGTCCCTGCTCATGGCAGGGGGGTTGGAACGAGATGATCTTTAAGGTCTCTTCCAACCCAAACCATTCCATGATTCTATGACTCTTAAGAGAATGACAAGATAGTTGGAGTAAGCAGCATTCCTGGACTCATCCAAACTCCTCCTATCAACAGAGGCTGTCACTGGCTTCCCCTTGTCCTCCTTCATTTGTTTTATTTATTTAGCACTCTGCTAAGCATAACAAAATGCATCGCCGAAGGAGATACCACTTATTAGACATTCACTGAGAGAGCTGAAAGAAAATGGGGAATGTAACCCAAGCGGCTGAACGCCATTCCTCGCCAAGGAGGCACTCTGGAGCTTGAGGAGTACTGCCGAGCTAGGATCCGGCCACTACAGACACCCAGTTCTGGGGGGAGTATCAACTGCCAGTGGGGACAGCAGACACGGGGTGAGGGGAAGGTGACGCTTCCCATCCCCCTCCCGTTTCTGTCTGAAGGAACATAAGGCTCACTGTTTCCGATAAACCAGTCCATAATATTTGCCAGTATTTGAAGTGAACTCAGGTGAATCTCTTGTATGACAGGCTGGGAACCAGGAGCTGGGCTGTCTTCTACCAGCCTGCAGCGGATCGGTTCAGGAGCTGCAGGGACACGCGAGCGACAACCTCCTTGGCAGGCACTGCTGCCCATCCAGTAATGGAGGAGCAGTGGAGAAACAGCCCGCTGGGGCCCTCTGAGAAACCTCCCATCATCACACAACAGCTTTGGCAGTGTATCTTAAATATGTTTAATCCTACAGTAAATCTCAGAAACAAATATTTGTCCTTTATCACCCACAGGGCCACTCAAACATTTCCGATATATCCACCTGACTCAGTGGAGTGCTATGCAAAGATATACCAGCTAGGTTAGGGCTAGGAATATCAGAGCTACATCATGGCCCAGGTGACATTTCACCCGGGCTAATATTTACCTGCTTCTCAACATAGTTAATTAGTTTTGGTGGAGCACTGCACAGATACTAGCCCTCAGTTCCAAAATCTAAGCTGGACCTAAATGTTGGTGGTATGTGTTGCACGGCGCACACATGCCTTATTTGCAAAATCTTCACCATACCAGTAAGGTAACCTCGATTAAGCTGGGCGTGAGACAAACGCTGAACAAGGAATTACTTTAAAAAGCATACTTACAAGGTTTCAAGGTTGTCTAAGCCATCAAAACAGTGTTTTCCTATAGTTTTAATTTTATTATTATGAAGGTGCCTAAAAAGCAAAACCAAAACCATTATGAAAACCAGTGAATGATTTCATATAAGTTAACAAATTAGCAGATATTTCTATGAAATCAAGACAGTTAAATGGTTTAGAAAAAACATTGCATGGGGTGGATTATGCAGAAGAACGTCTTTCACTTCCGGACAGAAATATTTCATCCTCATATGGGAACAGAATAGATTGCCTGCGGTCAAGACAACCTCTTTTAAACCTTTGCTCACTATCTAGAAGTGTGATAAAAATATTATTTAAACATATAAATCAAACTAATTTTTCATATTCATCCTTGGTGATATTTAAGACTACACAGAAACAGGTCTGTGGCAGGTATTTTCTTCTTTTAATATCTCTGAAAGCTTTCTCTGACAACCATTGGTTTGAAATATTCATTACTAAAATGAGATGTCAGGAAAACGTATGTCAATCTCACTACCCATAGACGATTTGACTTTCTGTTTAGGAGAAAGTCTTCAGCAAACCTTCAGTGGGTTGTCTAGTACACCTGGTATCACCTCATGTTGGCGGTATAGACTGTTACTAGACAAACTGAGCTAAAACGTAGGAAAATACCCATTGTCAGTGCCATCCTAGATTAATCAAAACTGTAACTGAGGAGAGAATCAAAGCAACCTATGAAATACAGTTACAAATACTCACAGAACAACAAGACTTGAAAGGTTTGTAAATGCATAGTCAGGAATGTGCGTTATTTTGTTGAGAGCCAGCGTTAACGCCTGCAGAGAGGGGAGATTGCTGAGCGGATAGATGGGAACTTCTGTCAAACTGTTGTCATCCAACCAAAGGTGACGCAACTGCACCAGACCCTCAAAACTGTCTTCTGGTATGGCAGTAATATGGTTAGCATCTAAACGCCTACATTAAAGCAGAAAGAATGCATAGTGAACTCACAAATTACAGAGGAAAAAAAATATCAATTAAAGTCCTATTACTCCTGAATATTTTTTTAAGCTTAAATATGCTTTACTGAAATAATTTAATACTGGAAAGTTTGAAGGTTTACTGAATGATGCATGAACACCCTTTCAAGGCAAATGAAGAGCCCATAAAAGAAAGCTTCATAAAAAAAAACTTCTTCTCAGACATTTCTAATAAACTGTTTTAACATTCATATGCTTATAATCAGCTTAACAAATTGATCTGGTAACTCTATAGACACCTCCCCCCCTCACCCCCGACAAAACCCCCTGCTGCTAATACTGGAACAAGTCTTTAAAATGGTAGATTGATAGTGTATCAAAGATTGCAGAGGCATTTACTCATTTGAACTGATTATCCCTACAGCTACATTGTCAATAGCATCATATACTGTTACATGGTTTGTTTTGTGGTACTGCTATACATCTTAAGCGACTACTTTAGAAAACAAGGTTATTAAAAGCAGTTCTTGAACAAAGTCAGTTATGTATTATCCTGGCAAATAAAACGCTATATTATCAACCAAAACTGAGAAATTTCTTTCACTCTTGCACCTGATCCTTTCTAACATGCTCCACAACAAAATGCAAAACAGCACATTTGCACAGTTGACTGTTGTACATTACTGGACTTGCCATCACACTTTTTCCCCAAATGAACTCCAATCGCAAACATTAGCAGTAGTACACATGTGGAAAGCGACTTAACTATCTTTCGTACAGGAAGTCAAACCACGTGCGACAATTAGTTCTGCTGCAGTCACCAGCTCACCTATGCTATGGGGTTTCACTGCTTCTTCAGGTTTCAAAGCACCAAAGAGGGGAGGGGAGGAGAAAAAAAAAAAACAACCAAAAAAAACCCAAACGAACTCCACACCTGGAAACCCAGGAGGCGAAAATGCACATCCTCAGCTCCAGCTCCAGCTGCGAAGCCCTCACGATAGGAGACGCAGGTGTTACTGTCAGAGTCTCATCCAGAATCCTCACTCATGACAACTGACAAACCTGATACTGCAACTCCTTTTCAGATGGCTTTGGCAGTGACAACAGAAACTCTCATGCAACATGGCACGTGCTTTTTCCTCATGCAATATGCTCTGAACCAATTTGTTTCTTCATCTTCCTACACGAGCAGTGTAGTTACTTGGATAGCTTCAGTGGCAACCACAGCAGGGAAAAGACACAAACGGCGACCGGTTCAGGTTTCTCTACACTACACCACGTAACCAGATGTGTCAGTGACGAAAGTGGAAGATCACCCATGCTAAAAGCTTAAGCTTGGATTTACACAAATGGAAGCCCCAGGAACAGGCAGTGGCAAGGGATGACCGAGGAAGAAGCAACACATTAATAAAACACTATTCTTCATATGGGGCTGAGAGGAAAGGTCAGCAGTGATAGCCCCTGAGACGAAAAAAATGGAACCGTAACTGATCCAAGCCAGTGTAGAGGGGAGAGCAACAGGGAATGTTTGACTGTCCTCTGACCTAGAGGCTGTCTTCTCTAGATCAGCACACAGCTGAACTGTGGTGACTTTGCTGCAAACATGGAAGAAAACACCTTGCATAACCGCTTTGAAACGACTGGTGTACCGGCCATGGTATGTACGCTGCTGTCCAGGGAGACAAAACACGTATACCCTCCACCATTAGCATCGATGTTTATTACGGTACAAATCGGCACAGGTTTTGAGTTACAGTAAGCCTTCACTGTGTTTCTAAAGCCATGATCAGACATGCTCTTGAAAGTCTGGCTGGGTTAGTTTAAGAAGTCATTGCCTCCAGCCATTCATCCCGTCCAGTGGACCAAGTGACTGTGCTGCATTTGTCCCCAGGCAGTCACAACAGCTTAAATAGTAGTGAAAGTGCTTCTGGACCCCAACACTTAAAGGATGTGCTGAATTCAAAGGGAGAAGACAAGAATTAATGCACCTAATCTATTTTTGTAAAAGAGTTTTGTTGTTGTGATGTACAGTGGTTTACATATTTCAAATTATTAGGAAAAAAAGTCAGCGGCTGAATTTCCATGTAATAAAAAGTCAAGAAACACACCAAATTAAGCAACAAATACACCAATACAAGTGGAAACTTACAAAACTGTCTGCAGTCAAACACCCTCTTCTTAGATGAGTGAGGTGCCATTAGCTCTAAATCTATACATCAAAGAGCTAATTCCTACGGTTCATGTAACTGGCATTCCCTTATCATTTGCCCCATGGTCTGACAGGTGTGTACACTATCCTGTTTGAATGCTTTTAGGCTGCACTGAGACTGGAACGTTTCAGAGAAATTAAATGTCTGATGATAATAAAGAAAAAAATGGGGGGGGAGGGAGGAGAGGAAAAAAGCCTGCGGCTCTGCTTCAGAAAAAAAAAACCCAAAACTAGAAATTACCCGTCTTTCTTCTCTCTCCTAAATTCACACACCTCCCCGAAGATCAAAAGAATTATTTTCCAGTGGAATAAACATATCCGAGTCTTCTCCAACTAATTTCTCTCTGCATCCCCCCTTTTCTTTTTTTTTTTTTTTTTTAAAAGAAAAGCAGAATACTCAAGAGGCAGGTCTCAGTCCTTGTGACTACTTGTCTACACCTTGTTTGTACCTTCACTGTGCTCCCTGCTAAATTCCATTTACTCTAGCGGACTTTGGAAAACAAAAACACACAGTGCAGCCCCAAGCCCTGCTCCTCCTCTCCCAGCGTGAAAGCAGAAGATGACCAGAGGAAGGATGGATGCACACAACGAGGGAGTCGAACTCTCAGCCCAGGAGGACAAAGAGGGTCACAGAGAAGATGATGGACGCTTCATCCCTCACTTGCTTTGCCAAGACCTCTGTCCCCCAGCGCAGGCAGATCGAGTACCAAAGTAACTCTGCATCTTAAACTGATGGCTCTCCACAGCCATCCAGTCTGTTGTGTTCATCTTCTCCTACCCACAGCAGTAAACTGAGGCAGGGAAAGAACACCACCCACCATTGCCATTGAGCTGGGAGGTTTGGAAGGTGAAAGAGCGCGCTTTTCTGGCTCTTTTGTCACTTCTTTGCAAACTTTTGGCACCATCTGAACAAATGCGATGCCTGAACAGAGCTGAAAGTAATTAGCGATGCTCAATCATAAAGCCAAAGTCAAGCAGAAAGACAGGACATCATGCTATGATTATTTGCGTGTCTCCCACTCTCCATTTACATAGCGACTTCTGCAT
Organism: Sagittarius serpentarius; assembly: GCA_034782735.1. Taxonomy (NCBI): domain Eukaryota; kingdom Metazoa; phylum Chordata; class Aves; order Accipitriformes; family Sagittariidae; genus Sagittarius; species Sagittarius serpentarius. The sequence goes on along the minus strand of JAVKLA010000021.1, from coordinate 23,039,754 downwards.
CTGAAGATCACTGTGCTAGCCCAAGATTTTCCCAGAGGCCAATGGATATATTAATAAAATAGTTGAAAACGGATTGTTTGTCCAGAATTTCCATTGACCTGCATTTACAGTTGTAAAGGGAAAACCTGTGATTTACAAATGTTATAGCAAGCAGCACAGCATCAAAAGAACCAAAGTGGGTATTATTATGATTACACAAAAAATACTTATTGGTGCTGGATTTCTGTTATTAGTTGTCACACCTCAAGACTTATTTTTCACTAATTTGGCCATTTCTATCTCATCCACATTTTCTGTGTTCCTTCATGCCTCTTAGCATAAGCGTGATGTGCCACAGTTTTGGGTTTTTTTTTCTCTTCCAAACAGTGAAAGCTTATCCAACATTATGTTCAATGCACAAAACACAGCTGAAATGCTTCTATTTAGTGTGAAATGCATATAATGGAGTACTTTGTGAAACAACAGAAAAGCAAACCTAAAATATTTGACAACTTCCACAAAGTATTACAACTAAGGACCACACCTTCTCTTTAAGATAGGATAAGGGAGTATGCATTAGCTCCAGTAACCAGCAAAGTACAGTAATATTCTTCACTTAGACTGAACTTTTTCAAAGATTGTCCTTTTCCATTAAAGTGTTAAAGATAAGACTATGTTCTTTAAATTAGAGCTTGCAGCATGCACTTAAATTCCTTAATCTTTCAGAAGCTACTCCAATTCCAGCTTCCCTATAGGCACCGGCTTGTGAGAGACCTTTACATTTTAGTCTATAAATTCAGAGTTCACTTGCGGAGCTGTCATCTTCACTTTTATTACCTGTCAGGTTCCCTTCTCACACAAACTCCAACTCCACAAGAAGAAAGAGCAGGAGGATGATAGAAACCTACATATTCAGCAGCTCTTATATCAGTATTTGACATACTGTTAGAACAAGAACATAGCAACTTAAAGGTCTTCAAACAATTAACTCAGTTTTAAGGAAACTGTAAACTAACATGAACTCCTACCTCAGTTCAAATGAATAAAAGTTCCAAAGTCTCTCTGACACACACATATATGAATTTTTTGTATTTACACAGTAATATAAACACACACAAAAGTACCATTGAGACTCCAGCGTAAGGCCGTGCCTGCCAGGAGTACACTAGTGTATGGAGAGCAGATAGATACCTGGGAGGCGGCACAGCATGGCAGCCAGCTTTTTTAATACATTACAGTGGGAGGAGGGAAAAAAAGGCAGGAAAAAACATTGACACATTTATTCACTTCTGGAGCACTGGGAGCTTAAAAAAAAAAAAATAATCACCAAACCTCCTCAGTGTTTCCTCGGGATCTCTCAGGAGCCAGCCAAGCCCCCTCCTCCCCTGGTCTCGGACGGAGCCCTGCACCACACCAAACTGCAGCAGAAACTGCTGTGCCAGACGCTTGCACAAAAGCAGGTGCTTGCCAACCAAGCTGGCACAGCAGCAGCGTTAGCGGGCACGGCGTCATCTTACAGGGTTAAAAAGACTAAAAAGGCCAGGTTACCATCGAGGAAAAGATACTCGGGGCCCTGTCTGGGCTGGCCAGCAGCACTGCTTAGGGCAGGCACCCTACAGCCTGCATCCCTTGTGGTAGAGCCGGGGAGGCCTCCAGGACCGTGCTCATACATCTCCTCTGGCTGCCCAGTCCCTCCGGTGCTGCTTCTCTGGTTTATTCTTCCCCCATGCTCCAAAAGGTGCCGGGTGCTAGGCAGTGAGGGTGCCTTCCCGCCGGACCAGGGGAAGGCAAGGCAGAGCATCCCTCGGCCGCGCGGGTGGGGTCGTGCCGCAGCCAGGCCGCGAAATCTGCAGCTTTGCGTGATCCCAGTTGGTCTGGAGGGATCAGGAACGCGAGGGGAGAGCCGGGCACAAAGCTCAGTAGGAGGAGGAAAAAAAAACCCTGTCTTTTGCTCCCACCTGTAGTCTCTCCAGGCATATCATGGTCAAGCCCTGCTCTCCTGGGACAGAGCACCAACAGCACGCCAGTGGCCATCGCTGTAGATGCTCCCCGAGGAGCCAGCCATGCTCCTCGCCACAAAGCCCACCTGGGTGTTGCAGATGCAAGACTCATCTCATAAACGTCATCTTAGTAATAATATTCATTATGAATGTACTGCCACACATTTTATTAATATTATTTGCCTCAAAAGAGGGGGCCATTGCAGATTTATTCATGGCTACTATCCCATCCCAGCCTCACTAGCTCTCATCTGTGACCACGCTCGGCCTTCCAGGCTTCAGCGACTGGGAAATTTTAACGGCCTTGTACTAACAGCAGGAGTTTAATGTTGATGTTAATAAAAGGAAAATCACTCCCAACTCATGTTAAACCACTTCTGCTCAATGGCAATCGTTAAAGAACTTTGCTCTTTAAAGTGCTCCTTCAAAAACCACAAAGAAATCACTGAAATAACACTGGAGTAGATTTTTAAGTTCTGAAGTTGAGTACTGATAAGCCTGGTACCTAGGAAATTCTGCTACAATGCAAGGCAATAAACCCACCATGTTAACAGAGGCACTTTAAAATACTCAGTGCGTTTGCTCACTGTATCAAGCGGCAGTTCTCTGTACCTTATGTGTTGCGAACATCAATACAAGGATTTGCTTTACTCAAAGACAAATTTACAGCAGCTCTCAGAAACTAACGATACATGCCAAAGCTATTTCAGCCACCAGTACTGATGTACCAGCACATCTATTTCTTCCATTTAAACGTTTAAGATGGTACCAGAGATCACACAAAATTTGCTACATTACCCTTAGAGGATTCAGCTGATCTTTACATACATGCTGTGTAACTTCCACCATCCCAGCTAAGTTTCTGATCAGTTTCTAAATAATTTCCTGATTTTTATTTAAACATTAGCAATTCCTTAAGCAAGCCCAGACAGTTTTTAAAAAAAAAAAAAAAAAAAAAAAAAAGCTACAAAAATCCCAGGGATTTCTAAAGCTCACAAGAAATACCGATACCTCACTTTCAAGAAAATGAGAACAGCTTCTAAAGGTGAACATAGAAAAATGAGACTCTTGTCATTCAGCAAGTATGTAAAGTTCATGAAGCAGTATATTTAAACTGCTGCATATTTAAAGATTTTTCAGCACAAACATGCTCAGGAGAGCTCTTATACATACTTTACTCAAAAAAAATGCAAGGGACATAAGCATATTCAGCTTATTTAAGTTTGTATTGGTTTTGCAGGTTAAAAAGAAAATGTGTGTGAATTTCTTCCTTTCCCATTCTGGCACCTATAGTTTAATCCTATAGCTTAACACAGACTCACTTGCCTCTTTAACCCTTTAGTAACAGCAAAGCAGGAAACTAAAAAACATCTGAAGACAACCTGTTAAAAGTTGATTAGCTGAAAAACCACCTGCCACTGTTAAAGGTGCTTACTACATATAAGACCATATAATGCTTCTTAACTTCATCTAGTCATTGCTGTTAATGAACATCTTCCACAGCCTCCCAGACAAGACTGTCCTTACAGATACCCCTGTCCTTCAAAACTCTGTAATCCAGAATCACAAAATTATCAACAGAAGCCATAAAAGACTCTAAGAAAAAATTAGCAGAATTAGAACAGAACTGCGTATTTTTTGATACAAGGCAGTGGTTGCACTGTCCTCTCCAAACTCAGGGATCTTCCCTTCTGACACCTTTCAGTGTGCTTACAGTTTATGTTACTAAAATTGTCACCAGCGTGAACTGCCACTTAAAGCTGTGCCGTTTCATTATGGTACCAGTAGAATGTTTCTAGATTTGATTTGGGTTTTGGTTTTTTATAAATACAGATGTAACTTGATCTGCATACAGAATGCTTCCTAAAATAAGAAAAACCTAGAAATGCAAGGCTGTAGCTGGTATGTGCTACAGCGCGTATTTTACATGCGTCTCGACTGACTGAAACAGGCCTCCATCCTCTGTCCCCACCCTTTTGCCGTACATCTTCACCCTGCAAAGCAAGATCCTGCTCTCGTTTCTTTCAATCCCACAATAGGATCTCAGTCTTTCCTGCCTGGGCCAAGCTGATTCCCTCTCCCAGAAAAATATAATCACATCCCAGTTCAGCATGTTCACGCTTCCTGCCTCATCCTGTCTCAGGCCTGCTCCAGCCTTCTGAGATAGGAAGGCAGACTGCAAAACTGGTTATAATCCTGCGGCGGAGGCTGCAAGCAGACCAGGCTAGGGAGCCAGAACGGCTACTGGGTACCGCAGAAATTTACTGCTGACCATGTGCATGAAGGCACTTACCCTGCAGCTCAGGTGAACACCCACACAAAGAGAAAGGCAGGAGCTACCACAGTTGAGTACCACACTGACATGATCCCAATACCCACAATTTGGGAATCTGGCATAACAGCGTAGCTGCAGTGCTTTGAACTATTGCTGCAGAACGCTCTAATATACCTTGCATGTGGACATGTGTGCACATGTGCAGGGACAGTAACTCGGTGATTCCTGAACTACAATTACAATAAATCATCTCCAATACATTAGCAGCTATTGACAAGCTTTCAAAAATGACTCCTGGATTCAATGGCATATAGCCACTGAAATGAGCAGCCATTAGGGTTTCCTGAGTTTAAATGGAACACAGGTCTCCTTTCCAAAGCACCTGAAAGTCTTTGTTTAAATAATGTAGTTCCAGTATTCGTTACACGCTGAGGATTGTACTAGAACGTTCTGTGCTACGACTTAAAATTCTGTGTAGCTGGGTTTCTGGGGTGAGTTAGAGCAACTCTAGAAGTTGCTGTAGCTTGCAGAACCATTTTACAAATCCCCACGTTCCGGGTCAAAGCTCAGAATAAGCAGTGTTACCAAAATAAATCATCGCAGTCAAATATGCTAAGGCACTTAAAGAAGTGACCCTTTGAAATGGCTTCCCAGTCCTTTCAGGCTCCGTGCATGCTGCCAGAGCAGCACACCGCTTTACTACCTACCTCTGGCTCTCCCTATGACCCTTGGATCACCAATAAACCTCACCGACACCACTTCCAGATCTAAAGTACGAGCTACGCCACTTCATTACCTTGTTACAACAAAAATACACTGTTGATGCTTTGCAGTAACTGAAATGCATCGAGACGCATTATTGTTTACATCTGTGAAGCTCTTTATTTGTCAGGTTTTTCTGCTACCAAAAGCTGCAGGCACAAGCTGGGCAACTAGCACCTTCTGTCTCGGCAGTGCCGTCCCACGGTCCCAAATACCACGGCGTCTCGCAATGCAAGAACACGTCCTGCCAGATAAAACTTTTCTGGGGCGCTAGACAACAGTGAGTTTCCACTCAGTGAAACCCTTTCCTTTTGCTAAATTTCACCTCCATAAATAAGGACTCTAACTCTCTTTCAGAGGCCAGAGCTGGGAAAATACCCAATGTAAACAGAAAATAAAAAGAGCTGTGTTTTAGTATTCTGAACCAGGCTGGCTACTCGCCAGCTATAATATAAACATTAGAGATCATGAAGCTCCTGTAACCATATTCTTTATTTCCACCCAGGTACGTTTACTGGGCTTGTTAATACATACAGTGCGGCAACCGTCTTCCTACGCAGCTAGAAATTGGAGCACATTAAGAGAGAAACTGGATAGTTCTACATAAGAGTTGCAAACCAAACGATTATCAATATACTGTAAAGTTTTATGAGCAAGTAATTTGTGTCTTCACCAAGAAAAAAAATCCCCCTAAAGCCTACTTCAGAGCAAACTGGGAAACTGCCAAAAGAGAGTCAATTAAATGATGTTTAAACTTGCAGGTTTTGGATGGAGATTATATATTAAAAAGGTAGAAGCAGGTTTTCTAACATATATGCTGCAAAGTTATTTTAGAAAAAGGTCACAGCAGCTCAGGCGCTTTAAATCCATTTTTGACACAAATTCCCTTGCGCGGGGGAGGAAATGACTTTTTTGCTTCTCCCCGCCCTCCCCCCTTTTTTTTAATTAATAAAGCAGCATGCTAACACTTATGTTTCCATGCCCACACAGAAAACTCAGAGGACCAGTCTTACATTCCTTTGCCAGAAGGTGCTCCCTACATTAGTAGGGGATACGCATAATTACACTGTAATTTTATGCGTGATGCAGTAAGCTGAAAGTTTTCCTGAAATTCATTAAAATGACGGAAATACATTACGGTGAGGTAAACAAACTGCACAGGAAAAATGCTTCACATTTCTCACTACACTTGTCTCAAAAACCAATTTATTCTCAAACTGCTACCAATTCTCACAAATTATGGTGATCTTGCAATGCAGACAGATATCCTTCTCAGGAACAGAGAGGGGGACAACCCAAAGCCTGATCCACATCAGTGGAAGAAAAAAAAAGTAATTCTTTCTGAGCTTCTGACACTGATGATTTCCAGACTGCATTTGCCCACCGTATTTCTAACAGCTACTCCGAAATCTCAACTTGGTTTTCCACAGAAAAAGTAACAAGTAACTTGCTACTTATTAACCCAGTTCCCTCCTTTTTCACCTTCCTAACATTGATACAGTTTATCATTTGCCTATGAACAATGAAGCTCGCAGAAAGGGAAACCTTACCGCATTTTAAATTGTTACTGTTATCTTTTAATTACAATGATGTTATGTCAAGCGACTATACTGGTTACATTCTATAACCATTCCATGATTGTTTTCAACAACTAAAATGTCTGCTTTTTTTAAATGGCTCTAACATCATCTTCTTTCCAATCGTATTAAAAATATATGAATTTAAAAACAAAAAGAGAGAGAAGGTGGCTTATTTTATACATTCATTCTTTTTCCCTTAATTTTGTCCCTTCCCTCTTGCACGTAAAAATATCATCAAACCAGCAACTGGAGATTTAATATTTTAAATGGTAATTAGAGAAAAAACATTACTGCAAACAAGTAGAGAAAAAGCATGTTCATTGAAAACAAAATGGATGATCTGTAGACAACAGAAGTATTTAATGAAGTAGTTTCTTTTTTTGGCATCACAGAAATGCTGGAAGCCAGGAAGGAGTATTGTTTTGGGTTTTTTTTAAATAATTACTAAAGGGTTATTCACATTATGTAATTTGAAGGATTTTTATTACAATGCATAGTATTTGCACAAAGCAGACTGCGGCTCTCAGACCAAGGTATTCTCTCTTCTACACACACACTAAAACAAGAGGGAAACGTGGACTTTAAATTCGCAAAATGGCTGCAGATGGAAACCTGCATCTGTCCTGCTCTTGGATCCAAAAACCTGGAAAAATCTGCGCCACCTCACGGCACCAAAACTCGCTGCTCTCCCCTTCTATAAGCAGCGTGCTTCCCACGCTCGCCGTCACGGGCAGGAGATCCTCGCTGGTAAGCAGCCCAGCAGAAGCGGGTCCGTGGCTGCACCGGGAGGTGGCACGTCCCTGCACTGCACAGGCTCCCGCTCCCCAGCGGGATAATCTGCGGCCGATCTTATTTGGCCCACGCTGCTTACTGTGCTTTCTTCAGACGGAAAAGGCAGGAATACTCCAGCAACTATGAAAAGGTAGTGGCCAAGATCCAAGTTTAGGGAATGCAGAAAGCACCTTTGCAAAAGTTGTGCAATAGTTTGCAAAGTGATTTTGCAAAGCCCTTTTTTTTTTTCCCCCAAAACTATTCCATAATCTGATGCAACACTGAAATAAACAGGATCTTAGGCCAGAAACTTGAATTTTGGCACAGAGGTAATAGATAATCTGCCCTCTTTCTCTGTAGGTAAGCAGAAAGCAGGAAAAATTTTGAAGCCCTTCCCCCCTCCGCCTCCTCATCACAGTGATAAGCATCTACCACCTAGAGAGCTGTAACTAACTATTAAGGTCTGATTAAGATGCTTTATAAAACATAATAAGCCATAAGATAGTATAAGCACATATGAAATATCTTATGAGCAACTAGCAATAATGGCAGAGGACCTCATAACTGTCTGTGTGATTTCAACACCTTCCAGTAAAACCAATACTGTGCGTGTCTCAAGCAATACTCCTTCCCAGAAATCCCTTTTCCTCCTCTGGATACAGAAGACTTGGGCATGATTCATTTTTGCACAACATTTTAAAATTGCTTAAACACCTTAGGACATGCAAGAAAGATTATAAATGTTTTAACTCCACCACCACTGCGTTTATACAGCAATATTGCACCTGCATTTGGGTTTTGAAACAGTTTGGATTTGGGTCACCCCACCAAAGATGACAAATAAAATTCCTTATGAACTTTACTTGGGAAACTTTGCTCCAGTTGAAATTGCAATTATTAGAAAGTCCAGGTACATTATTACACATACTTGATTATACTTCAGGACTATAGAATGAAGCAGATGTCTACAAAGTGACTGAAAGTGGAGCTTGGAGAACAATACAAGAACAAAAGCAAAGTAAGAAAACTTACAAGGACTGTAAACCACTTAATCCTCTGATGGCCTCATTAGGTACAGTCTTCAGCTGATTGTTCTGTAGGGTTCTGTAAAAATACACTGTGTTAGTAAAGTAGAATTTGACAGTAACCTTTATCGACAGTAGAGGTGACAGAGGAGCCCATGGTCCTGTTATGATTACACAGATTTCTAGTGTACATAAAAGCATGTAGAATTATCAAGACCAGACCCCCAAAGGCAACAATGAAACAAGAAAATGGTCTATTTCAGTTTTATTTACAACTCATTAACTAGCAGCATTAATTTGCAGAGACCGAGCCTCTGACATAACACGCTGAAATTCCCCTGGGAACTCACTGAGGAGGTTGAACAACTTAACATTAGTACAAATTTGCTACAATGAATGACATTTTATTATTTTCTTGTGAAATCATCCTATACATGCTACAAAATACACAAACCTCTAATTTTTCTTAAAGCCGCATCAATACACAATGCATTAACAATCTAATTTACAAAGCATGTTCACAACAAAACACCTCTGGGCACAACATTAAAAAGACACAGAATGAAACTAGAGCCAAGCTGAATTAAGTTATACTGGGGTGTTTTTTTTTTTTTAAGAACTTCTCTTATGGGACAACATATTATTGCATGATGAGTTCTTTTATAAAGAAAATGTAAATAACTGAGATCTCACAAGTTATAAAATCTTACTAGATTTTGCCGCATACTAGGGTAAAATGCAAGTGGACAAGTAAGCTAAGTATTAATTAATATCCAAGTCCCAAATTTTTCAAGAACTTCTAGAATTTCAGGCACCTCCAGTGTTGAGTATCCTGATGGAGATACCTTCAAGAGCTTTGACACTCTGCTTTCAATTTACAAAACATCCTATGAAGTAGTACTGCAGACGGGCAGTTTCCTAATCTGTACCCTGCTTATGCTGTCTGTTTATGTTTCTTTCTTTACAACCTCAGGGTCCTTTTCCGCTATTTTTTTTTAAATTTCTGTTTAATTAACTATCACCCTACTAGCAACTGGAAATATTTACATCAGCATAAATGCTACAATTTCTGGATACAGGTTTTTAAAACCCCAAACAACAGAAAACTCTTTTTATCCTTCGCTATGGAAAACACACTTGAAATTAATATTCTTATCTCAGAAAGGAAAACAGGATATGGAAAACAGGGCACACAATTTAAATTTTTTTTATTAAAACTTTTTTTCTAATAGTGAGTCATTTTCACCTATAGAAGCATCAAACCATAGAAATTATTTCTATCACTGGTAGGGGATGATTCAAAGGTCAAACAGTATTTTAAATCTCTGTAAGTTCTAGTACTATGTGATAATGTCAGGGCACCTGATGGAGTAAGCTGAGGGGGTGGAGGACAACAAAAATTTTTACATGTCCTTTTTAGGATTTTTCCTTTTATTAGGATTTTGCTGCTACAAGATATACTTCAGAGGCAAATAAGTGTTCTAATTAAACACAGTAATTACAGTTTAGTCAAGTTCACTGCTCAGCATCACCATTTATAGCAGGCTTTGTAAAAAAAAAAAAAAAAAAAAAAAGTAGGAGCGCTACAATTGGGGGGGGGGGGGG
>JAVKLA010000021.1:23007089-23029747 GCA_034782735.1 Sagittarius serpentarius | reverse complement strand
CCCCCCCCCCCCCCCCCCAAAAAAAATTTGCTCCAGCCTACCAGTGAACAGGCTGGCTGTGCAGTAAGAAAGCATGCAGCTAGCTATGAAGCTCTAAAACCTGATTACTTACAGAACTTTGAGTTCTTTCAACCCAGACAAGGCCTTTGGATGGATAAAAGAAAGGTCATTGCCAGCCAGTCGCCTGGAAAAAAATTGCAATAATAATTTCAGTCACAAAATACAGTACTTCTACAACCATCTAACCAGGAAAATCACAGATACATCAAATCTTGCAAGCAATTATGCATTTTGCATTTGATTATGACATATTCATGTTCTTCCAAGTTTGCAACAGTTATTTTGGTCATTGCACATTTTTAACGATGAGAACGCACTACGCAGCCTCATGGATATACTTTTGCAAACATGCTAAAAAAGAAACCCACATGCCAGAATGATAAAGAATCTTCTTGTGGTACTACATTTGAAAAGTGCATTTACCAACTATTAACACGATCCTCCGGCTTTCAGCATTGCTCTGCTGAAACACATGCTCTGGTACCCATGTGTTTTTAGTCTATATAGCAGTTTTTAAAGAGACTATGCAGTTAAGTAAAAATAGCTAGATGCTAGCATGAGGCAGGGAAAAGTTTCTACGAGAATCCCAAATGTGAAGACGATACTCGCAAGCAGGCGGTACATTCACAGTGCTGACAATTGACAGGATGCCTGCTGACATTACCAAGACGTAAACTTGGTAATCTTTCATCTTTTTGGTCGGCTGTTTGGATAAACTTTTCAGGAAAGACAACTGTTTTGGGGGAGGGAGAAAGGGAACAGGATCCTCAGCTCTACTCGCTCTCTCTCAAGATGTGGCTAGTTTCAAAGTTGGACTGCTAGACACTAACACAAAGTAAATTGTGAAAACCACCATGATATTGCAAGTAATAAATACAGGAGACACTGCAGAACACAAAGCAGGAAAGTAGAAACAGCAGCCAAAACAGCTGCGTTCACACAGCTCATTCCCCCTTCCCCCACTCCTTTTCTTCTTCAACCATTTTACCTCTATCCTGACCAGCAGACCCTGTGTGGTCCAACCTTTGTTGAGCTGCTAATAGCTGTGACACGAGGTATTTTATTAAGAGTAAAAGACAATAACGCAGAACACCTGGTAATCCATAGCTGCCAAAAGATGCCATCATTTCAGCCAAAGCATTTGCTTTCAGACTTGGTCTCATATCCAAGCTGAGCAAAAGCAATGTTGGAGAAGGTTGCACAATGAAATCATCCGGTGGAAATACTATGTACAATGCAGTAAATGTTAATAATTAAAAAATAGTCAATATGCTTTAACAAAGGTTACAGGATATCAAAACCCACCTCTGCTGTTACAGGGCACTGTGAAGCAAGCTAGCCACACTAAGAGGAAAGTATTATTTCTAAGAGGCAAATGAAGGACATAACAAGAGCATCATCTAAAATACCAGCTTGCCAGAACACAGCAGTTATTACATTTTTATTTTAGTCTCTATTTCTAACTACATAAAAGAGATTATCCAAAGCATTTGATGACTACATAAATCTGCCTGTAACAGAATTAATGATTTTAATAAAGTGCTGCCTGATAAAGAGGATGCTAGTTATGTTTATCAAATCCATTTGTCAAAGGTAGACGGTTTTACTTATAAACCAAGGAAGAAGAGGACAGCTTCTCATGAACAGGAAGGTGACAGCAGCAGATACTACTTGATTTTAGAAAACTGTGTTACTATCATTTGTTAAAGTAGACCTTCGTATTTAGTCCTTGTGTTCTCATGCACACTCCAACAGCCATAGCTATGGCTCTGACATCATTACAAGCATGCTTAAAATCTCAGCTTCTTCTGTCTTAAAAAAAAACAAAACAAAAAAAAAAAAACACAAAAAACAGACACCTCCTGACTGCTGACAAAAATTTGTCTGCGTGGCTTGTGTATAACCAAACAGCTCTGAAACTAGAAGAGAAATAAAAAGAATCAATGTATACTTATTCTTGAAACCTCCTGCCTGCAAACAACCTCAGGATTTCAGAGCTGTGACATGATCTTCAAATACTTGTCATTTTTAACATGAATGAAAAATTCCAGATGGCAACTAAACACTCCTCTAAAATTCATTTTGTTGTCAGTAGCTGCCCAAATCAACGCTATTAACTTTATCTGGGGGGACGTGGAGGAAGGTTTGCAGTATTTCATGGCTCTCTTTTTAAAAATTTCCTAGGAAGTTCACTGTAAACAGAAAGAAATATTGATGACACATGCTGAGTCTCTATACCAGAGAGCGAGTGATCTGCAAAACACATGTTTTTTTAAAAAGTGTTCAAAACATCAAAATAGAAATCCTTAAATCAAGCGAAACTTAACTGACGCTATAGCACCGAATTATTTTGGCACTGAAACACTATTAGTTGTTGTTGATTACCTACCACACGCTTCAAGCAGCAGCAGCCCTGGTACACGTGTGTCGGGCAGCTCGGGCTGCAGCTCTGCCGAGGATCCCCATTAAACGGGCTGGCGTGCGGCTTGTCAGGCATCTGCTGTAACTTCTCTCTCCACCCAAAGAGGCTGGGGATTATGATTTGTTTTTAAAAAGCTAAATTAAATCCAGTTGAATAGCCTCCCCCAACCTCACTGAGTGTCACTAACACAACCTAAAGAGCACTGAAAACAAAATACAGCCGAGCCAGAGCAAGGCTTGCATCATTTCAAATAGCAAGACTTCGCCTACCTCAAGGCAACTCCTGTTTATTCAGCCTTTTTGCAACCAACCAACAGAAAAAAACCCTTGTGATCCATTACATTTCCGTTTCTCCTCCATCTGGCAACCTTCCAGGAAACAGGATACAACTAGCCAAGTGTGCAAAGGCTTTACTGATCAGATTGCCAAATATACATTTATCATTCATGTCCTAGCCTTGGGGAACGTGGCTGCTCGTTCGGAGGTTTCAACTGCAGCTCTCCAGCAGGCAAAGACCAACGTACCCTACGCCGCTCTCAACACGCTTCCCTCTGCTGCAGCATGCAGCAGCTGGGAGGATGGAAAGATTTCTCTTTACATAACCAGGTTCATTTTAAAGAGAGAAACGAAAAATTAATAGCATGTAATATAGCGCACGTACAAAAACAAATTAAGGCGTCACTGAAATCGTCCAGTCAGGTTTTCCATGTTACCTCCTTTCAGCATGTCTCAAAAATAGTCACATTCAGATTTTCAAATACAATGTCTAAAACAATGAAGTACTCAAAAAGCACCTCTATTTCCCTCTTTGTCACTCTTGCACACGCGGTAAATGGGCTAAGGAAAACCACAGCTTTATCAAGCCCCAAACTCCTGCACAACAGAAGGGAAGGAAGCTTCATCTCCTTGCAGCAAGACTCACTAACCTGCTTGGGACCAGCCCATGGTGGGACAACGTCACACTGCTACAAAGCTACCCAAAGGCGCCCTACATTTACACTCTCGAGAGCAGAGTACCCATCCTTCCCTTCATTTTGAGTGGAAAGAGTCTCAGAGACCTGGTCTGAAAGTCCATCTATAGTTACTAAGTCAAAGCACATCACCATTAGTTAGAGCTCTTTTTCCAAAAGGCAGAGGACCGTGAAACAGATTCATCCACAAAGACAGTAAAGACTTAATTTAATAGACGATTGTAGAGTGCCCTGCTACACTATAGGCCACAAAAACTTAATTTGCTGTCTTTTTACTTCTCAAGGTACACAGGCACAGCAGCAGGCATCATCTGAAGTGGGGTGTAAACGTGTATCACACTGACCAAATGTTTTCCTGCTAACTCGATCGTGACTCCCCTTGTTTGGAAACTCTGCCCAGGACTGCAGGTACCCTGAATTAGCCCAGCTGAGTAATACCTTGGAGGGTCCTGCAGTGGGATCACAGTTGTAATGTGTGACCATATTAGTATCTTTCTTCTAGGTAGGCAATCTCCTTGTAATTGGTTGGTATTGAAAATTGTAGCCCTCTATTTTTACTTTAAAAAAAAAAAAAAAAAAAAAAAAAAAGGAGTGTTTCAGTGGGACAAAATTTCTGCAAATTTGGACAAATCCAAGTAGGCAAAATCAATTTCAGCATAGCAGGATAATAGAGTAGGACATACAGAGGACAAAATACTTCTGCTATCCTGTCATATACAGGTGAGCAATACCCTCTAGTCATTATTTTAAGTGACACAGTAAACGATCTCCAGATGTAGAGGACACCTTGTGTTATTACAGAAATCAGAATACAATCTGGCTGGGGAATAAGCTTCCATGGTATCTCACTCCCAGAGTATACAGCAAGCATAGCTTCTTGCACTGAAACTCTTCTGAAAGCAGCAAAGACTGTTTTCTCTCTTTTGGGAAATTAAAACTTCTGCAATTATGAGTCTGGCAACCCGGCTGCACGTTAACTGAGCCAAGTAAATCACTGGTGTCACTCCAAAATCAGGGAGGATGTCCCAGGGATACATTTTTGTCCGTAACAATTAAAACCATGACTCTCATTTTGACAGGATGCAATACAAACTTCTTGGAAACCTCTCTACTTGCCTCACATCCCAGATGGTGGTGAACCTCAGGTTACTTAAGCAAAGAATTAGGTCTCCTTCTGTCCTTCTGAACATCTCATGCACATACACAAAGCGGTTTTGCTGTGGGTTTTTTTTTTCTCCTTTGGTGGTATTCTGGTATTCTCCTAACCTTATCTGTCCATCTTGTCTCTGACAACAATAGATTGGCTACTTTTTCCATGGATCAACTGTGATCTTACCTCCTCACTGAGAACTCAAATACTGACACAGACTGCAATCCTGACATGCCATCATAAATTACCTGATTTACTATTTTTATTTCTACACTAGCTGCTTTCTGGTAAGACCCGAGTCCTATTTCAAGATCTAGTCTAGACTGAACCTTTCACATCCCTTACAGACCATCCATCACTGCCCCTCTGCCCACTCAACATCTCCTTTTAGCTCTCCAGCTTTTACCTACCTATTTTCATCGCATTGGAAAATACTCCATTGCTTCCCCACTTGCACTTTTGCAATTTCTTTACTTTTTTTGCAGTCGTGCATCAAATTATTCTGCCATCCTTACATGTTTGTCCCCAATATCAACTTTTTCAGGGTTCTTTGTGCTTCCCACACAAACTTGAATTTTACTTCTGGTTCTCCTGCAAAAGAAGTAACCTTTGAAAATGCCTTACAGACACGCTTGCTGGGTATCATGGATTAAATTTTCTCCAACTGAAGAAAAGAGCTTCAGGTTCCACTTATTCCAGAAAAGCAGCCACTCTGGAACAGAATTCAGTTTTCATAACAGATGATGCATAGTTATGTGCTACAATTTATTCATCAAGGTTTGAAGCTTCACACAAGAGGTACAGACATTTGCAGGAAAAAAACCAGGGGCTCGCAGCTTCCTCCGTGCAGAGATCCCCTGCCTGGCGAGGGCACACGCCTGTACAGACAGCTCCTACCCAAGCTGGGCAGCTGCAGAAGGGGACGGGCTGGTAAATGGAAGCCGTATCGCCGGACTAAACTTCGCTTTGCTTATCTGTGATTAGCGAACAGCCCCTCTGGGACTTTTGTCAGCTGCCGCCTGCTGCACTGCTGTGAAGCCAATCAATAACCTACAGATTGCTCCCAATTCCTCCACGCCAATTTAGCATAGCTAAATGGATACTTCATTCTGCTGCTGCTAATGGAAAACGCATTTGTCCCCTTCTCCTTTTCTTGCAGTAGTTTCAGTATTATACAACCTCAACCGCTATTTATAAAATCGTGAGTATGTAAGCCAAGACACTTCAGGACTTAAAAAGGAAGTCTGTAACTACAACCAGCACTGAAACTGCACCCACTCCATCCAGCTGAGTAGGCACTTCTCATCCTGAGCCTTCCCTTTCTAGCATTTACAGCTTTCCCAAAGGTATACTAACTTCATGGTAACAGCTTGTTTTCAAAATGCATACGCAGTCTAAAAATTTAAAATGTCTAAGTAAACTAAACTGATTGATTAAAAGAAGTCTAAAGTCTGTCCAGAAGTTCTACTGTTAAATTGTCAGCAAGAGTCATCAGCACCCACTGCAAGACAAAATATGGCTCTGTGATACTGCTTTTCATGGACTATCAAATAATATCTATAATTATATTTTTTCTTGTTAACAGGAAAATAAATTATGATGGATTTTGAAGAATGCAAGCATTCCCATCCATGCAAAATACGCTCTATCATTCAATTTGCAAGCAGTACCTATACTGGGGCAAAACCTCCATGAAGTAGAGCCCACAGGCTACAACATACATGCACCAAAGGAAACACATACAACCTAAAACAATTATTACACAATATGAGCTGCTGAAGCAAGCTGTCTTTGTAGTCTCGAATAGTATTCCCTAGCAAAAAGCAGAAGTTTGCACAAATTTTCTATCACGGTCATGCCTTAAAAATAAGCAACAATATCGCGTTGTCTTGAAAATTGTTAACACCTAGTCTACAGCAGTAATGACAAGTTGTTGCAGTAAGCTACTTGCATTCCTCTCACCTCTAAAGCAGAAAGCAGAATACGTTTTATAAAATGCACCTTCTCCTCCCTAATTGCCTTTGCACATCTTGCAGTGTGTTAACTTTCCTTTGCTCTACCACAGACCTACCAGGCAGACCTCTCCCTTGACAGGTATCGCAAGGCACTTGGGTGAGTCTGCATATGCTGATCCAGGTTCTGCCACTCTGGATTTCTATTTCCCTCTAATTTCTCATTGCACAAATAGCAATCATTACAGATGCCATTGTGTTTACTCAAGAAGGAGCTACTGGAGACAAATATTCCATGTTCCTCCACCGTGATGCCCGAACTTAAATACTTCAGTGGCAGAGCAGGGGGGAGGTGGGTGGTTTTCAGGATTTTATTTCTTTTTCCTGTCCCCTCAAAAAGCCACATCTAATTTTAACTTCTCCTATTCACTGTGGATGCTGAGAGATCAGGGCACTTAGCTGTGCTATAGGAATGACTTCCACAGCTAAGTGGGCCCGCTGCTGAGAAAGCGGGGCAGGATTTGTGGTTGACAGGTCCAGTTCAGAGGACTCCAACGCTCCCAAGAAGGATCTGTGGATTCGATACTGACTTCATCATGGGCCAGCCCAGAGAGCGGCATGCTAGGGAGACGGGCTGTCTGCTGCCCGTGCGGATCAGCAGATGGGCTGCTACACTGAACTGACAGGAGCTCTTCCGGCATCAACACGCTCCTTCCTAGCCATAAATACACTTCACTTCACTTAGTCTGTGAAGCAGAGACACAGAGATGAAAGTAACCAAGTTTGGTTTTGATCAACTGGGATGCAACAACGGAATCAACTGCAGATTTGTGCTTTTAGCAGATAGTGCTATTCGGATGCTCAGAAGGTTTCCAAGATCATGAAATATGTTAACGGTTAGAGATGAGAGGGTGAAAAAAATGACTCGAGACAGTAAATCCTCAAAGTTGCTTCAATCTGTCTATACAGCCTGTCTCTTGCCCTGGCATTTAGTGGCTTTCCACGCATGGGATCTTTTGAATGACCATGCATCTAGCAGGTGACACTGCAAAATGTGGAAGTGGATTAAATCTACATATATTTGGCAATTAAACCTCTGTTACTAGTTTTCTAACCAGTTCAGGTACATACTGGGTAAATGTAAGACCCAGGTTTTGTAGACACCTCCACAACGAATGACCTTAGAGAAATGGGAGTAATTTTCATTATGATTCTTTGTTTCAGATTTAGGTCAACTGTTACCTTTCTCCCAGTTGAAAAAAAAGCAAACATTTTATCAGAATCATCTAGAATTTTACTTTTATATAGGAAGGGCAGGAAAAGAACTTCACATGAGTACTGGTTACTACTTCTGTGCCAAGATAAGACCTGCCAATGCTAATTAGACAAGAGCAAAAAACATACCAAAATACTACCACCCAAGAGCAGGGGAGGAAAGGAGGTAAAAAAGGTAAAAGAACGACTTAATTCCTCACCATGTCTTCTTATGGTAACATAACAGTGTCATACCACAACTCTGTGATGACAGAACACACTCAATTAGTTTCTCAGAGTACAGGGTTAACACATTTACCTCCAACATATAGGATTTGGTTTTTCTGCTTTTTTGTCTGACTATCTCAGGGTTTTGCAGATCTATGTGTGACGCTTCTTGAGGCTTGAGCCTGGAACTGGCTACCTGCTTGCTTGCACACGTACATCTTTTGTCCCACACTCCCAATTCCTGACACCAAAAGGAGGAGGTGGACTGCACAGAACGAGCACTGTCTGGGGGGGCTCTACCTGGAGAGACCCACTATGAGAGCTCAGCCTCCAGAAGTTTCTTATCTGGTTTATACGTTCAGACAGCCCCAACCCAGCAGCTCAGGCAGCATAATAAATTCAGGCTCGTAAGACGGGTCTTGAAGCGTAACACCACAAAGTTCAGCCTCCAGGCCATTCAGCTAAGCCAGCTCCTGTGTGCGTGCGCATGTGAAAATAATGCTGAACACTGAAACTCGAAGACAACAGATAAGCAAAAACTTTTGTTTCTCTCTAAAAGTACTTGCAGCAGAATAACCAGTCTTGGGATCCTTACACACAACCATGCCAACTTTTGAAATTAACATGTAGAAACAGAAACTGGAAAGAAACCTCCTCATCTTCTGAAAACAATGGAATTTACTCAATCTATTAGCATTTGTCCCCACAAACAGGAAAAATATTCAACTGTTAAGCACAGCAGGAACCTCTAAGCTACAGAAATATTATTTTTGTATCAGCAGGACTGAAACTCATCCAGAATCAAACTGATTTAGGACTCGCATAGATAAGAAGACATTAATTAAACACAGGTTGGCCAACATGTTTTCAAACATAATTTAGCATCTAGTGCAGACCAAGTAGGTGATGTTTAAAAATATCTTACCTGACTGTGGTTAATTCTACTTGGGAGTCCTTGCCTAAAGGTTTGTCTTGACTAGAATTTGAAGGTGCAAGTTACAACACGCTGATGCACTTTCTAAAGCTCCGGCACACATAAGGCAGCAAATGTTTCCAATGTATGTTAGCTGGTCAAGTCAAAGCTTAGGCTCTTATCTTGTTACCACACGTGAAACCTACACCTTGCATTTTCTTCATTAGAACTTTACCTCTTGGAATTCAAGCTGGAGCAACTGAGGAAATTACCTCCTCCAGCTGTTCAAATATTCGAAGCTGGCAGATGGATGAAGAGCGCTCATCGGCTTCCAAGCCAACGTCAGCTGGCTATTTTTGAAATACCAACACAGGACGTCTACACTGGCTGCCTTTATAACAAAGCAGCTGAAGAGAGCTCTCGGCTTGTTCCTCAGTCTCTGCTGGTGGGGCTCAATGGACAGATATGGGGTGGTAACATCTCCAATCGTACCAGCTGCTTTCGCAAGACGATGTTTAACCACAGCCTCAGTTACCACATGTCAGCTAACACAAAGCATCACGACAACTTTTCTCATGAAGAGTCATCCTTACTTTTTCTACTCGAAACAAGCCCTTCGTCTCCAGCTTCCCACTACAAATCCTGGGACTGCTCACTGCACCATCTCATCGACATTGCACGCTACCTCAAAAATACTACTTTAAAAGACCTAGCACTGAAGGACAAAAAACCTCCTCCCACCAAATGTTCCACAGCCAGGTGAGGAAAGACGCTGCACTCCAAACTAACAGCTCAGCCTTGGTGGCCGTGGCAGAACTCCAAGACATGCCTTATTCATAAAACCGAAGTAATAAAAAAGATAGACACTCCCCCTCCCTCCCTAAGGACAACACAACTTGGTGCTGATGCAGAAATTAGAAGGAAGGGGACCATCTAAATTACACACTGAAATAGATACTACAAAAGCAAGCAGCTGTGACATTTCAGCCAGGTGGTCATCTTCAGCTGCAGTCAAGAGGAAAAATAACTCTAGACATTTCCCTTGCAGATACTTCCTGATTACAACCTTATGGCAAAACCACCTCATTTTCACTGCCAGCATGCATTTTAATTAATCCTTATGTTCTTAAAATATACTTTGTCAATTAAAAGCCATGTTCAGAGACTTTGGCCGAGGAGGGGAGAGGGGTTTGAGATGTTTAAGCAAGACTGCTTAGTGCTGTAATCAGCATGGATATAATTAAATAGTCAAGCAAATTCTCAGTTGTACTATTTCTTTTCCTGAAAAATTACCGTTGCACACATGCTGTCTCTCGCTTGCTGTTTATTCATCTCTCAAAAAGCAGATTAGCATGGTCTTTCAGAAAAGAGAAAACTTTCATTGCTCTCGGTCTTCGTTTTATCACTTTATTTCCCTAACCATTTTCACCAGCCGTTAAATAAAAAACTTTATTAAGTTTTGCTCTTGACTGATAAAAAATTTAAAAAAAAAAAGTATCTGAAGGTAGCGTCCCAGAAGAGAGACTGTTTCATATCATATATGAACAAAACCCAGAAACACAACAGACCTTGGCATCAGCACACATGTGGAAGGTAATCAAGCACTGCTGCCTCTTGGTGCTTTCAGGAGGGATTATATTCCTTGCAGCGTTATTGGGCACGATATGGTCTTCAAAACCACATCAGTCAGGGAAGCAGAGAGCATCCTCCTCCCTAACCCTTGCTGGAGGTCAGAGCCCTGCCCCGAGGCTGACTGGCCGGGAGGCGAGCGGTGCTCCCCTTCCGACAACCGTGTGCTTGTGTAACAGGCAACCTACAGACAGGCAGCAAGACAGCTTGCTGTCCTCTGCCTCCCTACTGCCTCTCACACGGACCAGCAGCCAGACAGCCAAAACCTTATCTAAACCTTACTCATCACCGCAGGGCAAATAAGACGACAACATTTTAGAAGGTGAAGAGCTGAAATCAAAACAAGGTTAAAAAGTCATTAAGTCAAGGAGGCTTTCGCTTTATTTAAGTGGTTCAAGTTTCTGAGGCCAGACTGCAAAACTGGCCGAGAATAAGAAACATTTTGACTTGCCTTCCTTGATGAGAGAGTGCCTTTTTAATTAATCCAGCAGATCATTCACACATATAGTGAATGGAAATCCTATAGTTAAAATCTTCCAGACTACTTTAGATAACTTTAAATATTAGAAGGAACTGCAGCCATTTAGAAGAGCATCAAAATGTAACACAGCCTGGATCTTCTAGTTAAAAATTCACACTGGAAAATGGTTTCTGCTTTCTAAAAAACACTGCATTATCTAACTATATTTCCCTCTTCTAGCTTTCTACAAATACTTTAAGGTGTGGTTAGAAAACTGTGGCCAAGTTCTTCAAGGATTTTTAGTTTCCATACTGAGTTCAGGGTTGCAGCATATTTACATTAACATTTTCTGGAGAATACACTTCATTAACTGCTGTGGCAAAACCCTTGGTGGTCTGCTCCTCGCTGACTCTGACCATTGCTGTTTCAATCATTTGCAAATTACTTCCAGATGGGTATCAGTTACACAGAGAAGGAGAATTTTTATAACATTTATAAATAGTGCAAGAATCCTACAGACATATGATAACTGTGCTATGCACTGACAAGTACGACAAGGCTGCGAACAGGGGCACGTGGAGCACATAACCCAATGCGCAGATTCTGCCCACGGACAAGCTGGAACCCCTTTGCTTGTAACCTGTGAGTAGTACTCAGGTAGGACACTATCTCAAAGGTACAAACACTCAGATTATACCTGCAAATGTGATATTTCACAGGGGGAGCCAGTTCCCCAAACACGGCCATTTAGTGCCATTTCAGATGTCCTCTTCCACCTGGCCCCAACTGCAATTCCAGGCAGCCATCGGTCTCCGATCTGCGTCAGATCTGCCAGTCTTGCACGGGTGTCTTGCACAACCCAGCACATCTGAAAACGGCACGGGACGCATACATCGAAGCACTCAGGTTGCTCCCCCTTTGGTGATGTAGAAGGCACCTTTTCATCGAGCAGCCGGCTTTTACAAGTCTGGTACGCTGCTTCTTTCACTTTAATTCGCTAGTGTTCCTTTTAGGATTTGGAAAATGATCCTCTGAAGTCTCTCCAGACTACCAAATAACTCACTGCATTAAGGAAATACAACCCCCATTTTAAATGGCTCCTACTGCATATTTTAATCCCATCCTCTTCATACGTGCACTGTGTAAGACTCAGTTGCCTACACAATAGACCTCGTTGCATCCCATTTACATTCAATTAAATTCTGTGACACTATGTTGCAATATTAATTAACTAACTCTTGTCAGGGGCCGATCGCCTGCAGCACTTGACAAGCGAAGGGGCTAAAGCATGCTATAAAAGAGAAAGGTGTCTGGGGCTGTCTTCTGTATGAAGACCTACTAAAGTCCATGATAGTGTGGGTACTTACTGCATTCCCATTAGTTTGTGGGATTTTCATTTGCTTTAGACATGTAATTCCTGGGGAAAGTTCTAGATGTAAAAGTCACTTCCAGCACAGATTTCAACACTGCTTTGCTTTAACTCTGCCTCTTTTTCTTTGGCATGGAGACTCACACCCAGGTTTCTGTGCTGAAAAAGCAACTTTGCTAGTGCCTGGCAGTCAGAATTTGCATCTGCTCAAGTATAAATAAAAGCCACGAAGAAAGTTTGAAAATCACCTCAGAGTGGAGAGGGGAAAATTGTGGTTGTACAGTGGGAAGTACGACAGTTTGGTTTTTTCTGTCCACAACCAGCAGAAGTAAAGACCGAAAAATTTTTGTACCCTGTCCCATAGAGAAGAAGGAATGGGCAGAATGAAAAACGTATCATGTCTGGTGCTGGTCATTTCTATTAAGGAGGGAAGCTGCTTTTGTTTGAATCTACTTTATTATATTCCCTCCAAGAAGTACATGAACTGAAGCAAGGGAACCTGGAGGTGACTTGTGCATGGATGACCATAACCAGGTCTTTAAAGAAAAGGAAGAAACCTCCCTCGTTTCACTGCTGATGGGCATGGCCAGAGCCTCTGCAAATAGGCTTCAAATTCAAAGCAGGCTGCTGCTGCGAAACATTACTAACAACTCACAAGTCTCAGTTAATGGTTTTTGACTGAGAAGTACTGTATATAGATACTGTCTACTTATGGCTGTGCTCTCGCGGTCGTTTTCCTGTCTTTCGGCATCCATGATAGCTGTTGAATTGGAGAGAGTTTTTCATTTTAATCTTTCTGGAGATTCTCCTACCTCTGCAGCTGTAGGAAGTAACTCGAACATAAAATGTAAATTGTATTTTTTTTCTATTGTACTAAGAAATTATGATTGATTCAAATATGTTCAAACATTTGGCAAGTATCATTTTTTTCTGTAAAGTTGCTGGGTTTTGCGTTGTTTTGGTTTTTTTTTCTTTTTTTCAGAAGTTGCTTTACCATATCAAGTAAGCGTGCCAGGAATGATTTAAAGCTTCTGGATGTTCACATATAATTGTGAGCTTAATGCTAGTCTATTTTTTTGCAAACTGAAATGCTGGAATTTAGGGGGACAATGAGATACACACAGCAAATGACTCTTAGGCAATAAGCACAACAGATGATGGCTGAAGGCTCTGCCTTTTCTCTTTACCTCCTGACACACCCCAGGGTTTAAGGAAGTTACACAATATGCACACCCACTAGTTAGGTTTCATTGCTTAATTACTTATAGGGGAAAAAAATGAAGTCTCCCACAGTCATCTGAAGCTGGGAAAACAGAATTGTTCATTATTTTCAACTTTTGGTGTGAAATATGACTACAAAGAATTTGGGAAAAAACTGGACTACAAATATAGTCTAACAAAACATACAGACATACAGCAGCGCCTATGATAAAGCACGTAGGGAATGTTAGCTAGTATATATTCTGAGCCAAGCAAGCCTTCCCAAGCTTCTAATTTTTTTTTAAATTGACTGCTCATGCCATAGAGCCTTTCTTAAATTGTGTCAATTACACACATGCACCATTTAAAATCCTGGTAAATCTACCTTCCTTCATGAGGTATTCTCTACTGTATTGCAGTATCTAAAATCAGAGGGAATAAACCAGAACCTGTTAAGCATGAAATAAGGTATCACACACAATTCCTTTGACATAAATAAGTTGAACTGCGCTTCACAATTGTACTGACCCGAGTCAGAACTACTTAAGAACCAGGAAAAATGGAGTTACTTAAGTGTATTCACAATAGTAGCTGCTACAGTATCTGGATATAAGAGAGACCAAAATTGTAAGGAGAGGTAGAACACCTTATGAGACTAACCAGCGTAGCTGGGGTGCAAGGAAGGAGAAACAGAGCAGCTTTCAGGAACGCAAGCCTTTCTTTAGGAGCAAGTGATCCATCTCTTACCAATTTCTCAATAACTTTGTTCCAGTGAGGTACGGTGGTTGTATTGGTTATAGCAGATAACCAGAGTCAAAAGGTTCTGGGCTTTATCTGCAGTTTTGCTATGGGGATAATTTATCCTCTTGCCCTCCACAAATAGCTTTCATTATTTGCTTCAGTTTCTTCATCTGTAAAGTCAGAAGAATGCTTCCCTACTTGGTAAGCGTTTGTCTCTTCGGGGAAACGAGCTGTTCCTTTCTCTCAGGTGCATTTACTGAAAAAACCCTCAACACATTCATAGTTCCAGTCTAGCCAAAGTCACAAATAAGGACAGCCTTACTTTGTCTTTTAAATGCTCTTTGATACGAGAAATGCTACTTTGACATTGAAAATGCAAGAGAAACAAAGCAAATTGCAGTGGGTTTGTCTTATCTGTTGCTTATTACTGGAAGTTCTCAACACTCTCTGCCAAAGGTTGAGCCATTACCCTCTCTTCATAGATAAGGAAACTAAGGCACACAGAAGTCACTTGTCACGTAACAGTACTTACCAAGTAGTAACTGAAAGTCAAAGCCCTCTGCCTGTTTATTGACTCTGAAATTCAATCTAATTTACGGCTATGCTGTGAAAGGGTGCTTCAACTTTGCTAAGGCATCTCAGTTAAGACTTCAGTTCAACAAAACACTGGGCACATGAGCCTTAGCACAGCTCGACGACTCAGAAGTGCAAGTATTACGTAAGTAAAACCTCAAACAAAAGCTAAAAAGAGAGTGGGACAAGAGTGAGATGGGAACTGGAGAGAGAATTTCTGCCAGAGAAACTAAGAACAAGGAGCCCTGTACCACAGAACTTGAATTTCTGATGCAAGTCAGGATGGGCTTTTGAGCGCTGCATCTGCAGCCTACAGGGGCAACGGGAGCAAGCTGCTCAGTAAATGAAACAACATACATTTTATGAAACTTATGCAACAGCTATACTGTAGCTCCTTCGGAAACAATGGTAATTACACACCTCTTGTGTTATCTTTGGATAACACTGTAATTAGTACGTGTCATCACTCTAGCCGTGATTAAAATAATTACCGTAAAAAGTCCCTTGTAAGTAGCATTTACTGTTCCGGTTTCCAAACATGTACAGGATTTTTTTTTTTTTTAAAGTATAATTGCTTTCTCTGTTCGCAGCTCTACTCAACACTATTTCCCCACCCACCTTCTGCTTTACGCAGCCATCTGATGTAGCAAAACTTTAACGTATGCGAAAAACTTACAACTCTTCCAAGTAGGGAAAGTTCTTGAATGCATCTTCTGGCAGCCTTGTGATGTTATTCATGCTGATATCCCTAGAAAGAAATACAGATTTATCAGATTTATCAATAAGCAGTAAGGGACTTTTACACTCTAGGAGAAGGAGGAGAAAAAGAAAGCCCAATCAGATGGTATGAGAACAGAAAAAAATGTTCTAGCATCACACTGTAGCATGTCTTTCCAGAAATTTGCATGCTAACTTTCAAAGCACAGTAATTTGAGAATCCAGATGCAGCAAAGACCTGTATCATGGAAAGCTGATAGAAATGTTTTCTGACACCTCTAAGCAAAAAAATTACAGTGAAACTACAGGCTATGCCTGTATGGAAGAGGCTCTATGGTACTGTTATCCCCAGAACTAATTTTTACCAACACATACATGCATACAATTGTAACGCAGATGATTAAGACTGCTCTAAAACCACAGCATATGAAAAAAAAAAAAAAAAAGATTGTGACCACCCACCACGTAAGTTTTCATCCCATAACGTCTTTTTTAAAAAAAAAAAAAGAATACATGCATTGGGACTTAATAAAGATCTTCTGGCAAACACAGCTTCTGGAACAACTGACAAGAATAGCAGAAACATGTCCTAGCTCTACCACAGTCATTTTTTTTTCTACAAAACCTATAGAAGTCCTCGAGGTAATAGTTTTAAGCAGATTTCATTCTCAGTCCATGAGCAGAGACAGGCCGGCAGCAAGTGCTTACATGATAGGTATGCAGACCTGTTCAGCTTTATTTCTTTCCAAAGGAGCAGTAAGTGGCAAACTTGGTGCCATCACCTCAGTTCACACCTACGTTAACCATCACAGATAATCCAGTCCTAAAGCAAGTTATTACTCAATATAAGTAAAAGTAGCACGAAAACAATTCAGTTTGATAATTAAACTAAGCACTGCCTAACAATTCGTGACATAACCCAAGTTCTTACTTTCCACTTGGTTACTGCCTTTTTTTTTTAATACATAGTTTAATGAGTAATTCAGTGAGACTCGTTAGTACAGCCCTCTCAACTTCCTTCTGCTTGCTGTCCTCCGCACGTTGTTCTCTAGCATCTATGTGCCACCTCCCCATGTATTTCAGGTAAAAAGCAAACAAAAAAACGAAACCACCCCTTCCATTTCACTGATAGTCAACAAGTACTGCTGAAGCTCCTGCCTGAAGATCTGAAGGGCTGGTGACTGCATGCAGGACAGTAGATTTCGCCACCTAAAAAGCTCAGCCTCAGAATAAAGTACCAGCCCTTGCCTACTGCTTTGGGCAGATGTTCTTAGCCCATCCATAGTCACCACTATTTTTTAAACATCTGCCTCAACTGGAATTATCACTTCTTCTGATGAGTTAGAAAAAGGTCAGTTTAGACTCCTCCTGCTATACTGGAAGGGCACAAATCCCTGAAGAACTATTTTGTAGTGGCAAAAAACACCCCGTTGAGAAATTATGAAGTTTCACATTCAGGACATCTTCCATGGCTCCCACCCACGACAGGACTCAGTGCTGACCTTAAGAGGTTCAGGGTCAGGCCCCTAAGGGGAGCAAGGAGCATGTGGAGGGGTTGGTGCTCCTTCTGAGGAAATGGTGCCTTGGGACATTTGTGCCTTCTTTCATGCTGTGACGAACCAAATGCTACGTCAGTACCGTATAACCTACCAAAAATGTTGCAGCAGCTAATTAAACCACTTTTTGCAGAGTGCCCGTGTTATTGCTTCAGTTGCCAGGCCATAATGTCTCACATAGCTCATTAAAAAAAAAGTCTCCTTATTTATACTGACAACAGAATGCACTATATTAAAAAAAACCATAGTTACCGGGGGGGGGCGCGGGGGGCATAAATATTTTTTCCCCACAGCAGCTGACAATGTCAACTGATGTCAGTGAATTTATGTTGACATTAGCAAGTAACTGGCAACTGGTCTGCTGCCCCTGACCAAGCAGCACAGGCCCCCAGCCGCCACCGACATGAACATTGCGCTCTTACCTTAAATCTAGATGCAATTGTTTCTTTAAACTATATGTTTATTAAATAGCAGGCCAAAACTTCATTCCTCATACGCCAGTGTAAACCAGGAGTTATTCCTCAGCAGCTGTTAAGAGTATACTAAAGTAACTCAAGAGCAATGGAGATCAAAACAAGGTTCAGCACATACAAAACAAACTCAATCGTGAGAGAAGACCAAGAAAATCCACTATGGCACAACAGACTCCTTCACTGAGCTCCAGAAGGAGCTGAACTGGAGATGATTTATTTCTGAACTCTACAGCCTGCGTGCTTTAAGAGGTGCTTTTTGTCTCAGCAGCAGCCTGGGTACCGTGAGATGCTGCAGTTGCTGCAGGGGACATTTTTCTTCTTGTGTAGGAAAGTAAATAAAAGTATCAGATACATGAATCATCAGCTGTCTGCTCCATGGGAGACTGCAACTTTTGTTCTCCCTAGCCCCCATATACATTTTTCAAATTGTCATGAATACACGTTTCACACATCCAGGCTAGTCCTCTCCTTTCCAGGGGAGTACACATCCCCTTCCAGTATCAACTGGGAAGCATTTATGAATAGGGCAGAAGGGTAAGAAGGGAGTGGAGACCCTATGTGAATCCTAAGAAATAGCAACCTGTGGAAGAAAAATCACAACTCTCTCAAAAGACTGTCCAGATGACATAAAACCCTATTATCGTATATACCATATTAAATGGTGGTAGTAAAAATAAGTCAACAGTACGTATCATCAGAAAGCATTTTATGAATGGTTATACTTCACTTTGTCAAGGATTTTGACTGCAACCACATTTGTTGCACTACGTGACAGCTCTTTAGGAAAGAAGCAGTAAGAAATCGCATCCATCTGAAAGCAACGGTCTTGGAAGTTTCCAGACCTATAAAGCCTGATTTTCCGAAGTGTCATACGCAATCCTAAACCAAGTCAATGGAAACCATGTAGACATACAGCATGACTGACATCCAAATTCTGCATAATTTCAGCTTCCTCTGGGATCTGAAATCACCAAAGAATGCTTTTTGCCTGTAGCTCCAAGTGCTGACATCTACAATTTTAAGTTATGGGGAGTAGACTCTTTGGATGTAAGAATCAGAACACCTTAATAATGAGGATTTGAGAATTATCATCAATATCCACAAATTCTACTGAAATTTATTTTCAGCAAAACTGCATTTCTAACAAAAACAGGCACAAAGACTCATTGCAGCTCTGTCTTTAGCATTATCATGTGCATCTTCAGGGACTGCCTACCATGGTGCCTTGCTAAAAAGCTGGAATTATTACAACATTTCTGTATTTGCCTTCATTACATGGGATAGTAACTCCTCTCACTAAATAAGCCAATCTTTATAGCACTGATTCGCAGACTTTGGGGAACATCAAGCCACCAACTTTCAAAGTTTCTTAATGATCCCCATACAAGTTTAAAATCAATTTTTGTTTAATTAAAAACATTATGTAAAAGTAGTTCTGCTGCAGAAATTACACATTGATTGCCAATGCCTCACTAATCAACAGACTTGGGTAGATCACACTTTGAAAAATTGCTAGAAAAAAGAATTAAGTTTCAACATAGGAGATGAGACGGTGAAAACACACTCATCTTACCTGAACTGCACTATCAGCAAAAAAGCAACCAATATAGAAGGCAAAAACCACAAGGAATTGTAGAAGCCAAAATCAGACACTTGGGTTTTTTATTTTTATATATATATACACACACACACAATTTTTTAATTTTCTTTTCACTCTACAGAATATCCTCAGTCAAAGAATCAGTTCATGGGCACTATTTGCTGGTAATAAAATACTAAGTAGTTCATGAGCTTCAATGCAAGAATTTACAAACATTAGCAAACACCCATACCATTAAAATTAGAAGACTTAATAACTACTCTCTAAAAAGTTTTCCCAGTTAATTTGGAAGATACTTTTAATAACACATGCTCTATAGAAGAATTACAACAAAAATGGACTAGGCACCATGTATTATGACAAAATAATGGCAAATATTCCCCCCAAAACCACTGTCCAAAACAAAAAAAGCCCTTGCCAAGTTTCTACTGCTTTTATTTTAGAAAATACCAATTTTGCTATTCCTAAACTTTCAAAAAACAAGTAAGTCTATGCAGAATCAAGGAGGCTGTCTGTGTAATAAAGATAAAATGTTAGTACAGCCCTTGGATATCTCAAAGAAATCTCCAGTGAGAAGCTGCCCTACTCCACCTCTACTAGAAAGTCCTCAGGCCTATGAGCCCAGAGCTCATTTAAGGTCCTAATATATAAAATAAAGCTCCAAGAATGAACAAAACAAATACCTAATAGTACTTTCCCAACCTCTAGCAGTGTCCACGGGAATGATGCTATCACACAACAGAAGGATCACAGCAGCAGTTGCCTAATGCCCCATTTCAACAGGACTACGCTGAAAGACCCATTTTGGATTAGGTTATTACACCCAGACATAAGTCCCCTAAAACCAGCACAACACCTACAAACCTCTTAATTGCCACCAAAAAAAAAAAACCCCAACCCCACAAATCCAAAACAACTAACAAAACACCAAAAAAACCCCCACACTTGCCTTAAATTTTACCGGTATGCTCAAGTTCAGACTCAGTATCTGAAAGGCTTATCTTAAATTTCTTGTTCTTTCGTCACTTCACAGTGCGATCTGTCAGCCCCAGCAACCTACAGCTCTGTCTTGAAATTAAACTCAGCCCCATGCTTATATCTGGGATGTTTTCCCTGGGAAGTGCAAAACGGACACAACAGCTTTAAGAGGGAAAAGATAAGGATAGCAATGCCGTGGTTTTACACCATAGATTCGTCAGGAGAACAAAGGAGAAGCCAGGGGTAGACCTGCACCTTTCAGCAGTTAGCCATTAACCGGGCTTATCTGTACTAAGCAGCCAGGCTCAATCTGCACTCACTAACCAACTTTAATCGAGGCACGTCAGGGCGTGATCGGGCAAGGAGCTGGCATCGAAACTAAAATGATGAGCAGCCAAAGGTGGTAACCTCTTTAGCAAGAAGAGGCTGCATCTCAGGGATAACATGAATCACAGCCTTACAGTTACAATTAGTTTCGCCATTTCAGGTAGAAGAGATGTAATGCCAGAATATAAACACAACCGTGCTCCCTCCTGCAGCGCTATTGCTGCTGTGGCCGCAGTTTTGAACAACAAATAAGGCGCTCGCACTCAGTCAGAAGTTTTGTCCTCCTTCCAGGAAGGTACTACAGAAAAGAAAAAAAAAACAAAAACAAAAACAAAAAAAAACCAACACAAACAAAACCAAAAAAATCCCCCAAAACAACTAAAACAAGTAGCTTGAAGAAACCTACTGAAAATATATTTCACTATACCAGGTACTGCAGAGACTAATTTTTACAGGGCAGAGGTGAAAAATCAGGCCACGGTACTCCAGCAGTCATTTGCTGTCTTCAGCCTGCTTCAGCAGATCATCCCTTCAGGATATTCTCAAAACTACTTCAACCTTTATTTCCAGCTTAGTTTAGCAAAGTCCCCTGCTTTCACCTAACACAGAAACACTTTAAAAAGTCTTTTAAAATACTTGTACGTATACTAACCAGGAAGGACGCTAAAAGCTATGAAAACCTCCACCTGTTAAAAATAGGCATCAAATGAGAGAAATTAACTTGAAAGAGGTAAGCACTTTTGTTGGACACAGTAAAAACACACAGCACCACATCTCCTCTCTCACAAAGCAGGAGAATTAAATGACTCTTAAAGCAACCAGCAGTGGAGATTTCAGAAACCTGAATTAGGCAATATAATGCACTTAAACTTTTTTATTATACTCCTTCCGTGCAAGAATTCCAGTTCCTGATGGTAAGTTTTGGTTGGGGTTTTTTTAAAGGATTCTTTATTCTACCACTAACCAAAGTCAAACTTACCCAGACTTCAGGATGAACAGAAACACCTCCTATCTTGGATAGCAACTTACTAATTCTCTCACATTTAAAAAAACCCCAGAAACTTACTTATCTTTAGAAAGTGGATTCAGTCACAGCTTTCATCAGTGGTATCACGCAAAAGAGAATTAGACAAAATGCACAGCACGTCACAGCATCTCCTGCAGGGCACAGATAGCTTTCTCTCTCATTTTAAAGTAACTGCCTCTACCATAAAGTAGCCTGACCCTTGTTAGATTTATCCTAAACATCTTTCTTACCGATTGCCAGAGCGGGATTCTGGCTAGAAAGGACAGCTGACTAGAGACAATGGAATCGGAGTAGGGGGACAATAATTCTTGCCCGAGAAGAAAAGCTGCAACAACAAAGAGGGACCACAAAATGGGAAACACAGACTTCCTGTAGAGGGCTACAGAAAGGACAGGCAAAAATGATAAATAAATTAGCCCAAGATATAGGCAGAGAATGAAAACTAACAACCCAAAATAACTGAGGGGCAGTGAAAAGGAAAACGATGCCAGTCTCTGTGAACTGAGGGACATTTAGCTGCAACAGCCTTTTTTTTTTTTTTTTTTTTTTGACAATACCTACCATTCTTCCCTGCACCTCCCCAGCCAAAAGGTGTGCACATTTCAGGCAAAGAAACCTTCCTTGCTACCCAGCTCTGGTGTGCTGGCACATCTCCTAAACTCACAGGAGATGCCGGTGCTATGCTTTCCGCCCTGCATTGCAGCCTCGGCTATCAACACTTGGACCTGCACTGAACTGGGGGCACACGCACCTTCCCACCACATGCATGCATTGCATCCGAAGGCATGCTAACAACCTAAAATATCCCGCTCTGTAAAAATATCTTAAGCAGGAAAAACATGAAATATCTAGCTACAGAAAAGGAAAATTAGATCTCAGCCAAACCCAACTGAGATTGGCTGCTTAAAAAATAAAATCAAAATACTCCCCTGTGCTCCCCTGCGCTTCATTAATAGCTAACTTGTTTTTGGCTCTCCACCTAACCTCTATCTTTTGTGACGTTTAGAAGGGAAGGGGAAAAGGCAATAGGAGGGAGGGAGGGAGGGAGGGAGGGAGGGA
>JAVKLA010000021.1:22990854-23006989 GCA_034782735.1 Sagittarius serpentarius | reverse complement strand
GAGGGAGGGAGGGAGGGAGGGAGGGAGGGAGGGGTGTTTGTTGAAGGGAAGAAGATCATGTTTCAACAAGGCACCTTTAAAATCCTGTAAAATACTCCCTCTGAGCAAGCTTAACCTGTTCGCTGATAGATAATAGCATGTAATACTGTAGGCTCCATTCAGTCTTTTCCAACGTCTGGGCCCTCTGCCACCGAGTTATTTAATTATAACACTTACAAAATGATTTAGGCAGAGCTATCTATATTTGAATAAAGCCCTCCTACCTACTTGTACAAAAGCATTAGGTAAAAGGTCTTAATCTTATGTAAAATTCCCCAAGTAGTAACCCTGATCTAGCTTCAGTAGTACTAGGAAAAGCTGGAGCTGTTAATATTTTTAGAAACTAGATTAAATAAGCCAGGTTACTGCAAACACAAGTCAACATGGTGCTGGAAAATACTCAGCAACAATTAGCCACCCATTACCACTGGGACCATTGATATGTGGGTAACTTCCCGGTTATGTTAATGTCAGTGAAGATCAACAAGACAAAGCAACAGATATTTTTCTTAGTACACGAGACCAACAATTCTTTGCTGATCATCAAAAAAAAAAAAAAAAAGGACAGACATATATGTAGCTGTATGGTGACGGGCAGTGCTTCGAATTCGGTCCAGGTCACATCTGCATTAACCAGGAGAACTACCTGGTGGTGTAGCAGCAGGGAGAGGCAGAGGAGAAGAGAAGAAATCAAGGAAACGCAACATTAGACCAATCTAAGTTGCACTGTGGTGCTACGGTCTTGAAGAAACACATTCAGTGCCGAACTCCTTGTAGGAACATGCTCACATGATGAAAACCAACATAATTTTTAACCAAAGCACACACTTCAGCAGCCGGTCCCAGGGGAGACAAGGAGCTGAACTACACCCCTGATTTAGACCTACTTTCCCATTTAGCCAGTTTCTTCAGGATGAACATAAAACCACTGAAGGGACGGAGTAAATGAGTCTGCATTAATACTGTCCCATGACTTAATCGAATTCAGTATGTAATGAAGTACAGAAAGCCTAGAGGATCAGCAAGGAAATTCTAATTAAATTCATTTAATTAAAAAGAAAAAATTTTGGGGTTTTTTCATTGTTTTACTGTGTCTTCCCGATAACAAGAAGCGAACAATTCTCTTCGAGAAGCACCACCTCACAACTACTGCTTTGAATGGTAATTGCCTGCTCTGTGAATCCAATGAGTGCAGCTAAAATTCAAAGATATGTGTTACATGCAGACATGCCAACCCCCCAACAGCTAAAAAACATGAACAGGAGGCAAACAAATACCAGGCAAAGGAAAGATGATGTTTACAGCGGAGCCTACACTTGGAAACTGTTTAAACTTGCAATGGTGTTTGAGTTAAAAAAAAAAAAAAGTTAAAGTAATATGCTGAGTAATTAATTTCTTACCTTTTATATACTACGTATATCTATTACTGCAAGGTTTGGCTACCTCAGCCTATATTATTAGCTAACATTTATATGGTAATAGCACACCGATACCCCAATATGTTAGACTGGTATTTTATTTAAAATTTATGTTCTCCCAATTTCTGACAAGGTCTGCACAACTACCAGTGCCCATCTCCCAGCGGGAAGGGCCCAGCTCAAGGGCACCTCTGGGTATGCCAACAGCCAGGACGCTGCAGTATTAACTATCCCATATCCTCCAATCCTTACTGCCATGCCCCACCATGTTTTTCTCCTTCTGATCTTCATCTACTGTTCCTTTTAACACGGACAAACTTGTTAATGATAAAACAAAATGGAAGATTTGAAACCAATTTTTGCATTAACGTAGAATTTTCTCCTTATAATTCCAACTCTCGCCAACAACCTTAAGTATGGTCCTACTGCCTCTGACATGATCACAGAGATCTCCAACACTTCAACAGCACAGAAACCCGTTTTGTATTCACAGCCTGTGTTGCAGTCACAAAAAGGCTATCAGCCATGCCATTTTTTCATTTATGAGCATGTTTCCTCTTCTACTTCTAGGAAACATTCTTGTAAGAAAGGAAATACCCAAATAATTAAAACCTTAGCCAACATCTGCTGTGACTGGCTGAGTAAGACACAGGTTGCATTCCCACCCAGCAAATACACTTGCCATTTCCTAAGTACCCATGCTATCTCTCTAGTGAGCATAACGTCTTATCATCTGCTGTTTGTATTGCATCAAGAAGCTAAGGGCCCTAGTTCAACATGTCAATGTGATTGGCGCTGTACAAATACACGGTTGGAGACACTCCTCACCTATAAGAGTTTGCTGCTTAAGTGGACAAGACAAACAGCACGGAAGGGAAAACAGGCACACAGAGGTGAAGTAACCTGCCCAAAGTCACCAGCAGAGTCTGGAGCCCCCTCCGGTTGGCCCAGTGCTGCTCTGGTGCTATGCCCAGCTACTACCCACCATGTCCTTTTCAATACAAGTAATTACCTTTTTTTTTGCTTTTTTTTTTTTTTTTTTTTTTTTTTTTTTTAGGCAGGGAAACAGGACAGGAGACTGTTCTGACAGTTTCTCGTTTGCTAGATGTGCAGGTTCACTCCATTTGGTAGCGGTGGAAAGAAGTTACACTGAAACAGCTATGCAAGCAGCTTATATGCAATGTTTCCATCTGCTTTTCTGTGGCTCAAACTAACTGGAACATTTGCGTGACTACTCACTTGGGGATGAAGCACTTAACCTGCTTTTTCGTGGAAGCAATCAAACTTCAGACTACTCACCAACCCTGGCTGTTAGAGGGGATTGAGATAAATCAAAAGTTTTAAGAAATAGGGGTACATGGAGCCCTTTTTCAATAAAAATACAAAAAAAGCATGTAAATCCTGTTGATTCCAGCAAGCTTTTAGCATTTTGCTGAAGCAGGACCTACAGCATTTTCACTGACAGTCACAGAAAGGCTGAAAAATTTCAGACAGGTCTGTTCCTGCAAGAGAAGCAACATGCCCCTCTTTCCCCAACCATATTTGTAAGTTATTTCTCCTGCCTCCTCCTTCCCATGTCACATCAACTTGTTGTGGGGTTTTTTTTCTTCCAACTTGATGTCTTAGCTTTCTTTCAGACACAGTAACTAGCTCTAATGTACCCTATTCATGTGCCAATCAAGCCATCATCAAGATCTTAGAGAGAACAATACTTGTATGCAAAGACCTATTTTGAACTGGTATTTGAGTCACTGCAGGCCAGCCATTAAGCAATCACACATACGGTTAATAGCCTATGTTGACACATGGTGGGGAATTAACCCAGAAAAAAATTCCACTGCATTATTATGAAAGAGATCATATCCTGGAATAGGAACACAGCGCAAGTTAACATGCTCTTCAGTTAATTTTTAAGAGCCACACGTTTGGTGCGGATTATGGGCTAAAGGAAGGGCTTATTGTAAGCTGGAGGAGGAAACAAAATGTCTTTCAGTACAAGAGTATTTCCCTTACTTAGTTAGAGATCATTTATAGCAGAGTAAAATTATGCATTATTCATGGTTTTATAATTATTTACTCTCTGGAATACAGTAACATCAAGGAACTGAGTACAAAAAAAAAATCAGGCCCCAAGTGTGACAGGCACATTAGTCAAGCAGTCCGAGGGCAAGCCTGTGCTGAGATACTCCTCCTATAGCTATGAGCATCCAACACAACACGCAAATAACCGACCTGTGCAAAACCATGAAGAAGCCCATGGACAAAACTGAGTGGGAACTCCGATCATCCATGTCCCTGATCTGTAACCAACCTCGCATGTCCTCCTACCACCCAAACTCCTGGTAGGGAAGTTCTCAGTATGGTTACATCACAGCTACCCTCTGACTTGAAAGTTTTTAAAAAATCATTTAGAAAAAGTAACATGGTTATCCAAGACTCCAAGAGTAACTACAGATTAAAACGTTGGAAAAGTCATTATAAGCATTTGGTGATAATCCCCTCAGATTCACACCCACTTGACATAACACAGACTACAGGGGGACTTCAGGAGAGCAGCAGAACAGTTAAAATCAGTGAGGACGAACATTTTTTGAAGGTCCACTGCAAAGCATCTTTGCCAGGCAGACTCATCGTGCCCTGCAACTAACACAGCAGTTGTTGAGTGGGATCAAATCTAGGCAATGTAATTATTTTATGCCGGCTGCATGTCTTCTGCACATCACCCAGCTTGTCTCCTGCCTCCAGACAGCATGGCTTGGGCTACACGTGAAGCCAAGGCAAGTTGTAAATCTGGCGGTGAAGCCTTTGGGTGCAGGTGCTCACAATGTTGTTTTGCTATTAGTGATAATTTTGTATTTCACTGACACGTCTTCCAGATGCGGGAAACTATGAGGAATACTTTCATGATTTCATCTCATTTAACAATAGTCCCAGTAAATTGGCTGGAGTAACAACTCTCCAGGTAAGGTGCTTAAACCTAGTATCACCTTAGCCCAAAACACGTGCGTCTAAACCATTCATTACAACCATCGTTTCTGGCAAGACTTGAGATTATTTGTAAAAGCCAGTAAAGGTAAGTAGAAGGAATTTTTTTTTTTTTTTTAATCCATAGGTCTCCACACATAAAGGGAAAAGGGAATGCAGCAACAGGTTACATGCTTAAGGCTTCAACCTACTACTCCAGGGTGTAGCTGCACAATGTGTTTTCTTTCTGACAAAGGAAATTGGCTTCTATTCCCATCGCTTTCCACCTTCACAGTGGAACTGTTTATGGACAGCATTCTGTAATCAGATCATTATAATAATCTGGATTTAAACAAAATCCTTTGTGGGTTTTGGCCTTTTTTTTTTAATCAGATGGGGTTAGCTGTCTTCTATATAGCATGGCCTCAGAGAGAGCTGTATCAGCACAACTATGGAGCAGCAGACTCCTATGGTAGTAGGAAAAGAGGAAACATACTGAAGGAGACAGTGGGAACTTCACACTAAAAGAAAATGTAACATGAAGCTATGCTTGCAACAAAATCAACACCAGATTCCCTAAAGGGAGTTTTACAGAAAGATATTTGTCGTATTTTAAGTAAATAAAGTTTAACACTGTGTTTGCGACCAAGTTAAAATAGGGCAGCACTGCCAGTTGCAACAATTGTCCTTACCATTATGGAGTCATATTGAACCATCAACCACCAATGTAACTATGTCATTTTCAAATTACTCTAACTTCGATTTTTCTTTAACGAGTTAAGTCAGCCCCAGGTTAGACACATATCTGAGTTTTAATTTAAAGCACATATTGCTAAACCGGACACAGACACTTCACGCATGACCAAGCCAAGGTTTTGTTCATTACTACTGAGGAAGTTCTCAAGCATTTTTTCCTTATTGAAAACTTCTGTGAACAACCATTGCTGAAACACTAGAGAACATCACCAAACTATGTAATCTAACCAGTTTAATGAGATCTGGGTGCCCCCCCCTCTAGTCTCAGGTCCCTGCTGCATAACCACAAACACCTACAAGGCACGTTTTGTTCCATTTAACAGCCTCAAGGGCAATTCCATAAAACTTAAACCTCAACAGGAGTGTAGGGAGCCACGCTCACCCTTTGGACTCCAAGGGCACCACATCTCTCTCCACCTAGCAACACAGTATTTACTACAACAAACATTTCACACCAAAAACTCCCCGTTACAACTCTAGACACAGACCTGCTGAGGTTCAGTTCCTTGTCCCAGCAGAGACTCATTTTGTGGGTCTGGACAGGTTGCTTCCCCCTCCCCAAACCCCAGGTTCAAAGGAGAATAATCTTTTCTGCATCTCTGCAAGGAAGGGGGAGGATAAAGCTACCAATGTTTCTGAGCTGTCCAGACAGAGCCCAGCACACTTAAATCTCTTTACACTGATAGAAAAGCAGTGCTATCATTACACACATACATTCATATAAAAATCTTCTGTTGCATTTTCACTCTGTGTTTTTGCTTGGTTGCAAAAAGAGAGCGCAAACAGCTACAAATCCAATTTCATAAAAATGCCAACTTTAGTAACTCCAAGTACTTTGAATTTTATTCATTTTCTTCTGGTTTATTTTGGTCTCCTAGTTTGTCCCACCCAATGTTTAGAAAGCAACCTGAGCCTCCAAAGTCTGGGTAAGCCCTACATTTTTAGAAGGCTGAAAGCAAAAAAGCAAAACAAAATTGGTGTATGACCACAGTCATTGATACGATGAAGCCAGAAGATGAAATGTAAACACTTCAATCAGTCCAAACCTATATACGACAGCTTTAGCATTTAAGAATTTTTTTCACTTACACATAACATGTAACTTGGATGTAACTAAAAATTATTTCTGGCAAAACCAAAATCTTTTTCTGCAATACAGCGCTATAATTATCTGTACACTGTGGGAAAACTAAAAGCACATGGTACAGCTTTCTCTTGTCAAAACAGATTTCATGGCAGCACCTACAAAGGCCTTCATAGAACCAAACATGCTTTTATGTAGCAATTTCCAAGGCATCTTAAAGTAGCTGATGAAACACGAGCAGTTTTGATAAGATGTCAAACTTAAGTTTTGGAAAATTCTTGATCATCAATTATTGCACAGTACTTTAACAGAAGAGTAATTTCCATTTTATGCATTTGAAGGATTAAAGTCTGCCTGAAGTCTTCTGAAGTTTCCCGCGTGGCAGCGTTCACGCGCGCTAACATACAACCCTTGCGATTCACTTGGGAAACAGTACCTTCAACAAATGGTAAAGCGAGGGTTGCTGCCTACTGACAAGACACGTAGCTAAACACAAGAATCCAAACAGCCTCGCCAGCTTTGTACAAGCTTCCCAACCTTTTGAGTTATACCGGTTTCAGCTACATTCCTCTTTTTGATTTATTTGAGATGGATGGCCAAGTCCCTTACACGCCTGAAGACACGGGTTGAGCATCCACCGTACCTTCCAGTGAGCCTCAGACATGAATCTAAATGAAACTGTCCAAAGTGGACACTCTTAGAGAAGAGCTACAGGTTCAGCTTCTACTTCAACAGAACAGGACGAAACAAGGAACGTCAAGGAAGTATTCAAAACCAATTTCATTTCTTCTTGTATAATGAAAGTGTCAGGAATTATCTTGTTCTTATCTAACTTATCACAGAGCTAACTATTTCATTTCAAGAAGTAAAACTTCATGTATGCTTTGCCTTGTGAAAAAACACAACTCTCCTTGGTGGCCAAAGCTGTGTAGCTTTTATTCTCCCCCCTCAACCCGCAACGTGCATTTGCTGTCATCTTAAAGCAACACAATATGCATGCAAGTTCAGGATCTACAGTGACAGCAGCATGTGTGCATATATATATAACAGTGGCTTTTCTCCCCCAAAGTCTGCAGTAAAAGACTAGCTAGTGTTACGAGCATTCGGGGGAGAAGGAAAAAAAAAAAAAAAAAAAAAAAAAGAAAAGACAAGTCATTACTCCATTGCTTTCCAAATCTGGCCACCAACTGGTCCTCTC
The DNA here is from genome assembly GCA_034782735.1 of Sagittarius serpentarius. Classification (NCBI taxonomy): domain Eukaryota; kingdom Metazoa; phylum Chordata; class Aves; order Accipitriformes; family Sagittariidae; genus Sagittarius; species Sagittarius serpentarius. The sequence continues at coordinate 22,999,530 of JAVKLA010000021.1, read as the reverse complement.
TCCCAGCAGACGGACAGGCTAGCTCTGCTTCTCCAAGTAACCCTTGAACAAAGCCTTCTGCCCCAGCCTCCCACCAGACAGAGCAGGGTCTCGCACCTAGAGACCACCCTTTGCTGGAACATCAGATTGCGGGACACTGCTTCCCCGAGAGCCGGGCTGCTCCCTCGCTCCCTCCGACAGGCCAGCCAGGCCCGCGCCGAGGAGACAGTCGCCCTTGCCATTGCCGACACGTCTGCGTGCGCAGCCATCGCTGCCAGCGTTGTGCGGGCAACTTGACAGCACGGCGCGCGTACGCATCTCGTGTTCTTGGGAACTTGGCAGAGGTACGGCCCTACCGCTGACACTGGCCAACAGACGACAAGTGCCCGCAGAGCCGCATCCTCTGATGGTTCGAGAGCCCCAAGCAAGGCTGCCCGCACCACGCCAAGCTCACGAGGGGCAAAACTAACTTAAATCAATGTGGGTTGGCAATACAGCGGAAACTGGCAGGAGCAGTCAACTCTACGGGTAGCAAACCATCCAGTAAAAAAATCTGTAAAGGAAAATAATCAGTCTGGATAAAGAGAAATCAACTGAAAGCACAAAAATTCCTCTTCACGTGCCAACAGATGAAGGAGGAATGTCCTCACAGCACTGCCATCTCTGAAGGCGGGAGGACAAAAGGCAGACTCTCCTTTCACCTGCAGCAGAAAGCCACATAAGATGAGGAACATAGCCTTTTTCTCTTTTTTTTTTTTTTATTTTAATACTATTATTATGCACTATGCCTGAATGCAGACTTCAGATGGCTACACAAAGAGGCCACCACAAGCAACCTACCACAACCACCAACAGGCCTCCTGAGCAGCCAACATGCTGAGAAGTCTTCCAGTGTAACAGACTAGGATGGATCAGCTCCGACAGAGACGTGGGTCCTTACTCAAAATTTGCCCCAAACTGGGGGAGATTTCTCCAGAATCAAAACAGTCGGAGAACCTGGTTCTTCATCAACCGAGTCTTTTCACAGATTTAAGCTACAACTAGAGGCTCAAACAAAGAAAATTTGGGGAGAAAGGAATGAATTTTGAATTATAAAAGCAAGAGTTGTGGGAAAAGCTTTTTTTAAGGTACTGGACCAACCTGTGGGAGAAGGGCTGGCAAGTTTCAGGCACAGAAATACTTTCTGAGGTCCCGAACGGCATGCAGACATTTATTTTGCTGGTGCAGGACTTTCTGCTGACCTGCAGAGGTTGTCCCTCCATCACTACAGCACACAAAGCAGCCAGCACAGTCTGAGCTGGCAGCCGTAAGACGGCTAATGCACACTGCACACACCAATTAGAAAACCCTATAGTTAAAATTAACTGCAATCGCAAGAAAAAGAAATATAAGAGGAGAAAAAGAAACCCCAAAACCCTCACTCTCTCACACGTCCAGAGAAAAAGCCGAGCACACTGCTAGCGTGGGGAATCCAGCCCTTTACACATTCCCATTCCACGCCAGCATATTCACAGTAGTTTTCAATAAACATCTACACAAGTCACTGGGGGGGGAAGGGGAGGAATCTGTTTTCTTTCATACAATTCCACAAAAATAACTGTCATCACAACCATCCTTGTGGCAGAAAAGTCCATATTTGCCTGCAGTGAAATCCGTCTGCAGCTGCCCTGTGGAAAAGACAGCCAATAATTGGCTTCTTTCACCTCTGTTAACCACGAACAAAAGTGTCATTCAGCTCCCAAATGGACAGAAGGCACCAATGGATGGTCAGCTCCCTGAGCCAATGGGCTGGAATAACAATAACCCTGTAGCATTTTCTTTTTCCTTTTGTTTAGTCTTTCAAAGCCCTTAATTAAGACCCTCACAAAGCACCCCTACAGGCTTCTTTCAATGAGGCATTACACGCCTGTTTTCTTGTATTTAAGGAAGAAAAGTAACAGGGATTTCTGAAACACATTAAGCAGTACACACAATTTCCATGTATTCACAACCGAAATACTGTTACATTTTAGCTTTTAAATATTATCATCAATAAAAAGAAGTTCAAGCTTACTGTGCCTCCTCTTTGCTAAACATCCCTTGCTACCTCAAGAAGAAAAAAAAATATAAATACAGGCCGTCATAAATCTGGCATTAACTGCAACAGCTCGCCCAAATCCCTCGCAAGCCTGCGACTCCCAAACGAAGGAAGGCAAGCAGAACAACGCACGTTGACGAAACATCCCTGGGCATCCTGAAGCAGACAGCTGAGAAAGGACTGGGTAACGCAGGGAACTAATTTGTTGAGACTGCACATGACGCACTGGTATTGTCCGAAAATCAGAGCTTGTGAAGGCTAAGTTATATACCCTGCTGGTTTAGTGGCCTCGCACACAACTACATATCTGCCTGCATTTAATGTACGTGAAGGTAATCTGTACTCCATTACTTACGACCAAACTGAAGTAATATCGATGTTTCTATATTGAACAGGACATTTGAGGATTACCTCTGCTTTTCAGCAGCACAGGCAGGCAGTCTCTGCTCAACAGAAATGGTATAAAAACTTGCAATATTTGAGCAAACAGCAGCAGCTCTTTTCTTGAAGGACCTCTCTCCCAGCCACGAATAGGAAACAAAACAGTTTTAAGAAAACACCATTGAAGTATCATCCTCGTAGGTGCAGACTAGTTTGGGGAAACCTAGTCATCTAGTCCTTTCCCACTGCAAACCAGCCTGAGCAGCAGGCTAATGTGGCCGCTGGTTTTTGTGGGGCACCCAGTGCGTGCAGTGATGGGTGCAGGGTTGGGTGGGGAGCATCAGGTTCAACCACCACCTAACAAAGCCATCACCCAGCCAGTGATGGTCCAAACCCTCCAGTGTGCTGCTGTCTCTCTCCATTGTCTTGTAAATGCCCTTATCCTGTGAAAGGCAGCATATGGTTCCTCGCAGGAGACCGGGCCAGCAATAGAAGGTACAGCCAAAAACCACCAAAATCATTAGCAGAGGGTATTTTTCACGTCAAAGAACCACAGGCTGAGGCTCTGGTATTCTCTAAAACGCTCTCTCCCCTGCAAGAAAACAGGAATAGCCTTTTTATGACTGACAGAAGCTCCACACAACATGAAGAGAGAACAGAACAAAGACGTTATTACTAACACCAATATGAACCGACACAAAAAGCAATGGTTCAAAATCCTCCTCTCTACCTACGTATCCAGCAGGCATTCTTTAACAAGCACCGCTTGCTATAGACTGCATGCGTCTGGGCAAAATGCAATTGGGTATAAATCAGCTTACACCTTTTTGTATTAATTATTTTTTAAATATACCAAAGAGTTAGCTGCTTCTATCTGCATTCACATAGTCAAGGAAGTAACTTGCCTTTCAGGAACGGTAATCTAGTGGCAGTACTCGGTGATTTCACTTTTCAATAAATCAGACTGCCTGTTTAGGTATTATACACCAAAATCTCTTCTAGTCTTGCCTTAGACCACTGAATTAAGGCCCCAACAAATAATACATGATTATCACCTGTCCTATATGGTACTCCTGTTTCCTCCTACTACAAGAAAATATGATGTAACTGTACTAAAAGATAAGGAAAAAAAAAATGTCTGCATGTCTTGATTTTGAAGGCCTAACTCCAAGCACACATTTTTGGAAAGCCTGTTCACAAGCCTTTATCAGAATGTGCTGTATCACTGACCTTGACTGAGCTTCAACATCGATCAAGCAGGAGTTTGCTCTCAGGTTCTGCTATATTATTGACAATTTCTGTGATTATTTACCACAGCAGTTCAGGAGGCACTCCTCTCCAGCAGCAAAGAGGAAGAAAAGTAATTTGAATTCTGAAAACGAGCATAAAATATCATCCTAAGTGTATCAGCTACAATTCAAATTCATATTGTGAGTATCTGATAAAACTGCAATATAATGTGAAAATACGCCACAGCAGCATAATGAAAAAAAGCAAAACAAGACCCAGCCCCTCCCATGCCCCCAAAGTCCCAGACACAGCTCCAAGTAGCACACGCAAAAGGTAAGGCTTGCCTCTCAGTAGCTGCATGGCTCAGCGTGCAGGACAGGGGCATCTCAGTACCTAAACTGCTGTGGTCGTCAAACAAACAAAAAAAACCCACCCAAAAAAACCCAACCAACCCCTCAAAAAAGACCGTCCAGACACCAGAGGCACTCGCCAGCATGACTTTGTTGGTTAGGAATCGCATCCCAAACTGCATAGCTGTGCTAACCAAATTTAGTAATACAGCTCTGGACTTCTGGATTCTGCCCTAACATGAATAAAAATAATACCACTTACCATTGGTGACCCAAGAATATAAAACAATAAAAAATTACTGTATTTTCTAATTTTTAAGGAAAATGTATACAAGCAAATGAAATCTGTCACAGAGGCCCTCAGCCAAAAAAACCTGATAGCCATCACTCGCTATTATAAATAAGAGGTCAAAGAAGCACTTATTACTAGTAATTTTCCCAAAAAGGTTAAGTTCTCTCTGCAGTTTAACTCTGTTCTCAGGATTTACATGACTACACCTATTTAAAACTGAGCAGATTTTAATCACTAAACTCTCAAGAAAAAACCAGCATACTTAATGCAAACAGAACATTACAAGTATTTACATGAAAAACAAAGACCTACCACATTAACTATCAAACCCACACTCTCAGCAACAGAGATTAAGGCTTGTCAAGTTTAATCATGTACATGGGATCAATCTTATACATAAACACATCTAATGCATGTGTGATGCAAAAGCAAGCGACCCACAAAAGGCAATCAAATAATCCACCCGTATTTCTAGCCTGCTTGTAGACAGAAATAGCACATGCATCTTTCCAGCAATATGGATTTTACTGATTAACTCCAAGAAGGAAACTGGGCTTGTGAACCCTTGTCTCCCTGGCTATCTCCACACAACAAAAATGGGCATATTTTTACTTCATCATAGCTACCCTATAGGCAAGGAAACACACTCTAGCTGCTCTTACGTTAAGGCCACCCGTCAATGTAAATTCCTTTTTGATGTATAAACCTATGTTGCAGAGAAGACAACTATAATGGATGCAGGATGGACAAAGAATACCTCTCCCAAGCTCCATTAATAAAAAGATCTGGTTTTTCTTGTTCTTACTTGTTTCAAAGAAGTCCAGTTTCTTCTGCCTTGAAAGACTATGGGTTTTACTGAATCAGTAAACTGGGACCAGTAAAACTTGCCATGCAGCTCAAAACCTGCCCCTAGCATGGGCACCTTAGTGCTACTGACATCCTGTTTTCCCCATCACCAATTTCATCATTTACTGCCATCAACACATCAATTTCTCCAATCTATCACCACCAAAACTGTGAAGATTATTAAAAAAAAAAACCCTGAAAGTTGAGAGGGTGAAAAGGTTTTTACTAAAACTGGCAAACCATATCTTCTTTTCATTTTTTAATAAAAATACACCTATTGACATCAAATTTAAGCTACCAGAAATGAAGCAGTGCTCTGCAATTATGGTGTCAGATCCCACAATAAATACCAATACATCTTATATTTGCTACCAAATCTGAAAAGTGTAAAGTAGATGCAGTAATTCATTTTAACTTTTAGTTGAGGGACAAGTAATCCCGCAACGGATCAGAGATTAGAGCTTTAAGAGACTACCTTAAAATAAAGGGTGAGAAAACATGATCACTTTTTGCCTGTGTTTAAGCAAACACCAGAATATAATGAAGAAAGCAGTATAATTTAAAAACATACATAGCTTTGTCATGTCCAAAACAGTTTGTATTTCCACATACATGAAGACAGTCAATTTTATAAATATACTTACTTACTGTGTAATTAATAGTAGCTGAATAATTATTCCATCTTAATAACAACACTAAATATTCAGAGGTCCAAGAGAAATGGAACCTTTTGCTACTTTTCATTATATTTACCACAAAATAGTTATAATAATGCAAGGACTATTTACAGTAAACACGGTAAAGAAGGAAGCATCCCCATCCCTTTGACATATCAGATTGTATTTTGCATAGCATACAGATTAATATAAATTACAGAAGACAAAGCTTCTAGAACTAATTCTGTACCACCCATTCCAAGAAACGATCATACCTCCTTTAACTACATTTGACTTAAAATAAAAAAGATTTTAATAAAGAATTTATGCACTTTATTCCTGTTGGTCTTTACTATTCGTATTTTCTTTTCTTTCCTCTGTACTACGTATTAGGAAGGACAGCATGAGGAGCAATCATAGGGATATAATCCTGAGAAATTTCCACAAGACTAAATATGTATTTCTCTGCTATCACAGGAGCAATCAGTCTGGCAGCATTGCATCACATTCATCTCATAAGGAGTCATTCTCTTTTGACATTTAAATGGTATATGACTAAACAACAGCTGCTAGTAGAAAGAAATGGTTGAATTAATGAATGTTATTTGCTAAATTAAATGTCCTTTCCTTTTTTCATGTATTGCCCCACTATAGTATCAAAGCGCAGCGTAAACTGGTGCTTTTCTGCTGAACTCGTACCGCCTTTAGTTAAGGGAGAAACGTTTAGACCTTGCTAATTCAGTACATCTATGTAGTAGCTGAGTTTCAGCAAACTGAAGCTTAACATGCTATGTAAAAGGTATAAATTATCCTTCCAAGACAGCTCCAGGCATTGCCTTGTTTGGAGTTGCTTACTGAGCAACTACATTTCTCCAAACAAACTAATGTGCAGAAGGGTAAAGGGCAGTGAAGGTAATTATTGGAAGGAAATCTCTCCCTAGGCCAGAAAAGAATAATTAAGCTTGTGCATGTTCAATCACATAGGGGAAGTGAACACTGAAGTAATCCAGTGTAAGCGATAGCAAGACCCATCTACAGTCTTCTTGAAAGGAAATTAAGGCAGAGGGTAATCTAAAGCGGGATTGTTTAGGCAGCATGAAGGCAGTATCCCCAAACTTCATTCACGGTTCTCTGTATAAATGTACACGTTTCCCCTACACACGTGCACACGTACCCCCCCACAGCGGAGAAAACGTTCACTAACCCAGTAATTAAATGAAGTTTGCTGAAACTTAAAGCAGTTAAACTGCATTCTGCAAGCCTGGATCCAACCTAGTTTACTTACTGCTCATTAATCTCTCCACAGATAATATCTTTTTAACAGTTAAAAATGCTTAAGATATGACCAAGATTTTCAATGTTTAAGATGCTTCTTGTGCTTCAACCACCACGGTGTTTTGGAAACTGCCTTGTCTAAATGAATGCAACATATGGCAATAAGTCCGATGAGTTTCTAGTCTGGTCCTTCCTCAAAAGCCTTGGGCTATTGTGTGAAAACTTAATGAAAGTCATTTGCACAACCCTGAAAAGCTGGTGAAGAAAAGCTGTAACAGAATCTCCTCCTTCTGAGCTTCTGAGTTGCATATCTGGGGAAAGGCGCCCACGACATCAGCAATTCACTGTTGCTGCTGACAAGATGGGCGTTTTTAATCACATACACTCTTGGTTGTTATTTGCTGAAGATTCCTGGATGATCTGCATATATTCTGTGAAAGTATGCTATGTGCTAACTGCTTTTAAAATATAAAGCAAATATGGAGCAATACTCCGTATTTCTAACATCCTGTGCGCTGTAGGGAGATCTAAACCAAAAAGAGACTACTTCATAATGACAGGCTGAGAAGCAATCCCATTTAAGGCCGTGCTTGTGTGTTTGAGGTCCAAAAGGACAGAAGCAAAATGTTTAATGTAGACAGACCTTAAGGCTTTCCCAATAATTTTGCACTTATGAATTGTTAAGAGATCTGCTATCAGCCTCAAAAGAAGCATCTGCTAGCACTGTTCTGCTGCAACAACCTTTCTGCTTCCTTTATCAAACTCTAACACTTTGTAACACGTCTCTTAACCCTTTTAGCAAAGCCCTTCCATTAACTTTCAAAGCTGGGTATCTCTACACACCAACAGATTTCCATCGATGTAAAGCAGACCCAAAAACAGCTAAAAAGAACAGTGTCTGGGCAGGGAACCTCAACACTATCATACATAAGGCTTGCACTGCAATGCAAACATAAAGGCAGGGCTCAAATCCTGAAGCAGGGTGCTACTACCCGATGGTTTTCTTTCTTTAAATCAGAGATGCAAAGGACTTTTGTAATACTGAAAATGGTCACAGGAAAAAATAGCTCGGCATTTTCACTGTTGATTCACACTGCGATTCAGCTGTTCTCTTAAAATCAGAAGCTACTTTTCAATTTGACATAGTAGCTTAAGAAGGGCACCAACAATTAAAGCTTACTTCGCACATGGGATGAGCGACTGTGGGTTCTACATACTTCTTGTCCCTTTTTCTCTGTAACTGCACAATGCAACTAATGTATCGTCTTTTGAAAGAAGCAGGGTTTTTTTAAAAAATGTACATGCGTCATAAACACTGCGTAGAATCCTCAGTTTCCTCAGTAGCTCTAAGATGTGAAAAACCAAGCAGGGACTGGTTGCGCAGGAGCTAGCAACGAAACTCCTGTGTTCAACTAGTGCCTCTTGAAGACAAGTACTGTGGAACAGGGATCACGCCGCAATGATGCTGTCAGTCCTGAATGCTGCAATACACTGTCCTGGTTCCATCTGGGAGAGAGTTAATTGTCTTCCTAGTAGCTGGTACAGTGCTGTGGTTTGGGTTTAGCGTGAGAAGAATGTTGATAACACCCT
>JAVKLA010000021.1:22978512-22990754 GCA_034782735.1 Sagittarius serpentarius | reverse complement strand
AGCTGACCCAAACTGGCCAATGGGGTATTCCATACCATGGGATGTCATGCCCAGTATATAAACTGGGGGAGTTGGCCAGGGAAGGAGCGCTGCTCAGGCATCGGTCGGGCATCGGTCGGCAAGTGGTGAGCAATTGCATTGCGCATCACTTGTTTTGTGTGTTCCAATCCTTTTACTATTGTCACCTTGTTGTTGTTCTTAGTGTCATTGTTAGTTTCTTCCTTCCTGTTCTATTAAACTGTTCTTATCTCAACCCACGAGCTTTACTTTATTTTCCCATTCTCTCCCCCATCCCGTGGGTGGGGGGGGAAGCGAGCGAGCGGCTGCGTGGTGCTGAGTTTAGTTGCTGGCTGGGGTTAAACAACGGCATACACAAACAGGGCAGGAAAAAAAGGCAGCAGCTCTTATTTTAAAAGCCAGCTAAAGTTCACAATAGTACCTATGGCTTGTTGAGCCCTTCAACAGCTCCAGCTCCGTGTAGGTGGCTCCATACCCATCTTTGCCATGCCGAGAATTTACTACTCCAAGATTGTAGAAAAAAAGACCAAAGTCCAGCTGTACTCTCAACAAATGGGGGGACTCATTGAGCGCAACATGGTTTTAACAGACATAGCAAAACAGAGACATCCACAAGTGTTGGCCAATTTGCATGGTATGCTATAAAACAGCCCCAAACCAGAAGGGCAATGGGAACCTATGGCAGTATCTGTATTCTGGCCAAGCGGGCTATTGGACAGCACAGGCATGACCCAAGTGGTCAAGTACACATCTCACAGTCACCAGGAAACAAAGCACGTGAACAAAACATAGCCCTTCCATATTGTGGGACATTTATAGCTACGTTTTCTCCGCTGGCAAAACTGAAGATCATGGAGGAAGATTTCATATTGCCATGGTATGGCAGAATTTCTCAACTTGGTGATTACTTGCACATTACATTCCTTATGCTTTGAAGCATTTGCTTCTGTTGTATTTATTACGGTAACAAAGCTTACATGGGCAAAAAATTACTAGTCTGGCATGGACATTAAGACAGCAAGCAGTCAAGGATCAAACTGTACAGAGCTCCCCCAGCCCTCCCAAATACCTTACACAGAAAAGCCCAAGGGGCCTCAGTGGCTCCACAAAAACTGCGAGCGAGGAGCAAGCCCCAAGCCATGTCTCCTGCCAGGCACTCGCAGGACAGAGATGAATCAGAAGACGTCTATTCCCATTGAAGATGCCAAAGGACAAACTGGTGGGCAGAGCAATTTGCGCAGCAAAGTGGCCTACAATATCAATCTGACCCTTTTACAGAAAGATAAATCAGACCAGACACCAAATTCGCTAAGCTCAATTCACTGAAAAAACAGCGTTAAGAAGGAATATTTTTTTAATGTTATTATTCCCCTATTCTTTATTCCTGATGGCACTGAATCAACTAAGACCAGGTGATGCTCTTTGCCTGAAGGAAATGAGGAATATATTTGGAGAGATAAATATCCAGGGTATTCGGAAATATGCATCAACCTGATGTATGTTACAGAATTTCTCCCATCGATGCAGTTAGTTATTAGGGAAAAAAAAAAAAATTAACTTAGGTGAGTGAAGAGACGACGACACTGCAAGCAGTCCTACTCTTAAGCAGGATTTCTGATATATTATTGTTTAAACAATAGCCTTCTCTTTTGAACATGTTGTAGATTTATTTTACTGGCACAATTACTCGGAAGAATTGAAAAAGATTTTTTTTTTTTTTTTAAGGAGGAAAAATTGGCCTTGCTGCACAGTTGCAGAGGTTTCTGCTGAAGCAATAAACGACTGCTATTTATTATCCTCAAAACAAATCAAAACCTGCTTAAAACTCCTAAACATCAAGATCCTGTCCATTTTTGGTCTGGAAACTAGATACCTGTCTTTGCAGGAAGCCGGTTAAAAAAAACCAACATGTAAACAAACTAGCTGAAATTTTTGAAAATGAGATGTCAAGCAAGAACAAGTCAATTCTAAATAAATGATTAATTAACCTGGATATTGAAGAGATTTAATGCCTCCACTAAACTCTTAGCACAAAGCCAGCAGATTTGCCCTTGGAAAAGACATGGATTTTCTGCACCTAGCAAGACTCACACTAGTTCTGTGAAATATTAACAGTTTGGTCAATATTAGCACGTACATATTTTTTTTTTCTTTTTTAAACCCACGTGTTAAAACCAACAGCAGTAAAAAAGTACCAAAAGGCAGAAGCCTATCCTGGTCCAAACCATCAGCAACTATGTTCTCAGAGCAGGGCCCATATCCTTTTATCATCTCCCCAGCTCAGCTTTCTCCCTCTAATTCCGTGAAGACGACAAAGACCCCAAGGAGACACCCAGAGGAAACACAGCAGGGTGAGCTTTTAGTGCCTCAAGAGACAGCCACTCGAGTGAAACTGCAACTAGAAGAGATGAACAAGGAGTTTGTAGATTGTTGCCAGCAGCAGCTTTGCAAAATTCCCTCAAAGAACGTGTAAGTCTTGGCCTAAACAAATCAATCATCCAAACAGTGCGGGGCTCCCTTCAGTAGGTTCAAGGGCTCCTCATTTGCAGGAGCAGCTCAGAGAACTGCTGAGAGAGCTACAAGCATGTTTCCCAGTTTGGGCAAGGTTTCCCCTACTTAAAATCCCAACACATTCCTAGGGCTGTCAACCATAGCACCTGAAAAAGAAGATGGCTCCTTCAGAACTTTTACTTGCAAGAATTGAGCAAAGGCCAGATCCACCAGCTCTGCAAGTGAAGAACACCAGGCAGGTTTCCACACAGAAAGACCGACTGCCCCAGAGAGAGAGGCCTGCACGCCGAAGTCACAGGTTTCAGAGTCCCTTCACTTTTCCAGATGAACCAACTGTACCTGTTAGTGTTCCAGATCAACACTGAGAAAAACAACAAGGAAAATTCTGAAGTAAGAGTTATTTTTAAAAACGTATGAAAAGGAATTTTTAAAAGGACAGCTGGGACACCCCTTACGTGACATTTTAGTAACGAAGAAAGGACTGAAGCTAGACACCACCAAGTCCTTTTAACAAACACAGAGCAGCGAGCTTCCCCAAACGTCCCTTCCTGACTCACACCACCTTCTCTTCCAAGGTGGTGCTGCAACAGGAGCAAACCGTCCCGCCTTCCTGCCACAACCCCAAAGTCCTGAGTGCAGGAAAAACAAACTCTCACTTCACAAGCTAACACGCTGCGGTGTCCCCTTTGGATGATAAGGAACAGTCGGTCCCATTTTGTGCTCTGAAAGGGGGAGTAACGGCCATAGGGGGAGACAGACCCCAAGGCACGTTCCAGTAGGACGCTCGCATCTGCGCTCACATCTTCCGCACCTGCTGAACACCAAATACCAACTGCCACCACAGTGCCCAAATGGTTGAGAAAAAACATCACTTAGTCTCATCCATCAGGAAGAATGAAACATGACCATGGTGAACATTACTGCATGGTCACATTATTAATATTGCAACGCCAAAATGGCTTTGGTCTACAGCTGGGGTTCTGGTCCCACAGCAAAACAGGGCGCCACGCAAAGTACGATGCCTTCGTCAAGAGCATTTTGATGGCTCACAGCAAACCTTGTGGCTAGCTTACTGATCTACCATGAAGTTTGAAGCCCCCTGCCCTCACAGCCCCGTACACTGCTTGCAAAGACGGGAATGAAATATTCCATATGTTTCCTTTGTCAGTTACATGCCTATTGAAAGCACAGCCACACTGCTCTCCCCGCTGGGGCACTGGGTCAGGCTATTCATCTGTAACCATGCAGATGTCAAGAAGGTAATGGGAAAACTCCCAAACAAAAACACATTTTCACAGAACAAGGTTATAAAGTACACAACTGCATTTGCAGCATTATTAAGCTAAATTAAACAGGTTTAGGCCTCCCCTGCATACCTCTGAAATTGCACATCCATTTCTGATTCACTGCTAATTGTGTACCATTTAAAAGTCCAAACACATTTGCTCAAAACTTTTTGGGTGAAAAAAGTCCTTGCAAGACCTAGCATTCCTCCAGGACTGGTTAGGCAGAGAAAAGGAAGAGGTACACCACTTAAAAAAAAAAAAAAAAGTCTTTATATTTTAGTATGAAAATGCTCAACTGAGAGCTGCAAAGACAGCTGTTTATTCTCTGAGGGCCTGACTCCTCAGGGTGCTCTTCAGAATGCTCCCAACAACTTCACCTGACTTTGGATTTTTCTTCATCTTTTCCTCAAGATAAAGAATTAGCATTTGCTCTCTTGGAGACAAAAAATTCTTTTTTTTCTGTCCCAAAGACAGCATCTTCTGTGTAACTTCTATTCCTTCTTCCAGAGGTTTGAGGCTCCTCCTGCATTTTTAATGCAAAGCTTACAGGAATTAGTTACTATATATTAGAAACAGTGATAGAGTTGTCACACTTTTTAATAATTTTCCTACTCCCAAAGGAAAGAATTAACTTTAATATTTTCTTAATTTCAGATCAAAAAATACCAAAAAAATTACCAAAAAAAATTTCAGACTCAAAAATTACTTCAATTATATCTTCACTGTGCCAAAACCTTGAGGTCGAGTTGTCAAAAATCACCAACCATTGTCTGAATTACCTACAGGTAAGAAAGCTATAAAACAAGATTTTTAATCACATCTGTATTTATCAATATTAGATTTGGAAAAGAAAAAAAAAACAAACAACCAACACTGATGCTCATTGAGCATCAAATTTCAGCAACAGACCTTACCTGTTTTAGAGTTATCTCATGTTACACCAACAAACATCTGGCTACATTTAAAACTACTATCATTTGAGAAACACAAGAAACACTTTTCAATAGTGAAAAATGTATTGCTCTTATCTTCCACATTCTCATTACTTTACAGGTTTCCTTACTGAATTGTATTTGTCAATTAGAAATGCAAAAAGCACACAGAGGAAGCCTAAGGAATTGATTTTTATTTCTGCCATGCTACGAAGACCGTTACTCCTTTGAGAAGACGTTGAATTAAACAAGATACATTAAATAATATGCTTTTTAATGCGTTTAAAAAAAAATAATGCCCAAAGCTTAGCCAACAAAGTTTTACTAACTCCAAAACACGCTGTATGACTGAAACAGGCCACCTAAGAAAAATACGACTTCCCTGCAACTCAGTAAATATAAACAGCAAATATAAAAAACATACCAGGAAAACGAGGCTGACAGAAAATTCATGAAGTGATATCCTTACATCCCAAAACCAAACACATCCCTCACAGATGTCAGACCACAGTCCACAAGGGAATATAGATCGGTATCACCTGTTCAAAAATAGCTATCTACATTGTTTAAAACATGTTATCATATTGACTGACTTTATGTATAATGCCATCAGTTAGCTGCTACGTATTCAAATTCAACAATAGTTTTCAGACACCTGCTTTAAACTGTTATTTTGGAGATTACTACAGTCCTTTCCCTTGTTTTGTAAAAGATGCGTATCATTAATAATGTAAGCTGACTAGCTGTATGCAGAACATGCTTTGAAATTCCGGGCGAAGCTCAAATGCAGATTTCCCCTAAGCGTTCAGCGACAGTAATATGTTTCTGGGAAGTGGAAAGTTCTGACCTTGTCACAATCCTGTAACAGTTAAATCATTCAACAGTAAAATAAAATGCATTCTGCTATTTCAACTATGTATTTTAAAATACATGACATACAAGTTGAAAATATTGGAAACTTTAAACTTCAGTGAAATTCACTGACAGCTACAGTAACTCAGCACTTTAAAAAAAAAAAAAAAAAAAAAAAGCAAAAAGGTCAACTGCTTTGCCAGGTAGATCACATGCCATTTCTGCATGATTTAATTACGCTTTCCAGGCACTCATACGTCTAGTGCTAGATGTTTCCGACTTGGACACACCAGCTTTATTTCGAACACAAAATTGAATAAATCTGGGCCTGATTCTGAAACAAAGGGTTTCAAACATGTTTATAGTGAGGACAGTTATTTATACAGTAATGCCAAGATTTTCCTCTCCTCTGTGTGAGCTACTGTGATACCCATCACCGCATGCAATTCTACATCAACTGAAGCGGTTGCCCGTCTATCAGCAAAGGAAATATCAACAGCTACCTCCACATTTCCAAAAGGGTTGTGCAGGGCAAGCTGGCGGTGGGAGAGCATTAAGAACCAACATCACATGACCAGATATCTCTTTTCAGACCAAAGTTTGAGAACATCTTATCAGAAAACTGCAGCGGTACCTGAAAGGCAGGTATGAAAAACTATGGAAGAGTATTTCCCTGTAGCAAAATCCTAGGTCACAGCTGCAGCAGCTGGTGAGTCTACCAGGTAGAGAGGATGGCCAGGGACCTCTAAACCATAAAATGCTCTTCATACCTCTGTTAGCAAAGGTCTTGTAACTTTTAAATCTCTGTTGCCTCAATTTACAGGTTTCTTCAAATAGGGATGGCTTCTTCTCCTCTTATCCTCTCTTATGTACCCTCTCCCACCTTTGTCTCCTATTTCTAGGATCACACAGCTCTCTCTAATTCTTCCTCAAGCTATTTTTGACTTTCTGCTTCTTCCGTAAAGAACCCCAAAACCACAACTTGGCAGCACAGAGCTGCTGCCTGAAACACATTCATCCCTTAATAGAATAACTGCTGGCCATGAAGTCCCATGCGGCCATGCAGAAGCTAACCAGCCCCATCCATTTCACTCCCTTGCTTGTTTGCAAAACAAGAAGCAGGCAAACCTGAGTTGTTGGAAAATCCTCCAGAACATAAACACAACATCAACCCATTCCTAACAAGAGGAGTATCTTTGGGAACAAACTTTTAGGAAAAGCACAAGGGTGGCTGAGAGGAAGGAAGGGAGAGGAGGGTCTCTGACATTCAGAGATGCTCCCAGAGCCCCGCAGCTCCCATCCTCTCTAAAATGAGACATGGGTGCTCAGCCCTTCTGAAATCTAGGCCAGTAATTTTCTCTGGGTAAATAAGAGCTTGTGTTCTGCAAAAATTGCTGGCTTAGATGTAGAATACAAAACAAATAAAGATCCTTGCGGAGGAGGTTTCTTTGGGTTTTGTTTTTCAGTCCTTATATTACAGCTTCCATATTTTCCATCTCAAGCAGATAGTTACTAGTAAATTCCTCTCAAGAACTGAAAAGGTAATTATTTACTAGCATAAACTTGCTTACACTGAAGTCCAACTTTTTTCCATGCTGCAGACTTATCTTAGTATTTATTCCCCAAAGTCACACTTACGAGCCTCTGCTAGTAAGCATCAAACAAGAAATGACATATTGCTGACACAAAAGAGCTCAACGTACAAAATAAACGCCAAATACCTGACAAATTACATGCTATGGCAGGGCACTAGTTGGTTGTTTTGGTTTTTTTTTTTGGGGGGGGGGGGGCCGGGAGGAACAAAAGGAAAAGAGGAAAACACCAAGTTTGCTGCCAACAGAGAACATAAAAAGGGTAAAAAGTATTTAACAAACTTTGAAACAGTAACTTCACTTTTCTGTGCACTACCTAAGAGAGTCAACTTTTTTACAAGACCAACAGACAAATCGGCCAGTTTAAAATGAAACATAACGACTCCAGTCCTTGGGCGAAATCTGCTGGAGAGAGTGCCACTGGAGACACTGGAATCTGCTGGAGAGAGTGCCACTGGAGACACTGGGCTCTGGTCCAGTTGCCAGGCACTGGATGCTGCACCAGCAAACTCGAGTCCCCTTCCTGCCTGTGGGATTTCACAGGCCTGTACAAACGTTAACACGTTTCTGCCAACTAATAGGAATATTCGTATTAAAATGACATGACCGTGTCTTTCCCAAAGAAGTATGGAACGTATACTTTTAAAAAGACAGAATAAGCCTTTTATTACTTGCCATCACATCACCAGCATGTGGCATAGGCAAGTGAAAAACTAAATGGTGTAACTGTAAAACCTTCAAACCTCTAATTAGATAAGGCTTTTCTATCTCAGGAGGACTGCAATTACACTACATTTTCCAGACTCAAGGTCATGTCTGGACATCTTTACTTTTCACCATAATAACTCTGCTAGACAGCATTCACAAAACCTCAGCCAGGTCCTTACTGTGCTTATCTGACCATAGCGGGATGCTAAATACCTGCGTGTTCCTACCAGATGTATTAGAAGATGACATTTCACATCTGCCTAGTGCGCTTCACCATTCTACAAAAAAATAAAAGTACCAGATGAAAAGACAAAAAAATGTGCAACCTCTGCTGAATCCAAACAGAACCATATCATTTTGCCATTTATACATAAACAGAGCAGAACATCTGACTCAAACTCAGGCATGAGACCGTGTAGGTATTTCCAGATAGTCTGCATACTGAAAAGAAGATAATCAACTCTCTGCAATTGCTGAAGCAACCTGTGGTATGGAACAAGCGAAAAAAAGGATCTTTCTCAACCACCACATCTTGATCTTATAAAGCTAGTGTGTTACACAGCACACAGAAGGACAGTTCAGTATTAGGTTAAATGAGGAATAAAAAAAACCAAAAGACCAAGATGACCATTTCATCCTGAAGGTCTATCCTCTAGGGCAGCCAGGGCTCGCAAGCCCTCCTTTCACAACTCAAAGAAAGCAAAATTAAAGCAAGGGACCCTGCCATTCCCTGAAAATACAAGCAAGAAGCACTAGAAGGAAAATTATCTGTACTGTTTTCATATTTCAAGTGCCCAAAATACAACAGCAGGCACTGAGAAGGGACTACATTCCTCATGGTTGTCAGACAAGCCCCTAAAACAGCCAGGCCCACGTAAGATGTCTCCGAAGTCATTATGTAGAATTATCTGCTTTCTGTCTCCCGCACAAGACTCACACAAGTATTAAACCCCCGAAACTGGAATTTGAGTTCTCAAACTGACAACCACGAGAAATGCAAGTACAAGTATGCCCTACCATAACTTTCTTCCACCAACATTGATGTTTTCTAGCACGTGGCATGTGAAATATCACAGCAAAGATCAGGAGCATACTGCATTGATTAAAAAACCCAAACAAACAACATTTTCACATTCTTGCATAGGCATCTCAACTTGCTAGATGACAGTTATTTTGCAACAAAGCAAAATCACAACCTTCATAAACAGAAAAACAGGCAGCTCGTAATTAAGAGTTACATAAACACCTACCTAAATTATACAGAACAAATGGCCGCCTACAGTAAAAGTATCAAGTAATTATCCCTGGTCATGTCCTCCTGACTCCCTCTGCGTTCTTTCCCATCCATCCCATACCCTCCCCTCCAGCCCCTCAGAGAGTCTGGATCTAGTGCTGCCACCTCGCTCTTTTCCAACCACTTGTCTATTTCCCAAAAATCTCTTCAGCAAGATGACTGCGGTTGGGACGACATACTCACCTTTTTTTTATTCAAATTCCATCTCTCAAAGCATGCTGATGACTCAAAAGTAACGAGCAGATACTCTGTCTTTCCAAGCCGCGCGGTCTGATGCAAGCACCCTCACGTGACCACACCGTGCTTCGGTAACCATACGACTCCCCCTGCTATGACCCCAGTCCTTCTCTCCCCGCACCCCAGCATGATGGTTGTAAGGTGTTTAGCCAGGTATGGATGCAGTGGACTGTCTATTCAATGCACGTTCCACAAAAAAAAATCTGCTGTGTTTGGAGGAGCTTTCTAATCACCACAGTAAGCAAGGAATGAGCAGCAGATCAGTCAAGAGCTGAAGAAAGAGAAATAAGGGAAGGGAAGGGGAATCTGACAGAATGTGCTTTTGAGGCTCTACAGAAATCACTGCCTGACTATTTGTGGTAGCCCAGGAAACATGGCTGTATTTTAAAGACACACCTTGGAAGTTACGTTAATTTATTAAAATTAATGCAAAGAAATTAAGACTGCAGGAAAACAGAAGTCATGAAAATTAAGTATCAACCCGCTTCCATGGTTCTCAACTGCCTTGAAACTCGTTCGCTACCAGCTTGGGTTAATTGCGAGCTACTTTTCCTCAGTTGCTCTCTCCTGGCCAAAGCCAAAACGTAGGCACAACTTTGCTTTAGTATCGCAAAATATCACTTGTAACACTCTTTTCAGCCATCTCTACGCTACAGACTCTCTGCTGCTATGGCTATAATCAAAAAACACCCTGTAGCAACGCTAAGGGGATTTCCTGGCATCATTATGCTGCCTGACACAAAGCATAAATAAGCTTTCTTCTCTTCACGTAGCTAAGACGCTTTGCCATGACACAAACATGTCAGCTAAAGGGTGTGATTTTATTTTCTTTTTTTTTTTTTCCTCCACACAAGCCAGCTCAGCTTCTTTGGCAAAACTATACATTGCCCAGCCCAAGCTGGTCAGAAATGAGTTTTCTATTGCCTACAAAACTCCTTTCTGCCTACTCTATAAACTTCCAGTGGCCTTGCTACAACAGAGACTATTCAAGCACAGAAGTGCCAAGAACTCACCCATTTTTTTCCTTCTGTAAATAAGGAAACATAAACTAAACATAAACAGGGACCAAGAGTATCCTTCACTGCCACAGAACGAGACAGCTAAAAGTTTCTGCTAGAGTTTAAAGAATACAAAACCAACAGCAACACAAAGTCATCCCAAAACGTGCTGAGGTGCGCGCAGGTCTCCTCCCGCTTTTGCCCTAAGTATTAAGCTGGCTTCTGGAAATTTACCTGCACAGTAAGGAGGAACTTAAGAACTGAAACTCTTTGGCAACCTTATCTCTAATGGGTGTTGGCTATGACGACTAGACAACCAATGCCATGTTGCAGACACGCAGGGACGTAACCGAGCCCATTTTACAAGACAGCCAGACAATGTGGTAGCCATAAAACCTCGCGCTTAAGCGCACCTTTTACCAGACAGGCTTCAAGTACTTTATGAAATTGGGCAATTGCCCTGTTTTATCTGCGGAGGAAAGAGAAGACAGTTTACCAGCGAGTTCAAGGCTTCACATCGGCAGCTCCCGACTCCCTACCTGACACGCTCACAAAACACCATTTCTGCCACAGAAAAACCATCACGAAGTCAGCTCCCACTAACACCGTACGAGCACGGGAAGGAACAAAATATTTAAGCACAGGTCAGAACTGAAACCTGTAACTTTTGCCATTCATCAAGTATGACACAAGCAAAAGGCCCAGTAATCTTTCTCCACCCAGCTTGAACAATTGAAAGAAAAAAAAAATAATCCAAACAGGTAGGAGAAACTGGAAACCTGCTCAGTGAACAAAACCTCCAGTAACTAAGCACCAGACTCCCTTTGCATATTAAGTAAGCGTAGGCAAAGAGGGGGGGAAAAAAAAACTTGACATTTTCGAAGGCATACACCACTACTATATTTTGACAACGCAGCAGTTCAGTCCCAATCTGAAACCACGCGCCGTAATTTGCTGTAGCGTGCTCTGTACTGTATGTTGTAAACGCAGCGAAGCTTTAGTAATAGCAGACCTGACCACTGGCCCATACAAGACCTCGCTCCAGCCTGTGAAATCTTTGCTGAGAAGTGGGGCAAGACTGACAGGTTTTATTGTGAAACTTAACAGGTTTGTGGATTAGCAGAACTACCATATTTGAAAGCTGTAAATCCCTCTTCGGTCATGTCTCTACAGAACAGAGCGTTCATTCCTCAATTAAAATTTTATTATTAAAGTTACCAAAACTCAGCGCAAGATACACCAGTTTGTGCCTGCTTTACAATATCATCATAAGATACTAGAGAAAGCGTTTTAAGAGTTTATGTTTTTCTCCATCCACAAGCAAAACTCGACAAAGTTCCCGAGGCTTGTTTATGTTGTGTTTTGGTTTTTTTGGGTCCCCCCCCCCCAAAGGTTCAGCTGTGCAGCCCATACTGAGAGGTTCTGTAAAAGTGAAGGCATCCTTATTTAACTGGATTTATGCATGCTGCGGACTGAAAATGCCTCGATTTTGGGGAGAATATCGGCCGGCCCGGGCACTGGTTCCCGCAGAAAGCTGAAGAGAAAGGCGCGTCAGTGCCAGGACATCGCGCAGAGGCACACAACATGTGCAGGCAGCGGTCCCCCCCCACCCCCGCCTCACGACGGCGCCAGGACCGACCCGGACCCCACCAAACCCCACCGCGATATCCCACCACCACCACCACCCCGCGAACCCTCCCGGGCCTTCTAAATCTCCGAGGCCGATCCCTTCGGGGTTTCGGAGGGGTCTGCCCGGCCGGCTCACCTCCGCCCGCCGGAGCCCCGGGGCACCCGCCAGGCCGGGCCGGGTCCCC